>CM076578.1:350267841-350927870 GCA_034641835.2 Pinus albicaulis | reverse complement strand
AATTGAGAGCTTTTGGCAAAAACGTTCTGGAGCCCACATCAGGAGAAACGACCGTTCAAATCGTGATTCATGAGGACCAAGTAATCCACATCACTTTACTCTTCATTTCTATCCATTTCAATTCTCTTTTTTGTCTTTAATTTCATTTTTTACAGAGAAATTATGTTCAAAAATGTGTCCTCGGGGGTCCGCAGGTCATGCGTGCGCTACCTGTGGACCCCGATAATTTCCTAAAAGGAAAATTATCAGGCTACAACAGTTTTTGTGTAGAGCTCATGTGGACGTTCACACTATCTCCACACAAAAACTATGGAGGCACCGTGAGCGTTTTAAAATCTACAAATTATTCTAGAAATGGTTAAATTTTTTCATTACAATGGTTTCTAATCTTCAAATGTTTTTATTTGCAAACTATTTCACCATGCTAGAGTGAAGAGAACGTGAGCATGAGGCTATAGACAATGAAGCCATGAATGATCCTCACATAATGTGAGTGTTAAAATATTGTGATTTATATAAGTTCGGGGCGATTCAAGGTATGAAACCATAGGTGGAGCTTATGACATGGTTAGTGAACACTGATGACATGGTTAGTGAACACATGGGATGTTCAAGATCATTTCTTTATCATTGGTGACCATCGGCTCACAATCGAGCTCAAGGATATTTATTTTCTCACTGGATTGTCCTGAAGGGGAGAAAATATATCCTTGTTTGGGGCTAGGTAGGATGGCCTACCCGTTGCTAGCTACAAACAACAATTTTGCAATGATGAGGCAAATCCAAAGGATAATCGCATAGACATAAAAACTATATTGTGATTAGATCTTAAAGTGATCGCATTCATGGTAACCAGGTTGTAGGTAAGTGTAGCTCCACATGTAGCCACAAAATCTCAAATGCAGACTATAGTGGAGTGTTTCAGAGGCACCATATTCAACTGGTGCGAAGGGGTATTGGCTAACATGAAAGGCCAACTAACCAAATAAAAGAACGCAAAGTTAAAAAACTTTGGTTATGGTGCCATTTTGATTTCCCTTGCTTTGGAGAGAATCCCACTTCTTTCCCCTCAGCTCATTCCAGTGGATTGTGGGGAACCTCAGGAACCTTGAATGGTATGTTGGGTTACATTAATGGCCCGCCATGGTGGCAATGGCAGTTCAGTGGTTCGGTTCACTCCGGTGTACTTTATGTGGCTAAAGAATCAAGTCTTCACCATTGCAGACCTCCCCTATGTAGGTATAGATTTCAGAGGTGATCCTGAGATTTCCTTTCCCCGAGGGGCACAATGGGACAAATCAGGTAAGCGAACCATTTTGATTTGTTTTAAATCTAATTTTTATTTGTTTTTTATCATCCAATACTATTAAAAAAAAATTAAACGCAGATTTTGGTCCACGACGACCAGCTACACTCTGCTGCTTTGAAAGGTGGAAAGCAGAGCCTATAATACCACCACAGGATTAGGCAGCAGAGATCCTAACTAATATGGAACACAATTTGGAGAGGTTAACAATATATATTCCTGAGACAGGGACATATGACATTTCTCTCCAGCTTCAAAGACATGTTACGGGTGTACCAGGACAGTTTAGGAGATTCTTGCGCAAGGTGGCGTGTGCCATAGTCTACTACCATGATCATCATCACGTATAGTGGATGATCATTGTGGATTGACATATTTTGTTTTTTTTATCAGTATTTATCAGATCATAAGGTGTTTGAACCTATGATCATAAACCATGTAATATTTTTTGAAAACAAACCTATCTATGATATTACTACTTTCTCTGAGTATATTGTTCAACATGTATTGAATTTTGTTTTGGTTTACTATTTTAATGTTGCAAATGTATATTTAGAACACGATTAGCTAATGCATCAGCCAATGTGTTTAAATTTCTTGAAATGTGTTGATATTCGATGTAATCAAATTTTCGTTCCAAGAGATGAACCTTCAAAAATAATCTCAATAACACTGGATTTTTAATTGTGTATACTATGTTTAAATGTAATACGATGAGTTCTGAATCTAACCTAATGATCAAATGTCGAATACAAAATTAAATGGCATCAGATAATAACTCAATGAATATGCTATATTTTGCAATAATGTTCGTTGTTTGACCAATGCTTACACCATGCATAGAAACTAACTCATTAGTGGGTGAATAGATAACCCAAGCTGTGGAAGAAATATTCTGTGTACTACGACAAGCACCATCACCAAAACCAATGTATGTTTGAAGGGATGTCGACATCTACAGTATCAACAGTAATAAAGATAAGCAGTGATAGTAGTAAAAGCAAACTTAAACTAAGCACACTTATCTAATCTAAGGCACACTATCTAAAAAATAACTAATATACAAATGAGATATTCACATGGGAATAAAGCATAATATCTCTTTAGATAAAGACCATTTATGGGCTTATCTAAAGAGACCCTGTCATAATAAGTCAATTCATAGGCCCCTTTGGCAAGCACTCGCTTGACAATGTAAGGACCATGGCACATTGGTTCGAATTTCCCAACACCTAGCTTATCATTATCTTGATCATATACTAAGACTAGGTAACCTTCTGAAAAAAAACAAGATGTAACACTTCAATCATACTGAGCTTTCACACATTTCTTATGAGCCTCGATAGCAAATGCAGCAGTGCACCGAGTTTCATCTAATTTTTCTAAGCACAAAAAACGTTTTTCCTCTTTAGAGGTAGCTGGTAGTATCTCTATGGCTAATTGGAGTGACGGTATTTTTCATTCAATGGGTAACACAGCTTCAAAACCGTAAGCCAGTTGAAAAGGAGTGAACCCTATAGCAGTTTTTGCTGAGGTTCGATATGCCCATAGTGCCGAAAAAAACATGGTATGCCAATTCGATTTTTGAGTTCCGATAATCCATTTAATCATGGTGGTTAAAACTTTATTAATGGCTTCAACCTGGGCATTAGCCTGTGGGTAATATGGAGTAGAGTTATCATGGCACATGCCAAGTTGATCGGAAATTTTGGTCATCATTATATTTTGAAAATGACTCCCATGGTCTGTGATAATAGCTTGGGGTACTCCGAAACGAGCAATCACATGATTGAATATGAACATAGCTGCATTTTTTCCATCTGCCATGAATGTAGGAATTGCCTCGACCCATTTGGTAAAGTAATCTACAACCAAAATAATATACCCATGCCCCCCGACCAAGTGAGGGTTACATGTAATGAAATAAATGCCCCATTTTACAAAAGGACCAACATCAATTATTGGGTGAAGATAAGTTGGAGGTGCACGCATATTTCGATAAAAAATTTGGCAGTTATGGCATTTTCGGACCGCAATAATACAATATTTGAACAATGAAGACCAAAAATAGCCAGATCACAATATCTTTTGGGCTGTGGCAAATGAAAACATATGAACACCACACGCTCCAGAGTGGTATTCATTCATAACCCTTTCAGCCTCTTCATGAGTTATACAATTTTGAAATACAAAATCCACACCACGACGATAAAGTGTGTCCCCAAAAATATTGTATTGCTAAGATTGGTAAGCGATTTTCTATCAATTTGAACGTGAAAGCTCAAGGTGAAATGTTTGGGTTTGAAGATAAAAGATGATATCTCCATACCATGGATCTAATGTATTGATAAGAAACAAAGATTCATTTGCGATGGGATTCTCTACCACGGTCTCCATCTCAGTATTGGGAAAGTCACACATGAGTTCTACAAACACAAGTGATTTCTGTGATTTATATTTTTCGAATTCCAAATCAAATTCTTGTAGGATAAAAATCCATTTAGAGTATTTTCCCCCGAGTAATTTTTTTTTCAAAATATACATCATCAGGTTGCAATTATATATCACAGTTGTCCTTTGTAACAATATGTAGTGATGAAATCTTTGGACAACTTGAACTACTGCCAAGGCCAATTTCTCCACATGCGAGTATTTAATTTCGGTTGGATTCAAATTTCGACTTAGATAGTAAATCACATGCTCATTGTGAAATTCATCCTCTTGAACTAGAACCATTCCAATAGTGGAATCAGAGGCTGCTAGGTATAAAAAGTAGTTCTCATTGTAATTGGGGGGATGCAATAACGGTGCATGGGTTAATGCGTGTTTTAGAGCATCAAAATATTGATAAAAAATATTATCCCAAATAAAAGGAACATTCTATTTCAAAAATTGGTTAAAAACTTTTATTAACTTAGCATAGTTTGGGATAAATCTACACAGAAAGTTTGCTTTCCCTTACAAACTTTGGAGTTGGCGAAGTGTGGAAGGAGGAGGAAAATTTATGATGGCCTCAACCTTCGAGGGGTCAACACGAATGTCGGCTTTTGAAACAATGAATCCCAGTAATCGTCCTGGTTGCACACAAAAAACACATTTGTGCGGATTCAAACGAATCTTGTAATGCCTACATCTCATAAAAAATGCTCATAAGTGAGTAGGATGATCTTCCCTATGTAATGAGTTAGTAGGTAAATCATCCAGATAAGGTTGTACAATATGTTGATATCATGAAAATCATAAGACATTTCCCTTTGAAAATTTTTAGCAACATTATTTAATCCGAAAGGTAGTTTTCAATGAGAAAATGTTCCCTAAGGACATATAAATGTTGTTTTTGGTTGATCAGTAGGGAGTATGTTGATTTGATTATATCTGGAAAATTTGTCCATAAATGAAAACATTTAATTTCCTACACAATCATCAATGATTTGGTCAATATAGGGGGTTAGATAATTGTCTTTTGGACATGATTTATTAATATCCCTATAATCGACACATACTTGTATAGTCCCTTGTTTTTTGGTAACGGGAACTATATTAGATACCCAGTCTATTAATAGGATTGGATAAATAAATCATGCTCGCAGTAGCTTTTCAACTTCAGCTTTAATAGCAACATATTTTCGTGGATGTATTGAACGTAATCGTTATCTAATAGGCTTTGCATCTGGGTATGTATTTATTTCATGAACGCCAATCTTTGGATCGATTCCTAGCATATATTCGTAAGACCAGGAAAATATGTCTCGAAATTCTTGAAATAGGGCTTTATATGTATTAATTTAATCAATCGTACAAGAAGCACATATGTGAATGTTTTCAACAACTCTAGGTTTAGCTGATATGTCAATATGAATAGTTGTAGAAATGTTTCCCAAATTAATCTCAGAATCTGAATTTGTTATCGATATGGGATTCTGTGGTTCCTTGATATAATAAATTGTAAAAATAGATGAAAAATCATTTTCAAAACTTTCAAGTTCAGGTAAAAACGAATATCTATGGTGTAGATCATTCCAGGGTAATTCATCCATAGACAAAAATTCTCGAATACTTTCATCAGTATGAAAAACTTGTTGAAAAGGGTCGGAAATTGATGTCAAGGCTGAGCTTGATGGTGATGAAGATTCTTCGGTGATCACATTCATTGGATCAGAATTATTTTAAAGTGTGTTATAAATTGACTATACTGCTTCATATTCCATCTCAAAAGGACTCAAAGGCATCTCACCATTGAAAGAATCCATTTCTGACTCTAAAGGCACTACCCAAGTGTCATCAAATGGTATAGTGCTTGATGAAATCATATTGATATTGGAAATGGTACGCGGTAGGTTGGGTGGAGGCATAGAAAAAGTTTCCATCAAAGCAGAGTCCTTTACTAAACCTACACCAACATCTTCATAGGGGATAGTCGATTTTCCAACATGTTGGATACTATTTGTAGAAGTCGGGTTGGACGAATAATATGACAACTAATTGATTTTCACAATATTTCCTTTATGGGGAAAAATTATTAATTGAAATACATGAAATGATAACAGTCATGGCATAAGACCAACTTCGACCCAAAAGAAGGCTGTAATCCAAAGGGGCATCAACAACTTCGACATCGATATTAACAATTTACCTTCTACTTCTATAGGTAGAACCTGTAAAATTCGAAACAGATGAAATCCTCTTCCATCAAAGGCTTTAAGGATTGTCGGAGATTGGTTGAGTGTTGGAGAACTAAGATTTTTCCAAAAATATAATGACATTATGCACGTGGATTCCCCCTTATCAATTATAGTATGAAAAACTCGTCTGTTTTTACTAATACTAGAATTTGAAAAGCCATCTGATGAGGGAGTATCGATGTAAAATTTTCTAGATTGAAGACCATGAGGTTAGAATCCTGAGGATCTACAGCTCTAGTAGCTGATAAAAGTAATTTCCTTTGTGCTAGACATGATTGTAGCACTTCTAAGGCCAACATTGTTGAAGGGGAAATCGCCAAATCTTCAACAATGTTGTAGTTATGAGAAGCTCTCACATGTGGATTGAAAGCTGATTTTCAAAGAAAAACTTTAGAAGGTGGTTTAATTACTAGATAAGAATTAGGTTTCTCGATATAAAGTGGATCAAAAACCAAAGGAGATGTAGCTGTTGTTGAATTAGAATTTTCTATCTATTTACCAGTTACAGGATTTTTACTTCCATATGGTTGCGATCGCATCGCAACCATAACCTCAAACATCATTAAAATATCTACTGATGAATGTGTAGAAGATCCTATCATTTTGATATCTTGAGTAGGAAATGGATCCTTCAATACAACGAGTATGGGTGAACCTTTGATGAATTTAGAGACCTCGGACTGATGCGGGTACTCTTTAGTAAAGTGATCCTCATCACAAATAAGACAAGGATAAGGAGGTTTTCGTTTATCATCAGATGGTTCATTCTTTTCGGTTTTTTCTTTGGGAGGTGTAGTTTATTTGATTTTATTCTTTCCTTTATTCTTATTACCAGTTTTGGATTTAGTTGTAGATGAATCTACAACATGAATATCGACAGAAGTTTCAAGAGAAGAATCTCCTTTTGGTGAATCTGGTAAAGTTATGGTAGGAGAAGTATTTTTTGAAGACTTCTTCTTACTCTTATTTGTGTTAACTAAACCAATTACACTGTCTACAACATGAGACCCAGAAGGATTTACAGTTATTTTACCAGGATGTGGTAAGTTAGGAATTCTTTCGTATAAAGTACCAGATTGTGTATATACAAGGTCTAAGTACTAATCTTGAGCAATGACCCATTCTTTAGTAAAAACTCCTCCCTTAGCCACATATTCAATGATCTTTGGAAGTAATGATTTAATAAACCATTCTACTAAGATCTAAAATGGAATAAATACTTCCACTAAACGTCTTCTACATCTCCATTCATGTATGTGATCTGAGATGTACGTAGACGTAGATTTTTTTAATGAAGTCAAGAGTTCCATGCCATTTTCATATCTGACTGGCAACTGAAAATGTGTTAAGAAAGATGTTGCTAACGCGTTGAATTTTTTGAATGAGCCACATGGTAGTTCAATATACCATTTTGTAGCTAAACCTATTAGTGTTCTCTAAAATAGTCATAATCGAATGGAATCATCAATCAAAGAGTTGGATGCACACCAGAGGTGGTAAGTCATGGCATGATTTTAGGGGTCCTCTCTTGATATACCTTCGAACCTATGAATATCACTGGGAAAGTTATTCGACATTGGCAGCCAGTATGGAAGATAATATATTGGATCATTTTTTAGGTGCGACAAATCAGGTAAATCTAAAGTTGCAATGAATGGAAATCGATGGTTAGGGTCTTGCTGAGAAAATTTGCAGAACTATACCAGTACCAGGAGGAGGATATCCAGGATATCCAGGAATAGCCTCTGCATTTGGGATGGAATACCTCCTAGATAACTAGGATTGGCTAGACCATATTGAGGTTGAGCTGGTATCTGATACATGTAACCAAGGTACGGTTGATGCTAGTATACTGGATTTTGTGCTACAGGTCCATATTGATATTTCCCTTGTTACACTTGATAATCAAACTAAGGTTGGCTTGTTACAATTGTACTTGTACTAGGTTGTCCCATAGGCATCTTAACAGTAGTTTGAACTGTGGGCCCAGGTTGTTGAGCAGTGACTACAGGGATTTTTTGTGATACTTGAGGGAGTGTAGAAATAGGGGTTTCAAAAATTCTAGGGATAGGTGTGGTAGTTTAATAGAAGTTGGTGCAATAGTTTGAGTTGGAGTTCTAGGTGTACTTGGACTAGGCTGCTGAACTATACTAGGTGCAGATACCTGTGGTATAACTTGAAGTGTAGGTTGGACAGGTTGTTGGATTTGACTGTAACCAATTGGCTAACTAGGTTGATTATAAGGTACTTGCATGTTAGGTTGTAAATTATGTTGAGTTTGTGATGGATCCCACACCATGTTTAATCCAGGATACGGAGGTCCCATTGAAGGTTGTGTTGCCTAAGATGGACCATAACCAGGTTGATAATTTGGAACATATGTTTGATATTTGGATGGATAATTCCCAGTAAAATATTTACCTCCCTGAAACAATTGTTGTTCTGGGTAGAACTGTGGCCCTAAAGGAGGTTGATGTCCTTGGAAAGATGGTTGCCGTGGCATAGGGTACTATCCTTGAAGAGGTTGCAGACTCTGAATTGAGTACTGCCCTTGAGGTTGATATTGTCCTTGAGGTATGTACTGTCCTCGAGGCTACCCCCCAGGTGGTAAATTACTACCTTGAGGTTTCCCCCCAGGCGGTAAGTTATTACTTTGAGGGTCAGGGTTAGGAATGTATCCAGACATCATGTAAACATGTTTCGCGCTCAAAGTTTTGGTATGTGATTCATTTGGACCAGATGATGGTATATGTTTGTTACGATAAGGAGATTCTCTTGAGAAAGTACCAGAAAGAGACTGGTATCCTGCAGGAACATACGGACCACCATACAAAAATTATTTTGGTGATGCAGAAAACATGGATGACTCACCAGACATGTTTAATGAAGGTCTGTAATTACCTCTTGGTATGGTTTAAAAAGGAATTCAGGGTGGCAAATAGTTTAGACCAGAATTGTGTAGAAAGTATTTTAAATGAGAATACCAAGGATCTTGTTTGAAAGGGCTATAGTAAATTGATTCAATTGGCCTAAGATCTAAATATTCCTGATGTGAAGGAAGAACAACTTCTTCTTCTATGTCAGTAACTTATTCAATGCAAATGAGGCCAAGAGGAAGGTTCTCAGTGATGTGAAACTTCACTATAGGTGAATCAGGATGACCAAGGGTTGGAATAATGAACTTTGAAGCGGGCTTAGATGTAGCAGGTTCAGTTTTTGGTTCAAAAATTTCAGGCTTAGTAGCTGATAATTCACTAGTTGTGGAAGAAAGTTAAACTAGTTCATAAATTGTAAGTTTTCTTTGAGAAATCTCTGTTGTTTGAGGTTGATCTACTTCATAATCAGGATGAATAATTACAGGTGTTTCCTCGTGTTCAGTTGATCTAATCCCTGACGTTTTTTCTTTCTCAGAATTAATTTTTTCTAACTGGTTTGGTGTTGACTCAGGGGGTTTCCCCTGCATTCTGTGTGATTGTCTAGGTAATTAAGCCACGATTAAAAATTTTAACACACGAAATCAAAGAAAATTTCAACAAAGTATCCTAAAGTCTCTAAGGAAACAATTAGAATGATCACACACCTACAAAATATAAGAGAGCAATTCACATACAAACACTAGTTGGTGATGAAATGCAATGTTGTAGAATTCTAATGTGGAAATAACGGTTGGCATAGTTACCCTGACAACTTGCTTAATGAAACAGTCTGATGCAAGTCTCTCCACTTATACTATCTCGAAGTGAAGAGTACCCTCTGGAAAGTCCAAGTGAGTCTAGTCGACGTCTGCTCCAGGTACAGTGGGACCTTCCCTCCATCGTCACCTTGGGAAAGAATCCTAAAGTTTATATCCACTAAGGTCACCAACGGGAAAAAATGTACCTGGGGGAACAGTGTACGATCCGATATACACGCAAGGGCAGAGTAACTAGCTCAATCCCCTTGAAGGCTCCTTGATATAATCCAAGGTTTATCAACAAGTGACCCCAGGCTCCTCGATAATGGTCTATCTGAGGTTTACCGTTTTTAATACATGCACATCTGCTATCTTTCCCAATGAGATAGGTATGATTACCTCATTGTTTCGGACATTATCTCGTTCTTGACTCTTTTAATAAGAGCTTCCCAGAGCAAAAATGCTGCAATTGGATTTTTCCTACCGCAAGATTGCTACTTGTTTGTTTGAACCGTCTTGGAATGTTAATGAAAACATGTTCCAAGACACTAGCCTAACCTATGTTGGTGGAAAATAGCCCTAGAAAATGTAAAAATATCTAGATTGATTTTATTAAAGCATTGTTTTTAATTTGGCTATTTCTTAAGACAGAAGGTATGGAAGTGAAACTTCAATGATGTTTTATGACCCGACTCAAAAATTCGCTAAATGCATCTATATGAAAAGTGCAACTCTTTTCTTTTTCAATGAATCTTATTTAAGGGAAAGATTGAGATTTAACAACTTTCAAAGCACCAATTCTTTCTTCATAAACAAAATATTTGAAAAGAAGATGATTTCTTTGAGAACTCAATTTCATGAAATGATCAATTACTCGTATGAAATGAAATCCTTTATCAATCAGATCAGAAAATACAGATCATTAAACAAACCATTTCCAAAAGGAAACCATATCTAAAACTCCTAAAAACATAAAATTCAAAGTCAAAAGAAAAATTCTAATGTTGAACTTTGTCTAGAAAGTTTGAGGATGTTTTCTCTTAGTTTGTGATTGAACCAAGAAGCATTTCTACTTATCTTAGCAGAAATGAAAACATCCAACAATGGTTTGGTGTGAAAATCAGGCCTTAGTAAGCTAAAAGCTCTTCTATATTTCAAATGAAAATGAAGTCAATTTTCATAAAAATAAGGTTTGCAACAAGTTTTAATGGCTCAGAAAGAAAACAACATGATACCAGTAAGCTAAGGTATATAAAAGTTTCTTATATGGAGCAGCAAGAAAGTAGGGCAAACACTCACTCATAAAATGCAAATCAGATGAAAAATCACACAAACGCAAAAGTTGCTGAAATAAATTCACACATAAGAATTTGACAGTCAAGACAAATTGGGGCAAACACAGAGAATTTGGTAATATGGCTCCTAAAAAGAGAATTCTTAATTTTTCAAAAAATTTCTGCAAGTCTGCAGGTTCTAATGAAGAACAGAGTGGTACCGCACTATTCTGAACTAAAAATTGCAGAGGCTACCGCACTGTTTTTAAATAAAAACTGCGGAGGCCAAGAAAATTACGGAAAAATAAAAATTTAGCTTTTCTTTTCAAGGATTCCTAGAAGTTATCTACCCAACCCAATTTTAGACTAATCAAAATCAGAAAACTCTTTAAAATTCAAACTGAAAGATAAAAAAGAAAACTAAGTTCTTTCCCCAGTGGAGTCGCCATTTTGTTATGCGGATTAATCCCTCTTGCGGACAAGAGTGATCTCCCTAGTATCCTACGGATAGCTAGAAACAAACATCCATTTGTAAATCATTTTCTCTAGATTATATGCGATTCAGAATTATTATAAGCAAAGAAAGAGGACATGCCCCTACCTTGAAATCCAACGTTTGGTGCAGTCTTTTATCCAGTCGCCCCATAGAGGCTTCTTCAGAAAGTAGAACCTGCAATCAAAGACAAAAAAAAGAATTAAAATCACCTGTAACATATAATAATTGAGAACAACTAATCTAACTTAGTGATCAAGGAATCTAAGTATTGTATTATTCATAAGCACAAGAACAACTCAATGAGAAAAGGAGATCCATATGTATTATCTTAAATGAAAAGAGTAACTTTACAACCTAATGCCTTGATGTCATACAAGTTCCTCCTGAGGTCCTGAACAATCGTTCCTCCTTCAGATTGACAAACCTTCCTCTCTTTGAACTAGCATGAAGTTATGGACATGAGTGTGTGATCATTCTCATACCAATAATAACTAGTATAGAGAGTATGCTCTCTTGAGAATTCCTTCAGCAACTAATATGTATGTCTCCCTTTGAGATTGAAACATGAGCTCAATTTATAGGGAAATGGAGGTGGTTTCAATTCCATGAAGAGGGGTATGGATTCCTCTCATGAAGGGATTTGAGCTCCATATACCAAGGGATAAGCTCCATGAGTGGAGGGATAAAGCTCGAACTGATCGCGTGTCTAGAAGCTTTCAGTTGGGAGAATATCCATCCAGTTGGGCTTCTAGAACTTACTTTTTCCTTTATTTGATTGTTTACGGGGGTCCACAGGTTTTATAAGCAGAACATGCGGGATCTTCCACAAGATATAGAACAAATATCTGTGGATCTACGGGAAAGAGCTAGGAAAAGTGTGGAGTTAAACTTTTAAGGGTTTTAATGAGATTTTTTCCAATTCCAAGACTTGGTTAGGAACATTAGGGTTTTTGAATTCTAAGGGAGCATAATATAGGTAGTGATGAACCTATATAGACAGTCAAATGTCATGGTGATAAAATAACGTGTAACAATCATGACACTAAGTCTCTCTCCTTGTGGTATACGCAGCTTGCCCAAACAAAACAGCAAATTTTTATGCATGTGATAATCATTTTCCTCAACTTGATTTCCTTCACTCAAGCTAACATACACATCTTGAAAATCAGCATCACATGCATATTGTTCTATGTAACTCTCATGTACAATAGAATCATTTTTAAGCAAAGTAGAAGCACTTATAATTGGCCTTGAAAGCATATCAACAACTTTATTGAAAATACCTTTATTGTACCTTATAACCAAGTGAAACTGTTGAAGAAATACCATCCACTTGAAATTTCGTGATTGTTGCAAATTTTTTTGCAACTACAAGTACTGTAATGGTTGGTGTTCGGTATGTATAATCATCTCTTTACCCATCAAGTAGTATTTCCACTTCTTGACTCTTTGTACCAACGCATACAGCTCTTTGTCATATGTAGGATAATTAGTTATAGCACCATTGAATGTTTCAGAATTAAAAGCGATGAGCTTACCATGCTGCAAAAGTACTACGCCCATGGCATAATCACTAGCATCGGTTTGTATCTTGAATGGTTGTCTCAAATCTGGTAATGCAAGGACTGGAGCTGAACTGATCTTGTCTTTTAAAGCTTCAAAAGCTTGTTGTTGTTTGCCTCCCCATTGGAAGCCTTTCTTCACACTTGTCACTGCATGCATAAGAGATGCTATGGTAGAAAAGTTAGAAAAAAACTTTCTCCAATACTGAGTTATGCCTAAGAAACTTCTTACCTCGGTTACTGATTTGGGATTAGGCCAATTCATAATGGCTTCCACTTTAGAAGGATCAATTCTCAACTCGCCTCCTCCTACAATGTGTCCCAAATAAACCAGAGAAGTATTTTCGAATTCACACTTTGACATCTTAAGAAATAATTGCTCTTTATTCAAAGCATCAAGTACCTTTTTTACATGCAAGACATTTTCCTCTCTTGATTTGCTGAAAATGAGTATATAATCTAAATACACAATCACAAAGTCATCAAGAAATGGACACAAAACATTATCCATAACACGCATGAAAGTCGACGGTGCATTCCACAAACCAAATGGCATAACCAACCACTCAAAGAGTCCTTGTTTGGTTTTGAATGCAGTCTTCCATATATCGCTTTCTGCAATTCTTACTTGATGATATCCACTTCGTAAATCTAACTTAGTGAAAAAAAATTATTCTTTCCATTGATCTAACAAATCATCTATCCTTGGGAGTGGGTATCAATTCTTTACCGTTATCTTGTTCAAAGCTCTGAAGTTGACACACATGCACCACGTCCCATCTTTCTTCGGAATCAGGACTACGGGTGAACCACATGTCGAAGCGCTTGGCCTTATGAGTCCCTTGTCCATCATGTCGTTGATTTGCCTCTTTATTTCAGCATTCTCCATTATCGAAATATGATACATGCTGATGTTTGGAAGAGGACAATCTTGTTGCAACTGAATATCATGTTGATTATCCCTTTTAGGAGGCAATCCTATTGGCTCTTGAAACATCTCATGATGTGCATCAACTACATCATATAAATCTAATTTCAAATTAGGATCACAATCTTCAAATGACTCATGATTAACATCAGCTTTAGGCTTAATCATTAGAAGAACAAAATTCTTACTTCAATTCACAAGCCTCTTTACCTGTCCAACATTTACCATTGCAATATTTTCCTTCTTGCAATGTTCTCTAACAATGTACTCCTTGCCATCTTTGAATAAATGGTATTTGTTCTCATGGCGATGGAAGATCGCTTTCCTATCATACAATTAAGGACTACCCAACACAACATGTAATATCAAGCGGAACCACATAATTCAACCGTGTCAACAAAATGTGCGATTGCAAATCACAATATGCACTTCTTTGAAACCGTAAATTTGCATCCTTACAAATCCAACCAAGTTGATATGGTTTTGGATGTGGAATGTTCTCAAGATTAATTTTCTTGACCAAGTCTTGAGATTAAGTTTTCTTGTGACCCACTTTGTCAAACAATGTGTCAATCTTGGTATGTTTGGATATGACCCTCACATGAAATAGTTATATTCTCTTTCTTCATTTGGAGCTTGTATGTGACAGTTTGAAGTACTCGTATTTGGTTTTGTTTCAATTTATTTCCCTTCATGTTCTTCAATCCCATGGTGTAATTTTTGATTCATCACATGAATCCTCTCCTAAGTCATGTTGAATTGTAGCTACGGTTTGCTTCCCTTTGTTATTGTTATACTTGGGTCTCTTTTCGGATGTAATTTCCAAAAAATTCTCTTCATGGCCTTCTCTTGAACAATGTTTACAAACCACTTTCTCTCCTCTTTCTTTATGCATTCTTTTTTCCCTTACCTTTTGAGGTCTTCTCTTTGTTTTTCCCTTAAAATGTTTCTTCCTACTCTCATCGAATGTTTTTCCCTCTTGCTTCTAAATGTGTAGCTTGAACACAAACCTCATCTAAGCTTATAGGGTTAAACATGAGAATAGTATGTCTTAGGTAGCTATGTAAGCCTCTTATGTACTTGAGAAAAGTATCTTGACTCTACAAATCTACCCCTAATAAGAGAGCTCTTCTCCTAAATTCTTGGGTGTATTCTTGTACATTTTGTCCTTTCAATTGTCTAAAATTTTTCCGTTCATTATGGTTTTTTGCAAGTGAGCTAATGGATAAAAATGTTGTTTTATTGGTAATGAAATTAGTCCATGATAGAATAATATAACCATGCTTTTTGATCTCCTCCTTTGTCTTGGCTTCCCACCAAACAAAGAGTTGCACCTTCCATCCTCAATGAAGCTAGTTGGATTTTGGTATCATCATCATGAAGGTTGAATTCTCAAATAGACATCCAATTGCCTAATCCAATTATCAAGCTTTTCATTTAATTCACCATTAAACATTGGCAATTCAAACTTAACATCAAGTTTTAGAAAAGGACTTTTACCAAGTGTTCTTTGACTTGTGTGTGGTGTACTAAAGATGAAGTAGAGGATGATGATGATGAGGGGTGAGGATGGTGACTTTCCACTACCTCAATTTCCTCCATTTCCCTTCTTTGATTTATCTTCATCATTGTGACCTCCTGATGATCCCTGACCTTCCTTGTGAAGTTTGGATCCTTCTCCTTCTATTCTTTCACTCCTTTATTGATAAAGGACTCTCACCATTTCAGTCATGTCAAGGAATGCCTTCCTTAACACTCTTTCTTCTTCTTTGGGATACACCTCTTCATGGGTTTCTTCTTCTCCTGGAGGCATGCTTATAGCTTCTTTTGCTTCTTTTGGAGGTGAAATAGGTGGTGGAGAATGTGGCAATATTTCCCTCCTTTGCTATGGCTCACTTTGAGAACCTCTTGCTTCCAGAAATTTTCCTTCTCCTCTCTTAAGCTTGAGCCTGGTAAGCATGTAAACCCTTGCAAATAGTTAAACAAATATTTGCACACAACAACACCAGAGATTAAACTCTAGCTCTGATGCCAACTTGATCTGAAAGGAGTGTATTAGTTTTTTGTGTTAAGTGTCCTTTCAGTATTAAAAACATGTACAATTTGTCTCCATTTGTTTGCTTAAGGAATGAGTGATTTAACCATGAAACATAGATGAATTTGTGAACTTTAAGCATGAAAATAAGCCTAAAATAACACTGAACAGCAATGTATAATAGAGAAATACAATCACACATAAGTTTTACACAGTAGGCATGATGAAGCAGTTCACCCCTCCTGGGCTACATCAGCTGATCCAGCGCCCAATGGCATGTCCCTCTTTTTCATTATGCTCAAAATTGTAAATTACATGTGTTTACACGCCTCTAATGGTTGTTTTCTCTGTACCAATGGCTCCATAATGCTCCAATTAGTCTAGGTAGACTCTTGTTTCACCCAAATTGGTCGAAAATTGACCTCCCAATGCATTTTTCCCAATGTCAGCTAGAAAAGCTCCACTAAAAGTGGAGACTGGCACTTGACTGTGGCTAAAAATAGAAAATCCCTAAATTTTAGGGCTTCGCAACTATTTCCGCCGAATAAACAGTTTTATTTAATGCCAAATGGTTTGGGCAGGATGGTCACATGCCGACCCCTCGTCGTTAACTCTGCGTTAACCGTTTGTATTAACTCCGCACAATGGAGGAGTGGAAATCGGAGTCTATGCATCGTTACGAAGACCGTGGAAATAAAAGCCATTACACGCACCCATGTGACTGGTTTAAATTTCCGTCGGAGGTTACGGTGTATTAACCGTCGCAATAGATGTCATGGTTCAAATATGTGAATGAAAACTTTGCCACCGGTTAAGGTTAATGTTGCGAGTTACGTTTGTTGTTGTGGTTTTAAAATACCATGTGACTACAACCACGGGGCCACCAGTGGGTTGGGACCGCTGGCAGTCCCCTCCCCCAACTCAAAAACTTTAACACAATAAATTAACGCGGAGAACCATAGTGTTAAGAAACACATGGTAAGTGGAATGGTCATAGGTATTCACAGGCACTATGGAGGTCACAAGGTCGAACCCCCCGAACTCTAATAAAATTTTATCATAGGCTCCTGAGGACACGTGGCAGCCTCCGAGATTTCCACGTGTCTCTCATCCAATGGACCATTCAAAAACTTGTACATATCATCCAATGGTCAGAATCACTTCCGTACCACAAAAATCAACGTCCCAGATTAAGCCACATGGCGCGATCTGATTGGCTATAAGAAAAGGGAATATGCCCGAGAATATGCCATCTTTTGACTGTACCTGCATGTTGACTGGGCATCCCAGTCATAAAAAAATTTTTGTTTGGGAAAACAAACAGAACGTGATATCTTCCTCAAATGACATTGGTTTTTCGAACCGTTCGTGACACCAGAATCGCAACAACGAGACCTTTCTGGTCGCTTAGGTTCAGTCTTGTTTCGAGCACTTTCAATTTTGAGCATAACACATGATCTCCTGATCATCATGACTTAGTTAGCTGATATAAGTTTTTATGAGATGAAATTACAATTTATTGTCCAATTTTTTACAGTAAAAATCAATTAGATGCCCACATTTAGCACTAATATGTAACGGAATTCCTCACCAATGTGTGACTGGAATCCCACACTAGTATGTGGTACATTTTCTTGTTGAATTTCAACACATAACAAGGATTTTTCTTGTAGACCTAACCAAAAACAAGGGTTTCGGTTCATAACAAATAAAACCCTTATTATATCAAGACTTCAAAGGTTCGAGATTTCGAACAACACCATTTCAACCCTAGTAAGTTAGAGCTTCCATGATTATATAAAAACCCCAAACATGACAACATCAATATATCAATCAGAATAGAAATTTCTTCATTAATAACCCTAAGTAGCTTTATGGTTTCACACATTATATCAAACCCTTAGGTTAGGGTTCTCCAGAGAACTTGTATTAGGTTCTTTTATATAAATAATTAGAGTTATAAGGTGGGTAGATTTATCAGATGAATCACCCTAAACAAGAATATTTTAGATTCAAGAGAGCTAGACATAATGATGTTAGTAACTCAAATTTTAAAATAAGATGAAGAGAATTTTATAGGATGTATGGTTCAAGGCATACCTGGAGATGTTTCTTGACAAATGTTATAGGGATTCCTTCAAGTGTAAGCCATGGTCTTTTATACCTGTAATACATACTTTCAATAAAAACATGTGATACCATGAACATGATTTAATTTCTCAAGTTAGATCTTTGTCATAACCATGGAGGATGGGATCCTATAAAAGTTTCTCCTTCTTTCAATCAAGGACTTCTACTTGACATCTTAGATTACTAGTAAACCTTAGAAGATAAGGATGCATGTTGTCTAGGTATTATAAACTTTACCCTAGACTAGCCACTAAGCAAGAATTATTATATATATTGCAAATCTAGAAATTCATGAACATATATACCTTGCAGTTACATGCCTCTGATTTGAAAACTTATTGGACTTGTTGGTACATATTGACAAAACTTAAATTTATTCAAAAACTCAGATTCTTATCTAGAGATGGCCTTGTCCTTGGTCATGACTCAACAATATTTAGCTTATTTCCTTCAACCGAACATGTACTACTATTTCCTTGACCTTATTTAGTGCTTCAACATATTCTTAAGCCTGAATTAGACTGTGATAGGTACCACCAATGTGATGGGCACCTAGACTATGATAGACATCACTGTGATTTTTACCAAGACTTATTCATTGTAATAGGAACCACTGTAACAACATTGAACATAAGTTTATAGTTGGTTTTCCTTCATGAGATCATATCACTGAAATTGTGCCAAGTCTAAGTTATTTGTCACTATAAAGGCATCGATACTTCATCATGTGTTAGAATTGAACTGAGTTCACTGTGATACCGAATTGAAGTCACTATAATAGCATTTTTCTCTTGAGTAAGCACCAAAACCTTGACTATGAGATAGCATTGAGATTGAGGGAGAGCATCGAGATGAGGTTAATATGGTAGCTTCGAACTGTAATGTTACCAAAATTATGGAAACTTCTTAGAAAACCCATATAACTGTGATGAATCCATATAGCTGTGATAATAACGAATTTTGGTAGCCCGAGATCATTTCACTTTAGATAGCAGCAAACGGTGGTTCTGTGTTGACTGTGATAAAACAGAGTCCTTTGACTGTAACATTGTATCCTTCACATTGGGTTATCATCGAGAGTCTCCACTGTGGCTACTGTAATGCGAGTTTATTTCTATAGTTGACCAAGACTTGTCCACTATTCCTGAAATGTATATACTATAATAGCATTAAAACAGTAATATAATAGTACCGAAACTATCTGAACTTGATCTGAATTGCTTGACTGTTGTTTGTGAAAGGTCCTCATGCTTCTTCAAGGAGTTTCTAGGACTGAGCTAGTTCAATGTAGTCTTTGTTCCATTATCCTAGAATTATACATCTAACTGACATGTTCTTCAAAAAAAATTCACTAATTATACTTCAAACTTCCTTTGATCAAGTCCTTAGCTCTGATACCATGTTGAGAATTAATCAATTTCTCTTATTATGACATTATCTTGTGATGTTTTTTGTTATTATTATTTTTTCTTTCAATTTATATTTTCATATCATCAAGATTAATTCCAATGAACAAATAGAAGAGGACACAAGATGTAGGCACACTTCCAGGGAAAAACCCCACTCTTTGGGAAAACCCAGTTAAAGTTCTTCCTTTTGTAGATTCAAGATGAGACGACCAAGACCTAGACTAGAGACTTCATCCATCAAGTCATCCTTTCACTGTGTTGGCACCGAGACATCATAATCACAAAGATCTCATTACTGTCACCGAGATATCCTCATTGTGATTCCACCGAGACCTCAACACTTGTCAAGACACCGAGACCTCATCTTTGTGGTGACACTGAAATCTTCATTGTGATAAATCTTGACTGTAATAAAACCAGGTTCAATGACTGTAGCATAGATATTATATCATGACTAAGATTGAGATAGCACCGAGGTTGTATATGTCTGAGATAGAATAGAGAATGTGTCACTGAAGTCATCTGAGATTGTATCTGTATTTAGCCTAAAAAAAATTTCTTCTGCAATGGCACAGAAACGAGAAGTCAGCCATCCGAACCTGTAATTTGCTCGAACCTGCAATTAGCCCAAACCTGCAATTATGTAATTTGTTATCTGAAATTATGTGGTAATGCGAAAACCTTAGCTCGGCATATATAGTTGTATCCCATCATAAATAAACCGACATGGTCATCATGAAGAGTTGTGTCCCTGTGTTAGGCTGACATTAATTTATGGAGAGAAGCCGACTTTTAGACTTTGATGAAGACTTGATGAAGAAGTTGACTTGAAGATTTTTATGAAGAGGCCGAGAATGACTTGATGGAGGAGTCTTTGACCAGGATATCTTTGACAACAACCTAATTACATTATTCGAAATGGGTCAATTTAAATATATAATGACTATAAATCCTAGAAGTCAAAAATGGGTACTTTGACCTAAATAATACGACCCAAGAATGAAACTCATGCTTTAATAAGTCATTTAATACTAACAAATTACTTTTGACAAATATATTAATAATGAAGATAGAACCTAGTTACATTATTCAATAGTGATGATGTCTTCTTAGGGAATGACAGGAAGGCCAGAATCGTCGGACATGAAAATTCAAGTTGAATTTGTAAGGTGGAAGGATTAGAAAACTTCCTGATGTTCTACATATTCTTGCAGTGGCCAAAAATATGATTGAATGTAAGCAAGATGGATGTTGCAGGTGTAAAAACAATGTTCAAGAAGGATACATGAAAGATGGTTCGGGGAGAAATGGTATTGATGTGGGGAGTTCAGATTGGAACTTTTTACAAGCTTCTTGGTAGCACTGTTATTGATGGGTTCAACAGTTTGTTGAACCCTTAGTTAAACTGAGAGGGGGGGGGGTGAATCAGTTTAACACATTCATGAGCTTTTAAAACTTTTCATTAAGCTTATTTACAACTTAATATCATGATCAACTTTATATGTGAACAATCTTAATATGTGAGCAGCAAGTATTAAGATAATGTGACAGCAAACTTGTTATGAGAGCAGAAAGTATTAAGCAGATTGAATAGATCATATCAACACATAGGCATCACACACACAAAGACAGCAGATATAAGTGGAAACCCATAAAGGGAGAAAACCACATCTTATTATTGTTGTGATGAAAAGGCAAGCTCCAACTCCCTCTCACCACTGATTTTCTTTAGGCACCAACCCACAGGAGGCTCTAACCTCAATTCTGCAAGCTACAACTTGCAAGGAAGCTCCAACTCCCATCAATTTTCTGCAGGCACCAACCTCAGTCAGCTACAACTGACATCTATCAAACTACAACTTGATAGGGAAGCTCCAACTTCCTCATTCTATCAAAAGAAAACATTTGCTGATTTACCTTGAATATCAGCTCTGTTCTGTACCTTCTTTTGTGTTGTCCTCCAGTCTTCAAATTTGTCTTATATCATCTCTACTTTTTCACAGCATCTCTTTCTGCTCCTCCTTCTTCTTATCTTCTCTGCCTCAATTCTTCATTCTCTGCATTCTGTAACCTCCCAATGCATATCAATGTGATATCCTTTATATAGTTTGCCTCATAGTTGTTTGTATTCCACAGGGAATTCAAAGTGAATAGCCCTGACTCTTCGCCTTCTGCCTTCTCATTTTATTTTTTTTGTCCAGCTCATTCAGAAAAAACTACAGCAATTTGTACAAATTTCAATTTTACAGTGGAGTTTTGTTTCCTATAGAGACTTGCCAGTGCATCACAAACAATATAAACCAATTAAAAAACATTTACATTCAGTTTCAACATGGATTAAAAATCAACACATTCGGCTTTTTGGATCACTGCGTGTTTGTCTCTTCTGTAGCTGTCTCTGTCTTTTTCTTTTCTATATGTTCTCATGTTCACTGTCATTGTGTAACTGCTACATATAAAACTACCGCATTATATAACTCAAATAAATTTCGGCGATATAATGATAATAGACCCTTTTTAATATAGAAATAATACCCTTTCGGGCCCACTAGCCGAACTTTTCTTATTCTCCGATGTGATGAGCCTCCTCCAAATATTTCCGATGCGATTAATCGCAATCGCAACTTTCAATGGTATGTGCCTCTGCTCTGTTTAACTCCAATGCGATGGTTCACTGTTCACACATATATATATATATATATATATATATATATATATATATATATATATATATATATATATATATATATATGTTGTTTCATAAATATATTTGCCGCTTTACTTTCCTTTTTTACTTTTCGCCGTTGGTTAATAACTGAAAGCAACTATATATTAATCTTTGCATGGAGCCCACATTACAATATATATTCGCTCATTTATTTTTCTCCAATCTTAATCACAACTTATAATTCCTTATTCACTTATACACTCCGTCGCGCCAATGCGATTGGAAATCTCCTGTAATTATTTTAATGCGATCAATCGCACCAACTTCAAATAGTATGTGCCATCGTTCTTTTTATTCGATGTGATGGATTATCGTTCACATAAAAGTATATATATATATATATATATATATATACTTACCGCGTTAATATCTTTTTCCTCTTCAGCCTTGATTATTTGATTTCCGCCGATGCAATTAGCAAAGGTCCCACCATTGTAATTAAGCGACTCATATCCGTCGTCCATCCTGCAGAAAATCCGACAGCTATTCTTCGATCGCTCAATCGCAATCGCACATTTCAATTTGTTTGTCACTGTTTCACCTCCGATGCGATGAATCACTTTGATGCCCTTTAAGCCGGAACTCAAACACATGAGAATCATCGTTTATAATGTATCGGGTCCGCTTCTTTATCACAATCACAATATTGCAATCGCGTCCTCCAACAAATCGGTGTGATGAACAAGGGTCCCACATATTCCAAAGTCTTCACCCTTAGTTTATTTCAAAAGAGATGAACTCTTTTACTAGGTTTACCACAAAACCTTTGAGTTAAATAATTCAGATCCGCCGCTATATTTCAATCATATCATTCATATAAAAATGTCGAATTATCATTTGAATATTTCAATTTTGGACCATTGTACACCTTTAATTTTCAATCCTTATGTGCGGCATTTCCTTTATGAAGACTATACAAACCCCAGATTTCATTTGGTGAAGGGTTTCACTTTATATAACTCTTAATGTGTTCAGGCCCGCAACATATTTCAAAGCCTTTGGATCAATATCCAACGTCTTATAATATCAATACCATTATATTATATTAACGTTCGACTTGGTAATGAAACTAAGTCTACATGTGGTACTTCACAGGCATGTAACTTACCTTCCGCCTGTTTATTAACTTTTATAATACACACAATACACTGAACTTCGCATAATACTTGGCCCCGCATCAATGAATGTAGGTCCCATAGCATGTTTTACATAACATATGTCAACAAATGTTAAAAACACCCTTTGAATGTATAACGAATATGCCTTATATGAAATAATGTTCGGCTTTAAACTTTGGTTAATGTTCCAATTTTCAACATACATTTGACTCGGACCCACAGTGCTTTGCCTTAATTAACCTTTGTACATCGCACAAGTGTGATTACCGTAGATCTTCCAGCCTTGGAAATCGAACGGACACAGCTAATATTTTGTTTTTCTTTGGGTCGAGGGTTAACACTCAAAAATTATGCGATATAAATGGTATTCCAATACCACTTATTGCCACGTGTCGAATGAAGACCCATATCGTGTTTTTTTTACAAAAAAAATTTACCGCTTATGAACCACGCGATACAGCTGGTTTTCCGTTCCAAACCTGCCTTCTCTGTTGATTCAAGGTTCCATTTTGCTCTCGGTTCCACCTCCGCCTTTGACTTCGCACTTTTTATATGTTAACCCCTATTTCCTTAGCATTTTACCACGGCGCTTCCAAGACTTGAATTAAGATAAGCACGTATAATACACACGCCTTTTCTCTATTAAACCAACTCATCGGTCCTGTTTAACCTTTCTCACATTATCAAATGCCACCATATATGATTTATTAACAGCTCTGTATTTTTTGTCTTTGTATTCCCTGTCTCTGTGCATGACTGTTTCACTGTACTCTTTGTATTCTCTATCTCTGCTTCCTCTATATTCTCTGTCTTCTCTACAACCTGGGCTGCTTATTTTTGTTGCCTTGCTTCTTTAAATGGCCCTGTCTCCTGTTGCTCGACCCTCTCTACATCTTGCTGCCTCTTTTTCTATCTCTCTTCTTCTATGCTGCTTTCATTGCCTCTCTTTTTGTTGCCCCTGCTACTCAGCTATTTTGCTTCTCTCTTTGCCATCAATGACAACATTCCAACAGTCTCTCCCTTTGGCATTGATGGCAATACACTTCCTTTGCTTGCCTTTTAGGACCCTTTCTTCTGTTGCTTTCTTTTCCTCCCCCTTTGACATCAATGGCAAAGGGTTGCCCATTTCCCAGTGTTTTTAAATCTTGTCCATGTTACTCTGATCTTGAGGACCTGCTTCATGCCCTGCTTAGTTGCTCTGGCTCTTTTGTGACTCTCTTTGTTGACTGATCTCCCCCTGGAATGATGTCTTCTTTTCTGTTCTCCCCCTGGAATGAAGCTTTATTTTTCTGTCAGAGAGTAGCATCTGAAGACACTACCCCTAGTTTGTCTCTGAGATATTCGAATGGTTCTCTAGCAAGAGGTTTTGTGAATATATTTGTTGTTTGTTCTTTTGTTGGCACATATTCCAACTTCACTACCTTTTGTGCTACTTGTTCATTTAGGAAATGGTACTTGATTGGGATGTGTTTAGTTTTTGAATGAAGTACATGATTTTTTGATATACTTATTGCACTTGTATTATCACATTTGATAGAGATAGGTTCATCAATGCTTACCTTCATGTCTTGGAGGGTTTGTTTCATCCACATGACTTGTGTGCAACATGCTGCTGTTGCTATGTATTCTACTTCTGTTGTAGATAGAGAGATAGATGTTTGTTTCTTACTTACCCATGCCACCAGACTTTTTCCCAAATAGAATGCACCTCCACTTGTGCTTTTTCTGTCATCCACACAGCTGGCCCAATCTTCATCTGTATATGCTGTCAAAATGAAGCTCTTGTCTTTTGGATACCATAGCCCATACTATGCAGTTCCTTGTAGATATCTGAATATTTTTTTGACTGCTAGAAGGTGATTTTGTTTTGGTACTGCTTGATATCTAGCCACAAGTCCTACTGCCAACATAATGTCTGGTCTAGATGCTGTTAGGTATAGCAGACTTCCTATCATGGATCTGTAAAGTCTTTGATCTATATCAGCAGATCCATCATTAGCACATAGCTTGCATCCAGTGATCATGGGAGTTGACACAGGTTTGCAGTCTTCCATTTTGAACTTTTTCAACATCTCTTTCAAGTATTTTTCTTGTGAGATGAAAGTACCTGTGTTCTTTTGCTGAATTTGAAGTCCTAAGTAGAAGGTGACCTCTCCAATCATAGACATCTCAAACTCTGATTTCATTTCTTCAGCAAATTCTTTTGCTAACTCATCTTTGTTGCTTCCAAACATGATGTCATCAACATATGCTACAACAATCAGGAGTTCATTTTCATTGGCCTTTATGTATAGATTGTTGTCTACTCCTCCTCTCTTAAAGCCTTGTTTTTGCAAGTACTTATCCAGCCTTGAATACCAAGCACAAGCAGCTTGTTTCAACCCATATAGAGCCTTCTTTAGTCTGCACACATAGTCTTCTTTATCTGTTAATGAGAATCCTTCAGGTTGTTCCATGTAGACTTCTTCTTCTAGATCTCCATTCAGAAAGGCAGATTTCACATCCATTTGATATACCTTGAAATCATGGTAGCATGCAAAGGCCAAAAACATTCTGATAGCTTCCATTCTGGCTACAGGGGCAAATGTTTCATCATAATCAAGACCCTCAATTTGTGAATATCCCTTGCAGACAAGTCTGGCTTTATTTCTAATTACCTATCCTTGTTCATTCATCTTATTCTTGAATACCCATTTTGAGCCTATGACATTTTTCTCAATGGGTCTTGGAACTAATTCTCAGGTATTGTTCTTTTCAATTTGGTCCAATTCTTCATTCATAGCATTCACCCAATACTTGTCCTTGCTGGCTTCTTCAAACTTCTTTGGCTCTATTTGTGATAACATAGCTAGGTATACCTCTTCTGTCTGTTCAGTTAGTTGTCTTCCTGTCTGGACTCCTACACTCTTGTCCCCAATGATTTGATCTTCTGGATGGTTCTTTTGAGTGTATCTTGAGGGGGCTTTCGAGTTCAGTTCAGAATCTTCTGTTGTCTTGCTTATTTCATCATCATCTTGGTTCTCTTCTTCATGATCTTCTGGAGGATTGCTGCAGTCTGTACTTCTTGTCTTGTTTGGTAGTTCTTCATCAAATCTTACATCAATGCTTTCCACAATTTTTCGAAGTGTCTTGTTATAGCACCTGTAACCTTTACTCTCGGATGCATATCCTAAAAATATTCCTTCATCTGCTCTTGCATCAAACTTTCCTAGATTTTCATCATTATTCTTTATGTAGCACTTGCTTCCAAAGACTCTAAAGTGCTTGATTGATGCTGGTTTACCATGCCATAGTTCATAAGGGGTCTTGTCACTGTTTGGTCTTAAATGAGCTTTGTTAAGAATATGCACAGCTGTGTGTACTGCTTCTGCCCAGAAGGTTTGGGGAATGTTACTTTCTTGCATCATGGCTCTAGCAATTTGTTGTACAGACCTGTTTTGTCTCTCTGCCACTCCATTCTGTTGAGGTGTCCCTGTAATAGTAAACTTTTGTTTTATCCCATGTTCATTGCATAGGTATGCAAAGTCATAGTCTGTGAATTCACCTCCTCTGTCTCATCTAATGCACTTTAGCTTGCATCCTATTTGATTTTCTGCTAATGCCTTGAATATCTTGAATTTCTCAAGTGCATCCGATTTATATTTGAGAAATGCAACCCATGTGATTCTGGAGAAATCATCTATTATCAGCATGAAGTAGGATTCTCCACTTGGTGTTTTAGTTCTCTAAGGTCCACACAGGTCCATGTGTACAAGCTGAAGTGGCCTACTTGTTGATAGCTCATCCTTGGTCTTAAAGGATGTCCGAGTCTGTTTGCCCAATTGGCAAGATTTGCATATGGTATTTGAAGGCCTTTTTATTGCTAGCATATCTCTGACTGCTTTCTTCTTGTTCAGTCTAATGATATGGTCGAAGTTAACATGTCCCAATCTCCTATGCCATAACCATGACTCCTCAAGTTTGCTAAGGTGGCATGCTTCATTCTCTTCTTTCACCATGTAGACATTACTCTCTGTTCGAATACCTTTGATCAGAGTCTTCCCTGTGGTGCTTGATCTGACTTCACAGTCTTGTGCTCTAAAAAGAACTTCACAGCCTCTATCACACATTTGACTGACACTCAGCAGATTTGCTTTCAGCCCATCCACAAATAGTACATCTTGGGCCTTTCCTCTGCCATTATCTAGACTGACTGAGCCTTTTCCTTTGATTTTCCCTGCTTTGTCATTGCCAAAAGTAACATTTCCAAATTTCTTTTCATCAAAGGTTATAAACTTGCTTCTATCTCTAGTCATATGCTTTGAGCAACCACTGTCCAAATACCATTGGCTTTTCAGGTCTTGAGCTGTTAGAGCCAGATCACATTTATTCACCTTCTTTTTCCACTGCATGCATCCTTTTGTTTGGTACCTTTTCTGAGATGATGAACCACATTCTCTGAGAGGACATTTGGAAGGCATATGTCCAATTTTATTGCATACACAGCATTTGATCATATTTTTAGCAGAATTATGAGTATGAGTAAAATCTCCATTATTCATAAACCTCCTTGAGGTTTTGAAAATCAGTCTTTGTCCATATTTTCTGCATTCTATGATTTTATGGCCAAATTCTTTACAATAAAAACAGTAGCCATAGAAACAATTTGCATACCTGATGAAAGGTTGTCTTCTCCATTTATTTGCTTGAGATAATCTCTTCAATGTTTGCATCCTTTGCTGGTTTGAATTAATTCTCCTTGTATGACAATATGCAGCAATATGTCCCAGCTTGTGGCACGCATAACAGGTGGCATTTTTCATAGGAGGGAAGAATCTCCTTTGATGGCTTCCAAATTTGACATACTCAGGAGTATATGAGCCTTTTTCTATTGGCTGAGTATTTATTTCATTCTTTGTCATTAGAGGTTCCTTCTGGTTTCTATCTCCTTTATCGCAGGTTTCTTCTTCTGTAGGAATCATCTGAGCTGCTTCATCATCCTTATCTGCTTTTACAAAAATAATATTTTTGTTTTCCTTTTCTTTGCCTTTACTTGATTCTCCTTCATAGCCTATCCCAGTTTTTATCAGAGGAGATCTTTGAGCATCCAGAATTTCATTCAACTTACCAGAGCTTGTCATTTGAGAAGAATTTATTGACACTTTCCTTTGGGTATTTTCTAATTTCTTCCTCAAGCATACTACTTCTTCCAATTTCTCTTGTTCCTGAATTTTATCCTTAAGTTGCTTAAGTAAAATGTCTTCTACCTTTTTGGCTTCTTCAAGCTCTACTTTCAACTGAATGAGAACTTCTGAATTTTGTTCTTCTCTTACATACTTGAGGAGAATGTCTTTCTGTTTTCTGCACTTCAGTTTGAGTCTATCAATTTCCTCCAGGGCACTTCTTAGCTCCCCCTCAAGATCAACTTCACCTTCTTCCTCATCTTCTAGAAGGAGTCCTTCAAGCTCTTCTATGGCCATCAATATAAATTCAGAGGTTCCTTCTTCACTTGAAGGTTCATCTAAGTCTTCAGATGCACTGTTATCTTGTTGAGCATAGAAATATTTTCTATTGAATTTCTTTCCTTTCTGCCAGTGCTTTGATATAGTTTCCTTTGATTCTTGAGTCTGATTCCTTGTTTTCTTATGAGGACACTTAGCAGCATAGTGTCCAACTCTTCCACAGTTAAAGCATTTAAATGGAAGTTTACCTTTATATTTACCTGAGCCTCTATCCAATTTCCTGACAAATTTGGCCTCTTCTTCATCAGAGCAAGAGCATATATCTTCCTTTTCTTCTTTCTTCTTCTCTGTCTTAAAGGCTGCCTCCCTCACATTTGACTTCTTCTGTGGCAGTCTCATCTCATAGGCTGTTAGATTTCCAAGTAACTGGTTCATGGTCAAGGTTTCCCAATCAGTTGTTTCTTCTATGGCAGAAACCTTGGGGTTAAAGCTAGGTGGACGAGATCTCAGAATCTTTTGAATAATTACAACTTCTTTTATGGTTTCTCCTAGAGCTTTCATATTATTCACAATTTCTGCAACCCTTAAAAAGAAGTTGGCAACGTCTTCATCATCATTCATTTTTAAATTTTCAAATTGGGCTCTATAGACTTGAATTTTGGTTGTCTTCACCTTTTTGTCTCCCTCATGGATGTTCTCTAGTGTATCCCACATTTCTTTGGAAGTTTTGTTGTGCATTACTTTGATAAATTCTGCCTCACACAGTCCACTTAAGATTGCATTCATGGCCTTTGCATTGGCTACAAAGTCTTGTTTAGCTTCTTTCTCTGAGTCAGTTGCCTTTGGGGCATATCCAAATTCCACAGCAGCCCAAACTTCTATTCCTAGAGACATTATGTATGCTCTCATTCTGATTTTCCAGAAGGCATAATTAGCACCAATGAAAAAAGCGGCTTTATTGGTTGAGCTTCCTTCTTGACTAGCCATCCTGGGGACCTAGGATCTCCTTTCAGTTGTTAAACTGATACAAAAGGAACCGGCTCTGATACCAATTGTTGAACCCTTAGTTAAACTGAGAGGGGGGGGTGAATCAGTTTAACACATTCATGAGCTTTTAAAACTTTTCATTAAGCTTATTTACAACTTAATTTCATGATAAACTTTATATGTGAACAATCTTAATATGTGAGCAGCAAGTGTTAAGATTATATGACAGCAAACTTATTATGAGAGCAACAAGTATTAAGCAGTTTGAATAGACCATATCAACACATAGGCATCACACACAGAGACAGCAGATATAAGTGGAAACCCATAAACGGAGAAAACCACATCTTATTATTGTTGTGATGCAAAGGCAAGCTCCAACTCCCTCTCACCACTGATTTTCTGTAGGCACCAACCCACAGGAGGCTCCAACCTCAATTCTGCAAGCAACAACTTGCAAGGAAGCTCCAACTCCCATTAATTTTCTGCAAGCACCAACCTACAGGAGGCTCCAACCTCAATCAGCTACAACTAACATCTATCAAGCTACTACTTGACAGGGAAGCTCCAACTTCCTCATTATGTCAAAAGAAAACATTTGTTGATTTACCTTGGATATCAGCTCTGTTCTGTACCTTCTTTTGTGCAGTACTCCAGTCTTCAAATCTGTCTTATATCATCTCTTTCTGTTCCTCCTTCTTCTTATCTTCTCTGCCTCAATTCTTCATACTTTGCATTCTCTAACCTCTGTATGCATATCTATGAGATATCATTTATAGATTTCCCTCTTGACTGTTTGTATTCTACAGAGAATTTGGAGTGAACAGCCATGACTATTTGGCTTCTGCCTTCTCATTCCTTTGTCCAACTCATAAAAATATAACAGTATGTACGAATTTCAATATTACAATGGGATTTTGTTTTCCTCCGGAGACTTGCCAGTGCATCACAAACAATATAAAAACCAATTAAAACATTTACATTTAGTTACAATGTGAATTCCAAATCAACCCATTCAGCCTTTTGGATCACTGCGTGTTTGTCTCTTCTGCAGCTGTCTCTGTTTTTTTTTTTGTATGCTCTCTTGTTCACTGTCGTTGTGTAACTGCTGCATAAAAAACTGCCGCGTTATATAACTCAAATAACTCTCGGCGATATAACAATAATAAATCATTTTAATGCATAAAATGCCCTTTCAGGCCCACTCGCCGAACTTGCTCTATCCTCCGATGCGATGAATCAGCTCTTGAATACTTCCGATTGCGATTAATTGCAATAGCAACTTCCAGTTGTATGTTCCGATGCTCTGCTCTCACTCCGATGCGATGATTCACTATTCACATATGTAAATATGTATATATCGTTTCACATATATATATATGCCGCTTTGCTTTCCTTTAACTCTTCAGCTTTGGTTTAAAAACTCAGAGCAAACCTATATTAGTCTTTTCTTTTGAATGGAGCCCACATACCAGCTATACTCCGCCTCATTTATTTCAATCGCAATCGCAACATTCATAATGCTCTTGTGACTTGGTCATTTGATTTCCGCCGATGCGATTAGCAAAGGCCCCACCATATAATCAAACGATTCATATCCGTCGTCCATCCTTCAGCAAATCCAACGGCTATCATCCGATCGCTCAATCGCAATCGGAACTTTCAATTTGTTCGTCACTCTTTCACCTCCGATGCGATGAATCACTTCGATGCACTTTAAGCTGGAACTCAAACACATGAGTCACCATTTATAACATATCGGGTCCACTTCTTTATCGCAATTGCAATCGCAACCTTTATTAACATGTTCCGCTATTATGTTTTTCTCCGATGCGATGCTTCACTGTTCACAGATATATGTATATATGTATATTGTTTCATATATATAATTTGTCGCTTCAGCTTTAATATATCCTTCAGCTTGGGTTAAGATTCTCAGAATAAACATGCATTGAACTTTTCTTTTTACATGGGGGCCCACACTACACATATACTCTGCCTCTTTTATATTTCCAATCTATTTACACATTTGAAATCAGTTCAGGCTTAACCTTTGATAGGATAATACTTTAGTCAAATCTTATATTTACCTCGAATATATGAGACCTTTGGTAATTTAATTTCAGCGCGCATAAATCATATATATATATGCCTTGTATTATAATCTTGGTCCCTTTTTAATATAGCGCTCATATCATATTGAACCCCTTCCTTTGTTTATTATATCAAATGTAGTAACCCAACGCACAACCTTCTTAACCCACTCTCTAAGGTTTGAACATGATATAATAAAACACTTTCATACTCCCGACCTTATCACTTAACTCTATAACAATGGATTTGATGCCCTTAATTAAACACGCAAGCATTTATAACCTTCCAACCATGGCTTATAACATTAACCCAACATTTTATAATGTATTGCATTCACGGGCCCCACACATCGAAACTCGTAAAACAAGCAGTTTTCAACATAAATCAATGGACCATACCTTAAGTTATCACCTGTGCAACTATTAGCGCGATTACCGTCGGATCCATTGCCGCTCCAGATCAAACGCTCCCCGTCGATATTGCGTTTTTTCCACAGCCAAGAGTTAACACTTAGAATTCACGCGATGAGGGTGGTATTGTTACGACGACGTGGCACATTTACACTAGATCGCGTTTTTTTGGAGTTGTTTCACCCCGAGCCAAAAGCGGCGCGACGTGAGCGGTAATGGTTTCAAAAACCCACTCCGGGATTGGAACAATGTTCGACCGGACTTTTCACTATAGTTAACGCATTATTCCGCATTCGCCCTTGACTTCGCACTTTCTATATGTTAACCCCTTATTTCCTCAGCATTTTACCACGGCGCTTTCAAGACTAGAATTACGATAAGAGCGTATGATACACACGCCTTTTCTCTATTAACAAACATCTCATCGGTCCTGTAGCTTCCGCCTCTCACCATCGCATATAAACCCTTCCATTATATTCTCTGTATTCTCTGTCTCTGTATTCTCTGTCTCTATCTCTATATTATCTGTCTCTGTGCCTGACTGTTTCATTGTTCATTATATTCTCTGTCTCTGTCTCTGCATCCTTTGTATTCTCTATATTCTCTGTGCCTGATTGTTTCATTGTTTCATTATATTCTCTGTCTCTATCTCTGTATTCTCTGTCTCTGCAACCTGGGATGTATTCTCTGTATTCTCTGTAGACTTCTTTTGTTGCCTTGCTTCTTTTGCTGCTGCTCGACCCTCTCTACATATTGCTGCCTCTTTTTCTATCTCTCTGCTTCTATGTTGCTTTCATTGCCTCTCTTTTTGCTGCCCTTGCTACTCTGCTATTTTGCTTCTCTCTTTGCATCAATGACAACATTCCAACATTTTTGTCAATTTTGATTTAAATAACTTAAAGTACCTTTTTGCGGCTAACATAGGAGAAAAGAATAAATTAAGTTGCTAATGGAGGATGGGACCCACAAAGATAGCGTATTGGAGAAGAAAGCAATTCAAATTCCCTTGGGACAATTGAATTGATGGAGGGACCCACGAAATTTGCATGGCCAGCACTTATAAAAGGAAGGTTTGGAGGAGGCATTGGCATCATTTGCACATTCAGAATTTCGAATTTCCTTAGTTGTTTCACTGAGCAAAACGTTGTGCTGCTTAACACAGGAGCTTCCCAAGGAGAGAAGCTCATCCCTTCTCCGGTGGACTTCGAGTGCCACTCAAGAAGGGTTTCTTCAGTATTTTGTGATCCGAAGAGGCAGCCTCGTAGATCCCACGCATTTCTGGAGTAGCTGGGATGTAGAGAGGAGTTGAGACTGCGCAGTAGAGGGAGTCAATTGTTGTGGGAGAACTGGGTTGTGAAGGAAATCTTCTAGAGCAGCCATTAGAGGAGTTATTGAGGAGGTTCAGGAATACTGGAGCAGCTTCAGACCTTGAGAGATCAGCTACGCACAGTCCCTTCCATTTATTCTTCAGAAACTGCATCATTCACTTAGTGACTGCGCAGTCATTGGAGGGCAGCAGTTGGGTGCAGTATTTGTTGGAGGAGTTTTGGGCTGAGAAGTTGGAGGATTGATTGGAAATATATTTCAGGAGGCTTGCGGGTGTTTTGGAGTGCAGAAATATTCAAGAGCAGTTGCAGTAGCAGATTTCGAAATTGAAGAAGGGCCAAGTAGAGAAGGGTCCAATTTTGAAGATTGGAAGTTGGGGAAACGCTTTTTGGGTTTTTTTGGGTTTTGGGCAAGGATCACCTTCCCAAATTCCTATAATTTTCCGAGCACTTTTCGTTGTGCAAATATAGTGCCAAAGTCAGTCAACAGTTGTAGAAAGCCAGGGACAGCGCAGTATTCAGGGAAGCAGTTTATTACAGCAGCTGTACCATTTTGCTATTGATCACCAAGGGATTCTAGAGGGGCTTTATGGGGTTTGGAGGAGTTCGCTTGCCATATTCCATCATCAAGATCAATTCCGCACAACTTGCTTTTCGTTCCGTTTCATTTCGATATTTCCCATAAAACGGGGTTATTATGTAATATCCCCAACGGGAAATAGACAGTTATACACAGCAATACAAACATGCAACTATATAGGAAAAATGCCGAAAATAGAGTATAGAGCAAGTACACATAAAAATACCAGAACGCTAAGCCATTTTATTAATCTGAGAATATATATATATATGGGTACAATAGATAATCAGAATGAGTGCACCTATCCTTGCACCAGGCAAGTGAAGACCCTCTCAGAATAGGAAATGGCTGCTATAGAGACTGCGTCCCAGCTGCTGGAGAAATCTGCCGTAGAATGCTGCTGCTGCAATGGACTGGAACTAGGGGCTGATCCCCTCACCGGAATGAGCTGAAAATCGGTATACTGCCTGCACTCACTGCTCCAGACATAACCCAGAAACCATGAAGCAAATGGACCACCCGCGAAAAACACCCCAGAAGCCCTCCTCAAGGAAAACGCTGTCTCTCCCAAGCACAACGCAGATGCCAAAGGAAGAATGCTAGAAAAGGGCCACAAATCCCTCTGCAAACTCTCCAACTGACAAGACAATCCCTCCAAGCTGAAACACGCTGGAAACTCCACGAAAATCCCCCACAACAGCGTTGCTCCAACACCAACTGCATCCTCCCTCCAAGACTGCGCAGTCACTCAATGGGGCCCAGCTCCTCTGCAAAACGTCCACCCAAATCTCCCGCAAATCAACTGCTGAAACTGAAGGAATACCTTGCCCGAGTAGGCACTCGAAGTTCCCCGGGGCCAAGGGCGAGATCTCCGACCGGAGACACTCAGTCGCACTAAACAGTGCTGCAGACCGACTAAACAACCGGCGTGCTCAAGTAGACAGAAGTCTAGCTCACAATATCATCAACATATCAATAATGCCAAATGGAGTGAAACCCCCACCTTTTATAGTGCTAGCTCCCCTCAAAACCCTAACTGCGTCCTTGAGCTCCTCCTATGCCTGCGCAGTTGCCTCTAGAGCCTACGTGAGGCCTCTCTCATGTAAAGTGTGGACCCCCAAGGCTTTCCTTTAAGTTACAACGTTACTCTACTAGGAAGCACTTTATTTTATTAAAGTGAGTTGACCCCCTTTTTCTCACTTTTATTTATTAATTTAACTATAGGCGGCAAAACTATACAAAAATGAAATATTCCAATTAGCGGTGCTAATTAGGAATATTACAGTCTCCCCCGGCAGAATGTTGCTTGTCCTCAAGCAACTGAAGTGATGGATGCTGCAATATCTTCTCATCCTCCCATGTGGCATCCTCATCCGGCAAGTTCTTCCACCTCACTAAGAACTCCCGGATCGTTCTGCTCCACAGCTGCCTCTCCCTAGTATCAATAATAGCCTCCGGCTGCAACACCAGATGCCCCTCATCATCCGTGGGTGGTAGCTCCTCTGTGACTGTCACCTGCTGGCCCAATGCCTTTTTCAGGCATGATACATGAAAAATGTTATGAATCTTACTGCCTTGGGGCAGCTCCAACTCATATGCAACCTGCCCAATCCTGCGTATCACCCTGTATGGCCCATAAAAGCGAGGCTTAAGCTTCTCAGCCCCCTTCTGCTTAAGCGAAGACTGTCGGTATGGCTGTAGTCGCAGGTAGACCAAGTCTCCTACCTCAAAGTGTCTCTCCACCCGACCCTTATCATCATACAACTTCTGCTGATTCTGTGCTGTGGCTATGTTATCCTTGAGAGCTCGGAGGATATCTGGCTCTCTTGGATCCAGATCTTGGCTCTCGAAGCCCTACTAGCACCAAACATCATGTCCACAAAAGATAAAGGATGATATCCATATAAAGCATAGAAAGGTGACATACCAATGGACATGTGATGCGTCGTGTTGTAGCAGTACTCTCCCAGATGCAGCCACTTCAGCCATGCCCTCTGCTGTCCACTGACATAGTTACGCAAGTAGCCCTCCAGCCACTTGTTAACTATCTCTGTCTGCCCGTCTGTCTGGGGGTGATAACTAGTGCTCGGTGTCAACTTGGTCCCCACTAGTCGGAAGAGCTCCTGCCAGAATCCGCCCATGAAGCGGCTGTCCCTGTCGCTGACAATGGTCTTGGGTAGACCATGTAACCTGAAAATCTCCCTGAAGAACAGCTCAGCCACCTGCGCTGCCGTGTGATGTGCGGATATGGCGAAAAAATGAGCATACTTCGTCAGTCGGTCAACGACGACAAAGATGCAGTCCTTGCCCTGCACCATGGGCAACCCTGTGATGAAGTCCATCGATATGCTCTCCCATTTCCCCTCTGGAATGGGAAGAGGCTGCAACAACCCTGCAGGATGGCTCATCTCTCCCTTGTTTCTCTAGCAAACATCGCACTCCCTGACATGCTGGAGTACGTCCTCCTTGAGACCCTTCCATGAGAACCTCTCCCGAATTGCCCTGTAAGTCTTGGTGAACCCCTGATGGCCCGCCAATGGAGAATCGTGTGAAGCCTGGAGTATCTTCTTCTTGAGCTGAGATCCCTCAGTCAAGAAGATCCTGTCCCTGTAATAGATGATCTCGTCGACCACCCTGTACCTGTCATCTGCTACCTGCCCATCCAACACCTCACACGCAAACCTGTCCTTGGAGTACTCTACCAACAGTCGAGCCCTCCAATCAGCGTTCAAGCTCATAAGAGATAACGTGGCCAGTCTACGGGAAAGGGCATCAGCTACCACGTTATTCTTGCCTTTGACGTACTCTATGTCAAAGTCATAGGCTTGGATCTTACTGATCCACTTCTGCTGCCTCTCCTGCAACTGCTTCTGCTCCAGAAAATACCCGAGGCTGTTGTGATCTGATCTCACCCTGAATCTGCTGTCCACTAAATACTGTCGGTATTTGGCCAATGCATGCATGATGGCCAACATCTCCTTGTCATATATGGAATACAACCTCTCATGCGGAAGGAGCTTCCGGCTCTCGAAAGCTATAGGGTGACCGCCCTGCATCAATACCGCACCAATCCCCTCTCCTGATGCATCACACTCGAGGACAAATGGTTGGGTGAAATCCGGCAATGCCAGCACGGGGCAGCTGCTCATCACCTCCTTGAGCTTATCGAAAGCCCGCTGCGCTGTGTCCGACCAACTGAATGCCCCCTTCCTCGTCAAGTCTGTGAGGGGTGCAGCAAGCTGTGAGAAGCCCTAGACGAACTTCCTGTAGTATGTGCAAATGCCAATAAATCCCCGCAGCTCAGTCACATTCCTCGGCTCTGGCCAATCTCTGATGGCCCTGATCTTCTCCTCGTGGACTCTCACCCCGTCCACTCCTATAATGTGCCCCAAGTACAGCATCTCCGTCAAGCCGAACTCACACTTGGAGAGCTTGGCATAGAATTGCTGCTCCTCCAAGATGCGCAAAACTGTCTCAATGTGTTGGAGATGCTCCTCCCAAGTCCTGCTATATATAAGTATGTCATCGAAGAATACCAGCACAAACTTCCTCAGATGACCCCTGAAAATGTGGTTCATGCACGACTGAAAGGTAGCGGGTGCATTGGTCAGCCCAAAAGGCATGACCAGAAACTCGAAGTGCCCATAATGACACCTGAAGGCGGTCTTGGGAATGTCCTGTTCCCTCACGCGTGTCTGATGGTACCCAGATCTCAAGTCAATCTTTGAGAAGAACCGTGCTCCTCTCAACTCGTCCATCAGCTCATCGATCCTGGGGATGGGGTACCTGTTCTTCAGGGTCTTCTTATTCAGAGCCCTGTAGTCAATGCACATCCGCAATGTGCCGTCCTTCTTCTTCACCAACACCACGGAAGAAGCAAAAGGACTCGTGCTCAGCAGAATGTGACCAAGGGCCAGCAACTCCTGAATAGCACGCTCTATCTCATCCCGATAGGCCTTGGGATGCCTATATGGTGTGGTGATCACTGCCTGTATACCCTGCTCAAGCTCAATAGTATGCTCAAACCCCCAATCCGGTGGCTGCCCTGGTGGAATATCCCCGAATACTACGGCGTACCTGTCGAGGATAGACTGTAGCTCAGGATGCACTGTCTGACCTGTATCTACTGCCTCTGAAGCTCGCAACTCTACGGCCCACTCTATGTCTCCCTTGCGGAAGGTTGCCTCCATCCTATGTGCCGACATTGTCTGAGGCGGGTATGTGTGTTGTCCCCGTATCTTCTCATGCCTCCCTGTCTTGGGATCATCCCACTCCATCTCTAGGGCCTTCCAATCTGTCGTGACCTTCCCCAGAGTAATGAGCCACTGAACACCCAATATCATGTTGGTGTCCGGGATATCCACCACAAAGAAATGATCTGTCAATGTATAAGTGCCCATCGTCACGGATAACTCTGGGACATACCGAGCACACACCATAGTCTGATCTCCTGGGACCAAGACGGAAAATCCATCAAAACTCTCAGTCTGTATGCCTCTCCACTCAACCATCTGTGCATCAATAAAGTTGTGGGTGGCCCCACTATCAACCAAGACTGAAACCCGTTGTCCACGTACTGTCCCCCGTACGCGCAGCGTCAAATACTTGGGAACTCCCCGCAATGCGGCTAGAGCTCCTCTAGTAGGTGCAAATGATGCCCCACCTGCTGCGGGTGGTGGAGGTGGTAAGGTACCCTACGCTGCATAACAATCTCCTGCCTCCACGTCATCCCCCTCATCCTCTTCCCCGCTGCTCTCGGAGAAGACCTCAATGAAATGTGCTTTCCCTGCAGCACACCTGTGTCCCGGTGCCCATGGCTCCTGGCAAGTGAAGCACAACCGCTTCCTCCTCAACTCTCTCCTGGCCTCATCATCAAACTGCCCTCGCCCAGGATTTGCCTTGGGAGGCGGAATCCTCGTGTCCTTCCCCTTAGGCTGGAAGGCCTGTCTCTGGGGGTAAGGTGTCCGAGTCCTGGGTAAGACATCCTGTAAATCCCGAGTCCTACTGATGGCATCCTGAAGTGTAGCTGGTCTAGTCGACCGGACTAGGCCACGAAGTGGCTCTGTCAACCCCTCCACAAACATGTAAACCATCCGAGCCGCGGATAGATCAGGCACCATCACTGAAACCCTCAAGAAATCTGAAATGTAAGTCTCTGGGCTCCCCGTCTGTTTGAGCTTCGTCAGCTCAACAAAGTGCTGCTCCGGATCCCTCTTGTCGAAACGCTCTATCACCCTCTGGGTAAAATCGGCATATGTCCCCACTGTAGAATGCGCGAGTGTAGTCATCCCATGAAACCACCAGTCCTGGGCCTCACCCTCCAGATGTAATGTTGCCACCTTAATGGCCTCTGACTGTGACATCTGATTGAGCTGGAAATAGATATCCAACTTCTCTACCCAGGACTTTGCCGAAACGTTTGATGTGCCGTCAAACGTGGGCAAATGAAATCTGCTAGCTGCGCGGTGGTCATCATGATGATGTCTGTGCCCCTTGTGATGATCACAGGGCCTACCATCACGCTGGAGCTGCACATAATCTCTAAATGAGATAAGATCTCTGATCGCCGGCCCGCGTGACAGGTACTCTGCAATGTAGGCGTCCATCTGGGCACGGTCAGCCTCCGACTCCCGCTGTGCTGCTGCCCCCGTGTCCTCTGCTAGGAAGGTAGGCATGGTGGATCGCGTGGGTGCTGGAATATCCCTCTGTGCTCCTGCCCCTGTGTCCTCTGCTAAGAATGTGGGCATAGTGGATCGCGTGGGTGCATGCGATGCCATGATGGGGATAGCATCACGCTCCGGCACATGATGGGACGTGCCCGATCCCTCACCGATCTGAAAACCCCTTGGGGTTTCCCGCTGCTTGACCTCTATCGCAATGAGTCTCTGTGACACTTCCTGCATGTGTTGGAGGAGCGCCTCTCTAAATCTCCTCGAATCCTCCTCGTCTGCCATAGGACCCCACTGTTCTGCGTACCCCACAGGCTGCTCCTGCTCTGAATCTGTCTCAGGCTGCTCCTGATCGGAATCCGTCACAGGCTCCCCCTCTCCGTAGGGGTTCTCCCACCTACGCTCAACGTCTCTGTATCTCCTTCTCCTATAACCGATGTAGGGTTTATCCCCGGGCGTCATAGACTGCTAGCTCCACAGGCTGAGCCAGAACTATGCTCTGATACCACTGTAATATCCCCAACGGGAAATAGACAGTAATACACAGCAATACAAACATGCAACTATATAGGAAAAATGCCGGAAATAGAATATAGAGCAAGTACACATAAAAATACCAGAACGCTAAGCCATTTTATTAATCTGAGAATATATATATGGGTACAATAGATAATCAGAATAAGTGCACCTATCCTTGCACAAGGCAAGTGAAGAACCCTCTCAGAACAGGAAATGGCTGCTATAGAGACTGCGTCCCAGCTGCTGGAGAAATCTGCCGTAGAATGCTGCTGCTGCAATGAACTGGAACTAGGGGCTGATCCCCTCACCGGAATGAGTTGAAAATCGGTAGACTGCCTGTACTCACTGCTCCGGACCAAACACAGAAACCATGAAGCAAATGGACCACCTCCGAAAAACACCCCAGAAGCCCTCCTCAAGGAAAACGCTATCTCTCCCAAGCACAGCGCAGATGCCAAAGGAAGAATGCTGGAAAAGGGCCACAAATCCCTCTGCAAACTCTCCAACTGAAAAGACTAACCCTCCAAGCTGAAACATGCTGAAAACTCCACGAAAATCCCCCACAACTGAGCTGCTCTAACTCCAACTGCGTCCTCCCTCCAGGACTGCGCAGTCACCCAATGAGACCCAGCTCCTCTGCAAAACGTCCACCCAAATCACCTGCAAATCAATTGCTAAAACTGAAGGAATACCTTGCCCGAGCAGGCACTCGAAGTCCCCCGGGGCCAAGGGCGAGATCTCCGACCGGAGACACTCAGTCGCACTAAACAGTGCTGCAAACCGACTAAACAACCGACGTGCTCAAGTAGACAGAAGTCTAGCTCACAATATCATCAACATATCAATAATGCCAAATGGAGTGACTTCCCCACCTTTTATAGAGCTAGCTCCCCTCAAAACCCTAACTGCGTCCCCTCTCTCCATGAGCTCCTCCTATGCCTGCGCAGTTGCTTCTAGAGCCTACGTGAGGCCTCTCTCATGTTACGTGTGGACCCCCAAGGCTTTCCTTTAAGTCACAACGTTACTCCTACTAGGAAGCACTTTATTTTATTAAAGTGAGTTGACCCCTCTTTCTCACTTTTATTTATTAATTAACTATAGGCGGCAAAACTATACAAAAATGAAATATTCCAATTAGCGGTGCTAATTAGGAATATTACACATAAAGAGCAAGGGAACTTACTAAAATGAAAGAGGGTCATTGTCCCATTGTTGTCACTTAGTCTAGTAGTTGTCCCTTAGGTTTTCCCTTCCTTAGGGCCCTACTAGATTGCGTGGTAACAGTACCCCCTTCTAACTCAAACTTGGAACATAACACATCAATGAGGGTACTAACATCATCAAGCACATTTCCCTTAGGCAATGTATTGCAAATGTTAAATCATTGACATTAAGTTATAACACCTAGGAAAATTCCAAAAAGGCAACGTAAATCATTCCACCATAGTAACATCGTAAGAGAAAAGGTCATAACAAAGTGCTAATCTGTAATATTCCCAATTAGCAGTAGCTAATTGGCAATATTAATTTTGCTCAGATTTTTCCTTTCTAATGTTTAGCCATAAAATAAAGGGATGATGAGACCCACAACCCAGCTTAGGATAAATAAACTCCCTAAAGTCACTTAACATTATTCTGATTTCAACATGGGGCCCAGGACAGCCAAGTGACAATGCAGGGAAAGGGACAGCACAGAGGCAGCGCAGTGGCAGCGTGGGCCAGGACAGCTTAGTGTAGGCAGGACAGTGTGGCACCAGGAGACAGCGCAGCTTAGTGGGGCCCAAGGGAGAGCTAGGGTCTCAAGCATAAAAGGAGGGAGAGGCTAGCTACTCATTCATTCTATTATAAATCTTCAAAAATTTTGTCTAACAGATATTGAGCATGCTTACGTTGTTTAGCTAAGTCTGTAAGTGTTGTTCAGCACACGGGTGTCTCCGAGCAGAGATCCCAACCTCAACCTCGGGGGACTTCAAGTGCCTGCTCAAGTGAAGGGATTCACCATTGATTTCCAGAGCAGAGAACGCAGAGCCTTTCAGCCAGGAGCCATGCAGTCACTAAGGCAGTGCAGTCACACTCAAAAATTACACAGTCTTGGAGGGAGGTAGCACCGGGAGATCAGGGAGATCAGGGATCTCATTCCGGGAGAAGTGTGAAGGGATCAACCCTTCACAAGTCATCTTTTGGAGTAGGAGGCCAGCATTTCTAGTTATACAGTTCAGGGGCCAGCGTACTCACTAGGAGTGCGTGATTTTCGCAAGGGGGTCAGATTCCAGGGTTAGCCTTTTCGGAATTCCTTCCTAGGTTTTTCCGAGTTTTTGGAGGAGAGTCCATACCCAAAGTTTCACAATTTTATGAGCAAGGGAACAACCCCAAAGAACAACTCTATTCCAGTCAGAGGCAGCAGTTTCCAGTAGCAGCTCAGAGAGTTACACAAACCAAAGAAAAAGCAGCCATTCATAGCAGGGTTTTGAGAGTGATTTCAACTTGCCTTGAGCAAGCGAAGGTGCCATCATTCTGATCACCTCGTGTACTCATTCCCTCTTTCAAATTTATAATAAAATGGCTCAGCTTTTCTCGACGTTTGCAGTGTTTTTCATGGTATCTCTCTATTTGTTGTAGGTTTGGTTTATGTTGCTTTATATTGTTGTTTATTTCCTATTAGGAATATTATAGTGGTATCAGAGCTCATAGACTTGGCTCAGCCTGTGGAGCAGATTAGTCTATGACACACGGAGGTAAAAAATGCATCACTTACTGGACGCAGCAGTACAGGATCTGAGAGCGGAGGCTCGAGGCCGCATTTGGAGAGGGGGACTGCGTTCCAGTTAAGGACGCAGAGGAGGAAGCACCTATCGCAGAAGAGAGAGATGACGGGAAGGAGTTCGGGAATCTCATCCTGAAGTCTGTGCAAGAGCTCTCGAAGAAGATAGAGGAGATGGGTCAGAAGATTGCCAGGGAGAATAGGCAGCGTGAAACCCCAGGGGTTTTCACATCGGAGAGGGATCCGACACTTCCCATCACACACAGGAGCAAAACACAACGCAGCAGGTGGTGCTACACACTCCCACACGTTCCACGATGGCCACATTCTTGACTTCAGGTACCGAAACGGGAGGACCTAGGAGCCAAAGATGGCTCATTACGGGGATTATTTTGCAGAGTATCAGTCATATGGGCGAGAGTTTGGTGAAGCTCTCTCTTTCCACGATTTCTGCCAACTCAAGAACAACAGCAGACCCCGTAACCAGAACAAAGGTGGTGGGCACACGCAGGGACGTGAGCTGCAACGTACCATGGGCAGATTTTTCTTGCCAACTTATGATGGGTCATCTAAATGTTCAGCAAAAGCTTGGGTGGAGAAGCTAGACATTTACTTTCAACTTAATCAGATGGCAGAGGTGGAGGCCATCAAGGTGGCAACACTGCACCTTGAGGGAGAAGCCCATGACGGGTGGTTCCATGGGATGGCCACGCTGGGTCACTCAACAGTGACAGTGTATGCAGATTTCACGGGAGATTGGTGGAGAGGTTTGATTGGAAGGATCCAGAAGAGAATTTTGTCGAGTTGACCAAGCTCAAACAGACCGAGAACCCGAAAACTTATATTTCTGAGTTCTTGAGACTTTCAGTGATGGTACCAAACTTGTCCACAACCAGGAGGATTTACATGTTCATTGATGGGTTGGCAGAACCTTTGCGTGGGTTAGTCAGGTCCATTAGGCCTGCTACACTTCAGGATGAAGTCGGGAGGACGAGAGACTTGCAGGATGCTTTGCCTAGGACCAGATCTCCTTTCCCCCAAAGACCGGCATTTCAGCCAAAGGGGAAGGGCACGAGAGTTCCACCGCAGAAGGTGAACCAAGGCCGAGGGCCTTTGGACGATGATACTCGGAGAGACTTGAGACAGAGGAAGCTATGCTTCACATGTCAGGATCCATGGGCACCGGGTCATCCATGTGCCGCAGGGAAGGCACATTACATAGAGGTCTTCTCCAACAGTGAGGGAGAAGAAGATGCTTATGAGGAGATAGAGGGAGAGGCCAACGTCGTAGTGCAGAGAGGGGATCATCCACCACCTCCTCCCCCAAGAGCAGGAGGGGCAGCGTTTTCACCCACAAGAGGAGTCCTTGCATCTCTGCGAGGAGTTCCGAAGTATCTGACATTGCGTTTCTGAGGCACAGTACAGGGACATCGTGTTTCAGTTCTAGTAGATAGTGGGGCCACTCACAACTTTATTGATGCCCAGCTGGTAGAGAGGAGGGGCATACCGACTGAGAGTTTTCGTGGTTTCTCAGTACTGGTACCGAGTGCCAGAACGATGCAGTGTGCGAGATATGTTCCGGCATTAGCAGTGACCATGGGGACCTAAACTATGACAGACCACTTTTTTGTGGTTGACATTCCAGATACCAATGTGGTATTGGGAGTGTAGTGGTTGATTACAATGGGTAAGGTCACCACAGACTGGGAGACACTGGAGATGGTGTGGACGGATAAGAAGAACGGAAAGCATGTGCTGATCAGGCATGCACACATGTCCTACGCAGAGAGTTTCAACACACCAGATGGAGGCAGACTTCCAGAAGGGAGATATAGAGTGGGCAACAAAACTGCGTATTTGGGAGGCAGGGGCCACAGGGCAGGTAGTTCACCCGGATGTACAGTCGATATTGGACAGATACTCCACAGTTTTTGGGGACATACGACCGGGGCAATCACCGGACCGAGGGTTTGAGCACACCATTGAGCTGGAGCAGGGGATCTAGGCAGTGATCACCACAACCTATAGGCATCCCAAGGCCTACAGGAATGAGATTGAGAGAGCTATCCATGAGCTCTTAGCACTGGGACACATCCGACCTAGTATTAGCCCATTTGCTTCTTCTGTGGTATTGGTGAAGAAGGATGGCATACTGCGAATGTGCGTCGACTATAGGGCACTCAACAAAAAGACGATGAAGAACTGATACACCATTCCTAGGATTAACGAGTTGATGAATGAGCTGAGGGGGTCGAAATTCTTCTTCAAGATCGATCTGAGATCGGGATATCATCAGATCTAGGTAAGGGACCAGGATGTCCCCAAGACTGCTTTCAGGTGCCATTATGGCCACTTCGAGTTTTTGGTGATGCCCTTCGGGCTAGCCAACGCACCGGCCACCTTTCAGTCTTGCATGACCACATCTTCCGTGGTCAATTGAGGAAGTTCTTGCTGGTGTTCTTTGATGACATCCTTATATACAGTCACACTTGGGAGGAGCACTTGCAACACAATGAGGTTGTACTGCGTATTTTGGAGGAGCAGCATTTCTATGCTAAGCTCTCCAAATGCGTGTTCGGATTGACAGATATGCTCTATTTGGGGCATATCATTGGTGTGGACAGAGTGAGAGTCCACGAGGAGAAGATCCCAGCCATCCGAGAATTGCAAGAACTGAAGAACATGACAGAGCTCCGAGCATTTGTAGGCATCTGCACCTACTACCAGAAGTTTGTCAAGTGGTTTTCCCAGCTTGCTGCACCCCTCACAGATCTCACCAAGAAGGGGGAATTTAGCTGGACTGATACTGCATAGAGGGCCTTTGACAGGCTCAAGAAGGCGATGAGCAGCTACCCAGTGTTGGCTTTGCGAGATTTCACACAACCCTTCATTTTGGAGTGTGATGCTTCAGGGGAGGGGGTAGGCGCAGTATTGATGCAGGGAGGCCACCCTATAGCTTTCGAGAGCAGGAAGCTACTACCACATGAGAGGTTGTATCTAATATACCACAAGGGGATGCTGGCCATTATGCATGCATTGGCCAAGTTTCGGCAGTATCTGGTGGGCAACAGATTTCGAATGAGGACTGATCACAACACCCTATGATTCTTCCTTGAGCAGAAGCAATTGCAGGAGAGGAAGCGAAAGTGGGTCTGTAAGATCCTCGCTTACGACTTTGACATTGAGTATGTCAAAGGGAAGAACAATGTAGTGGCCGACACTCTATCACGCAAACCAACAGTGTTGTCCTTGAAGAGCATAGATACATACTAGAGGGCTCAACTACTGGTAGAGTACTCCAAGGACTACTTTGCTTGTGAGGTGTTGGCTGGCCAAGTTACAGATGACAAATACAAGGTGATGAATGAGGTCATCTACTACAGAGATAGGATGTTCTTGACTGGGAATTCTTAGCTCAAGGAGAAGATACTGTGTGCATCCCACGATTCACCATTATCGGGCCATCAGGGATTCACAAAGACTTACAGGGCTATCAAGGAGAGGTTCTCTTGGAGAGGCCTCAAGGAGGACGTACTTCGGCATATCAAGGAGTGCAAGGTATGTCAGAGGAACAAGGGGGAGATGAGCCACTCAACCAGATTACTACAGTCACTTCCCATTCTGGAAGGAAAATGGGAAAGCATTTCTATGGATTTCATTACTGGGTTACCTGCGGTGCAGGGCAAGGATTGCATCTTTGTGGTCGTTGATCGACTGACAAAGTATGCTCACTTCTTCGCCATATCAGCATAGTACATAGCTGCACAGGTGGTAGAGTTGTTCTTCTGTGATGTTTTCAGATTGCATGGTCTTCCAAAGACAATAGTCAGTGACAGGGACAGTCGTTTCATGGGCGGTTTTTAGCAGGAGCTTTTTCGTTTGGTGGGTACAAAGTTAACTCCTAGTACCAGCTATCACCCTCAGACGGATGGGCAGACGAAGATAATGAACAAGTGGTTGGAAGGCTACTTGCGGAACTATGTCACAGGGCAACAGAAGGCATGGTTGCATTGGCTACATTTGGGAGAATACTGCTACAACACCACTTTCCACATGTCTATCGGTATGTCTCCATTTTATACTTTGTATGGATATCATGCTCTGACTTTTGCTGATGTTATGTTTGGAGTTAGCAAGGCCCCTAGGGCCAAGGATTGGATCCAAAAGAGCCAAGATATACTTTGGGCTCTTAAGGACAACATAGCCACAGCGCAGAATTAGCAGAAGCTATATGCCAATAGAGGGCGAGTAGAGAGACAGTTTGAGGTAGGTGACTTGGTCTACCTCCGACTTTAGCCTTACCGGTAGTCTACGTTGAAGCAGGAGGGGGTCCAGAAGCTCAAGCCCCGCTTCTATGGACCTTACAGAGTGATTCGCCAGATAGGGGAGGTTGCTTATGAGTTGGAGCTGCCAGCAGGTAGCAAGATACATAACATCTTCCATGTATGATGCTTGAAAAAGGCATTGGGGCAGCAGGTGACTGCAACAGAGCCTCCCACCTACAGATGATGAGGGGCATTTGGTGTTGCAACGAAAAGCCATCTTAGACACTCGAGAGAGACAACTACAAAGCAGGACAGTTATGGAGTATTTGGTGAGATGGAGAAATCTACCTGATGAGGATGCCACTAGGGAGAGTGAGAAGATTTTGCAGCACCCATCTTTGCAGTTGTTTGAGGACAAGCAACATTTTGGCGGGGAGGACTGTAATATTCCCAATTAGCAGCAGCTAATTGCCAATATTAATTTTGCACAGATTTTGCCTTTCTAATGTTCATTCATAAAATAAATGGGTGATGCGATCCACAACCCAGCTTAGGATAAACAAACTCCCTAAAGTCACTTAACATTATTCTGATTTCAGCATGGGGCCTAGGGGAGCCAAGTGATGACGCAGGGAAAGGGATAGCGTAGAGGTAGCATGGGCCAGGCAGCACAGTGGCAGCGTGGGCCAAGACAACGCAGTGTAGGCGAGATAGTGCAACTTAGTGTGGCCCAAGGGAGAGCTAGGGTCTCAAGCATAAAAGGAGGGAGAGGCTAGCTACTCATTCATTCGATTATGCATCTTCAGAATTTCTGTCTAACAGATATTGAGCACGCTTACGTTGTTTAGCTAAGTCTGCAAGTGTTGTTCAACACACGAGTGTCTCCGAGCAGAGATCCAAACCTCAACCTCGGGGGACTTTGAGTGCCTGCTCAGGTGAGGGTACTCACCATTGATTTTCAGAGCAGAGAATGCAGAGCCTTTAATCTAGGAGCCACCCAGTCACTAAGGCAGCGCAATCACACTCAGAGATTACGAAGTCTTGGAGGGAGGCAGCACCAGGAGTGAAGGGAGATCAAGGATTTCAGTCCGAGGGAAGTGTGAAGGGATCAGCCCTTCACAAGTCATCTTTTCAATGAGGAGGAGGCCAACATTTCTAGTTATACAGTTCAAGGGCCAGCGTACTCACCAAGAGTGCGTGATTTTCCCAAGGGGATCAAATTCCGAGGTTAGCCTTTCCGAAATTCCTTCCTGGGTTTTTCCGGCTTTTTGGAGGAGAGTCCATACCAAAAGTTTCACAATTTTATGAGCAGGGGAACAACCCCAAAGAACAACTCTATTCCAGTCAGAGGCAACAGTTTCCAATAGCAACAACAGCTCAGAGAGTTACACGGCCCAGAGAGAAAGCAGTTGTTCATAGGAGGGTTTTGAGAGTGATTTCAGCTTGCCTTGAGCAAGCCAAGGTGCCATCATTGTGATCATCTCTGGTACTCATTCCCTCTTTCAGATTTATAATAAAATGGCTCATATTTTCTCCATGTTTGCAATGTTTTTCATGATGTCTCTCTATTTGCTGTAGTTTTGGTTTATGTTGCTTTATATTGTTGTTTATTTCCTATTCGGAATAATACATAATCGTTCCAATCATCAAGTTTTCTCCCCATTACACATCCAACACGAGGACCAGTAGAACACCCTCTCCTACTGACATCAACACACCAAGTCACTAAGAAACATCAACAACATCATGAAACATCTACCTCCTAACACCATCATCTAACCCCCTGGGAGGGCTCAGACCATCATCCATATACAATATGAACATATATACCAAACCACACCATAATGAGATAGTATTCTCAACAACCATCTAAAAGTGCAACTAAGGGATATAAACAAGGCAAGCACATGTGAGAAGACAATCAAGCAATGACCACAATCATCCAACCAAGGAGAAATTAGACTCCCCCAAGCCAAAGACCTCCAAGAAACTAGCAACAAATCTCCATCAATGTAATCAAAATCGCAAAGTGGAACCTCATACAATATGAGGTGTAACAATCACCTCGAGTAAGTCGGAGGTAGTGAGAATTTACTCTCTAGTAGTCCTCTTCTTGGAGCATGGCACTGCTTAAATCCAAACTATTTTGTCTTTCTTCTTAGAACACAGCCTCTAAATATCCCATATTTTAAATTTTTCTTATGTATCTAGTAGTGTATTTTCAGCATGCTCTCTAATGAGTCCAACTTGTTGAATTTAAGCCAACCTTTAATATCATACTTCTAACTTATGATTTTGTATTTGAAAGACTTGAGATCGATCTAGGTTAAGTCGAAAAAACCAAGGGTGAGACACTAATTTCACAAAACAAAAGACCATAAGTGAGACACTAGCTCCTCAAAACTATCAATTTTGAACCCTAAAGAGGGATAGGCACATGATCTAATGTGAAAAAAGGGAATACTTGCAAGTGATGAGAGAAGATTCCTATATAAAAGAGAATCCTAAACCAAAAATCCATCTAGCCTCTCGGTTACAAACCTAGGAGCTTCCCTTCAATTGTACTGGGTAAACTTCCATTGTTTTGTTCTAGGTCCCAACCTTGCCATAGTGAGCCCCACTCTTTAGATCATGTCCTCTCACAATTCTTTGTAGGGATCTCCAATATTCGAGAGGCCTCCTTTTTCCTTGTTACTACAAGATTAAAATCAGTTGCATATTTCTATTTGATGAGGGAGAAATTGTACAAGAATGAGATGAAGAATAATCAATGTTGCTTTCTTTCCACACAAGTTTGTGATTTGAAAGGAGAGCCCCAACTCGATTCATCTACAAAAGACTCTTATCTAGTGCTCTAAAAAGTGATCATCGATGATAATTGTGGATGAAAAGTCCTAAAGAATTGATATGCCACCCAAGAAACCATGAGCTGCTTTGATTTCAACATTCTTCCATCTAATGCTCTTGCCTTTTTAGTTTTTCCTTTTTTATTAAAGCTCAAAGACATTTTCTTTTCAAAACTACCTGTTGACCGCACTTTGTCAACTACCCCATAGCAGTACACCCCCATTTTTTCAAATGGGATTCTTCATGTTCAACGTGGTTGTGCCATTCAGATTCCATCATCAGTGAACGATCGACAGTTGTTATAAATGATGTAAACCCATTCTGCATTGTTATGATGTAAATGATCTAAGTAGGACCGTCAGTGTATGTAACAACCTAGGTAAGCGTAGTATGTTGTTGATGACTTCCATTCTAGGAGGTTTTTTGTCTCACTGATTCACGAAAGTGATCGGCAGAGTTTTTCCCTCCAGCGTCACCCCAAAGCTAGGGTGGATTTTGTCATTAGCATGCTAAGTGAGTCCTAGTGTTCTATCGAGTCCTTGTAAAAGTAGTTTGAACTACTTGGTCTACTAGATCATATGTTGAGTCGCAGAACTGGGTATTTATTTGAGGGTCTATACAAATGGGTTTTCCCCCTTCATGTATGTAAATGTATTATCTCATGTAAAAGAGGGTTGGAAAAATAATTATAATTCCCTCTTAGTCAATTAATTAAATTTTCTGGTCAATTAATTAATAAAATCCTAAACCAGAAATTTAATTAATTTAGGGTCTTAAATTAGGATTAAATCTTTAAAGGCAAAATTTGTTGGTCCTTGGAAAATGATTTTGACAGCCCCAGGCCAAGGGAATATTGAGAATTTTAAGAAATATTGGACCCTTGGGCCTTGGTGGTTAAGTCAAAGTCAAAATTGTGGGGTAATTAACTCAAAAATAGTATTTTTGAGTTAATTAAATTTGAATTAAATGATAAATTCGTTTTTTTCCCAAAATTTTAATTTCAACGCTCCGGATTAAAAGATAATTAAATCTTTTGGACGGTTGAGATTATTTTGACGAGGATCATCCAAACTAGCCGTTAGAAATCTAGTCCTATAAATTTAGAGGTCTTTGTCATTATTGAGTCATCCGATCTCAGAATCGTGTACTTGTCTGGAAGCTCTTGTGAATTTTTCTTGGTGAATAAAGCATAAAGACTTTGGGGTTACAGATCTTGATGTTCCTTCTCAAATTTATGTGGTGAATTATTTCTGAACTCTGCTACTTGGTTTCTTGTGTTTTATGCTTGATGGCCTACATGGATTGATCTGCATATAGGTATCTTATGCAGTTTTCTGGATTTATGAAATAGCATTCTGATTTTTCAATGGATCTCATGTTGTTTTCTTGAATCTCTATCAGTTTAAAGCTCAGATCTAAGTGTGCAGGGGATTTTTTAAAAGATTGGGCGTTTGGGGAAATCTTCAGTTGGATCAGCCAACTCCCAATAAGCATAGATTTGATAAGCTCTTGATTTGTTAAATTCTGGGTCCATCTCATGGTATTTGGGTTTTTGCAGGGTTTCGAAGGCTTGTGCCTCTCACTTAAACTTTAAATCTCTGAAAAGTTGTGCTAAATGGATTTCAAATCTAACCATGAGGGTTTTTAATTTGTGAATTAGTGTAAATTTGTAATTTATCTGCGAGGGTTTAATTGTTTCTTGGGGTATGTCTTCAGATCTGGCTGTCTTTGCAGGTTACAGGATTAAAATCGAATTTTTTTTTTAGATCTAAGGCAGATCTAGCTTCCAAAGGTGTTAAGTCCCTATATTAATAGTGTAGCCCCTTATTATGTTAGTGTAGCCCCCCTTATTGTTATTATTGTACCCCTGTAACCCCCATATTGTTATTATTGTGCCCTTACATTATTATTGTTAGGTCGGCTAGGATTACATTGTGGCCCACTAGGATTACAGTATGGCCCCATGGACTCCTATATATAGAAAGGAGGTTTTGTAAATTGTATCATCCAAGAATTGTTCATTCATGTAATGTATTGGAGGTTGCCCCCTCGAAGTGGCTTATTTCTAAGGCATTGATATCTCATTTCTTCTATTTTTGGAGTTGGTTACACAACATTTGGTATCAGAGCTTTGGATTCTAGGGTTTCGCTGCTCCAAACAGGTCATCGTGGCATTTTCGCTATAACTTTTTTTCTACGAAGCTTCAGAAGCTGAAATTTTTAGGGTGCGAAGCTGAAATCTTGAGGAAGTTTTTCTAAAAATTTCAGAGCTTGGTTCGCAATATTTTCGGAGATATGATCTGTGGAAGTTAGGTCTTTTTTCAGGCTCCTAAACAGGTCATCGTGGAATAATTGCGCTATAAATTTTTTGTACGAAGTTTCAGAGTCTGAAATTCATATGGTGCGAAGCTGAAATCCTGAGGAAATTCGTCAAAAAATTTCAGAGCTTGGTTCGCAATATTTTTGGAGATATGATCTGTGGAAGGTAGTGCTTTTTCAGGCTCCTGAATTTCATCTCAAAAAGGTGATCGTGGGAAAACTTCAATAACTCTCTCTCTGGGCATTGGATTGAAGTGCCGTAAAAAGTGGTCGCAAGTACACAGACTGAAGTTTCTTCGCTATCAATTTCAGAGACAGAGGACAAAACAGTGACACGTGGCAATTCGTACAAGTTCGCTCTACTGAACCAGTCCAGACTTAGGTCATTGTGGGAGATTGGACACAAATTTGTCTTGGAGAATCCAAATCAGGTCAGACCTGTGGCATTTGAAAGAAGCTTCAGAGATCTACTACAGGGCAGAATTTCAGATATCGAAGATTTTCAAATACAGAGATAATTCAATTTCAATATCGAGCTCCTAAAAGCTAGTAAAAGGTGTGTATTTTTTTCCAAATTGCATAAGTCTTGTTTGAAGAATCAAGTTGAATTGATTCCAAGGGCATATTGTAGAATAGATATCAATATTGAATTCTAAAATGGCCCCTAAAAAAAATTCAACACCCATCAAGCCTTCAGAAGGCTCTACCATGACTCATGAAGATGAAGAATTGCAACATGATCTATCAAAATTACAAGAACAAGTGCAACAAATTTCACTCTCGCAAAGAGCGGCAAAAAATGAAATGGAAGTTTTGAAGAAAGGTGTGGAAGTGAAGATGGATGGTTTGAAGAAAGGCATGGAAGCTAAGATGGATGGTGTGCAAGCTAAGATGGAAGCTAAGATGGATGGCATGGAAGTGGGCATGGAAGCTAAGATGGATGACATTAAAGACAACATGGAAAACATGAAGAATGATCTAAAAGCATACATGGAAGGCTTGATGACAAGCTTAAAACCAGAAATGATTCCTAATGGCGGAAATATAGGAGAAGAACCTCATGATGAGAACAAAATAAATGTTAATCGTGATTTCATAAACTCGAATGTTAGTGGGAAGAACCACCATATTCCAAAAATGGATATGAGGAAGTTTGATGGAAAGGATCCTGTAACATGGATACTACAGATGGAGCAATATTTTGATCTCCATAATGTGAAAAACACACAAAAGGTACGCATTGCAACTTTGCATTTAGAACAAAATACATTTGTATGGTATCAATGGCTTTGCTCCCGTAAAAAAATTGTCACTTGGTCAATTTTTACGAAAGAAATGATAGCACATTATGAGGATACAAAGAGCAACACCTTCTTTACCCAATTGATAAATCTCAAACAAAAGGGTTTAGTGGGGCAGCACATTGAGGACTTCCAAAAATTGAGTATAAGGGTAACTGATATTTCAGAGGACCACGGGATTGATCTCTTCTTAGGCAGTTTAAAGGATAACATTCAACATGAAGTTCGTGTTCTGGAACCTGATTCATTAGAGAAGGCATTCAGGTTGGCAAGAAAAGTTGAATGTAAAATTATGGCAACAAGGAAGTCTACTGCTCAATTCTATAAAGAAGGAAGTGTGGCTACATCTAGATTTCCACAACCTACAAGGTTGACACCACAACAATTGGAAGAAAAAAGAGCAAAAGGGCTTTGCTACAGTTGTGATAGCAAATACACTAAAGGTCATAAGTGTCCTGAGAAGAAATTATTTTACATAGATTGTGAAGAGGAAGAAGAAAATGAACAAGAAGAGGATATACACCAGGAACCAGCCCTAGAAGAGGAAGAAATGAATCCGACCATATCGTGTAATGCCCTGGCAGGAATTACCACTCCTCAAACTCTCAAGATAGAAGGACATATCAAGAAGAAAAAGGTAATAGTGTTGATTGATTCAGGTAGCACCCATAATTTTATTCATTGTAAGGTAGCCAAGGAATTAAATTGTTTCATATACCCAGCACCAGAATGTCAAGTGATGGTTGCAAATGGAGGAACTATAAATTGCTCTGGAAAATGCCATAATATCAAGCTAACCATGGGGAATATGTATTGACTAGTCCAATGCTTTCCATTCCTATGGGAGGTGCTGATGTTGTACTAGGAGTACAATGGTTACAATCTTTGGGGACAGTAGCTTTTATTTTTCAAGAACTTTTCTTGAATTTTTTTTCAGAAGGAAAGGAAGTCGAATTACGGGGTATTGAAGGGAAGCCAGGAAGGATAATAAGCTCTAATGTCATGACAAAGCTTCTAAAGAAAGAACAACGAGGCGTAATTTAACAATTATGCTCACTAGAAGTTCCGACATCAAAATCATCTATTTCTGCAGATCTCCAACAAGTCTTGGACAATCATTCCAAGGTGTTTGAAACTCCCAAAGGACTCCCACCTATTCATGATCATGATCATGCTATTCATTTGATTCCGGGAAGTGTTCCTCCAAACATCAGGCCTTATAGATATCCTTACTTCCAAAAGAGCGAAATTGAACGTATGATTGCAGAAATGTTAGAAGCGGGTATAATTCAACCTAGTCAAAGTTCTTTCTCTGCTCCTGTAGTATTGGTACACAAGAAGGATGGATCATGGCGAATGTGTCCGGATTATAGGGAGCTCGATAAGCTCACCATTAAAGATAAATTTCCCATTCCTGTGATTGATGAATTATTGGATGAATTACATGGAGCAATTTATTTTACCAAGTTGGATCTTCGTTCAGGATATCATCAAATAAGAATGAAGCCTGAAGATATTCCAAAAACAGCATTTCGAACTCATGAGGGTCATTATGAATTTTTGGTCATGCCTTTTGGCCTTACCAATGCACATTCTACATTTCAAGGGTTGATGAATTCCATTTTCAAACCCTTCCTTAGAAAATTTGTGCTAGTATTTTTTGATGATATACTAATCTACAGCAGGTCTTGGAAGGATCATGTTGAACATGTTGACAGAGTGCTCAAACTATTGCAGGAGAAACAATTATATGCAAAAACATCCAAATGTTTCTTTGGAGTACAAGAGGTGGAATATCTAGGTCATATTATATCTCACGAGGGTGTTAAAGTAAACCCTAACAAAATTAAAGCCATTAAGGAATGGAAAGTCCCCACGACCATAAAGCAGTTGCGAGGATTTCTCGGGTTAACAGGGTATTATCGCAAGTTTGTTAAGAATTATGGGAGAATAGCAGCGCCTCTAACAACATTATTGAAGAAAGATGCATTTTCATGGACTCCTGAAGCAACTAAGGCCTTTGAACATCTTAAAGAGGCAATGTGCTTAGCACCGGTCTTAGCTACGCCAGACTTCACAAAAACCTTTATTGTGGAATGTGATGCCTCAGGAAATGGAATTGGTGCAGTTTTAATGCAGGAAGGAAGACCCATTGCTTTTGAAAGTCGTCCAGTCAAAGGAAAGTATTTACAGAAACCTATTTATGAGAAGGAAATGTTAGCAATACTGCATGCACTAAAGAAATGGCGAACTTACCTAATGGGAAGACACTTCAAGGTAAAAACTGATCATGATAGTCTTAAACACTTTTTGGAACAAAGACTATCTTGAGAAGAGCAGCAAAAATGGGTCACAAAGATGTTGGGTTATGACTTTGAAATAATCTACAAAAAAGGAAAGCTTAATGTTGTTGCAGATGCACTCTCAGGAAAGAATGAAGAGGTGGAAACATTGCTTTGTGCCATTTCTATTTTCCAACCAGATTGGATAACCGAAGCAAGAGATGAATGGAAGAAGGACAAAGATGTATGGACACTCATTCAAAATTTGCAGCAAGATCCTAGTACATCTGATACATTTAGTTGGAAAAATGATTCCTTATGGTACAAAGATCGCTTATATCTTTGTAAAAATTCCCAACTAAAACAAAATATTCTTCTGGAATTGCACACTTCTCCTTTAGGAGGACACTGAGGATTTTTAAAAACTTACCACAGGGTGAAGAAAGAATTTTTTTGGGATGGCCTTAAATCTGATATTCAAAAGTTTGTGGCGGAATGTTTGGTTTGCGAGCAGAATAAAGTGGAAACAATTAAGACCCCGGGACTTCTACAACCTTTATCCATTCCAAGTCAACGTTGGGAGGAGATTTCAATGGATTTTATCACAGGTTTACCTAAGTCCGAAGAAAAGAATGTCATCATGGTGGTAGTTGATAGACTTACCAAGTATGCACACTTTTGTGCATTATCTCATCCATTTAAAGCAAGTACAGTTGCTACTACATTTGTGGACAGAATTCAAAAGCTACATGGAAGCCCAAGGGTTATTGTGAGCGACAGAGATCCCATTTTTACGGGAAATTTTTGGACAGAGTTATTTTCTTCTTTGGGTACTAAATTAGCTCCGTAGCTCATCTTATCATCCTAAATCTTATGGTCAAACTAAGATAGTAAATAAACATTTGGAAGGATATCTTCGTTGTTTTGTATCCGATAAACAAACACAATGGGTCAAGTGGTTACCTCTCGCAGAATGGTGGTATAACACTTCCTTCCATACTGCAGCAAAAATGACTCTATTTATGGCACTTTATGGATATCATCCACCATCCATCACATCATCTTTAAGGGAAAATTAGAAGGTTCAAGCAGTGGAAGATCACATCGAGCATCAACAAGAAGTTCTCCAACTCTTAAAGGATAACCTGAATTTGGCACAAAATCGAATGAAACAACAGGCAGATCAACATCGCAACGAGAGAAGTTTTGATGTAGGAGATTGGGTATTTTTACGGCTACAACCATACAAACAAATGTCCCTCAAGCAAGCTAAGAAGGATAATAAATTATCGCTAAAGTACTATGGTCCTTACAAGGTGTTGCAAAAGATTGGTACTATGGCATACAAATTGGAGCTTCCTGCTTCTTCACGAGTGCATCCAGTTTTCCATGTTTCATGCTTAAAGAAGGTTATAGGTGAAAATATTCCAGTTCAAACAATATTGCCAGAACTTGATGAGGAAGGAAAATCATATTGGAACCTGAAGCGGTCATGGAAACAAGAACTCGACAGCTACAGAATTGATCAATTTCAGAGTATCTCATCAAGTGGAAGAACTTACCCACTGAAGATTCTACATGGGAGGATGAGAATTTTATACAGAAGCACCCAGAGCTACTCAAGCATTGAGGACAACACTTTTTTGAAGGAGAAGGGCATGTTAGGTCCCTATATTACTAGTATAGTCCCTTATTGTTGTTAGTGTAACCCCCTTATTGTTATTATTGTACCCTTGTAACCCCCATATTGTTATTATTGTGCCCTTAAATTATTATTGTTAGGTCGGCTAGGATTACATCGTGGCCCCACTAGGATTACATTATGGCCCCATGGACTCCTATATATAGAAAGGAGGTTTTGTAAATTGTATCATCCAAGAATTGATCATTCATGTAATGTATTGGAGGTTGCCCCCTCGAAGTGGCTTATTTCTAAGGCGTTGATATCTCATTTCTTCTACTTTTGGAGTTGGTTACACAACAAAAGGCCAGATCTGGCCTCAGAATCCTCATTGTGGACATTCTGGGCGTTATTTTTAAGGTGCGTTTTAAATCTGAATTTAAATTGAAGAAAATTCTGAGTTTGCTAGGGAATTTGAATGTATTGGGTTTATCAAGATTATTCTGCCTCTGCAAAACCACTGTCTGTGCCCTAGTCTGTCCAGCCTTCATTTCTCTGCCAATCAGTTGCTCCTATCCCTGCGTCCTCATTGCTGCCTTTCTCTCCATCGGACCCTCCCATCGATCTGCATCATTTTCAGTCCAGCTTCTTCCCTTTCCGCAAGCCACAGTTTGCCCTATCTGCGTCCTCCTATCCAACCCTGTCTCATTTACTTGGCTGCATCCGCCCTCAGTTTCCCTCTGTCAAGTTCGTTTTCTCTTTCATCGAGCCCTCCTTACCCATTTGCGTTCACCCTCTTGCTGCCTGGCAGCTCGTCCCATCTCCATTACCGTCGAATCTCAAACCCTCGAAACCTTCACGCGTTTCTGCCCTCGACCTATCCTTTTTGCCGTCGTTTATCTCTCTGCCCTCATTTTTTTTTTTGCCCATCGTCCAGCTCTGAAAACCCTTCCTCCTCTTCAGATAGCCACGTCCGACCTGCACCTGCAAACAACGACAAATTCAAATCATAAAACGCAACGTCATATCCAGCGTCCAAGCTCTTCACGCCGTCAAGCTTCGACCTGCACAAAAGGAAAACGATTTATTTTGCCATCAAGCCATCAGCTTAACCTGCGTGGTCATTTTTCCTCTTGCCGTCCCTCAAGCCATCGTCCGAGCTCCTCAACCTGCATAACAAACAGCTGCATAAAATCGAAACGCACGTACAAAGTTTCAAAAGCCCTTCGATTTGTTTCAATACAATTTCTTTTTTTTTAAATTGTATATAGTTTAGATTTATAACTTAGGTTCCGATTTTTATTTTTACGTTTAGTTCCATTTTGGTCGGTTTTCCATAGATTTTGATTTTTAGTTTAAGCTGTAGAAAGGGCACGTAGCTTAGTTTTTATTTCATAGTTTTAGTTTAGAATTTAATTTTAACTTTAGATTTAATTTAGATTTTAAATTCTGTTTAGTTTAAGTTTTACCTTTTAGTTTTAACTTAGTTTAATGTTTTAGATTTGGTTGGCCTTTAGATTTTAAATTTTAATTTAGTCTTAATTTAGTTCTGTTAGGATTTAACTTTTAGATTAGAACTTTGTTTAGATTTAGAATTTTGGTTTGTTTTAAAAATTAAAAATTAAAAAAATAAAAAAATTTCAAAAAAAAAACTCTAAAAAATTTAGAAAATTTCAAAACTTAAAAAATTTCAAAATTTTTATATGGTCAAGTGAGCTTTTAAAATTTTATCTTGAGATTGACTATATAAAATCTTTGACTTGCCTGGATTGAAATTAATTGAAACATTTTAAATATCTGGCATTTTCATCTCACTGTTTCATGGTTGAAGTGTCCTTCATTGCATATCATCGATCGTGTTTTTAATAAGCAGCAGTTAATCGTCATTGCTTGTTTCTAATCACATAGCGAGATCTTGTTTGACTCCATAAGGCACTGGTCTTAAAAGTGAAGTCTAATCTGTGGAATTTCGTTTATTCTGTCAAGTGCTTGATGTTCTAGCTGTGTCTCCTGGGTTTTTCTTTCATTTCATAATAGGGTCTACCTCCCTTAACTTGCAAGGAGACGGTTTAAAGAGAGAGATTGGGGATAAAGGTGACAGCCCCCAGTCTGAGCCGTTGTCGCGGTGCCCTGAACAATTTGTGCGACAACATTTTACAACTTCTTGGTAGGAACTCTTGTAAGAAATGAAAGAATTGGAGTCGCCACTTGAACATGAAACTAATTCTAAAACAGAAGAAATAATTGAGAGCTAGCAGATGGATATCACGGGGGGATTCTTGTCTGGGAGTAAATAGATGAATAAGTGGAGTCGCCACCCAAACAAGAAGCCAACCGAAATGTCCAGGTGCTAAAGATGCGATGATGCAATGATTAGAGATATGACGAAAGATAAGACGATGACAAATCAACTTGAGTTTGCAAATCTTGTGGATGAAGTTCCTCCTTATTGTAGAGCCTGTAATGATCTTCATGAAGAGGCTACTTGTCCCGTTATCAAAAGGATTATAGCTAGTAGAATGGCAAGGTCAAGTCATCAAATTAATGTTGTTGGTAAGGACTATAACATGCATATAGAAGATCATGAAAGTCAAGTTAAGGAACCAGCTCAGATGATTAAGGATGTGCAACCCAGTCATATGCAAATAATTCAAAACATGGAAGCTAACCAAATCAGTCTTCAAAATAAGATAACTTCCATGGAAGAAAGTCATGCACAAGAAATAAATGTCATGGAAAACAAGTTGAAGATAATGGAAGTTAATCATTCTAATCAGATGTCCATTATACAGAGTTATATGATTGCAATGGAAGCAAGACACACCCAGGAAATGACTGATATGAAGGAAAATCACTTGTTGGAAATAAAAAATATGGAGGCAAATCAGACGAAATTAATAGTAAGGCATGCGAGGGAGATGAGTTCCATACAGAAGAAATTGGAAAAAATGGAAAAATTACATATACAGATGTTTCAGCCGAAATTTGATTATGAATATTCATCAACAGATCATAAGACTTCTTGTCTACTAAAGACATTCCCATCTCATCACACGGAGGATTTAACTATGATTTCAGAGGACGTTGAGAAAGACCAAGCTTATGTGTCACCATTGACAGAGTATATCCAGAATAACATTGGTCATGCTCCAGGTTCTTCAGATTTTTTGTACACACATCTTCAAGATGAGGACAAGGAGTTTACAGTGGTCTCATTGCTGACATCACAACCCACTCAGAAGAAGAGAAAGAAGCAAAGAAGAAGTAAGTGGTTTGATTCGTCTGATGGTCGAGAACAGCTTGACGTTTGGATAAGACAGATTCCTACATTATGCAAGATCGGCCATGGCACATCTGAAAAGCAGCCTACAGATTTGCCTGAAAGCAGGCAAATGCTCAGCATACACTATATTGAGCACATTTGATGCCACAGGGCATCCTCTGTATCGTATTTCTAACCCTACTCCTCGTTATTTCAGCATTTCATTTTGTAGTTAGAGTAGATTTACTTTTCATGTTAAATAGAATAATAAATAAAAGAAGAGCTTCTATTTTTCATGAGCTTAATGTTATATGATGATATTTGGATGGACGCTACTTATGTAATCTTGTGTGTTGCTTGGATGCAGATTCTGGATTCTCACATTCCTTAAATGAAGCAACGTGTCCCCAAGTAGAGCCAGATGTTGACCGCACTTTGTCAACTACCCCATAGCAGTACACCCCCATTTTTTCAAATGGGATTCTTCATGTTCAACGTGGTTGTGCCATTCAGATTCCATCATCAGTGAACGATCGACAGTTGTTATAAATGATGTAAACCCATTCTGCATTGTTATGATGTAAATGATCTAAGTAGGACCGTCAGTGTATGTAACAACCTAGGTAAGCGTAGTATGTTGTTGATGACTTCCATTCTAGGAGGTTTTTTGTCTCACTGATTCACGAAAGTGATCGGCAGAGTTTTTCCCTCCAGCGTCACCCCAAAGCTAGGGTGGATTTTGTCATTAGCATGCTAAGTGAGTCCTAGTGTTCTATCGAGTCCTTGTAAAAGTAGTTTGAACTACTTGGTCTACTAGATCATATGTTGAGTCGCAGAACTGGGTATTTATTTGAGGGTCTATACAAATGGGTTTTCCCCCTTCATGTATGTAAATGTACTATCTCATGTAAAAGAGGGTTGGAAAAATAATTATAATCCCCTCTTAGTCAATTAATTAAATTTTCTGGTCAATTAATTAATAAAATCCTAAACCAGAAATTTAATTAATTTAGGGTCCTAAATTAGGATTAAATCTTTAAAGGCAAAATTTGTTGGTCCTTGAAAAATGATTTTGACAGCCCCAGGCCAAGGGAATATTGAGAATTTTAAGAAATATTGGACCCTTGGGCCCTGGTGGTTAAGTCAAGGTCAAAATTTTGGGGTAATTAACTCAAAAATAATATTTTTGAGTTAATTAAAATTGAATTAAATGGTAAATTCGTTTTTTCCCCAAAATTTTAATTTCAACGCTCCGGATTAAAAGATAATTAAATCTTTTGGACGGTTGAGATTATTTTGACGAGGATCATCCAAACTAGCCGTTAGAGATCTAGTCCTATAAATTTAGAGGTCTTTGTCATTATTGAGTCATCCGATCTCAGAATCGTGTACTTGTCTGGAAGCTCTTGTGAATTTTTCTTGGTGAATAAAGCATAAAGACTTTGGGGTTACAGATCTTGATGTTCCTTCTCAAATTTATGTGGTGAATTATCTCTGAACTCTGCTACTTGGTTTCTTGTGTTTTATGCTTGATGGCCTACATGGATTGATCTGCATATAGGTATCTTATGCAGTTTTCTGGATTTATGAAATAGCATTCTGATTTTTCAATGGATCTCATGTTGTTTTCTTGAATCTCTATCAGTTTAAAGCTCAGATCTAAGTGTGCAGGGGATTTTTTAAAAGATTGGGCGTTTGGGGAAATCTTCAGTTGGATCAGCCAACTCCCAATAAGCATAGATTTGATAAGCTCTTGATTTGTTAAATTCTGGGTCCATCTTATGGTATTTGGGTTTTTGCAGGGTTTCGAAGGCTTGTGCCTCTCACTTAAACTTTAAATCTCTGAAAAGTTGTGCTAAATGGATTTCAAATCTAACCATGAGGGTTTTTAATTTGTGAATTAGTGTAAATTTGTAATTTATCTGCGAGGGTTTAATTGTTTCTTGGGGTATGTCTTCAGATCTGGCTGTCTTTGCAGGTTACAGGATTAAAATCGAATTTTTTTTTTAGATCTAAGGCAGATCTAGCTTCCAAAGGCCAGATCTGGCCTCAGAATCCTCATTGTGGACATTCTGGGCGTTATTTTTAAGGTGCGTTTTAAATCTGAATTTAAATTGAAGAAAATTCTGAGTTTGCTGGGGAATTTGAATGTATTGGGTTTATCAAGATTATTCTGCCTCTGCAAAACCACTGTCTGTGCCCTAGTCTGTCCAGCCTTCATTTCTCTGCCAATCAGTTGCTCCTATCCCTGCGTCCTCATTGCTGCCTTTCTCTCCATCGGACCCTCCCATCGATCTGCATCATTTTCAGTCCAGCTTCTTCCCTTTCCGCAAGCCACAGTTTGCCCTATCTGCGTCCTCCTATCCAACCCTGTCTCATTTACTTGGCTGCATCCGCCCTCAGTTTCCCTCTGTCAAGTTCGTTTTCTCTTTCATCGAGCCCTCCTTACCCATTTGCGTTCACCCTCTTGCTGCCTGGCAGCTCGTCCCATCTCCATTACCGTCGAATCTCAAACCCTCGAAACCTTCACGCGTTTCTGCCCTCGACCTATCCTTTTTGCCGTCGTTTATCTCTCTGCCCTCATTTTTTTTTTTTGCCCATCGTCCAGCTCTGAAAACCCTTCCTCCTCTTCAGATAGCCACGTCCGACCTGCACCTGCAAACAACGACAAATTCAAATCATAAAACGCAACGTCATATCCAGCGTCCAAGCTCTTCACGCCGTCAAGCTTCGACCTGCACAAAAGGAAAACGATTTATTTTGCCATCAAGCCATCAGCTTAACCTGCGTGGTCATTTTTCCTCTTGCCGTCCCTCAAGCCATCCTCCGAGCTCCTCAACCTGCATAACAAACAGCTGCATAAAATCGAAACGCACGTACAAAGTTTCAAAAGCCCTTCGATTTGTTTCAATACGATTTCTTTTTTTTAAAATTGTATATAGTTTAGATTTATAACTTAGGTTCCGATTTTTATTTTTACGTTTAGTTCCATTTTGGTCGGTTTTCCATAGATTTTGATTTTTAGTTTAAGCTGTAGAAAGGGCACGTAGCTTAGTTTTTATTTCATAGTTTTAGTTTAGAATTTAATTTTAACTTTAGATTTAATTTAGATTTTAAATTCTGTTTAGTTTAAGTTTTACCTTTTAGTTTTAACTTAGTTTAATGTTTTAGATTTGGTTGGCCTTTAGATTTTAAATTTTAATTTAGTCTTAATTTAGTTCTGTTAGGATTTAACTTTTAGATTAGAACTTTGTTTAGATTTAGAATTTTGGTTTGTTTTAAAAATTAAAAATTAAAAAAATAAAAAAATTTCAAAAAAAAAACTCTAAAAAATTTAGAAAATTTCAAAACTTAAAAAATTTCAAAATTTTTATATGGTCAAGTGAGCTTTTAAAATTTTATCTTGAGATTGACTATATAAAATCTTTGACTTGCCTGGATTGAAATTAATTGAAACATTTTAAATATCTGGCATTTTCATCTCACTGTTTCATGGTTGAAGTGTCCTTCATTGCATATCATCGATCGTGTTTTTAATAAGCAGCAGTTAATCGTCATTGCTTGTTTCTAATCACATAGCGAGATCTTGTTTGACTCCATAAGGCACTGGTCTTAAAAGTGAAATCTAATCTGTGGAATTTCGTTTATTCTGTCAAGTGCTTGATGTTCTAGCTGTGTCTCCTGGGTTTTTCTTTCATTTCATAATAGGGTCTACCTCCCTTAACTTGCAAGGAGACGGTTTAAAGAGAGAGATTGGGGATAAAGGTGACAGCCCCCAGTCTGAGCCGTTGTCGCGGTGCCCTGAACAATTTGTGCGACAACACTACCCAATCCTCTATACTTCCAACACAACAACTTTATATTCAAGTCGCATATATTTTTTACCATAATGAAAATCCTAGGTAATTATGGCTTACTTAACAAGAATTTTGATCTTTATAGCTTCCATCTATCTTTCCTCTTTCTTAAGATGTTTGCTTGGCTTTTAGGATTATCTCCCATCCTCTTCTAGAGATAAGGGAAGCCATTCCCTTTTTAAACCCAAAGGGTCTTTCGAGGTGATGGGAGAGAAGTACCATTTTTTTGGAAAAGAGAAACCAACTCTTCCTCCAAAAATGGTTGGATTATCAACTCTTTTGTGCTTTTTTTGTTGTTCTTAGGATCACTAGAGACTCTCAATTGGGTTTTTTCCCTCGTCTGGGGTTTAATAATCGAGAGGGAAAACATTAACTCCTAATGGTTCAAGCAGTGGGTCCTTATTTCTTGGTCTCGTACCTCGTATTTATTTTGCATCTCTAAATTCTATCATCGTAATCCTTTTTCGTTGCTCCTCTGTTTGATTTTTCATTTCCTTTGGGTTAGTGACTTTCTTGTTGCCTCCTTCATCCTCTCATTACATGGTTTCTTGTTGTGGAGTTGTTTTCTTCTTTGGTCAATCCTTCTTTGCAAAGTATCTATATGCATGAGATCCACTGCATTCAACAATATTTTCATAATCCAACTTTTGGACATCAATCCAATGCCTTGGAGCATGATAGATTTTGATAGACCTTTCTCCAAGTCTACCTCTACAAAAGGCTCACGTAAGCACTAATGAATGCTTTGACATCCAATTTGTCAATACGTTTCCCCAGAAATCACTCCACATGAATAACAATAGGGATGGGAGGCAAGCTCACACAAGGGTAGCCATGGTTTCCAATGATTTGAGTAGACATTGTTAGCCCTAAGAAAATATGGACCTCCTAAAGATCAGATCTCTATCTAACTTTGACAAAAAGAGAAGAAACCCTTCAAGCAATAAAACAAATTTTCTTTCCCTTGATTTTTGAGGATCTAATGTTAAGATGGTGCATGCCTCCGTTGTCTTATGGCAAGGTCATGCTCCATTGAATTTTCATATTAAAGTTTTTCCATGAATTGCAGTGCCACATTGAGAGGAGCACTAAAATGGATGTTTAGACAAGTAGTGTCATCCTTTGTATTCGTAAACCTCAATGTAGGGCCACTCCTAACAAATTTCACATTTTTTGTTGCATAATCTGCCATGGATTGATGTAAAGGGATGGGTAAAGAGGAGGGAAGGGACAAAGGTCAAGCCCCTCCCCTATCAACCATTGTTGGGGAGAACCAAAGCATATTGAGAAGTAAACATGAACCCTATCTTAAGGGCCAAAACTCTGAGTTCATTATACCCTATGGAATTGAACCCTATCTTGAGTGCCAAATTCCAAGTTCATTATACCATATGGAATTGAGATAGTTATGAAACCTTGAATTACAAGATTCTCAACTTTTTATCTAAGTAGAGTATGTACCAGAACAATCTACGAGACAACACCATTCATGTTAGAAGGAAAACCTAAACAAAATGACCAAAATCCTAAACAACAATAATGAACACAAAGATTCTCCTAATCCCTATATTATTTTTGATGAGTAATTACAAGGCTTCAGTTGGACTTTAATTTCATGATCAAGATGTTCTAGTTAACTCGTGGAATAACCAACTCAAAAACTCTAACGAGGCACAACAAAATTTTATGAATGGACTATTAATAAGGTGCAGAAAGTGTTTGGGAATGCAACTCAAGACATGGATTAGAAGGAAGAAGTGGATTAAAGATTGGACAACTTCAGGGATTTTATCATGCAAGCATTCCAACAAGATGAGAAAGACAAAGAAGCTACCTAGCAAATTTGTAATATTCCTAATTAGCTAAGGCTAATTGGAATATTCGAATTTTGGTCAAATTTGCCGTCTATAGTTTATTCATAAATAAAAAGGTGAGTAGAGGAGACATAACTCACTTTAGAAATAAAAGTTCACTCCCTAGTAGCACAACGTTGTAACTTAAGTGAGCCGAGGGGGCCAAGAGACCACGCAGAGAGGGGGCCCACGTAGACACATGGAGGGACTGCGCAAGCCAAGAGGGAGCACGTGGCAACATTGGAGGAGGTGAGCATTAGGGTTGAGAGGGGCTCATGCTATATAGAGGGGAGAGCCTCCTCATTTGATTCATTCGTTGTTGATGATATTGAGCTGGTCGTTTTGACTTCCTGAGCACGCTGGCTGTTTAGCCTGTCTGCAACACTGTTTAGTGCGTTGAGTGTCTCCGATCGGAGATCTCGCCCTTAGCCCCGGGGGACTTCGAGTGCCTGCTCGGCTAAGGTAGTTTCTTCATCATTTTGTGAGAGGATTGGTGTTTGGGTTTTGTTGTTGTGGAGCTGTGCATTCAGAGTCTGCGCAGTCATTAAGAGGGAGGACGCAGTCTATTCAGGAGGAGCTTCAGATTGGGTTTCTTGCAAGGGTTTTGAGCCTGGAGATTGAGCAAAGGATCAGCCTTTGCCTTTGGGAGGATTTTGGTGGATTTTGAGGCCGTATTTCAGTTGTTCCTATTCAGCCTCTGTGCAGAGCCTTGGAGGGTAGCGTAATTCCCCAAGGGGGTGATTTTCGGGGGTCAACCATTTCTGATATGACTTTTGGGTTTTGTTTGGGTTGATGAGTAGAGGTGGATTCCAGATTCTCAGCTCATTCCGGCAAGGCGAACAGTCCCTAATCATCAGTTCATTTCAGCAGTAACAGTTACACAGCAGTTTTCCAGCAGCTGGGACGTAGTTCAAAGAGCAGCCATTTCCTAGTTATTCTGAGAGTATCTCTTCACTTGCCTTGAGCAAGTCTAGGTGCCATCACTCCGATCACCTATTGTACTTCATTATATTTCTCAGTATAATAAAATGGATTAGCATTTTCTCTCTATTTCTGGAGCATTTGTTATACATGTTATCTATGCTGTTGTATGTCTGCATTACTGTTATTTTTATATCTTCGGGCATTCTAGTTCTATACCACTTGGTGCGTTTTTCTTCATACTCTTAGACAAAGTCTGGAAAGGGCCAGGTAGCCTCTAGATCTCACCTTCTTCTCAGAGGTGACATATCTGGTAAACGCCCTCCCAATCCACCTCTGGTTAGAGTTTGCTGTGTTTTAGAGATATCCCCCAAAAAGAGATATTACAGTGGTATCAGAGCATAGTTCTGGCTCAGCCTGTGGAGCTAGTTGTCTATGACACAGAGGAAGAGGCCATACATTTGTTACAGAGGCAGAAAGTACAGAGATCGTGAGCGTAGGTTGGAGAACACCTACGGAGAGGGAGACTGTGTTCAGGTGGCGGACACAGAACAGGAGGAGCCTGTGACAGACGCAGAGCAGGAGGAGCTTGTGCTAGATTCAGAGCAGAGAGAGCCGATGGCAGATGATAGTGAGGCAAAACAGTTTGGGGAGGCAATCCTCAAATCAGTGCAGGATCTAGCGAGACAGATAGAGGTGATGGGTTAGAGATTCACCGCTGTGGAGGCTAGACAGCGTGAGACCCCACGGGTTTTCCAGGTAGGAAAGGGATCAGGTACATCCCACCATTTGTCGGAGCATGGTGCTACTCAGCGTGATACCACTCAGCCAATGGCTTCACATGCACCTACACGCTCTACCATGCCCACTTTCTTGGGAGCAGACACAGGGGCAGGAGCCCAGCAGGAGGCAGAGCCCGGACATATGGGTGATTATTTTGCAGAGTATCAGACCTATGGGCAGGAGTTCAGGGATGCTCTCTCGTTCAGAGATTTTGTTCAACTTCAGCGGGACAGTAGACCCTGCGACCATCATAGAGGGCACCGGCATTATCATGACGGAGATACCCACCACACAGCTAGCAGATTCCACTTGCCTATGTTTGATGGTTCATCAAACAATTTGGCGAAGTCTTGGGTGGAGAAGCTGGACATATATTTCCAGCTTAACCAGATGTCGGAGACGGAGGCCATCAAGGTGGCAACATTACATTTGGATGGTGAGGCCCAAGACTGGTGGTTTCATGGGATGGTTACACTCGGACATTCCACAGTGACGACATATGCCGAGTTTACCAGGAGGTTGATAGAGAGGTTTGACCGGAGGGATCCGGAATAGCACTTTGTTGAGTTGACGAGGCTCAAACAGACTAGGAGCCCAAAGACATACATTGCAGACTTCTTGAGGGTTTCAGTGATGGTGCCAGATCTATCCGCGGCACAGAAGATCTATATGTTTGTGGAGGGGTTAGCAGAGCCACTTCGGGGTCTAGTCAAATCTACTAGACTAGCCACACTCCAAGATGCTATTAGTAGGACCCGGGATTTACAGGATGCATTGCCCAGGACTCGGACACCTTACCCCCAGAGACAGGGCTTCCAGCCCAAGGGGAAGGATGTGAGGATTCCGCCTCCAAGAGAGAATCCAAGACGGGCACAAACGGATGATGATGCTAGGAGGGAGCTGAAGAAGAAGCAGTTGTGCTTTACTTGTCAGGAGCCATGGGCACCGGGACATAGATTGGTTGTTGGCAAAGCACACGTCATTGAGGTCTTCTCCAAGAGTAGCGGGGAAGAGGATGAGGAGGATGACGTGGAGGCAGGAGACAGTCAGACAGCCCAGGATCAATTGCCACCACCACTTCCAAGAGCAGGACATGCGGCTTTTGCACCCATAGGGGGGACCCTTGCAACATTGCGAGGAGTTCTTAAGTATTTGACGCTACGCGTATGGGGGACAGTATGTGGTCAGCGAGTATCAGTTCTGGTTGACAGTGGGGCAACCCACAACTTCATCGATGCACAGATGGTTGAGCAGAGAGGTATACCGACCGAGAGCTTCGATGGATTTTTTGTTCTAGTCCCAGGAGCTCAGACGATGCAGTGTGCCCGGTATGTTCCAGAGTTGGCAATGACGATGGGTACCTACACCGTGACCAACCACTTTTTCGTGGTCAACATACCGGATACCAATGTGGTATTGGGTGTTCAGTGGTTGATTACTCTGGGGAAGGTCACCACAGATTGGGAGGCCTTGGAGATGGAGTGGGATGATAAGAAGACCGGGAAGCATGAGAAGATCCGCGGGATGCACACTTACCCACCTCAGACTATTTCGGCTCACCGAATGGAGGCAAATTTCCAGAAGGGAGATATAGAGTGGGCAGTTGAGTTGCGGGCATCAGAGGCAGGGACTACCGGTCAGGCTGTTCATCCTGATATACAAGCTATCCTTGACAGATATGACACAGTGTTCGGGGATATACCACCAGGCCGACCACCAGATCGGGGGTTCAAGCACACTATTGAGTTGGAGCAGGGTATTCAGGCAGTGATTACCACACCCTATAGGCATCCCAAAGCCTATCGGGATGAGATTGAGCGGGCCATCCAGGAGTTGCTAGCTCTTGGGCACATCCGGCCGAGCACGAGTCCTTTTGCTTCTTCCGTGGTGTTGGTGAAGAAGAAGGACGACACTTTGAGGATGTGTATTGACTACAGGGCCCTGAACAAGAAGACCCTGAAGAACAGGTACCCTATACCTAGGATGGATGAGTTGATGGATGAGTTGAGAGGAGCCCGGCTCTTCTCAAAGATTGATTTGAGATCAGGGTACCATCAGATTCGCGTGAGGGAACAGGACATTCCCAAGACCGCCTTCAGGTGTCACTATGGGCACTTTGAGTTTTTGGTGATGCCCTTCGGGCTAACCAACGCACCAACGACATTCCAGTCTTGCATGAACCACATCTTCCGCAATCACTTGAGGAAGTTTGTGTTGGTGTTCTTTGATGATATCCTCATTTACAGCAGGACTTGGGAGGAGCATCTCCAGCACATTGAGGAAGTGTTGCGCATTTTGGAGGAGCAGCAGTTCTATGCCAAGCTCTCCAAGTGTGAGTTTGGGTTGTCGGAGATGTTGTACTTGGGACATATCATAGGGGTGGACGGAGTGAGAGTCCACGAGGAGAAGATCAGGGCCATCAGAGATTGGCCGAAGCCGAGGAATGTGACAGAACTTCGGGGTTTCATTGGCATTTGTACTTATTACAGGAAGTTCGTCAGGAGTTTTTCATAGCTTGCTGCACCCCTTATAGATTTGACGAAGAAGGGGGTATTCAGTTGGTCAGATATAACGCAGCGAGCCTTTGACAAGCTCAAGGAGGTGATGAGTAGCTGCCCAGTGCTTGCATTGCCAGATTTTACACAGCCATTTGTTTTGGAGTGTGATGCGTCGGAAGAGGGGACCGGCGTAGTATTGATGCAGGGAGGACACCCTATAGCCTTTGAGAGCCGAAAACTCCTTCCACACAAGAGGTTGTATTCTATATACAACAAGGATATGTTGGCCATTATGCATGCATTGGCCAAATTCCGGCAGTTTTTAGTGGGTAGCAGGTTCAGGGTGAGGACTGATCACAACAGCCTCAGGTTCTTTTTGGAGCAGAAGCAGCTACAGGAGAGGCAGCAGAAGTGGATTAGTAAGATCCAAGCATATGACTTTGACATTGAGTATGTCAAAGGTAAGAACAACGTGGTAGCAGATGCCCTTTCACGTAGACCAGCTACGTTGTCTCTTATGAGCTTGGATACAGATTGGAGAGCTCAACTTTTAGTAGAGTACTCCAAGGACAGATTTGCATGTGAGGTTTTGGATGGACAGGTGGCGAATGACAGGTATAGGGTGGTCGATGAGATCATCTACTACAGGGACCAAATCTTCTTGACTGAGGGATCTCAGCTCAAGAAGAAGATACTTCAAGAATCACATGATTCACCTTTGGCCGGCCATTAGGGGTTTACCAAAACCTATCGAGCCATTAGAGAGAGGTTCTCATGGAAGGGCCTCAAGGAGGACGTACTCTAGCACATCAGGGAGTGCGATGTTTGCCAGAGGAACAAGGGGGAGATGAGCCATCTCGCAGGATTATTGCAGCCTCTTCCCATCCCGGAGGGGAAATGGGAGAGTATTTCGATGGACTTCATCACAAGGTTGCCCATGGTGCAGGGCAAGGATTGTATCTTTGTCATCGTTGATCGATTGACAAAGTATGCGCATTTTTTCACCATATCCGCGCATTACACAGCAGCACAGGTGGCCGAGTTGTTCTTCAGAGAGGTTTTCAGGCTACATGGTCTTCCTAAGACCATCATCAGTGATAAGGACAGCTGCTTCATGGGCGGATTTTGGCAGGAGCTTTTCCGGTTGGTGGGGACGGAACTGACTCCGAGTACCAGTTATCATCCACAGACAAATGGACAAACGGAGATAGTTAACAAGTGGTTGGAGGGCTACTTGCATAACTATGTCAGTGGGCAGTAGCGAGCATGGCTGAAGTGGTTGCATCTGGGGGAGTACTGCTACAACACGCATCACATGTCCATTGGTATGTCACCATTTTATGCTTTGTATGGGTATCATTCTTTATCTTTTGTTGATGTGATGTTCGATGCTAGCAAGGCCCCTAGAGCCAAGATTTGGATCCAAGAGAGTCAGGACATTCTCCGAGCTCTCAAGGATAATATGGCTACAGCACAAAACTAGCAGAAGCTGTATGCTGACAGAGGTCGGGTGGAGAGACAGTTTGAGATAGGGGACTTGGTCTACCTACGATTACAGCCATACCGACAGTCGTCACTAAAACAGAAGGGAGCTGAGAAGCTCAAGCCTCGCTTTTACAGGCCATACAGGGTGATACACAGGATTGGACAGGTTGCATATGAGTTGGAGCTGCCCCAAGGCAGCAAGATTCATAATGTTTTTCATGTATCATGCCTAAAAAAGGCACTGGGGCAGCAGGTGATAGTGACAGATGAGCTACCACCCATGGATGATGAGGGGCATTTGGTGTTGCAGCCAGAGCCTATTATTGATACCCGGGAGAGGCAGCTACAGAGCAAGACAGTCCAGGAGTTCTTGGTGAGGTGGAAGAATTTGCCGGATGAGGATGCCACTTGGGAGAGTGAGAAAATTTTGCAGCATCCATCACTTCAGTTGCTTGAGGACAAGCAACATTTTGTCGGGGGAGACTGTAATATTCCTAATTAGCTAAGGCTAATTGGAATATTCGAATTTTGCTCAATTTTGTCGTCTATAGTTTATTCATAAATAAAAAGTTGAGTAGAGGAGACATAACTCACTTTAGAAATAAAAGTTCACTCCCTAGTAGCACAACATTGTAACTTAAGTGAGCCGAGGGAGCCAAGAGACCACGTAGAGAGGGGGCCCACGTAGACACATGGAGGGACTACGCAGGACAAGAGGGAGCACGTGGCAACGTTGGAGGAGGTGAGCATTAGGGTTGAGAGGGGCTCATGCTATATAGAGGGGAGAGCCTCCTCATTTGATTCATTTGTTGTTGATGATATTGAGTTGGTCGTTTTGACTTCCTGAGCACGCTGGCTGTTTAGCCTGTATGCGGTCGTTTTGACTTCCTGAGCACGCTGGCTGTTTAGCCTGTCTGCAGCACTGTTTAGTGCGTTGCGTTGAGTATCTCCGATCGGAGATCTCGCCCTTAGCCCCGGGGGACTTCGAGTGCCTGCTTGGGTAAGGTAGTTTCTTTAACATTTTGTGAGAGGATTGGTGTTTGGGTTTTGTTGTTGCGGAGCTGTGCATTCAGAGACTGCGCAGTCATTGAGAGGGAGGACGCAGTCTATTCAGGAGGAGCTCCGGATTGGGTTTCTTGCAGGGGTTTTGAGCCTGGAGATTGAGTAAAGGATCAGCCTTTGCCTTTGGGAGGATTTTGGTGGAGTTTGAGGCCGTATTTCAGTTGTTCTTATTCAGCCTCTGCGCAGAGCCTTGGAGGGCAGCGTAATTCCCCAAGGGGGTGATTTTCAGGGGTTAGCCATTTCTGATATGATTTCTGGGTTTTGCTTGGGTTGATGAGTAGAGGTGGATTCCACATTTTCAGCTCATTCCGGCAAGGGAAACAGCCCCTAATCATCAGTTCATTTCAGCAGTAGCAGCTACATGGCAGTTTTCCAGCAACTGGGACGCAGTGTAGAGAGTAGCCATTTCCTGGTTATTCTGACAGTATCTCTTCACTTGCCTTGAGCAAGTCTAGGTGCCATCACTCCGATCACCTATTGTACTTCATTATATTTCTCAGTATAATAAAATGGCTTAGCATTTTCTCTCTATTTCTGGAGCATTTGTTATACATGTTATCTATGTTGTTGTATGTCTGCATTACTGTTATTTTTATATCTTCGGGCATTATAGTTCTATACCACTTGCTGTGTTTTTCTTCATACTCTTAGACAGAGTTTGGAAAGGGCCAGGTAGCCTCCAGATCTCACCCTCTTCTCAGAGGTGACATATCTGGTAAACGCCCTCCCAGTCCATCTCTGGTTAGAGTTTGCTGTGTTTTAAAGATATCCCCCAAAAAGGGATATTACAAAATTGTTGAGAAAATGGATCAGAGGACTTCAAGAATGGATGGAAAAGGGAACGAGAATGAACAAAAAGATAAAGAACAAAATATAGGCATTGCAAATGCAGAACAGATCAATATAGGTGAATGAAGCAAGAAAACAAAGGCAACAATTCCAGAAAGGTTCAGCCATTTATGAAGTTTCCTTATGTTCTTTTATGAAATTTGCTAGCATATGCTGCAAGAAGAAACTATTCAAGGTAATAAACTCTTAAAGGCTCAATCTGATCTATCATCTCTAGAAAACAATTCAGCCCAACTGGAAGGGAGCTGGATTTCGGTATGTAATGAGAACATATAGAGGCCAATACATCATGTTTATAACTTTGAAGGCCATTTCCAAACCACAACAAGGGATCTTCTCTTGCCACCAAAACTTTCTGATATAAATCTTGTATCAGTATTAACTTTTAAGCACTTTTTTTTAATTTATCAAAGCAAAACAAGTTTGTATCACTATTGATTTGAGTGAATTTGTATGTTTATTCATCGTAAATATTTCTAGGCCTACACTAAAGTGGTTATGACCTCAATTAATAGAGTAATTGTTGAATTTAATTAATGCATAAATGAATTCCAGACCATAGTATCAATCACACAATAGCTGGAAATTAAATGACAGAGGCATAAAATCAATTTCACACATACACTGTAATATTCCTAATTAGCACCGCTAATTGGAATATTTCATTTTTGTATAGTTTTGCCGCCTATAGTTAATTAATAAATAAAAGTGAGAAAGAGGGGTCAACTCACTTTAAATAAAATAAAGTGCTCCTAGTAGAAGCAACGTTGTGACTTAAAGGAGAACCTTGGGGGTCCACACTTTGCATGAGAGAGGCCTCACGTAGGCTCTAGAAGCAACTGCACAGGCATAGGAGGAGCTTATAGAGAGAGGGGACGCAGTTAGGGTTTTGAGGGGAGCTAGCACTATAAAAGGTGGGAGTTTCACCTCATTTGGCATTATTGATATGTTGATGATATTTTGAGCTAGACTTCTGTCTACTTGAGCACGCTAGTTGTTTAGTCGATCTGCAGCACTGTTCAGTGCGACTGAGTGTCTCTGGTCGGAGATCTCGCCCTTGGCCCCGGGGGACTTCGAGTGCCTGCTCGGGCAAGGTATTCCTTCAGTCTTTAGCAGTTGATTTGCAGGTGATTTGGTTGGACGTTTTGCAGAGGAGATGAGCATCATTGAGTGACTGTGCAGTCTTGGAAGGAGGATGCAGTTGGTGTTAGAGCAGCTCAGTTGTGGGGATTTTCGTGGGAGATTCAGCGTGTTTCAGCTTGGAGGGTTAGTCTCTTTCAGTTGGAGAGTTTGCAGAGGGATTTGTGGCCCCTTTCTCAGCATTCTTCCTTTGGCATCTGCGCTGGCTTGGAGAGACAACGTTTTTCTTGAGGAGGGCTTCTAGGGTGTTTTTAGGAGGCAGTCCATTTGCTTCATGGTTTCTGGGTTTTGTCTGGAGCAGGGAGTACAGGTGATCTACCGATTTTCAGCTCATTCCGGTGAGGGGATCAGCTCCTAGTTCCAGTTCATTGCAGCAGCAGCATTTTACGACAGATTCTTCCAGCAGCTGGGACGCAGTCTCTATAGCAGCCATTTCCTGTTCTGAGAGGGTTCTTCACTTGCCTTGTGCAAGGATAGGTGCACTTATTCTTATTATCTATTGTACCCATATATATATTCTCAGAATTAATAAAATGGCTTAGCGTTCTGGTATTTTTATGTTTACTTGCTCTACATTCTATTTCCGGCATTTTTCCTATATAGCTGTATGCTTGTATTGCTGTGTATTACTGTCTATTTCCCATTGGGGATATTACAGTGGTATCAGAGCCGAAGTCTCGAGGTCGAGACTCGCGGAGCGTGGTGGGTTGTAATATCCCGTGTGCGGGTAGGGCCCGCAGCCACGTGTCCGGGTTTGTGTAATGAGGGGTGTTGCGCAAGGGCCCCCGCCCTCAGATGCTCCGGTGGGGTTAGGCCCACCCTTAACACCCTGGGATGCCACCCTCACTAACAGTTCGAGCTTTTGGTGTAGTGGTTGGATCTACGTGGTATCAGAGCATAGTTCTGGCTCAGCCTGTGGAGCTAGCAGTCTATGACGCAGAGATACAGAGACGTTGAGCGTAGGTGGGAGAACACCTACGGAGAGGGGGAGCCTGTGACGGATTCCGATCAGGAGCAGCCTGAGACAGATTCAGAGCAGGAGCAGCCTGTGGGGTACGCAGAACAGCAGGGTCCTATGGCAGACGAGGAGGATTCGAGGAGATTTAGAGAGGCGCTCCTCCAACACATGCAGGAAGTGTCACAGAGACTCACGGCGATAGAGATCAAGCAGCGGGAAACCCCAAGGGGTTTTCAGATCGGTGAGGGATCGGGTACGTCCCATCATGTGCCGGATGCTATCCCCATCATAGCATCACATGCACCCACGCGATCCACTATGCCCACATTCTTAGCAGAGGACACAGGGGCAGGAGCACAGAGGGATATTCCAGCACCCACGCGATCCACCATGCCTACCTTCCTAGCAGAGGACGCGGGGGCAGCAGCACAGAGGGAGCCGGAGGTTGACGATGCCCAGATGGACGCCTACATTGCAGAGTACCTGGCACGCGGGCCGGCGATCAGGGATCTTATCTCATTCAGAGATTATGTTCAGCTCCAGCCTGATGGTAGGCCCCGTGATCATCACAGGGGGCACAGACATCATCATGATGACCACCGCGCAGCTAGGAGATTTCATTTGCCCACGTTTGATGGCACATCAAACATGTCGGCAAAGTCTTGGGTAGAGAAGTTGGATATCTATTTCCAGCTCAATCAGATGTCGCAGTCAGAGGCCATTAAGGTGGCAACATTACATCTGGAGGGTGAGGCCCAGGACTGGTGGTTTCATGGGATGACTACACTCGGACATTCTACAGTGGGGACATATGCCGAGTTTACCCGGAGGGTGATAGAGCGTTTCGACAGGAGGGATCCGGAGCAGCACTTTGTTGAGCTGACGAAGCTCAAACAGACTGGGAGCCCAGAGACTTACATTTCAGATTTCTTGAGGGTTTCAGTGATGGTGCCTAATCTATCTGCGGCTCGGATGGTCTACATGTTTGTGGAGGGGTTGACAGAGCCACTACGCGGCCTAGTCCGGTCGACTAGACCAGCTACATTTCAGGATGCCATCAGTAGGACTCGGGATTTACAGGATGTCTTACCCAGGACTCGGACACCTTACCCCCAGAGACAGGCCTTCCAGCCTAAGGGGAAGGACACGAGGATCCCGCCTCCCAAGGCGAATCCTGGGCGAGGGCAGTTTGATGATGAGGCCAGGAGAGAGTTGAGGAGGAAGCGGTTGTGCTTCACTTGCCAGGAGCCATGGGCACCGGGACATAGATGTGCTGCAGGGAAAGCACATTTCATTGAGGTTTTCTCCGAGAGTAGCGGGGAAGAGGATGAGGGGGATGACGTGGAGGCAGGGGATTGTTATGCAGCGTAGGGTACCTTACCACCTCCACCACCCGCAGCAGGTGGTGCATCATTTGCACCTACTGGAGGAGCTCTAGCCGCATTGCGGGGAGTTCCCAAGTATTTGACGCTGCGCGTATGGGGGACAGTACGTGGACAGCGGGTCTCAGTCTTGGTTGATAGTGGGGCCACCCACAACTTTATTGATGCACAGATGGTTAAGCGGAGAGGCATACAGACTGAGAGTTTTGATGGATTTTCCGTTTTGGTCCCAGGGGATCAGACTATGGTGTGTGCTCGGTATGTCCCAGAGTTATCAGTAACGATGGGCACTTATACCTTGACAGATCATTTCTTTATGGTGGATATCCCGGACACCAACATGATATTGGGTGTTCAGTGGCTCATTACTCTGGGGAAGGTCACGACAGATTGGAAGGCCTTGGAGATGGAGTGGGATGATCCCAAGACAGGGAGGCATGAGAAGATACGGGGATAGCACACATACCCGCCTCAGACAGTGTCGACACATAGGATGGAGGCAACCTTCCGCAAGGGAGACGTAGAGTGGGCCGGAGAGTTGCGAGCTTCGGAGGCAGTAGATACAGGTCAGACAATGCATCCTGAGCTGCAGTCTATCCTCGACAGGTATGCCGTAGTATTCGGGGATATTCCACCAGGGCAGCCACCGGATCGGGGGTTTGAGCATACTATTGAGCTCGAGCAGGGTATACAGGCAGTGATCACCACACCGTATAGGCATCCCAAGGCCTATCGGGATGAGATAGAGCGTGCTATTCAGGAGTTGCTGGCCCTTGGTCACATTCGGCCGAGCACGAGTCCTTTTGCTTCTTCCGTGGTGTTGGTGAAGAAGAAGGACGACACATTGCGAATGTGCATTGACTACAGGGCTCTGAATAAGAAGACCCTGAAGAACAGGTACCCCATCCCCAGGATCGATGAGCTGATGGACGAGTTGAGAGGAGCACGGTTCTTCTCAAAGATTGACTTGAGATCAGGGTACCATCAGATACGCGTGAGGGAACAGGACATTCCCAAGACCGCCTTCAGGTGTCATTATGGGCACTTCGAGTTTCTGGTCATGCCTTTTGGGCTGACCAATGCACCCGCTACCTTTCAGTCGTGCATGAACCACATTTTCAGTGGTCATCTGAGGAAGTTTGTGCTGGTCTTCTTCGATGACATACTTATATATAGCAGGACTTGGGAGGAGCATCTCCAACACATTGAGACAGTTTTGCGCATCTTGGAGGAGCAGCAGTTCTATGCCAAGCTCTCCAAGTGTGAGTTCGGCTTGACGGAGATGCTGTAGTTGGGGCATATTATAGGAGTGGACGGGGTGAGAGTCCACGAGGAGAAAATCAGGGCCATCAGAGATTGGCCAGAGCCGAGGAATGTGACTGAGCTTCGGGGATTTATTGGCATTTGCACATACTACAGGAAGTTCGTCAAGGGCTTCTCACAGCTTGCTGCACCCCTCACAGACTAGACGAGGAAGGGGGCATTCAGTTGGTCGGACACAGCACAGCGAGCTTTTGATAAGCTCAAGGAGGTGATGAGCAGCTGCCCCATGCTTGCATTGTCGGATTTCACGCAGCCATTTGTCCTCGAGTGTGATGCGTCAGGAGAGGGGATTGGTGCGGTATTGATGCAGGGCGATCACCCTATAGCTTTTGAGAGCCGGAAGCTCCTTCCGCATGAGAGGTTGTATTCCATATACGACAAGGAGATGTTGGCCATCATGCATGCATTGGCCAAGTACCGGCAGTATTTAGTGGGCAGCCGATTCAGGGTGAGATCAGATCACAACAGCATCAGGTACTTTCTGGAGCAGAAGCAGTTGCAGGAGAGGCAGCAGAAGTGGATCAGTAAGATCCAAGCCTATGACTTTGACATTGAGTACGTCAAAGGCAAGAATAACGTGGTAGCCGATGCCCTTTCCCGTAGACCTGCCACGTTATCTCTTATGAGCTTGGACGCTGATTGGAGGGCTCGACTGTTGGTAGAGTACTCCAAGGACAGGTTTGCGTGTGAGGTGTTGGATGGGCAGGTAGCAGATGACAGGTACAGGGTGGTCGAAGAGATCATCTATTACAGGGACAGGATCTTCTTGACTAAGGGATCTCAGCTCAAGAAGAAGATACTCCAGGCTTCACACGATTCTCCATTGGCGGGCCATCAGGGGTTCACCAAGACTTACAGGGCCATCAGGGAGAGGTTCTCATGGAAGGGCCTCAAGGAGGACGTACTCCAGCATGTCAGGGAGTGCGATGTTTGCCAGAGAAACAAGGGAGAGATGAGCCATCCTGCAGGGTTGTTGCAGCCTCTTCCCATTCCAGAGGGGAAATGGGAGAGCATAGTGATGGACTTCATCACAGGGTTGCCCATGGTACAGGGCAAGGACTGCATCTTTGTCGTCGTTGACCGACTGACGAAGTATGCTCATTTTTTCGCCATATCCGCACACCACACAGCAGCGCAGGTGGCTGAGTTGTTCTTCGGGGAGATTTTCAGGTTACATGGTCTACCTAAGACCATTGTCAGTGACAGGGACAGCCGCTTCATGGGCGGATTCTGGCAAGAGCTCTTCCGGCTAGTGGGGACAGAGTTGACGTCGAGCACTAGTTACCACCCCCAGACGGACGGACGGACAGAAATAGTTAACAAGTGGCTGGAGGGCTACTTGCGTAACTATGTCAGTGGGAAGCAGAGGGCATGGCTGAAGTGGCTGCATCTGGGAGAGTACTGCTACAACACGACGCATCACATGTCCATTGGTATGTCACCTTTCTATGCTTTATATGGATATCATCCTTTATCTTTTGTGGACATGATGTTTGGTGCTAGTAGGGCTCCGAGAGCCAAGATCTGGATCCAAGAGAGCCAAGATATCCTTCGAGCTCTCAAGGATAATATAGCCACAGCGCAAAATCAGCAGAAGTTGTATGCTGATAAGGGTCGGGTGGAGAGACACTTTGAGGTAGGAGACTTGGTCTACCTGCAACTACAGCCATACCGACAGTCTTCACTTAAGCAGGAGGGGGCTGTGAAGCTTAAGCCCCGCTTTTATGGGCCAGACAGGGTGATACGCAAGATTGGGCAGGTTGCATATGAGTTGGAGCTGCCCCAAGGCAGCAAGATCCATAACATTTTTCATGTATCATGCCTGAAAAAGGCATTGGGCCAGCAGGTGACAGTCACAAATGAGCTACCGGCCACGGATGATGAGGGGCATTTGGTGTTGCAGCCGGAGGCTATTATTGATACTAGGGAGAGGCAGCTGCGGAGCAGGACGACCCGGGAGTTCTTGGTGAGGTGGACGAATTTGCCGGATGAGGATGCCACTTGGGAGGATGAGAAGATTTTGCAGCATCCATCACTTCAGTTGCTTGAGGACAAGCAACGTTCTGCCGGGGGAGACTGTAATATTCCTAATTAGCACCGCTAATTGGAATATTTCATTTTTTGTATAGTTTTGCCGCCTATAGTTAATTAATAAATAAAAGTGAGAAAGAGGGGTCAACTCACTTTAATAAAATAAAGTGCTCCCTAGTAGGAGCAACGTTGTGACTTAAAGGAGAGCCTTGGGGGTCCACACGTTGCATGAGAGAGGCCTCACGTAGGCTCTAGAAGCAACTGCGCAGGCATAGGAGGAGCTCATGGAGAGAGGGGACGCAGTTAGGGTTTTGAGGGGAGCTAGCACTATTAAAGGTGGGAGAGTCACTCCATTTGGCATTATTGATATGTTGATGATATTTTGAGCTAGACTTCTGTCTACTTGAGCACGCTGGCTGTTTAGTCCGTCTGCAGCACTGTTTAGTGTGACTGAGTGTCTCCGGTCGAAGATCTCACCCTTGGCCCCGGGGGACTTCGAATGCCTACTCGGGCAAGGTATTTCTTCAGTCTTTAGCAGTTGATTTGCAGGTGATTTGGTTGGATGTTTTGCTGAGGAGTTGAGCTTCATTGGGTGACTGCGCAGTCTTGGAGGGAGGACGCAGTTTGAGTTAGAGCAGCTCAGTTGTGGGGATTTTCGCGGGAGATTCAGTGTGTTTCAGTGTGGAGGGTTAGTCTCTTTCAGTTGGAGAGTTTGCAGAGGGATTTGTGGCTCTTTCTCAGCATTCTTCTTTTGGCATCTGCTCTGGGCTTGGAGGGACAGCGTTTTCCTTGAGGAGGGCTTCTGGGGTGTTTTTCGGAGGTGGTCCATTTGCTTCATGGTTTCTGGGTTTTGTCCGGAGCAGTGAGTATAGGCGATCTACCGATTTTCAACTCAGTCCAAAGTGAGGACTGCCCCCTAGTTCCGGCTCATTTGAAGAAGAAAGATTCTACGGCGTATTTTCCTGTGTTGTACCGGACGCAAATTTCATAGCAGCCATTTCCTGTTCTGAGAGGGTTCTTCACTTGCCTTGTGCAAGGATAGGTGCACTTATTCTGATTATCTATTGTACCCGTATATATTCTCAGATTAATAAAATGGCTTAGCGTTCTGGTATTTTTATGTGTACTTGCTCTATATTCTATTTCCGACATTTTTCCTATATAGTTGTATGCTTGTATTGCTGTGTATTACTGTCTATTTCCCATTGGGGATATTACATACACAGGTTATTACTCCTTCAAAATCGGCTTTCATTGCTTCGAAAATCTTACAAGAAAACCTCCACAAGCTGTTAGCAAAAACAACACTTCACCATTACCAAAAACACCCTGAACTGAGCTTGTGTGGCTCGCTTTGGAGGTACAAACTACGGAAAAAAAGCAGAAAACAGCAGAAACTGTTGTATAGTCTGCTGGACAACTTGTACTGCCTGTCCTTATGACTGCACTGCACCTATACGACTGTTTCTTGTTGCACAGATTCACCTCGACTTGAATCCTTGATCTCTCTCCCTCGTTCGGTACTCAACCTGCTCCATTGTTGAACTACTCAACTGTGTGTGAAAACATCCATCTCAACATGTCTTTATATGTTTAGCTGTAACCAAGCCCTTGATCTATTTTTGACTTTACTCCTAATCTAAGTCATGGATGCATGAGATGCCCCTTTTTAAACTTAACAGCTAAATATAAGACTTTTAACTTTTTTACTAAAATGAATTACAAAATAAAACGACTTTTCGAAGATAGAATCACTTTTCAAAATTACTTCTTAAAAGTATCTTGAAATACTTTTCACAATTCATGCTTAACCTATGCGGAAGTTCATTAACTCTTGGGGAGGGAAAACATTAACTCCTAATGGTTCAAGCAGTGGGTCCTTATTTCTTGGTCTCATACCCCATATTTATTTTGCATCTCTAAATTCTATCAGCGTAATCCTTTTTTGTTGCTCCTTTATTTGATTTTTCATTTCCTTTGGGTTAGTGACTTTCTTGTTGCCTCCTTCGTCCTCTGATTACATGGTTTCTTGTTGTGGAGTTGTTTTCTTCTTTGTTCAATCCTTCTTTGCAAAGTATCTATATGCATGAGATCCACTGCATTCAACAATATTTTCATAATCCAACTTTTGGACATGAATCCAATGCCTTAGTCGCAGCTTTATCGATTTCGATAGACCTTTCTCCAAGTCTACCTCTACACAAAGGCTCACATAAGCACTCATGAATGCTTTGACATCCAATTTGTCAAAGCCGCCTACCCCTACCTACAAGTCAGTGGAAAAAGCCTTCAACCCCACAAGGTGTGGTTGGTGGCAAGGATCTCAGAGAAGGGGCTGTCACACTAATCCCAACTCTCTCCGTTTGAGTTATCTCCTAGGTTAGCTATGGGGGGTGGTCCCTAAATGGAAAACCAAGTTAAAATATGTGAGTTTCTAGGAGAGTTGTTAGAGTTAAATAGATTACTTCTTAAGATTTATAAGCAAAAAGTGTTACGAGCAATAACCATCAATACATAATTTAAATAAGCATAAAGCATATGAAAACCAGTGCCTTCAAAGTATTGCTTTTTGAAATGAAAATGTATTTGCTTAAATGAAGTAAAATGCTTTCAAATGGGAAGAAAAAGTAATCCTGAAAAGTAAAACAAGAAAATGTTAACACGAGATATTGTAAATGCTTTTAAGATAAATTGATTTATGAATCAAATCATGAGAAGCTATCTTGCTCAAAATAAAACAATTAGTGTTTTAATTGCAAAATGTAGAGTTTTCAGGTCCAATGTACAAGAGTGCTGGAGAGAAACCCTAGCCATGGCGGCGTCTTGGGGTTTACTGACTGCTAGTGGCATTTGGGTATCAGGCTTTGGTTTCTTCCACTCAGCATCAGGAGTTGCAGCTTGAACTACCGTGCATTTTCGTCGCCGTCTCAAGTATTTTATGATGGTTACTGGTTTGTCGGGGGTTCTATCATTGGCTCTAGCACTTTTTTATCCCTACTCCTCCCCATGACCTCTGGGCCTGTATACCTGGGTTTTTTATTTTCGTTTTTGTCGTTGACATTCCCTGCAGACTGTGTTTGGGATCCATTATGCTCTCGCTTATTTTGTTGGGGTTTGTCTTGACGGTCACCCTCTTTGACTCGCGGTTTGGAATCTTCTTTTGACATCGCCCCCCATTCATCATTTTTTATCACCCCTGGTGCCTGCTCATCCACATTCTTCGGACCGGTTACTCCCCAGACTGCCACAGTACTGGGCAATGGTCACTGGCCTAGTGACATCATGTATGAGGAAGACGTGGACTACACCTCTGACCCATTAGAGGGAGTCCAAATATTCACACGGTCTCGACATGAGGGTCGGATGGGGGTTTCGGAATCGACAAGGGACAGGGAGGTGTATGGACTTGGATGAGTCAGCAATACCACCATCCATGTTGGCTGAAACCCTTCCGGTTTCTTCGACTACTTACACGGAGTCATTACTACAACGGGTGGCCTCGTCGATTTTCACTATCCCCTCGCCATCTATCCTTCGACAGTGGGAACAACAAGCTCAGGAATCACCGAACATTCCCCCGACCTTTGGCGCACCTCCGAGACTTAGCTTCAGACCCCTCGGGCAGGCTAAGGATCTGCATTTCGAACAGCTCAATATCGGCAGGGAGGACCATTATTTTCAACCGCACATCGATCAGGCGGGGTTTTCTCCACCATTGCTTCGAGGTGTTTTGAGGGCATCCCTCTCACCGCACCTCATAACGACAACCCAAAATCTTCGGATTCAGATGAACCAGTGGATCTGAGCGGCTCTGATAAGTGCAGGGTGTTGGGCGGCGGGAAAAAAAAGCTACGATGTGCCAGGAACAGGAACAGGCGCGATATATGTTTTGGTCAAGGGGTGGGCATGGCTAATTTGGAACACACGACACAGACAGTTCTGGTGGGCAGGGTCAGGGGTAGGAGCTACACATTTGCCAGACTCAAAATATGGGTTGAGGAGATATGGGGCGGCTCTATGGAGCAACTACCAGGAGTATTGACCATGAACCGAGGCTGGTTCGCCCTCATTTTCTCACAACCTGCATTGGTGGATTGGGTGTTATCTAAATACTGGCATCTGGAGATGAATCCAGTGCTGCTTAAGTGTTGGACTCCCTTATTCGACCCGGATAAGGAGAAACCAGGAGCGGGACCAATCTGGGTCCACCTACTGGGCCTCCCACTGTAGTTCTGGAATGAAGCTTCTCTTCGCATTATTGGGGAGGACCTGGGGATATATCTGGATCACGATCGTTCCTACCTTGAGCCAGGCAACATATCGGTGGCCCAAATTCTGGGTCACTTGGACACTAGAGAAGGGCTCTATGAAGGATACAACATATACTTCAATGACATGGTCAGGTATCAGATGCTTGACTATGAAGGGGTTCCCTTCAGGTCCAGGCGTTGTCACAAGGTTGGGAATTTGTACAAGGAATGCCCTCTAATCATAGCTACAACGCCTTTGCCTAAGACTCTGGTTCACATGGCCACTCAGACAGATCTCGTGGTCTTGGTTACTCCCTCGAATGATGTGAAAAATGTACAACATCCTGCGGTCTTAGAGGTGCAAAGGAATTGCCCAGTCACCCGATCACAGACTCAAAGTTGTGCGGCTCACTCTAACCTGGAGGACTCGGCGCCTATTCCGGGTATCACTCTCACTCCCCCCTCATCTAATATTTCTGTTATTATTGCATCTCTCCCCACATTATTTGATGATGCACATTCTTTACACACTATTCACTTAGATAATTGTAAATTGAATCCCCTTTGTTGTCCTGTTGTTACCGCCCCTTCGACTATTTCACCTCCCGAACCTCTGACTGCGGCGGAGGATTCATCCTTGCATTTGCCTTTTGCCTCTAATAACCCCTCCTCGTGCCACAAATATAATCTCAGGTCTACAGCATCTGCTCCTATTGCTCCTTCCTTTGGTCTTGGGGGGGTTTCTGGAGGCCCTATCACTAGATCTACCAGAGGTCGCCCATCCACTATTACCAAATTCATTCGGTGTGCCAGTCTTGAGGTGGCCACCAGTACACAATCTTCCATAGATCGGGTTCTTAGAGCAAAAAACACCCGAGATGGGGTTCTTCCATGATCTGCATATCTCTGAATTGTAGGGGATTAGCTAGTCCCAATAAAAATTGGCTCTCAAGAGACTTTTACAAATTTCCCAGATTGATGTACTCTATTTTCAAGAAACATTGGGCGATGGTTTATCTATTTCAAAGGTTTTATGTGATCTACTCCCGAGCTAGACCTTTCAGACCATTGATGCCCGACACTGATCTGGGGGCATCACCATGGGTATCAATAACAAATCTATCCTTGCCCTTGGCTGGTGGGGTAGGGAGGGCATTCTTGGTGCTGACATTATTGCTCGAGATTCTAATTTAGTGATCACTCTGATTAATGTGTATGGCCCCTACCATCACCACGAGGTATTTTGGGACAAATGGATGCAAAGTAATATCATGCAGCAGAACAATATTATTTTTTTTTTGGGGGGAGGGGGGACCTGAACTTCTCCATCGGTCTCTCGAAATCTTGGGGACCGGGGGCCTCACCAAACTCCTTATCGGAGGATTTCGCTAAGATCTTATATGAGGCTGAGCTACTGGACTTGGCTATGCCAAAAAAACTGCCTACATGGAGAAACAAGCGCACTGAGGTAGCTGCACTCGCGCAGAGACTCGACCTATTTTTTATCAAACTCCCTCTCTTAGAGCACATTGACAAAACTAGACAATGGGTGGGTACTGGTGGCATCTCGGATCACTCTCCCATTTTTCTCGAGATACAAACCGGCGCTCAAAAACGCAGGGCTCCATTTAAGTTCAATTCTCGCTGGCTAGCTGAGCCTGACTTCCAAACCTTGGTCGGTCAGGAATGGAAGCACTGTGCACATTATCTTGAGCAAGACCTTGCCAAGGTTCTATATGACAATCTTAATCATATTAAATCCCTCACCATCAGCTGGGCCAAAAAGAAAAGATTACTGGAGGATGAGGAGCTTAAAAGCACTGAACAGGAGATAGGTCAACTGACTGGACAAGATACTTGGGCTTCCGAACTTCCGAATCAAAAGATCGACTTATTGCTCTGGAAAACACTAAGGCCAAAATTCTTAGGAAGAGGGAAGAGGAGTGGAGACTCGAGAGCAGGGCCATTTGGCTTAAGGTTGGGGATGAGAACACCAAGTTTTTTCAACAATGTGCAAAAGGCAAAAGGATTATAAACTCTATCTGGGAACTCACTGATCTAAATGGGAGAGTGGCCAACACTCATGAATAACTTGCTGACTTGGGCATCCAGCATTTCGCCAACCAATACAGAGCACTGGTAAATGCCAATTTACCAGATATCATGCATATTGCTCACTCATTTCATAGATTTGTGGATGAGAAGCAGCTGGAGGAATTAATTGTACCAGTCACGATGGGTGAGAGCGAAGGGGTATTAAAATGGTTTAAGAAGGATAAAAGCCCTGGTCCTGATGGTTGGACCATTGAATTTTATTTGCATTTATTTGATCTCATAGGCAAGGACCTACTTCATGTTATTGAAGACAATAGGACTTCTGGGCGGATTTACGATGGCTTTAACAACACCTTCATCCCTCTGATTTCCAAAGTGGACAAGCCCACCACCTTCAATGACTATCGATCGATTTCCCTCTGCAACTGCATCTACAAGATCATCTCCAAGATCATCGCCAACCGCATCAAACCTATTCTCTCAAAGCACATAGCAAAGGAAAAATTTGCATTTATCAATCACGGATAGATCCACGAAGCTATTGGCACTGCACAGGAGGCATTACATTCCATCAAGACTAAACGTCTCAAGGGCACCATTCTCAAAATTGACCTTGCCAAAGCATTTGATTGTGTCAACTGGAATTACCTGAACCTCATCCTCATACATATTGGGTTCCCTCATGCATTTACTAATTGGATCATGGGTTGCATTACAAATGCCACATTCAGCATTCTCATCAATGGTGCCGCATCTAATTTTTTTCATGTTGGGAGGGAACTAAGGGAAGGATGTCCCCTCTCCCCACTTCTCTTCCTCCTCATTATGGAGGGTCTCTCATCCCTTATGGCTCGTGCCAAATCTGAGGGATCCATTCTTGGAATTAAGCTAAATGATTTTATTCAATTGACTCATTTATTATTTGTTGATGATGTTATCATATTTCTTGATGGTTCTTATCAGGACAATTCAAATTTCGCTAAACTACTCATTGTTTTTTGCAAAGCAACTGGGATGGAACCCAACAATAGTAAATCCACCATCATGTTAATTCGTTGCTCTGCTAACGAAACCAGGCATGCATTGGGTTTCTTCCATTTTGAGCGCAAGCATCTTGAAGACGGGCTTAAATACCTTGGGTTCCACCTTAAACCAAATGATTATCACATCACAGACTGGAACTGGTTGATTGCAAAGGTCGAACACAGGATCAACATCTGGCAACATCAATGGCTTTCTAAGGTTGGCAGACTGGTGCTCATAAAATCTGTCCTGGAAGCCATTCCAATTTATTGGATGTCACTGGCTTAGTTCCCTAAAGGTGTGACTTCCAGACTCCAACAGATTTGCAGGCGCTTTCTCTGGCGGGGCAAGGAACAGGACCGTACATTTGCTTGGATTGCTTGGGACAACATCACAAAACCCAAGGGATGGGGTAGTTGGGGACAAAAGGACCTATCAAAATTTGCAATTTCTTTGGCTGCCAAGATGGGTTGGCATCTTATTGAACGCCATAGCTTGTGGCAAAAAGTAACCTGCTCTAAATATATTGCTCCTCGCACTGCTATGGATTGGATTAGAGGCCTTATCCTTCTCCGAGATCTTCGATTATTTGGAAATCCATCACTAGATCTCTCAATCAGATCCAAAAAGGTTTGGCTTGGCGCATTGGATCTGGCACTAGGGTCAGAATTGGTGAGGATGCTTGGTCGGGCTGCGAACAAGAATTCATATTACCATTGGATATCAAGCTTCACTTGGCTAGGGCCGATATTTTATATCTATCACAGATCATGAATCCCGTCAACACCACCTGGGCTTCACAAGCCTGGATGTCTGCGCAAACACTGGATATTCATGTTGCTTGTTGGCCGAAATGGAATCGGTACATCCACGCTCTCCAAGCCACCAGCATTTGACTTATTGACAAGGATGATGAACTACTCTGGGTGTTCTCCCCTAGTGGTAGATACATTCCTAAAATCGGCTACACCACTCTCTGCGCTAATTTGGAGCCCCCATCAAAGCTTTGGTGGTGGAAACCTATTTGGAAACTGCAAGCACCCCCAAAAGCCAGATTACTTATGTGGCGTATTCTTACTAACTGCATCCCCACCGAGGACAATCTCAGCAAATGTGCTTTTCAGGCACCTTCTCGTTGTTGTTTCTACCTCTCTTAGGCAGAGTGTGTTGACCACCTCTTCCTAGATTGTCCGGCCATAAAACAACTTTGGCGAACTACACTATCAGCATTGGGGTGCTCACTTAACTGGTCCAGTCTCTCGGTTTGTTCGACGTGGAGCAATTGGTGGCGGGCTGCTAGTCGTTCCAAAGATCGTAACATTCCACTACTCATGGCATGGGGGATTTGGATCACTAGGAATCAGTTCATCTTCCTGTATAAACTTGTCGATTGGAATCACTCCTGTAGAAATATCATCTCCATTTACCACCTCATTCTTGACGATGATCAACCAGCCCCTACCAGGACCATCCTACCCGAAACTATTGATCGCACCTACCTGTGGGCGTATATTGATGGGGCTTCCAATCAAAATGGATTTGGGGGGGGGGTGCTATATTGCATTTGTCTAATTCTCATTATTTCCACCTCAAAATGGGACTTGGCCTAGGTACTAATAACTATGCTGAACTCAACTGCCTCCGGCTGCTCTTACTCTTTTCCCGTGAACAAGGTTGCAACAAACTCCAGATCTTTGGGGATTCTCAGATAATTATTAATTGGTTCAACTTACAGGCTCATTGTCACACCCACACACTTACTACACTTTTGGATGAGGTTCTTATGTTAAAATCATTTTTTGACTCTATCTCTGTCATTCACATTTACAGGCAGAGGAATTAGGTGGCCGATCAACTATCCAAGGAAGCATCGCAGTTAGAGTGGGGACAGTAGCATATTTCGAAACATGATGTTGCACAGGAGTACCAATACTATCACCATCCATTCATTGATGATCTGGAGCCACACAATGCAGTCATCCAATGACTCCAATTTTGGATTTTGCATATTTTTGGGGGCAGCACTATCACAGTCCGGCTATGACTGTGTTTACATACTGCTTTATATTATTCTGCGGAAACTATTTATTTCTGTATTTTTTGAACATATACTACTATAGATTAGATGGAAACAAGACTTTGATACTTGACATGTATTTGACTCTTCGGAGTATGAACTAAAATCTAAACTTGCATATTTCTGATATGTTGTTGGATGCAACATGTAATTTTTCTTATTATTAATGAAAAATTACGACTTTTTCCCAAGAAAAAAAAAATTGCAAAATGTAGATCAAAAAGTTTATTTGCCACAACAAAGTATTCAATTTCAACAATGGTAAGAGGAATAAACAATTTCAAGTAAAACCATAGGGTGTATTAGCATGAGATGCAATTACAAAAGATTTAAATGCAATTAATCTTGGTTACTTTTAATCTAAAATGCCTGATTTAGGTGAGAAGTCCTCCTCTTGTGTTCTTACCAAGGGGTAAAAATTGGGGTGACTGTAAGAAAGAGGGGGTGAGGACACAAGGGTGTCATTAACGATACCCATCCCCTGAGTCTTACGAGCCAGTGTGTGCCTTCGTTCCTACAAGGGGACAAGCCACCTTCATAATTGCAAGGTCACACAGTTTTACCTTACTTCATACCAAATGGAATAATTTTCCAAGAAAGTCTTTTTCCCTATAATTTCTATCAACCAAGCTTATGCTTGGAGGTAAATTTTAAATATGCAACTAAGTTCGAATGCCTACTATGATACGCAAGTAAGTTTGCAACTGCTATGTAAAAGATAGAGATGCTTTAATTAAATATGCTCCAAAACAAAAGATTGCATAAGCTTCATAGCATATGAGATTGTGAAATGAAAGAATTTGCTTTGACTTATGATAAATCGATGACCAACTAAAAGCTTGATGCTTATGAACAATTAATTTGCATGTAAAATAAATTGCAACTCAAGATTTGTATTCAAAATAGCCTTGCGAAAGGAACTCTTAAATTTGAGAAAATGAAAGAAAACTTGCTCGACATGGAAGTAAATGATTGTCTTGAAGGATAAATTGCCCAAATACACAATGCTTCAAATATGTGTCAAAATGGAAATATTGCACAACCATAAAGCATAGATGATTTAGACAATAATCAAGCCAAGTATATCAAAGTGTGCTAAAACTAAATAATGAAGAAGCTTGCACAAAATGAAAGTAAATTGCTTTGCAAAAATGTAATTTGAGACTTGTAGCAACAATTGTTGTAAATGGTGCAAGTTTGAAGAACTTTAGCAAACTTGAGGAAAGTAAATGAGATTTGTGGCTATGTTAATTACCAATTTGAAGCATGCATGTAAGTGAAAGGAGGTGCTAGAGTCAACAAGTCAATCCAACCACCATTCCTTTCCCAAAGTGGAGAGATAGGGATGCCAATGGGTGGAACCCACTCTCCCAAAACAAAAATCAGAAATTTTATTATTATGTGTTACAATGAGGATAATGGCTCTTTGAGAGCTACCCAAGGAATTGATGGAAATACAAAATGAGTTTTTGAAACCACAAGAGAATTCCTTCAAGTATGGAGCCTCAAGAGAGTTGAAGATGGCATTACAGTAAGGAAATGCAATCTCCCAAAGTGATACACGGCCTAGTCTTCTTTAGCAAGCCCTCCTAATGCCCACGACCTCCTTCAAAATGGAACTTTGAAACTTGAGAGAACCTACAACCAACATGTTAGGGCTACAAAACTAAGACCAAGGTTACTATGAAAAAAGAGCATGCAAAATGAGTGATAATGCTACAATATAATATACAAAAAACCTAAATCATGTGATGGAAAAATACCCCATCACTTGTCTAGCTTATAAGGAGCTCTTAAGTAGCTAGATAAATAGATGAAAGCACAAGAGTATAAGATGTAAATTTGATTGAAATAATTGGCTTAAGCACAAACTATGTGAAAAAGAACCCTGCAAAATCAACACTTTCGAAAGATAAGCTATTAAGATTCAAAAAACAATAGGAGCTCCTTGTAAGTAATGCCAAGAGTGGGTTGATCTTTTGAAGACTTCCCCTTATGTTTGCTAGTTGATCCAAAGATGGCCTCTACAAAACTTCAAATGCACATTAGCTCATATGGATTATATTAATAAAAAATGACAAGAGAACTCTAGAATTTATTTGAAAATAGATAGAGTTGTCTAGCCTAGAGCATATCAAATAACAAATTAAAAATATAAGATAGCTATACATTCAATATTCTTATGAAAGCATATGAGAGAATGAAATCAAATTAAACACAAGTAGAGAAATACACCATCACTGAGCCAAGCCAAACTCCAAGAGAGAAACACTCATGAATGATCCCCAAAGACTTTTTTATTATATGAAGAACAAGTGTGCATAGGAGCAGAGCTTCCCCAAGCACAATAGCTAGTACAAAAGATACAATATGAGAGCCCACGGCTCCATTATATAGAGAGTTGGGAGCAAATCCCAATGAAGAACCAAATGCCAAGTTGTGAGAGGGAGGAGATCACAAGGCAAATTCGAATTTGATAAGTGGAGCTCCAAGCTCCAATGCCAAGTGTAAAAATTGAATTCTGGCAAGTGGACATCATTTTCCTCTTCCCTTCTGTGCCAAATTCGAATTTTATGATGGAATGACAAGTGTATATGGGTGGTAACCCATGTGGGGACAATTTCCCACAAAAATCTCCAACAAATATTCTCCCAAATCCTCCCAAATGTGCATTCACAAATTCGAATTTCCAAGTAAGCGACTCTCATTTAATGCCAAAATTCAATTTTATTTGAGCACATGTCATTTCCTTGATTTTAGGAGTCCACATCACCTTGTGACTTCACTTTAACTCCTCCATAATTTTCCACCTCATTTCCACTTCATTTAGCATGTGTGGATATTTATTTTTCTCCATTTATTAATTTCTAGATTAATTAATTGCCAGATTTCCCACTAAACTTAAGAAAAGTGGGTTTTGAGGGTTCAAAACACATTTTTGACCCCTCAAAGTGTGTCATAGTAAAAAGTTGAGGGTGAGAGGTGTAATTTTGATCACTCGTACTCCATACAACTTCTCTAGGCAACACTTATTACAATTCATTTACATATTTTATTGCAATTTTCAACTTACGTGAAATCTAAAAAATTAAAAAATCACTACCTAGACCTAACCAAATTCCACGAAATTTTTTGTGTGATCTAGTATGGTAATATACATTGACTCTAGACACTAGGACTCACCCAACGCCTCACCATCAAGCCATACTCCGACTTTGGGGTAAAATTGGAGAAAAAAACTCAATTAATTATTAAGTCTTGATAGGGAGATGATAATTAACCAAGTGAAAAAAACCTCCCAAAGTAATTCTCACTTGTTGGCAAGGCCCCAAGCTACCTAGCCCTGTTACAGACTCAATACTGACTCAAATTCATCAATACTAGCATCACTTATTACAATTCCCTGTAGGGCGTGGAATTTGGGTACAAGAGAAAATGATGAGAAGTAGAAGTAAAGTTTAAAAACTTTGTTGAACCGATGATATATGATGATATCTGATGGTACAAGTGTCCTTTGATTCATCCTTGGGCATGGAGTCTTCATATAATCACCAGGTGCCACTCCAGTGGTCAACAGCCTCTACCTCAGTCATCTAGGTAAGCAGAAAATAAATGTCCAACTTCTCCACCCAAGCTTTGATTAAATATTTCGATGACCCATCAAAAGTTGGCAGGAAAAGCCTACCCCTGATATGCTGCAGGTCATTTCCCTGCGTGTACCCTCCTCCTCTAGTCTGGCATCTGGGTTTGTTGTTGTTCTTCAGCTGACAAAACTCATTGAAGGTAAGAGCACCTCCAAACTCTGGCCCATAAGACTGATACTCCGCAAAATACTCTCCATAGTGAGCCACCTCTGACTCTTGTGGACTCTTGCTCCTGTTCCCGAAGCTAGAAATGTGGGGATGGTAGAGCATGGTGGAGTGTGTGGCATCACCTGCTGTGTGGTGTGAGGATTGGTTGGGTGATGTGAAGTGTTGGATCCTTCCCCAATCTGGAATTCCCCTTTAATTCCTTTCTGCTTATTATATTCGCCAATCTTCTGCCCCATCTCCTCAATCCTCTTGGTGAGATCTTGTACCGACTTCAGAAGGAGTTAAAGCAAATTCCTTTCCCTCATCTCTTTCCTCTGCCATGGGTGCCTTTCCTCTCTCTTCTTCCACCAGAACGTTGTCTACCTGGTCTGGTGTAATCTCCAACCTCCTTTCTCTACTCCTATACCTCTGTCTCCGGTAAGTGACATTCTTCCTATCCTCCGGCGTCATAGACCACGTGCTCCACAGGCTGAGCCAAGTCTATGAGCTCTGATACCACTGTAATATCCCAAATTGGGAACAAACAGTAATACAAAGCACACAAGACTAAAAGCTACAGCAAAATCGGAAACGGCATTAAAACATAGTAAATGAAGCCAAAATCATCTGAGCCATTTTATTAATCTTCGTGGGAAAGAGTACAATGAGAAGTGCTCAGAAAGATGGCACCTGGGCCTGCACAAGAGAGGCTGAAGTATAACTCAACCGCGGATAGAAACACGGCTGGAAATACTACTCTATGTGGCTCCCTCTCTGCGCTGCCAGTGTTGGACTTTTGTTGGTGGCTGGAATTGGACTGTGAGTTGGACCTACTCCTATGTGCAGAAAATTTTGGGCTTTGAACCTCAGGCTCTATTCACAATACCCACAAAAACCCGCGAAGGGTTTCCAGAAATTCTGACCATGGAAAATAGCCCCCTTGCGCTTGGCACGCTGCTCTATTGGGGAAATCAGTCTCTTTGCTGGAAAGATGCCCCCAAAACTCTGCAGGAATCCCTGGTAGGAGGTGGCTAGCCTCCCCTCCAAATCCTCCAGCTGAAGCTTCACTGCTCCCTTACTTCCCGACACCACCTCTCAGTTGAAATGCGCAATCCCTGCGCTGCCTGTGCAGCCTCTACGCTGTCATGGAAGACTGCGTAACTCCTGCTCATATGGTCTTGCAATCTGCTCTCAAAATCGATAGAACTCCTATCCTAAGCGGGTACTCGAAGTCCCCCAAGGTAGAGGTTGAGATCTCCACTTAGAAATCTTTGTGCTAAACAAACACTACAAACTTGGCTAAACAGAGCAAGCGTGCTACAGTCAATCAGATAGAAAATAGATGGATGAATGAATGAGGAATGAGTTGCTCTCACCCTCTTTTGTCCAAGTTGAGCCTCCAAAGTTCCCTTGGGCCTACATGGACTGCGCTGCCCCTCCTCCGGCCTATCTCTACGCTGCCTCTCCCATGCTGCCACTAGGACGCTGCTCCATTCATATGGGTGGCCCCATGGACCCCACTTCTACCTCAATATTTTCCTCTAGTGACTTTAGGAAAGAACCTTAGTTGCATAGTTTTATTTGTGGGTCCCCTTACCAACTTTATTTCTGCTGAACATTAAAAAAAGGCAAAATTAATCAAAATTAATATTCCAATTAGCTGACTACTAATTTGGAATATTACACATGCTTTTACCTAGAAGACCATCAATAAAGAGCATGAAACTCATGCTTTAAAATAATAACTTTTTAGTTTCTTCTTTTGTTTGTTACATAAGATACATGTTGAAATGACTACAATATCGATTATGAAGACTGAAACTAGTTACATTTCCAATAATGGAAATATTAAAGAGGTTTGGAGTAGGCCAAACTCATGGATTTGCATCCTCTGTGTGGGAATCAAAGCTTAAGACAATAAAGATTGCATGGAAAGACTGAGCTAAATCTTCATATTGCACAAGAGCAATTGGATCAACAAATTCAAAGCTCTTTGGCCATATTGAAGGACAAAGAGGTCTACAAGCAAAGTCTACTAGAAAAAAGAGACATGTTACCTCGCTTTCAGCAGGGGTACTTGTACATTTATTGCAACATTCTTAAAACACCATTGTAAGCCCAAGGTCACAAGTTAAAAGATATGAGACAACCATGTAAGGCCTTGTAGGCATCCTAGACCCTTTGTCATTTTGCGTTAGTCTTGTTATTTGGTCGAACCATGCCCTATCCCTTGAAAGATTCATTGAGGCAATCTCATCCCTGATAGGTATTGGAGGACCTTGGCGGACATATCATGAGGACTCATGGTTTCATGGAGCCTTGCAGCATAAGGTCTAGTCCAGCCCACATCAGTGCACCTATGTCTTTGACTCTTTCCACATGGTTATGAGTCTATAGAGTCTATATGCGTCTTTGGATTTGATGTTGTATCCCTCAAATGTTTCTCATATATAGTAGTCTCACAATCAGTGACAATTTCACGTTTCCCGAGGCAAGGAGGTTGCAAAAGTCAAAAAGTCAACTTGGTATCAAATTGCATAGCTCAATGAGAGAATGACATGCCACATGGAATTTTTCCATTTGGATGAGGCATTCTCAAGATACAATTGGTCAAAGGCAATCAAATAAGGTGTGTAGGCTTTTCCAGGACATAACAGTTAGGTCGTTGCAAATTTTTGGACATACATTATGTCCAAAACCATTTATTTTTAGAGGGGAACAAAAACCATGTTTCAGAAAAAATTTATCTTTAACAGTTTTGAAGATCCCTAAATTTGACCAATTTTCAAGGGTTTGACCAAGCTGATGTGGCAAGAAAACTGACTTTTTAGTTGAACTACATGGCATAAGGAGCAGGAAAGTGGAGAATGCTAGGCTCAAAGAGCTAACACCTAAATTAATTAAAAGAGGGACTTTTACACTTATTATTTCTTGGAAAAGTCAAAATTAAAATAAAAAATAGTTGTTATAAAGTCAAAACAATTGTTGGAGATTTCTATTCCCAAGATAAACTAAAAATAAAGGCAAAATATAGCTAATGGAGGTCAAAGAAGACTATTTTCCAAGTGGAGTGAATTTCCAAGGGAGAGAAGCACCATTTTCAAGGTAATTCGAGTTGGCGGGAGTGGAATGTTGAGCTTATAAGAAGAACAATGGAGATGATTTGGCACTATTTTATTATTTTGTTGACTTCCTGATCCTTCTCCAAGGGAACATCGCATTTCTTGGGAGATATTTATTCTTCTTGACCCATTATGTGGGCAAACCAACGTTGCGTGAAGCAGGGACGCAGAAGCATCATTTCCCAAAAATCTAAGAAGCAAAGCGTCTCAGAAGCATCTACTATATATATATATATATATATATATATATATATATATATATATATTTGCATTTATATAAAAAAATATCCAAAACACCAAATTAGTTGTAGAAGATATGGAAACATGCATATTTGTACACAAATCAAGATAGATATGGCATCCATTGTACATTAATGATTAATTATTCGAGATCAACCATCTAGAATCTAGATTATTCTCCTCTTGTCTAGTCTTTGCCTCTACCTCGATCGTCCAGGATATTAGTCAACATTGCCCAATTTTGATCAAACTACCTAATGATTAATCCAAGCCTTAAAATATGGTAGAAAAAGTCTAACATGCTTGATCGATAATTTTGACTTGATTGGAAGGTATTTTTTTGCTAACGGCATGACAAAGGAGTTCAACAATTAACACCACCAACACTAGGGTACATATAGGGCTTGGTGCTCTTGATTATGTAGAAATTTCACCCCACTCCGGTTTTTAGTTTTCATCTTATCACTCCCATATAGTTAAAAGCCCTTTCCCATAGAAATACATTCAAAATTCTGGAAACGAAATAAATTTCTGAAAACACAAATTTGTGAATTTCACAAGTGTTGGAAATGCAAAAATAAAAACACAGGAAAATGGTACAACCACACACAGAAAAATAACACTTTGATTTTTGGTCAATGTGACCGTGGAAAACCCCCTACAAATCCTGGGGAAAACCAGTTTGAGAGCTCTTCTTTATTTCTAAAAATAATTTTACAAAGAAACAGAAATACACAGTAAATTCCAGCAACCACAAATTTACTTATCTCGTTTTCCATGCTTAACCTCCACCTCGGAAAATGTGTCGACGGAAAAATTTACAGCATTAAATGTTGTACGGCCAACCTTGAAAATTGTGTCGAAACAGCTGTACGAACTACCTGGAAGTGCGTGCCAAAAACAGCAATACTAACTACCTCAAAATGTGTGCCAGAATAGTGCTAATCGATGCCTTGATTTCTATGTTGAAACCCAGCAATACGGCCCTCAAAATTCGTGCCTGAAAATGCTGCAATAAATGTTGCACCTTCTCTCCTCAATTTTCGTGCCAAGCTGCCTTGAAAATCGTGCCTCTATCCTGCTGTACGGACTACTGAAATAATGCCTTGGGATGTGTGCCAAGGTTCGCTGCTCTCCTTTTCTTCTCTGCTCAAAAAATCTCCTTCGCTCTCTTTCTCTCAATCTGCTCATGAACGACTGAAGTGATATTTTCCTCTTCTCCTCTCCTTTTACCCCAAGTGACCTTTTGGGTAACCCAAAGATCTAATGGTTGAGATTCATTTACATCTAGGGGTAAGAATAAGTGTGCATTTAATTCTCACTTTCTATTTTTTAACTCACCCACTTAGCCTTTTATTTCCATAGTCACTTTTTCACTTTCTAATTTTTCATTGACTTTAATAAAGTCACTTAAAAATTAGGTTGTAACTTTACCACTTATAAAGTCACTTTTTAAATAAATTGACTTTACCACTTATAAAGTCATTTTAGGAGAAAAGTACAAATATTTGTGGACACTTTTCCCTAGGCCAAAGATCAAAGCCTTAGGGAACCACTTGTCCTCTGGTACCCAAATTTTAACAGATTAAATGCCAATCACATACCCTCATACATGATATAATCTAATGAAATGAGACAATCCCATTGAACCCAAATACCTAAAAACTGTTAAATCTGCTGAATTTTGAATAGGATATAAAATTATATTTTCTCCATATGAAGTCCAATGGGATCGGAACCACTCTCAAACATCCTGAGTCATTTCATGGTAATGTTAAAAATTTAAGTAAAAGGATGAAAATGAAAGATAAAGGAGAATTTCACTTTTAGTTTATATTGAGAACCCTGTGGAACCGCCCATCTACATACGGATCCGACCCCGAAACGTCGTGTTTCTGTAGGCCACCGTCGTACGAAACGCAATTCCAACGTACAGAAACGTAGATCAGGCTAAAACGGTTCCGAAATGGCAGGAACCGTGTTTTTTAGCCCGATCTGCATTTCCATTTTTCAGAAACGTGGTTCGAACGACAAATCCTCCGCGTTTCCGTACGGGACGCGGTTCGAACGGCAGATCCTCCACGTTTCTGTAAGGGACGCGGATCGGGGGTTGGAGCCAGGAGGGACGTTTCCTACAACACTAGGGCAAACACATTGTAATAAAAAATATTTTCTTAGTGGGTCAACTTATTCTCCAAGATCGTAATGTGGACAACAAGTCAAGATATTAATATTTTATTGGAAAGGAAAAACTAGTAGTTAGAAATTGTTAGAAAATTATATATTACGGAGCAATGCAACACATAAAATATGCGGAAAATACAAGCACACAAAACACATAAAACCAGAGAGACATAGATATACGTGGTTCACCCAGTTTGGGCTACGTCCACCCCAAACAGCCAGTCCTTCCTTTATATTATCCAGCAAAATGAAGAGACAAAACCTACAGCAGATCCGTTGTAATATCCTCTGTTCTCTCTCATAGTCTCCCTCTCTATTTCTCGCTCAGAGAATACACATGTAATACACAGCCGCAATACAATACCCTCATACAAATAGAGGGGTTGCCTTCTAAGGCAAAAAACCCTAAACTAAACATAACTTCTACCGTCAGATCATCCGCCTAATGAACGGTCCAGATTGACTAGAAATTACTATACTTTTACAAGGAAATTTTACATCCGTTTTTAGCTTCGGGGGCGCTGCCCCTGAAACCCCCGCCGAGGGATCGCTGGCCCCTGGACCCCCCAACCGGGTGGTCAGCCCCCCCGCACCCCCCCGCTGCAAGGGTGTACAGTTTTCCTGGGGTATACATCCAGCTAAAACAAGGATCTCTGAATCAGGATGAAAATCAGGCTCCACACCCAACAGAAATGAGTTCAATAATTTGCTAGCTCCCCCTCCCATTTGCTATTGTTGACTGCGAATTCACTTGATGCTATCCAATAAAGAAACCAATTGGTAAATATTTTCTTTCGAGTAGTGAATTAATTTGTTCTATACTTTATTTTCTTGTCTTTAGCCTTTATACAAATATATGCCTAATGAGCTAACTTGCAAGTTATATATTTTCTAACACAAATTTGTTCAGGGTTCATTAGTAACAGGCTACAGCGTTACATGGAAAGTGAATTTTTACTGTAGTTATCATCAAGAACTCACGATTCTCTTGCATTGGACAATCCCCTTAGGGCGAATCTTCAATTGAGCTTGTGGGAAATTGATGGATTTTATGTTGTAGCTAGTGGGGAATCTCGAAGGAGTGTATCTTCCTGGTGGAGCTAATATTTTCTTGCAGGTTACTCAACATTAGAGAAAGTGGGATATTTTCACCCCCTACTCCTCACATGTCTCTAACACTCGAGGTGAAGTCGATCTAAGCGAAGTTATGGCCATAATCTGGCCTGATGGTAAGATTCATGGTATGATATATGTATCATTCATCAACCACCAATAAAAATAAAAATTTATATTCACTCTCAACATTTTTTCTTCCTTCAAAATTATATCGCTAGTTGGTCATAATTTTTACATCTTTTAACTAGCAAACCCTTGGAGAAAAAGAGCATTAATATAAACTCTAACCGAGGAAATTGATATATATGTTATTTTGAGTTTTATTTATCACATTTTACGCAGGTATATCGAATTTCAAGTGTGCAGATCTGCAAATTCTATTGTTGTAAATTCCGGGTTGCAGATTTTCACCTAAGGAAAAACCTAACAGGGCAACAAACTAGAAGTACGCATTTTTCTTGCCTTGTTAAATTTCAGATCAGTTTTAAATGTCTATTTATTGTATCAGAAGTCATAAATTATTTATTTCAACCCTCCAATTAAATTCCTTTCACTGAAATTTCTAGGTAAATTACCAAAGGGGTTTGACCAACTTGCCAGAAATTCAATTTTAGTGCTGGTCCAAGGCTTAAGGGTGGTCTTAATTGACCAAACCTTGATCTTTTTCATCCCTCATCCTTAGATCTGATATTTAGAAGTGTTTTGCACACTCTTTGGCTATATTTTCCAAGGATTTAACTTCTTACTTTCAGCAATTTTGCATAAAATCCAAACCTACTAAAACACGACAGCAAGCTGATTTATGCAGAAAATCCCCCAATCACCTGTTATAACTTAAATATTTTCTCATTTTTATTAGAATCTTCATAATAGGCTAAAATCAAGTACTTGTATGATATATTTCTAAAGTATTTTTAGTCCTAGGCTTGTTGTTACAAACTTTGCTGCTAAATCTATAATTCTGATAAATAGGAAAACAAGTAATTAATTCAGAAATATCAATAACCATAATATTATTTGAAACTCAAATCATATTTGGGGTTAGTATATTTTGGAAACACTAAGGTCTATTATTTGTTGGTCAATCTTAGCAAGCTTTTGTGTATTTGTATGTTGTTTTGCTAACATGTTTATGTAGATCCATCCATTAAGTTAAACAGGACAGCAACATAAACTCCTCCCTTCAGCCTCCAAACTCCATTCAAAGGCACTAACCTTTGTTGGTTGGCTGAAGCAATTATCTGGGAAGCCTCCCTTAGCCTTTTGGTAGGAGTTAGGGTTTAAAGAGAGAGAGTTGAGGCCGTGGTGACAGTGGGTCTTTACCCTGCATGTGCCAACCATAGTGGATTGTACCATCTTCCGCAATACGCTAAATGGAGCAGTAACAAGACCTTTGTAATTAAATCCAAAAAACATATAAAAGGGAGGAGGAAATGCGGAGATTAAAGTCTAGGAGTATATGGCTAAAATTTGGTCACAAAAACACAACATTCTTTTAAAAACAAGCTAAAGCCAGAATTGAAAAAAATTTAAATAAAAGAAGTTCATCTAGACAATGTAATGCATCTTAGTGATTTTTTTGCTATCAAAGATGCAACATGTTCCCTTTTTGAATTGTTGTACATTGTTGAAGAGGATTCCAACCCAAACTCCATCTCAGCAATGCTTCAGAGTATCCCTATGTCAAATACTCCAAAAGTGAATACATCTTTATCCAAGGAAATTTGTTAATATGTAATCATTGATGCCATTTGGGATATTGATCTAGACAAAAGCTCAGGGTCTAGATGGTTTCTCCATTCATTTTTATCAAGCTTCTTGTCATATTAACAAGTCAAACCTAAAGTGTATGTGCATCCATCGTAGTGTTGAAGAATCAATGCAGATATATATTAGGGTTTGATTCTTCGATCTTGATAATTACTTATGATTATGTTGGCTTCTTTTACTTCTTTATTATCTTATCTTTCATCAAGCAATTACCATATTATGTGTGTATGAAGATCAAAATAAGAGACACAAGATATAGGCACTATGCTAGGGCAAAACCCCCCTCGAGGGGAAAACCCAATCAAGATAATTCTCCCTTTCAATAGTATTCTTTGAGACTCTTCACCCTAGACATGACCCAAACTTTCCCTCCACACCAAGTCAGCCTTCAAGATCTTCGACCTAGCAGTAGCACCATCCATTCTTCCAGTAGCTTCGCAGATTTGCAGCAGCAGTAGCACCCAAACTTCAAAGACTTTGATCTCCCAAGAGAGACCACGAAACAGAGAGATTCCTTCACCAAAATTTTGATTTTCTCTTTTTCTTTCTCCTAGACCCAGCTCGCACTTCTTTTGCTTCCTTCTTCAATTTCACACTTGTTCCCTTCTTGCGGTGAATTGCAGTGAGTGAGTGAGCAAATGAATTAGACCTCCTTGCATTTATAGCCTTCTGATGGGTTCAAATTGTGAAAATTCCACTACTCAGAATCCTACTGCAGCAACTGATTAAATTTCTTCTATTGCCTAACTGAAGCAAATTATTTAACATATGTTGTGATAAATATCAAAATGAAATACAATGCAGTCTTCACAATAAATAAGTACAAGAAAAATACTAGCATAAGTATATACACATGGACACTGTTATTTTCGGACAATTGTCCCCAAAAAAACCCAATGTGGGAAAACCGATGCAGCAGTTGAGGGTTTTAATATTATGCAATAATTTTTCTGAATACAAATTTATGATTGTCAATCCTGACAAATCAGATAGAGAAATCTAAAATCTAAAATCTAAAATCTGACAAATAAAGTCTTGTGAGACAAATCTAACTCTTCCACGGGATTCCGACACTCACTTGCACCTGACTTGAGCTCCTCTACATTGCCTTTGCGCAGTGACTGCAACACCCACGCAATCTCTACGTCACAACTGTAGCTGCTCTTTGTCTCTGCATTGGCACTCACTGCTGGCTGGAAACTGGAATCTTCTGCCCTCCAAAAATATCCTCCGGAAACTGGTACTGACCGTCTGTTGTCTCCTCCATAGAAACGAAACTCCCTCTGCAACTCTGCGTAGTCCCAGCATAATCTCTGTGTCACTGGCTCTACGCAGCTGCCTGTGTCTCCTGTAGTCTTCTCTCTGTGCACTCTTCAGATCTGGAATTCTTCCTTCTGAAAATTATCTTTGCCCCTCTCTCTAAGAATCCTCTCAATCGATCTTCTCCCTGAGCACTGCTCACTAAAGAATTTCGATCTCTGGACTCTCTTTGTCTCAATGTGTATTCCAAATGACCCTTCAAACCATTCTTATAGTCTTCTCGTTGAGACTTCAACGGCCCAGATTATATCTCTAATCAATGGCTAAGATTAACTTTTGACTTGATCCGCCTTTTCTAGAACATTCACACCGATATTCTATTAATTCCCTTTAATTATTTTATTTTCCTAAGTTTAGACTTAGGGTCCCATTAAAAATAATTAATTATTTTAATAGAATACAATCCAGGTGGAATTTCACCAAACAATTCCTGGGTTATCTAGAATACATGTGTCTAAGCCTCTCTACAAAATGTGAGACTTAGAGCACATCCGATGCTACCCCAAATCAACACTCCCTCTTAGCGAGGAATGTGCTCTAACAATATGCCCTACTGCACACTGCTCTGACCCTGAAGCATCTCCCTCTGCGTTGCTGATGTTTGACCCTGCTGCCTATCAACTCTGCACAAACACTGCTTTTGTACTACATACTGTTGCCAACTGCTCTTGTACTGCAACTCCCTCTAAACTGCTGCTACTGACAACCCATCTCCTACTGAAACGGGTTCTCAACCATACCCATTTGCTCCCTGAACTGAACGAACTTCGCTCTTCCTAGAGCCTTTGTGAGTACATCTGCTACTTGATCTCCTGTGGGAAGGTACTGCAGTTGTACTGCCCCACGCTGAACACGATCTATGATAAAATGGCATATGATATCTATGTGTTTGGACCGATCATGAAATATTGGATTCTCAGAGAGCTTAATACAACTTTGATTGTCACAGTAAACACTAGTCAGCTCCAACCTTTTCCTGAACAAGCTCACAAGAAGCTTCCTAAGCCATATGGCTTCACACGTTGTTGTGTTAGCTGCAATATATTCTGCTTCGGCTAAGCTCAATGTTACCGACTTCTGTTTCCTGCTACACCAGGAGATCATTCCTGTTCCAATGTTGAAACAATACCCAAAGGTACTTTTCTAGTCAGTTGAACTTCCTCCCCAATTTGCATCTGTGAACCCGCTTAATCTGACATCATCCCTTCAGGTGTATTTCAACCCATATCCGATTGTTCCCGCACATATCTGAGAATGTGCCTTGCTGCTGCCCAATGTACCCTTTTCGGTTCCACCATGAACTGACTAAGGGTGTTGACAACAAAACAAATGTCTGGTTTGGTATTGACCAGATACATGAGTGACCCAATGAGCTGTCTGTACAAGGTGGGGACCACTTCCTTCTCTCCTGATGCGTCTATCTTCTTCTAGTTGGTGATCATGGGTGTCGCCATGGATCGGCAATCCTGCATCCTGAACCTCTTCAGAATTTCCATGGAATATCTCCCTTGCCCTAGGAAGATTTCTCCATTCTTCTTCCATACCTCCAATCCTAGAAAATAATGCATCAACCCAAGTCCTTCATGTTGAATTCTGCTTCCAAATAAATTCCTCTTGCAGTCCTTTATGAGCCTCGATGATCTTGTAAGGAACAGGTCATCTACATACAGTACTAGAACTAGAGGTTCATTCTCTACCAATAGATATTAGAGATTGGGATTTGCATCACTCTTGACAAATCCCAACTGTTTCACGTAGCTATCTATCCAACCATACCATGCTCTGGGTGCCTGCTTGAGCCCATATAGGGCTTTCTTCAGTCTACATACATGAGATTTCTTCTCATGAGTTTCGAAGCCCTCAAGTTGTTCTATGTACACCTTCTCTTCTATCACCCCATTCAAGAACATTGTCTTGACATCCATTTGGTGAATCTCCCATCCCATCTGAGCTACCAAGGATACAAAAAATCTGATGGAGGTGTATCTAGCAACCGGGACGAAGGTCTCTTCATAGTCAATTCCTTCTTTTTGTGCATACCCCTTTGCCACGAACCTTGCCTTGTACTTCTCTACGCTACCATCTGCAATGTACTTGATCTTGTAGATCCATCTTGATCCTACAACCGATCTATTCTCTGGTCTAGGTACAACTTCCCAGACATCATTTGTCATGATAGAAGTGTACCCTTCTACCATGCCATCCACCCATACTTGGTGTTGAATGACTTCCTAAAAACTGGAGGATTCCTCTACCTGTGCAACCAATGCCTAGTACCTGTCAAGTTGTCTACGCTGCCTCTTCTCGGTTTTGGCAGCTCCAATGAACTCCTCTACGTCCCTCAATATACGTCCTGCCTCCCTACTGGTTTGACCACTTGTGATAAGAGGCTCTCTCAATTCCTCCTCTTGTTCTTGTTGTTCCATCTGTTGAGAACCACCAGACTCTTCCTCTCATGTGGAAATGCTAGTACTGGTTACTGTATTAGAATCTGGGGTTTAGCCTCCTGCTTGTCCTTCCTGCTGCCCCTACTGCTGTTGGACTAAAAGAACTTTTGTTGTCTTATCCTCTACTAGCATCTCACGAGATTTCTAGAAGGCTCTATCTTCAATGAATTTAACATCTCGCCTCACTACAACTTTCTTGTTGTTAGGAATGTAGATTATGTATGCTTTTGAGGTCTCGCTATATCCTACGAGTTCACTTCTCTTCTCACCTGGCACGTGGCAATATGCTAGACTCCCAAATATCTGGAGGTGTCCTACTTCCATTTTCTTCCTTGTGAAAACTCCTTCAGGTGTTTTCTTCCCCAATGCTCTGTGAGTTGTTCTATTCTGGATGTATACAGTTGTGTTACATGCCTCTACCCATAAGAATCTAGGCAGTTCTAGGTCATATAACATGGCTTTTGTTGCCCCTACAATAGTCTTGTTCTTCTGCTCCATGACACCATTCTATTGTGGATTGTATGGAGTTGTCCACTCTATCTTGATGCCCTCCTTTGCGTAGAAATATGTGTATTCTCCACCGTTATCTGAGTGCAATATCTTTATTTACTTCCCTGTCATGTTCTTTACGAGAGCTTTAAACTCTCTGAACCGATCAAAGACCTCATCTTAGGTCTTTAGGAAGTAAGTCCAAGTCTTCCTGGAGTAATCATCAATGAAGGTGACAAAATATTTGCCACCACTGAGAGCATTAGTGGACATCGGGCCACAAATGTCTGTGTGTATCAATCCTAATGTGCTTGTTGCTCGGTTCTCACATCTAGGGAAAGGTTGCTTTAGCGTACTTCCCTAGTATGCATCCCCTCCATACGTTATCATGCTCCGTATTGAGTACTGGTACACCAATAACAGTCTCTTTGAGCATCCTCAATGCTCCATGGTGCAGATGTCCCATTCTCTTGTGCCATAGTTCGTTCAAGTCTTTCTCGCCACCAAGATTGTTGCCTATCAGTTCCATTGAAGACTCGAGCTACAATCTGTATAGTCTATTGCTTCGAGTTCCAATTTGCTTCTTCTTCTTCCAGCTTGGATGCTTGACGTATGCCTTCTTCCCAATGAAGTATACATCATATCCTTTGTCTTTAACTGGGACACTGAAATTAGATTCATCCCAAGCCCTAGCACATGCAGCACGTTCATGGCTTTGATGCTAGTTTCCTGCTTCCGTTTGAAATATTATGGTGCCTCTCCCTGCTGGAGTGCATTTTGTTCGGTTTCCCATAGCGAACTGGAAGTCCATCTGCTCTTCTTGATAACTCAAGAAATATTATCGTACTCCAGTCATATGAACTGAAGCCCTGCTATCAATGTACCAAATACCTGCAGATGTTGAACTTAAAAAACATGCACAATCTTCTTCTAATCTAGAAGATAAGATATCTAAGTCTTCCATACTTATCTATGCTATTTTCCTTCTGCAAAAACAAATTGCGTCCCTTCTGAAGCTTAACGTTGAGCCTGTTACGCAGTCCCTTGAGTAACCTAGTTCACTGTCTACGCAGTCTCCTCCCTCTTCTGCTCAGTACTGCCTCTTCTGGATTTGTCAACTCTAATACCATGTGAAAATTCCACTACTTGGAATCCTATTGCAGCAACTTATTCAATTTCTTCTATTGCCTAACTGAAGCAAATTATTTAACATATGTTGTGATAAATATCGAAATGAAATACACTGCAATCTTCACAATAAACAAGTACAAGAAAAATACTAGCACAAGTATACACACATGGACACTGTTATTTTTGGAAAATTGTCCCCGGAAAAACCCAATGTGGGAAAACCAGTGCAGCAGCTGAGGTTTTAATATTATGCAATAATTTTTCTGAGTGAAAATTTATGATTGTCAATCCTGACAAATCATATAGAAAAATCTAACAAATAAAGTCTTGTGAGACAAACCTCACTCTTCCACGAGATTTCGGCACTGACCTGCACCTGACTCAAGCTACTATGCACAACGACTGTGTAACACACGCAGTCTCTGTGTCACAACTGTAATTTCTCTCTGTCTTTGCACTGGCACTCACTGCTAGCTAGAAACTGGAATCTTCTGCCCTCCGAAAATATCCTCCGGAAACTGGCACTGACCCTTTGTTGTCTCCTCCATAGAAACGAAACTCCTTTTGCGGCTCTGCGCATTGCCAGCGTAATCTCTATGTCACTGGCTCTGCGCAACTGCCTGTGGCTCTTGTTGTCTTCAGATCTGGAATTCTTCTTTTTGAAAATTATCTCTGCCCCTCTCTCTGAGAATCCTCTCGATCGATCTTCTCCCTGAGCACTGCTCACTAAAGAATTTCGATCTCTGGATTCTTTCTCCATCTCGATGACCCTTCAAGCCATTCTTATAGTCTTTTGTTGAGACTTCAACAACCTAGATTAGATCTCTAATCAATGGCTAAGATTAACTTTTGACTTGATCCACCTTTTCTAGAACATTCACACCCATATTCTATTAATTCTCTTTAATTATTTTATTTTCCTAAGTTTAGATTTAGGGTCCCATTAAAAATAATTAATTATTTTAATAGAATACAATCCAGGCGAAATTTCACCAAACGATTTCTGGGTTATCTGGAATACATGTGTCTAAGCCTCTCCACAAAATTTGAGACTTAGAGCACATTCGATGCTATCCCAAATCAACACGAATTCCTCCCTTTGAGGTTGACTTGATCTCTTTAAGGCTGACTTGATGTGGAGGGCTACTTGACCACTTTTGACTCAAAAACAGACCTAATTACATGATTCAAAAGCCCAAGGAGGTTCAAAATAAATATGTAATGTCTAACCTAGAAGTCCACAATTGGGACCTTATACTAAATATGACCCAAGCATGAAACCCATGCTTTAATAAGTCATTTAATAATAAAAATAAATGTCAAAATGATAATATAAATTCTTTTTCTTTAATTCTTTTGAAGAGTACAATAAATATAAATTATGAAGACCAAACCTAGTTACAATCTTCAACACTCCCTCTTAACTAAGGAGGTATTCATAATATACAACGGGAAGATCTCAAACTATATGAAGAACATTAGGCACTGTAATGCCATGGACTAGATTCCTGACCAAGACAATCTATCGATTTGGTCACTCATCTCTTTAGGCACCACAATGCCATGGACTAGATTCCTGACCAAGGCAATCTACCCATTTGGGACTAAGGTGGACTAAAGATTTCAGCCTTTATAGGTATCATCAGGCTTACTTACTAACCACCAACCCAAGGAACTAGGTGGACATCCACCCGATGCCACCCTCCCTACCAGACAACAACATAAGGTGTCAGCCCTGATTTCCTTCCAGGCAATGCTTCACTCGCAAAGCCTCAACATATCTCTTTCAAATCATTAATATTAATACAATTAGCAATGTTTACCAAACCAAGCTTGTCTCTTAAATATTCAAACTTCTTGTTAAAAAGAGCCTTTGTCAGTATGTCGACCACCTATTCATCTGTCAGGACATACTCCAGCTTCACGATCCCATCTTATACAAAATTCCTGATGAAATGGTATTTACTGCTGATGTGCTTCATCCTAGAATGAAACACGGGATCTCCAGACATCTTATGCAGCTTTGATTATCACAGTTGATTATAGTAGGACGTGGAGGACTTTCAAACAAATCTGTCAGAAGCTTCCTTAACTATACAGCCTCCTTTCCTACTTCACATGCAGCTACATATTCATCTTCAGCACTACTTACAACAACGGGTCCTTGCTTTCTACTCATCCATGATACCATAGCAAACCCTAGGCTGAAGCATCCACCAGTAGTACTTCTTCCATCGGATTCACTACGACCCCAATCAAAATTGGAGAAGCCAATTAGATAACTTCCTCACTCTTGTCTTTTAGGCAGTGATGTATAGTACCACGGAGATATCTTAATATGTGTTTGGCAGCTATCCAATGTTCATGACGAGGTTCCAACTGAAATTGACTAAGGATGTTCACATCAAAGCATATATCTAGCCGAGTGTTTACTAGATGGCTGAAAAGGGAGCCCACAAACTGTCGATAGGAGGTTGGATCCACGGGACTTGTGTCGGAACCTTGTAACTTCTCGAAGTTTGTGATCGCAGGAGTAGTCATGGGCTTGGAGTCCATCAGCTCAAATTTCTGCAATATCTTGATAATGTATTTTCCTTGCCCCAAGTATATCTCCCCAGGTTTTTGCCATACTTCGAGACCCAAGTAGTAAAGCATAAGTCCTTGATCTTTCATTTCAAATTCAACTACCAACATCTTCCTACATTCTTCAATTTTGTGCTCCACACCTGTGATGAATAAATCGTCCACATATAGTAGAATAATAACGGGTTCATTACTTACGACCTTGATGTAGAGATTTGGATCAACAGTACCCTTCACGAACCCATTTCTTAAGAAATATGCATCCATCCTTGCATACCATGCCCTAGGAACTTGCTTCAAGCCATATAGGGCTTTGTTAAGTTTGCAGACGTGAGAGTCCCTATTATTCACTTCGAAACCTTTGGCATGTTCAACGTATACTTCCTCATCAATGGTCCCATTTAGAAATGCGATCTTCACATCCACTTGATGGATATTCCAGCCGATTGTAGCAGCCAATGAAACCAAAGATCTAATGGTAGTATACCTTGTTGTAGGTGCAAAGGTTTCTTCATAGTCTATTCCTTCCTTTTGAGAGAATCCCCTTGCAACAAACCTCGTTGTACTTGTCCATGCTTCCATCAACAACATGCTTAATTTTGTAGATCCATTTGGATGTGACAACTAATTTGTCACTGGGTCTAAGAACGATTTCTCAAACCTCATTCTTCATAATGGATTGGTATTCTTCTTGCAACACCTTCTTCCAGATATCCTATTGAGAAACCTCTTCAAATGTAGATGGTTCAGCTTGAATGAGCTTTGTCATGTATGCAGCATAGCCAGAGTATCTCTTCGGTCTTTTACTTTCCCTGAAGGTTCCTATGGGAGCTTCATGTCCTTCAGCATTTTGTAGAGTAGATTTTAACCAAATTGGCCTTTTCCTTGTGGTCAGGATGACCACAGGTTGAATAGGCTCATTGGGTCCTTCTTCTTGATTTGTAGTGGGATCTCATGATGTAGATCTTCTTCTTCAAATCTGGGAGATTCTTCGTCATCGGAGTCTATGGGAATATCCTTGGACTTCTTGTAGGCTTGGATCTCATAAAATATGACATCTCTGTTTACTTCGATCTACCTTCTTTCTTTGATGTAGATTCTGTATTCCTTTGAGAAGAGACTATATCCAATGAATATTCCTTTGATACTTATAGAATGCAATTTCTTTCACTTATCCTTTAGAACATGGATGTATGTAGGGCTTCCAAAGATTCGGAGGTGATCCACACTCGGTTTCTTTCCTGTAAACACTTCTTCAGGAGTTATGTTCTTGAGACTTCTATGAGGACTTCTATTTTGTATGTACACGGCTATCATGGTTGCTTCTCCCCATAAGAATTTTGGTAGGTCTTGATCAAGGAGCATTGTCTTAATGCCTTCCTCAATAGACCTATTCTTTCTTTCAGCAATTCCATTTTGTTCAGGATAGTAGGGAATAATGAGCTCCCTCTTAATTCCTGCTTCCTTGCAATATTCAATCAGTTCCTTGGAAGTGTATTCCCCACCATTGTCAGATCTTAGAGTCTTTATCTTTCTTTCGGTGAGATTTTCCAATTCAACTCGAAATTCCTTGAATTTATCAAATACTTCATCTTTCTTTTTTAGAAGATAAATCCATGTATTTCTAGATTGGTCATCTATGAAAGTCACATAATAAATATGACCTCCAAGAGATTTATCAGACATGGGGCCCACACACATCAGAGTGAATGAGGTCCAAGATTTCCTTGGCCCTAGATTCACTATTCGGAAATGATTTTCTTGTAGGTTTTCCCAGAGAGCACCCCTTGTACACACCTTCGTGATCTTCCTTTATATTGGGGATGCCATTGACCAGTTGACTAAGAGAGGGAATGAGCCTGTAGTGTAGATGTCCATATCTTATATGCCATAGTTCAATAGGACTAACTTCCATATGAACCAAGGCTTGAGGAGATGGTGTAGTAACCCTATACAAACTTCCTTCACGAACTCCAATGACTCTAGCTTTGTTAATGCTAGAATCTTTGCCCCAAACCAATACTTTTCCATCAACAAAAGAAATTCTTTCACCTTTATCTTCTAAACAAGAAATAGAAAGTAAATTCTTCTTCAAACCTGGAACATATAGTATGTTGTTGAGGTGCAACTTCGATCCACTTTCTAATTCCAACGAGGTTGATCCTAGTCCTTTCATGCCATAGCTTTTGTTGTCACCCAATTCCATTGCATGTGAGGATGGTTCTCTTGTTTGCTTTCTCCAGTCATGTGCCTTGATGCTCCACTATCAATGATCCATGCATTGTTATCATGGAGAGATCTTGTAAGGGCAGCCAAAAGTCCTCGACCTTTGTCTTTAGTGAATAGATAATGAAAGAGCTTCTTGATCCATCTCCTAGTAGAGTTGATACCCATCCTTATGTAGTCCATCAATGAGGGAGATTCCATGCCAACAATGTGATCTTCAATCCTTCTTGACCTTAGCTCTAATACCATGTTGAAGAATCAATGCAGATATATATTAGGGTTTGATTCTTCGATCTTGATAATTACTTGTGATTACGTTGGCTTCTTTTACTTCTTTATTATCTTATCTTTCATCAAGCAATTACCATATTATGTGTGTATGAAGATCAAAACAAGAGACACAAGATATAGGCACTATGTCAAGGAAAAACACCCCTTGAGGGGAAATCCCAGTCAAAATAATTCTTCCTTTCAATAGTATTCTTTGAGACTCTTCACCCTAGACATGAGCCAAACTTTCCCTCCACACCAAGTCAACCTTCAAGATCTTCGACCTAGCAACAGCAGCATCCAGTCTTCCAGCAGCTTCGCAGATTTGCAGCAGCAGCAATACCCAAACTTCAAAGACTTCGATCTCCCAAGAAAAACCACGAAACAAAGAGACTCCTTCACCAAAATTTCGATTCTCTTTACCTTTCTCCTAGACCTAGCTCGCACTTCTTTTGCTTCTTCAATTTCGCACTTTTTCCGTTGTTGCAGTGAATTGCAGTGAGTGAGTGAGCTAATGAATTCAACCTCCTTGCATTTATAGCCTTCTGATGGGTTCGAAATCCTCCCTTTGAGGCCGACTTGATCTCCTTAAGGCCAACTTGATGTGGAGGGATACTAGACCACTTTTGACTAAAAAACAAACATAATTACATGATTCAAAAGCCCAAGGAGGGTCAATATAAATCTATAATGACTAACCTAGAAGTCCACAATTGGGATCTTATACTAAATATGACCCAAGCATGAAACCCATGCTTTAATAAGTCATTTAATAATAAAAATAAATGTAAAAATGATAATATAAATTCTTTTTCTTTAATTCTTTTGAAGAGTACAATAAATATAAATTATGAAGACCGAACCTAGTTACAATATTCAACACGTAGAACAAACAAGAGCAAATACAAACTCCTCATTCATGGATTTAATCCCCAACTAGATTAACCCATCCTCTTTCTCAAGATTTTGCCCTATCTCTCTGTACAATTCTTCTGAAAAAATGTTGACCAAAATCTTAGAAAATAGAATCAAAAAGATACTCCCAAACTTATATTTGATAATCAGGGTGTGTTCATGCAAAAAAGACAGATTCTTGACAATATTATATTTGTGCGTGAGGCAATTCACTCCAGAAAGAGAAATAAAGGAAAATGGATGATAATTAAGATGGGACATGGCAAATGCTTTTGATCAGGTAAGGCATTCTTATCTTTTTGAAGTTCTTCACAAATTTCGTTTTGGTGTATCTTTTATTTCATGGATAAGATCTTGTGTAAGTTGTCATCAAATAATAGTCCCTTTAGTAAATGGAAGGACCACATCTTTCTTCAAAAGTAAAAGATGATTGAGAGAAGGATGTCCTCTCTCACCTTTATTTTACATAATTATGGAAAATTCTTCAATTTGGAGGTTAGAATACAAAAGAATAGCAAGCAACCTCCGAAGAGTTAACATTGCAAGAGAAGTCAAAGAGACTAACAACTCTCAATCTACTAATGATACCCTTCTTATCTAAGGGGCATCTACCATAATAGTTGAGTGATTTAAATGTATTTTTGTTCAGTTTCTCAATGTTTTTCATGGAAATGTAAATAGTGAGAAAAGTCTTGTATGTGGAGGGAACACAAGCTCTCATCAACTTCAAATCATTTCCAAAATTCTAGACTTCCAATTCTCATCATCCTGGTTTTCCTTCTAATACCTAGCATGTCAATCTCTCTAAGAAATTCAACCTAAGCTATTTGGCAAGGTAAATTAGGGAAAATCAAAGACAAAATGCAACAACAGGGATCTCATTGGTTGAACCTAACAAGCAAGGTGGTTTTTATAAAACCAACTCTATCAACATTGCCAATTTCCAATGTTCAATAATGTTGGTTCCTTTTGGTATAATGTAGCAAGTAGCAAAAGAAATCCATAAGTTCTGATGGCAAGGTGAGAAAACCAATATAAGAAAATTCCATCTCATCAACTGGAATGTTGCTACATATCCAAAAGGCAATGACAAACTAGGAATAAAATATCCAATTTTAAAGAATATTTCCCTCAATGCCAAAGTTCTTTGGTGCCTCATATCTAGACCAATGGAATGGTGGAAAAATGCTCTTTCAATAACTACTTCCATTGTGCCAAGAATAGATGTTTAGATCAACCATTGAATGGAAAACATGGATCCCCTTGATAAAAACTCTCTAAAGCAATTGCTCCTCTAATTCAATCACCAAATTACTTGGTTTCTTAAAGATGGCAAACACATCAAAGTATGGGATGACAGTATCATGGTAAAGCCTTCTCTCAAGCATGCTCATGAACTATTGACGATAAGAGAATGGATGAACTCTTGTCTCTTTGGGAAGTACAAGACAATGATCTATGGATTGGCTGGAAAATGTTATCGCTCCACTTCATCCATTTCTACAAATGAATTCCCTCTCTCTCTTTCGAGATTGTGCTCCTATGAACAAATCATCTATTGATGGTTTGGATTGGGGGTCCAAAGGCTTTGAATACATGGGCAAGGCAAGATATGTATCCCAGCTCCTTGTTTTAAAATTTGCGAACATATCCAGAGTGACGGATTGCCAAAAATCAATATCTTATGTTGGACCATGGTACATGGGAGATTATTAATAAGAGACAATTTACAAAAGTGTGGGATCCAAGGGCCTTCAAGGTGTGTGTGAAAAATCTTTGAACTGCAACTACTGGAATTTATTCTCCTAATTGATTAGCAGTTTATTAATTTTCTGATTAATATCGAATAAATCACACTACAATTCTTTACAACAAAATAAATAAGCTGCAAAAAATTAAACTGAAACTGAGAAATTCATGCACACAATTAACACAATTATTTTGGACTAATGTCCCTGGAAAAACACCGAAGGGAAAGCGGGTGCAACAAATGAGGGTTTATTTTATTATGCAGTAGTAAAAATATGAGTACAATAATTTGGATGCCTAATTGGTAATCCTCTGGAAAATATAATGGCAAAATAATTTGGAGAAATTTTCTCCCTTCTGCAAATCAATTGGCCTACTCGCATTGCCTACTTGTTGCTCGCACCATTAGCTTGCACAAGTCTGGACAACTCTTCTGCAAAATAATTTGACCTCCCTCTTTCCTACCTCTCCGACACCGGAAATCTGCTGGGAAATTCCTCCGAAATTCTCTCTGTTGCTACCTCAATCACTGATGCTCTTCTACTGGCTCGAATTCTTCCCTCACTGAATCACTGTGCACTGGGAAATTCACACTACCTGGATAATTGCTCCCTCACTTGTGTCTCTCCTCATCCCATCGATCTGCTCTTATAATCTCTCACTCGATCTTCAACAGTCGTGATTAGATCCTCATCAACAGTAAAGATCATCTTAGACTCGATCCTTGTGAGTCTCTAGAGAATTCTTGATCATCCTTAATTAATTCCCATTAATTAATTTAATTGAGGCATCTCGCAAACTTATCTCGTGAAACCTTTTCTGGGTTTTGGAGATCTCGTGTTCCTTAGTCTCTTAAACACAAAACAAGACTAGAACACCTGCCCGATGCTACAAAAACTTACAACATGCATTGTGTACATCAAAGACTGAAACTCAATGGTGTATTTTCTTTGACTTTCCCATTTCTAAACAGGTATGGAAGTTTGCATTTGAAGAAATTGAGCATCATATGGTTTTCTTGGCTCTTAGAATGAAATGTTCGCTAGTTGGCATAAAAATTATACAGAAACATTTTTGAACAAGCCCATTCTTAAAAAGAGCTTGGCTAGCAATGCCTCAATTTGTTTGTTGGAAATGTGGCTCACTAGGAACAAAGCCATCTTCCAGCAAGCCACCATAATTCCCAAATATCAGCTAAAGTACATGGTCTATTGATTGAATCACTCAATTTAAAGGAGTGAAGATCATAATCCTCTGATGATGGAGCAAGGGGAAAGAGATTGGTTACAAGATGATTCCTTGGGAGGCACCCTTTAGCCAAGAAGCTACAATACAAAACCTATGCAATGAGTGCATTAGCACATTCTTCTTAAGGAGGAGGATTTCAAAAGCTAGCAGTTATGTCAAAGAAAATTCATTATATTTTTTAATGGGGTCTCAAAAGGCAATCATCAAGTGGCAAGTGTAGGAGGATGATTTTCTATCCCAAAAGAAATCGTGAAGTAAGTATTGATTGGGTCCTACGTAGAGCTACCAATAATCTAGTCGGGGTGCTTGCACTACACAAAGGAATAAAGCTTCTTGGCCCAAGGCATATATGTGACCTAATTGTCATTGGGGACTAGGCAATATTATTAAACTCATGTGTTGCTCTACTTCGTCCACTGACAATTGGTAAGGGTTATTCAACGAATCCAACAAGATATCAGCAACTTTGCATCAATAAAGTTTTTCCACGTCCTACAAGAAAGGAATTAATATGTTTATTACTTGGCCAATGAAGCTTCTCGCCAAAATGCAAAACCTTGAAGTTAAGGGAAAACGGTGGGGCCTCCATCTCCCCAATACCTTAATCAATGTTTTTTTATGACTTATCCAAAGTTTTGCATGCCAATTTCTATCAAAGCCAAGTGGCATATCAAATTTAATAAGAAAGGACGAAAGTCGATGTTCACGAAATCATTGTAGCATCACACACTTCAATCATAATGAGCGATCAGCTCTAGCAATTTGGATTTAATTCGACCTCAAGTGAAGATGGGATAATGGAACCAAGTTTGGATGGTAGGCTTGTCGACATCCCTTTGGTCACTCTTGGAGAATCCTCTGCTAGTATAGGAATCTGGATCTACCTGAACTTCTGCGACTAAAGCTGTCTTGGCTTGCTGCTATGCCTTGTCCTTCCCTGTCATGTGTTTACAGATAAGATGGATATATAGGGGTTCACTCTTTCTTACTTTCGTGGTTAAACATTCTCGAAAGTGCATTAGTCATCTCCTGTAGCCGGTCTTCATTTGCTGTGCAAACAAAAAGCTATGGGTCATAAGCCAAAGTTGGGCAGGTTTATGGTGCTCTCCGATCATTGTATGAGCAAAATCCATCAGTAGTTGGAAAATCAGGCTTTTAGACATCCCTTTGGTTACTCTTGGAGAATCCTTCAAGGAGCACAATCTGGAAGAGTTTTTTCATAGCCTGGATCTAATGATTTCCTGGAGGAACATCCAATCAGTTGTTGAGGTAAAGTTTGTTCATTAGCAAGTGATTGTCACCTACGAAAAATAGCCTGCGTCTGTATCTCCATGTTTCTTAGCCTGTGCATGGCTATTTCTTGGAGGTGCTTTTCAATTCTCTTAGTAGTGGAAGGGAATTATTGTGTTAATTGCTCAATCAAAATCCATTTGTCTACGTTCTCTAGTTACAATTTGGTGGTGAGAGGAAGGTTCTCAGTGCTTACATTAGAGCTTGGCATAAGGGCTTGGAATTGGTGGACTATGAGGAGTTTTCACTAGCGATGCCCCCTTGTGGAATTGTTGACATCTACCATGTTGTTCAATGTCAAGAGTCTCTTATTGCACATAATGGGATATCAATATTTATACAAGGAAATTTCATGCCTAGGCGGAAAATAATATTAACAGGATAGCAATTATAATGGAAACTCTACTACAGCAAAAGAAGTAAATAGAGAACTTAGAAGCTTTGCATCATCAAGTATCAAGTCTGGCTAACAACCCTCAATCAGCTACCTCTAACTACAAAATGTTCATTAAATCAAATATTGAGAAGGAGACTGCTTATCAGATGCCACAAGGGGTAGATATGGATGGCATGGGTCAAGGACCCCAATCTTCTCCATTGGAACAAGAGAAAACTTACAGCAAGCATGGCTTTACATAGTTTTAGGTTTTCTCGTGTTTTTAAAAGTTGATTATTTTCTGAGTGCCTTTTCTAGGTTTTATACTAACATTATTCTTTAGACATCCACTACAAAGGATAGTATGATCTTTATTTTTGTCATTTTGGAAGTTTTTAGACTTTTTTCTGAACAACAGACTGTGGAACAATCATCTTTTTTTATTATGCTATCCAGCGAGGCTGCAGCACTTTCTAATACAAAAGTTAACCGTTCTTGTGAACAAAAAAATTAAAAATTATGAATAAATAAATAACTTACATATGTTTGGGGATGAAAATTCCGTAATAATTTGAATCCTCAATCGACGATGGCTTCATTTTAACCATGTTTCAAGATGAAAAGTGTAAAAGAAAGAAGAAAGAAAGTATTTTTCTGTTTCCACTTTTCCGGAGGAGCAAAAAATACATATTCTTTCCTCCCACAATTCTATTGGCTTTTTCCAGTGCCTTGTTTCACAACGAAGTTGATGAGAATTAGTCCTTAATTGAGCAATAAGGATTTTAGATCTCCAAGAAATATTAGCCCCTATGTACGCCTTTTGCTGATGGTTATGCGTGGGGTTAAACTCTTCAATGCAATACTTCTTCTTTCTCCTTAGCTCTTTCTCCCAAGTACGTTTGTGGAACTTATCCATAACAAAAGTTTTTATCTCTTTACTGTTTGTAGGACACATGCTCAAGCAAATACCCCATTTACTAAACCATTTGTTATTTTGCCGCATCCAAGTCTTCTTTCTTTTGCACAATCTGTCACTAAACACAACCTTAGGCCATCTACCCTCTTCCATTTGCTCAATTTTTTTCAAATACCTTATGACTCGCACCATAGCAATTGCTTCAATAGGAGCAGCCCCTGTTTCACTTAACAGGATAGCATAAGGAACTGCACTTTTAATTTTGAATTTGTTTGTAATCAAACGCTTCTGAATTTTCTCAATTTGTTTCCACTGTGTCTCAGTTGTGCTGCTAACCCACAGCTCACAACCATAGAGAATCACCGAAATCACTAGAAGCCCAAAAAGAGTTAGAGTGGTTTTCCAGTCCCACAGCTCTGCCTCTCTACACCTGTTTTGAAGAGCATAAAATGCTTTCCAGCCTCCTAAAGTTTTTTTCTTTCTACAACCATCCCAACTTAAATTTCTGTTGAAGTCAATTCCGAGGTATTTGTAGTCTGCAACTTCTTCCAGAATGTTGCCTTCAAAGTAGAACTTATGCTGGTTATGCTTTCTTTTGTTAGAGAAAACCACTACTTTCGTTTTGCTAATATTGACTTGCATCCCCACCCTTCTACAAAAATGCTCAAGGGAACGTAAGTGCTCTTGCAAACCGAGAGCCGATTTAGCAATCAATATAAGGTCATCTGCGTACAAAAGAAGCCTTATAACGAACTTGCCCAAATGGATACCGTCACCCCCTTGTGAATTTAGCCACTCTTCAAGCTTGTCAATATATAACCCAAAAAGGGTAGGAGACAATGGGCAACCTTGTTTGACCCCAATATCGCTTCTAAAACTTTCAGATAACCCAAAAAGGGTAGGAGACAATGGGCAACCTTGCTTGACCCTGATATCACTTCTAAAACTTTCAGAAATGCCTGCTGAAGTTCTAATTTTGACTTTCACCTCTTCATACAGCCTATGCACAGCTGCTCTCAAATGCCTGGGAACCCCTAGTTCCTCCATTCTACCCCAGAGCTTATCCCTAAGAACCGTGTCAAAGGCTTTTCTGAAATCAATGAAGCAACAAAAAACTTCTTCCTTTTTTTCCCAAACGTTTTCAATGATGTGCCTTAACGTTATACAATGGTCAACTGTGGAATGTTTAGATCTAAAACATGCTTGCCCTTTAGCACATTTATCTCTTTCTTTTGCCCACTTGCTGATTTTCTTTTCTAACATGCTTCCAAAAAGCTTTGCAAACAAGGGGTTTATCATTATGGTTCTATAATTGGAGGGATTATTGACGTCGCCACTCTTGAAATGAGGTATTGCCATACTAGTTGTCCAATCTGTGGGGAACCCCTGCTGTATGATGTTGTTGAAAATTTTTGTGATGTGAGGTGAAAGAATTTTTAAGCCCCACTTTAGACACTCTGCTTGGAGTTCATCTAAGTCTTTTGCTTTTCCAGCGCCCAATTTCTTGATACCCATCTCTACCTCTTGCACCGTGAAGAGTTTTGTGTCTATGTTGACCAAGGGAGGAGGGTCAACCTTAGGATCCTGCTCATAAAGTTGTCTTGTATAGTCGAACCATTTAAAAGCTATAATGTTGTTTTTAGTTTGCACCTTCTTCGGTTGTAGCTCCTTCTAGAATAATTTGGGGTTATTTTTCCCAAGGAAGATTAGTTCTTCTCTCCTCAAAACCATGAAATCAACCTTTTTCTTTCTTACTATCTGCTTGTAAGCTTTGAGCTTTATGTTATCCGTGTCTGATTCCTTCCACCTTCTCCTTGCCTTTTTGCATTCCTCATCAAACCAAGCATTAACCGGAAAGCAATTTGTTTCAGACTTCTTAATTTTTGCTCTTTTGCACTCAGCAAGTGCACTTTGAATTAAATGTGTTAATCCGTGACGATGAGGGCCATGAAATGAGATTTCCTCCTTCTTGAAGAACCTCTCTAGCGTTATTTTGAAGGTATTACAATTCTCTGGGGTCAAAAGAATTCTCCCCTTTGGGAGATTTTGTTGAACAGACTGATTTTTTTACCCTAATTGCTTCTTTCCGGTCCAAGAGAAACTTAAATAAACTGGCTTGTGATCTAATTTTAAGTCCCAAATTTGATCTCCAATCAACACTTCCTCCATTTTCTCGCACAAACTATGTGAGAAAATTACATAATCTACTACACTTGCTCCATTGTAAGTATTGCAAGTAAAATTACCAGACTTTTCCCTAATTGCTTCTTTCCGGTCCAAGAGAAACTTAAATAAACTGGCTTGTGATCTAATTTTAAGTCCCAAATTTGATCTCCAATCAGCACTTCCTCCATTTTCTCGCACAAACTATGTGAGCAAATTACATAATCTACTACACTTGCTCCATTGTAAGTATTGCAAGTAAAATTACCAGACTTTTCCCATCTAGTCAAACCATTACAAATGACTAAATCGAAAGCCCCACATAGCATAAGCAATTGTTCTCCAAAGAGATTGTAGCCTTTATCCTCTGAAATTCGTTCCCACTGATGATTGCTCTCTTATGTTAGACAGATAGGGTCACAGTCTTCTTTACAACAAAGAATGCTAGCTTGTTCACCTGCAGTTCTAGCATTGAAATCCCCCGCTATGAGGACTTCACCTAACTGAGAATATATTGCAATATCTGTTTTTAGGGCTGCAAAGGGATCTTTGTGGTCAAGCCCTCTACTTTTGTAGATTTTTGAAACTAGTGGTGCAAAATAGCACGCTGCAATTCTGATGTGATTTCCATTTTCTGATATTTTAAGTCAGACAAATTGCTCATTTGGATCTTCTTTTTCTAGCTGAATGAAACGACCTTCTTTTTCTCTTACTAATACCATGATACCCCATGCCCTTTGCCATTCCCTGCTGCCTTGTTCCACACAGCTATCTTCCAATACCCTTCAAACAAAGGTGTCTTGCACCCTTCATGCTCATGTGTTTCTATGAGGCAAATTATGTCTCTACCTTCCGCAATAGGCCCTAACCCAGGTCCTCGTCTCCATGGGTAACCCCTGCAGTTCCAACAAACCAATCTTAAGGAAACCTAGGTACGACTTGATTGCTATTTGTTTTGACATGCAAGACTCACAGTTGAGTCTTTGTCCCTGCTTGCCCACACTGGTCTTGCTTCCTCATTTCTTGCTGAAGAGTTTGTTGCCTCTTCTTTGTTATCATTTTGCTGTCTTGTTTTGAAGGAGGTCCAAATTGTGCTATCATAGTTTTACCTTTATAAATCCATGCTCTTTTTCCCTCATCTCTTGCTGCCCTAACTTTTTTCATTTCGTCCCTCCTTTCCTCTTGTTGTCTTACAGTTAAATCTTCTTCTAGAAAAAACCGAGAACCCCTCAGGAGTTGCTTCTTGCTTAGAATGATATATTTATCACGTAAGCTAGGCATGGTAACTTTTATGGGCATGTCTCTTTCACCGTTAAGCTTACCTACTCTCCATGCTTGACATATTTGTCCTTGCCATTGGAGCTTGTCTTTCAAGAAGTCTCTTGCAAGGTCAAGAGTACATTCATTTTTCCCATAATCTTTCACCCCTTTAATAATTATGTTTGTTGCTCTATCATGTCTTTCATTGCTTTCTCTATCTTGCATGTTGTCAACCTGAATGTTTGTTTCTCCTTCTCTCTTAGCAGAATTGCTAATAACTTGAGCCCAGGTTTTGGAGAGTTTTGCGGAATCTTCTTTCCTCTCTTCTCCTGATATCTCTTCATTATTGTCTCTTCATTGCGGAGTGTATAAGATTACCAAGAATGGTAGTGCAAAAAACTATAATGCGTCTAGAAAAATAAACATGAACAAGTGCCCACTTGTAATTTGGACTAGAGACAGGTTTCCACTTACAGTAAAAAAAAATAATCACAAAACAAGGCACAGGTATATTCCAACGGTAGTGCAAAAAACTTTAATGCATCTGGAACAGTATACAAGTGCTCACTTGTAATTTGGAGCAGAGACAGGTTTCCACTTACAGTAAAAAAAAGTAATTATAAAGCAAGGCACAGGCAAGTATAAATCTAAATAATGTTTAAATTTTGAAGTTGGTGAGGTAAAAGGCAAGGCATGCATACCATGCTTCACCGGACCTTCATGTCGGGCCTTGGTTCAAATGCCATAACAGAGCCAGAACATATATCTTCGGCATTGTTCTATAAAGGACAGCTGGGAAGCCAACTCCCTGTCTTTTGACTTACACTGTAAACAGCCACCTTTATCACCAGCGTACTTCCGTAGACTATAAAGCACGCACAATCACCAACTTCGCAGCAATTAATCGGGCATTCCGTAGTCTAACGAGGCCACAATTTTGCCCGAAAAACTGTAGAAATTTAAGTAGTTTTTTTGAAAAAATTGAACAGAAATTTTTGGAAATTTGGGTTACAGAGATTGAGCTTCAAGATTTAGGTTGAGCTCCAGAGGTTATTATAAAAAATATCCAAACACTAAGAGAAATGGATTTTTTGAAATTATTTTCACTGGATTCAACAAAAATTTCACTGTCCGGACAAAATTGTGGCCACGGTAGACAGACAACACCAAAGACAAAAATCCCTGTTAACACCCTCACAGGGATGGACCTCACGGACCTGTTAACACACTCAGACAAGGATGGACCTCACGGACCTCACACAGGGATGGAGGCATTCTGGCAATCTCCGTCCATCCTGATGAAGAAAATGAGGAGTCTCCTTTTGATTTGTCAAACTCCCATATAATATGAACTCCTGAAAAAACTCATTTTCGTCTTTGACTATCCCACCATAAACTAGAACCCGCGATCCGAAGAAGAGCAGGTAAAGGGAAATGCACTTTGCAATAGCGAGCGATCTCTGGTAAGGGTGAGGAAACATAAGTCCCTTCTCTGATGTTGAAACCGATAATTCCCCAACCCGCGCTAATCAGTGCCAAACAATAGAAGGATCCATCGCAGAAAACAATATCCATCTCCCTCTTCGACCCTGTCCCCACTATGGACACGTTTTCTGCCAGGTGCCCTACAATTCTCCATGATTTCTGAGTGGAATTGTAGATTTCAACTATATGTACCTGATGGTGGACAAGCGAGTAAGTTGTAAGGACGTTCTTGTGAGAGGATCGCAAACAAGAATTGCATATGGACGAGGACACCTACCAAGCAGAGGCCTGCAGCCTATCCATGGCACATAAGTGGATATGTTGGCTTTAAATCTTGCTCTAAGATGAAGGAAAGGGTCAGGCAGGAGGGCTTCAAAAAAACAGTGAGCTAAAGGATTAGGCATTTTGAGTTCGGGTTCATTGAAAATCTGCCAGTAGAACCAGGCATGGGTTTCTGTTAGGAGGCTTGTCGGCCCAATGAGTTGTTATGAATTTGGTGGATAAAATGACGGCATTCCATTCCTTGCAAACACACAGAAATCTGCACAGAGATTGAAGTGGCAGCCATGCCAGTATCTCGCCTGTAAGATAGTCAGGCATTTCCCAATGTACCAGGCAGTTTTTTTGGGGCTCCATCTCCCCTATTTTTCATAAACCCTAAAGAGAGGGAAGATAGAAATACAGTAGAATGATTCGATACGAAATGTGCACCTGAGTGCTGTATATTGGGATTCCTAATCGACTTAGTTTGAAAACAAGAAATACAAGTTCCAGTACAAGTTATTTCAGATGAATGTGTGTGTATACTCAATTCGTTTTAAATTAGATTTATTAAAAGGGATAAAAATTTTAATTTTTAATTTATTTTATATATTAAAAGTTATTTTAAATTTAAATTGATTAACAAAATTAAAGTTTATTTTATATATTAAAATTTTAATTATTTTAAATATTTAATGAATCTAAGTTGATTTATTTTTTAAATTTACATTATTTTTTTATTTAATATATTTTAATTTTAAAATATTTGTAATTTAATGTTATGAAAAAGCGTTTTTCATATTAAATTATAAAACTTTTTTTTTTATTTATGTTAATTTAAATTCGTTAAATTTATGAATGGCATATAATTGGAAAAAAACATGTTTGTAAGTTTTTTTAATTTAAATCATCATAAATGTAATCTTTCCACACGTATCTTATTAAAAAATAAAATTTAAAAAAATAATAAAATTTGCTATATAATATTATTAAATATTAAAAAAAATATATATATATATATATATATAATACAATAAAATAAAAATATTAAAATTATTGAAATATATGTTATCATTAGCACATAAATATTAATTTATAAAATGATCACATAATAAAATATAAAAAATAATATTAAAATTCAATATTACTAGTTTTTAAGTAATTTTTGTGGTTTTGATACTATGAATCCATTCATTTTTTTTCTAATAAGTTTATTTAATATTATAAATGAGATTGTGATGGTTTATCTTTAATATCTCCTAAGATAAATATATAAATTTAAATTTTGAAAAACTCTAAATTTATAATGTTGAATAAATTTTAAACTAAATTAATTTTTATATTATGACTTGTTAGTTAATTTTTATAGGTTTCTTAAGGTTGGTTTTTCAATAATATGCTTTAATAATAAGAAGTTTGATATATTTTGGTTTTTGTGAATGTAAATTTTTGTGATCCATATTATATTATTAATAAATTTTTCTGAAAATTATATAAAAAATTATAAGATTTTCTCGAAGATTTATTAATAATATGTTTTGGTTTTGTTTTTTTATATAAATAATATAATTAATTATTTAAAAGTATTAAATAAATATTTAATTTTGATATATACATGTTAGATATTTTAAGTTTTTTTGGATTTTATTTTATTTAAAATTTTAGCTATGTTATTTGGAATCAAATGTTTAACATACAAACATTTTTTTAATTTTATATTTAAAAAAAATTTAAAAATTTATCCCTCTAAATACTTGGCCTAATTGGTTAGGCCATTGACAGCCAATGCACTGAAACAGGAGCTTGAAGACACTTAATAATATGACGTCTGCCTCTCCCTAGGCGAATTAATTAGACTTTTTACCTAACTTACAGGAGGAGACTCTAATTTCGGAGCCACGCTGTAGCGCAGATGGATCTATATTGGCTTAAATGCCAATTCCTTTTTATGACACGATTCAAATAATTATAATATTCTTTGATTTTTTAAAACTAAATAAATTAAAAATAAATTTTAATCTTATTGAAAAATAAAATATATAATAAATTAATTTAAATAATTTTGTATATATATATATCTTTTAGATTTTTTTGAGGAAGAACTCAAAAATTAATTTAGAAAGAAGTTAGTTTTAAAAAGAGTTCGGTTATTTTAATCCAAAGAATAATTTAGAAGAAAAATAGTTTTAAAAGATATTCTAATATTGAATAATAAAATGAAGTTAGCTTTAATTAAATATTAATAATATTCAATAATAGTTGGTAAAATCAGTGATTTTAGTAATAAAAAACGTAAAGAACATTAGTGTATCAAAGGAATCTATCAGTACAAAGGAAGAAAATGAACATCTCTAGGATAAGAACTAATTGTCATGAGCTTCTAAGTGAAATATGGTCCTACTCCCAAAACTCCTATCTTCTTGACTTATTAAGTCAACCCAACTATAGCCATCTTCGAGTGCTTCTTTCTATTTCTACTTGATCACAAAAACAAGATTTTGAAGAATCATGATTAGACACTTTTCTTGAGGTCTAGTAGAGCACATTGATCTGAGAAAGAAAGAAGAAAGAAAGAAAGAATTTTTAATGTCCACGAGGCTAAAAATAGCCTATGGGACAGATTGCTTCTCTATCTGACTCTTGTATTCGGCTCTTTTTCTGTGAAGTTTTACAATGAGCACTCCCAGCTAAGTGAAAGTTAATCATAATCATGATCATTAATAGTATGAGAAAATACACTCTAGTTAAAAGTGAATCAAACTAAACATGTCACAAACTAATATTATAATAAAATGAATCAATTCACTAAACATATAAATTTATCTATAATTTCATTTCAACTCACTTTTAAAAATAAATTTTCCTTTTCAAATTTTTATTTTATTTAAAATAAATATACATTATAAATTAATAAAACTTAGTTTTTATTAAATAACCAAATTCTAACCCACTTAAAAAAGTTGCAATACAAATTCCTAAATCTTTTAGGAAATAGTTTTTTAAATCACCAAATTCTAACCCACTAAAAAGAGTTGCAATACTAATCCCTAAATCCTTTACGAAATGATTACTCTCGGGAATAAGAACGGGTGGTTGCTCCTCGCTAAAAATAAAGACCCAATGGAAATTGGCCATTGACCCTCGTCATTAACCATACATGTGCAAATGCAACTCTCACCAGTGAATAGAACTTGGAAGGCTAATAATAGCTTTGGAGACCAAGAATCGCGTAGTCTAAAAAGGATGTGTTTTCACCTAGAATCCGGTAATGATTTTCAGAAAATTTGGTAAAAATTTGCCCATAATCTTGTTTATAGTTGTTAAATTTTAATATTTTAAGTGCCCTAAGAGTTTTTGATAGTGCTGAATCCATTTTCAGCATCAAAAATGGATTCTAAACAGTCCAAGCACTTGATTTTTTGAGTTTTAGTTGACCAAATTCCGGCAATTTTCTGCCATCCAAGCTATTTCACGAACTCAGTAGACAACTTCACCAAAAATCAGTGGTTATCCTTTGTAGAAAATAAAAGCCGCACATGATTTCGGCCAATGATCCTCATAGTTAACTATACATGTAAAATGGAAATGACCGTATAATTACTATCCTGACAGCATAATTACTATACCGCTACCTGATGACTTCATTACTAATGCTAGGAGCTATTCCCAGTTTTGAAGGGTTATTGAAGGTAGGGCGGACAATCACTCGTGCTATGAGTCATACTATGAATCTAGAAGTTACATCCCCAGATTTGCATAGTTAAGTTATTAGAAGGGGCGTTGCCTAATTATTAAACATTTGGTGGTTTTGGCTGGATATGGCTAAATAATTTGGTATAGGTAAATGTTTTGGTTTGATATGGCTAAATAAGGCTCCCGTAGCAAGAAGGCAGCCGCCTGAGGTGGTTTCAAAACCCGGTGCCCTTTCATCACCATACCCAACTCTGCCCTATTACGTCTCAATCTACATCAACTAAAGGCTATAATAAAAATAATATATCATTCAAGTGACTAACTAAATCTAACATACTCTAAGTTAAGTAGGTTTAACTTAATCAATCTTTGAGATTTTTTTTGGTGAAAATCACATTAAAAAAGATTTGATCGACACGTTTCAAACCAGCCAGTATAATTGATCAATCTTCTTTTTCAATGAGGAATCAACCAGGTTCCAAAATCCAGCCATGATAACATGATTATTTTATAGGCTGGGTTCATTAAAAATCCATCCACGTCACTCATTCCATGCGCGGTATTTATATATGGAGTCACTGAGTGGGGAGGGCTGGCACACTTAAACTAAAATCAGAGGAAAAACAGACGTAAAATAAATTCTGTGATCGATAGAAAAACATACTATATGTAAAAAAAAATCAGTGCATATTCTTCTAAAGTATTTCTAACCCTATGATTATCCCTCAACTATTTTATAATGTTATCAACTCATGTATCTACTGACTTTTTCGAAAAAGAAAAACGCAAGAAATTGTAGCCAGGGTTAGTTAATAGTGGTACTTACTTGAATCCGTAGAGGGAAATTCCTTGGAATTTGATGTTGTCACAGTACCGCTGGAGCGATCGTCATTTTTCTAGGCAGGACTTTAATGCCGGCTTTGCTTCTAAAGAACGGATCTGAAAGATGAAAATTAGAGAACCAAAGAAAAGGTAAAACAAAAAATATCGTCATTTCTCTACGCAGGACTTTAATGCCCGCTTTGCTTCTAAAGAACGGATCTGAAAGATGAAATTCAGAGAACCAGACAAAGGTAAAACAAAAAATACCTTCGCATACATATCATTTAAATCTGCTTACACATGGTTGTCTACTTCTTGCTTTTCTTGCATAAGTCAGTCCTTTCTGTAAAAGTAAATTAATCTTCCAAATCAAAAATCAATTGATCCGAAATTTTCTTTGACCAACCTGCAATAATTAAAGCAGGAAAGGAAAGGAAAGCAAGACAAGCGAACCTAATCTATCATCATTATAACCACATATTAATACAGAACCATTAAAATTACAGATCTCCCTCCTTCGTTGATTGAAATTAAATTTACATTGGACAAGAGGCTCTCCATTACCAGTGAGGCCGGTGGAGATCATCATCACATCTGCATATATTGCCACTCCTCTGATTGTGCTCTTCCAAAGACTTCTTGGCCGAAAGGTATATATATATCTCTGCCTCTCAGACTTGCCCTTGAATGTTGAAACAACAACACAGAAAGACAACAAAAATTACACATACATGAACAATCGCAACACAGAAAGGCAACAGAAACTACACACATGAACAATCACAACACAGGGCCACAGGTAACAGATCAAAGAAACAACACAGAACAAACAAGGAGGAGCGCTCCACAAAACATCACCACCTTGCCTGAGAGACAGAGAGCAAAAGAGCATAGAAGATGCATTGCAGTGCAAGAAGAGGAAGAGAATAATGAAACTAAATAGAATATGGATTTGCTTTTGTGAACGGTAATTAGGTTTTGTGAATAATCAAATTCTATCCAACGTTTGATCCACCGACCCAGCAAGATCATTCCTACCGTTAGAAAAGCTATCTCGTACAATTCAAATTTAAATATTTGACAACACTCCCACCCTCCCTTGAATCCACATTTACTGTTTGTTACAATTCGAATAACAATTTAATTCAATGGGGTCCGTGGACATTCAAAATTATTGTAATGATATTTTTCAAAACATTAAAGTTTAACAGGTTATTAGCAGTGATTTGAATTTGGATAAAATAATATATATTTAAATAAAATTTTAATAAATCATTAATATTTAAGAAATATATATTATAGCATCTCATTATTCTCGGTATATATATATATTAGATTTTATATATAAATATTTTGAACATTTATAATAATAATATGATAAGTTTGTGTTATATTTGAAGAATGATATGATGTAAAGATTGTCATTTATGATAGTGAATTTCAGTTAGCTTTTCTTTTTAACTAGTATCTTTTTAATCATTATTTTGGTTATTTTAGATATTTGTATTATATAAAATGATTGAAGAGAATTTTTTTTTTATTAATCTTTGTTTTATTAGGGACTATACTAATGGCCTCACATCAAAGTAGGTTGAATTTTAATATTTGTTTTTGGAGTTTCTTACAAGTTTAATCAAAGTTTAGATAAAATGCTTAATATTTCTATTTTCTCATAAATTCAAAAATAAATTTTTAATTTTCTTGTAATTTTATTTCTAATCTTCTAATTTTTTATTGTTTGATGTGACATAATTCTCTTAATGGAGGATGTTTTATTTCGATATTTGTTAATGCCTAACAAATCATTTTAAAATTGAAAAAAAAACTAATTTTGTGAGTGGCCATTCCATCGGTAAGTGCTCTAACTGACAACGACACTCACATTGTTATGCTAATTCACTTCCCAATGATGTCAAAATTGATGTGATTGCATGTATTTTATGTAGACAGAGGATGATAAGAGAGGGGGCCTAAACAAATCTCCAATTCACTATGTGAAGTGTGGAGGAAGTTCATTGTGCAGAGTGCAAAGGAAGTTCATTTTGCAGAGTGTGAAGGGACCTCTACATTCCGCATAATGAACTTCCTCTGCATTCAACACATTTGTAGCTACCCGGAAACAAGTGCAGAAGTGTGGGTGTTTCCTTTGCACCATATCCTTGAAATGAGAGTTAATTGCTCGAGCACCCGTGGGGGCTAATTCTATCCACTTAAGATGTTGATACCGAACTCCTTTAATGTGCATTGCCATACCTATTGTGATGGTGAACTTGCACTAAAACTTAGAGGGAGGTCTTAAGATAATATTTGAGACAATTTTTGGGTGGATTGTCTTAACTTGAGACAAAAAAAAAAACTTGTATATTGTCTCAAATATTGTCTTTAAGCGAGTGTCTCAAATTATTGTCTTAAAAAATTGTCTCTATAAAGACAATATATAGCATAAGCATTATTGTCTCTTAGGAGACACTTTAATTTTTGTGTCTCGAGAGACAATAGTTGAGATTAAAGACATATTGACTTTATAGAGACAATATGTCTCTAATCCTAGCTATTGTCTGTCTAGATCTCTAGAGACAATAGCATATTTTAACACAATATAATATCACTTTTATCTCTTTAGATGCAAAATAAAACAATGAATCAAAAAAAAATCTCACCATTAAAATAGATCAATATAAAAATTATTTAATTAAAAATCACTACAATATCATTGATTAATACATGTTAAAGCATGGTGGAACCAAACCACCAACCTCCTACTTATAAGGCAGGTGCTCTTCCATTGAGCTAGCACCCTTTAAAGAATTATGTTAGGAGTTATGGCAATCCTTAATAATGCATGTATAGGCATTGATTTAAAAAAATGCTTGACACATATTGGCATAATATTTGTAAATTTTGGTAAAGTTTTTATCACATACTAATCACAAGAAGTAAATTCAAAAATCGCCATTGTCTCAACGAAAATGTAAGGAAGCTCAATCACCACCTGTTAAAACAATCATCAAATGTTACATATGTCAATTATAATAATGGAATGTGAAAAAAATTCATTTAAATACAAAAAAAATTGTATAGTCACCAAATTCCAGCAAGATGGTGCTAACATAGTGAAATTTAGGTAGCACCTTCCAAGACCTTCCTAAACTAGGAAAAGGTCCATCCACAAAGGCCAAGGGTGCTTGGAGCATCAAGTAATAACAATATGATCTAGTGACAATCCGGGCACATTGACCCAAGGATTTGAAACCCAAAGTTTACTTTTGGATGGGCATTGTTATAGGCCCATATTGTGCTTGGCCAATCTTTGGCACATGGAAATTGAATGTCTAGAATAAAATGAAACAATGATATATGACTAACCTGAGCCAGTTCTTTCTACTGTAACCAAAGGCTTCACAATTGAATATTTGTGCACTCCTAAAGAATACAGTTGCTCCATACAAAGCCTCGATAATGATAAAAAGATCATTGATGTTGTCCCTGATATGTAGTAATCTAGTTTTTAGTGTCTAAGAAGATTCTATCACATACAAAATGAGAACATCACACATTTTGTCGATCTATCTATCCAAACAAAACATTTTGGGCAGTAATATGTCATACAAAGTTAAATCACAAGTACATATTACTGTGTGCCGACTTTCCAAAAGATCGTTCCAAATAGAAAAGCACAGGTAGGTGTGAAGAAGTATCGAACAACATTATCATCAAGACTTTGTCAGTAAGCCCACCACTGCTTTTACAGACAGGACGTGAATTGTCCAATGAACGATTGTGAGTATTAGGTAACAGAGTATAGATATTTTGCTCCCAGGGGTGGAGAGTTGAGCTCTTTAGCCAAGGTTCTAGTCTGCCTTCATGTCCAAGAAAAAGAATGAAATCTTGGAATGTGGCTTTGAAGTGGATATCTTGGTGTCTTGTAGACTTGTTATAGTACTAGTTATTATAAGTAGAAGGATTTGAGTGCCAAAACATTGGAAACCTTAATTCTTAGTTGTGGAGGGAAATTTTTTTGTGGTTCTCTGAAACGTTTATTCCGAGATGATGATTGGTAGCAATAAAACTAACTTCCACAAATGATGTTGGGAAACAATAAAACTAAGTTCCAACATCTATGTAACTAGGTTGCATTTTTATTTGATCTTTGGTACTCCTGGAATAACCTCCAGTTTGCATGGTAAAAGTAAGAAAATTAACTCACATTTAGACACCAAATGGACAGTACTTTGTTAAAATCATTCATTTTCTAGTTATATGATTATGTAGAGTGGTTACCTCAAAGTATTCAACAATCAAGTGAGAATTCTAGCCTAGTGACCTGAAGTGAATGCTTGCCCTCCTATTTTCATCAACAATAACTGAACCAATTATAATAAGTTATAAATCACCACTTTGAAATAAATAATATAAGTTAAGTTAATCATATAATCCAAACATTGCTTTATCTCATCAAAAGCTTCAAAAATTTCAATGTTGTGTTGATGAATGGTACATATAACTATCATTCTATTATATATTGTATTACGAACAACTCACATAACAATTGCGGTTTCTCTGACATCCAAACCAGAAGTGGGCTCATCCATGAAAATTATAGAACTTTCAACAAGCTCAAAAATTATTGTTTGTCATTTCCTTTGTTTTGTTGATAATTGAGTCACACTAGGAAAGCCTACCTGTGCATCCCTTAAATTGTCTAATTCCACAAGTTCCATGACCTCATCGACAAAGGCCTGCAAATTGGAATCTTTTGCAAGTCGGAAACATGAAAATTTGGCGCCATGTAAGAGAAATTGATTATTTTTGTACACTTACAACTTTGGTTTCTTTGTCAACATCCTTCAGAAGATGGATAAATTCCAAATATAACAGTGATTCTCAGATAGTGACCTGTGGTGAATGTATGTCATTCTGATCATGGTAATTAGAAATCTAAGCAAAGGTTTCCTCCTTTTTGGGAAATCTAGATATCGGGATATCACCTTCCTCAATATATCCTCCAATTTTCCTTCCATCTAAGACATCAATGCTAATTGTATTCCCTGCACCATTGATCCCCATCAATGTTGTAATAAAACGATGTGAATGCACATGTAACAACTTGTAGCAATTGCAGTCTATCTTCAGTCACTCCTTGTTCCCTCATTTCTTGTAGATGAATCCCGAATTAGTCATCCAAATCGATCAAGTAGGAGAATCCACAAAAATTGGCAATAACGGAATCACATAATACACTAGTCTCATGGCTCAAGTTCCATACAGGGGGCATGTTAACAAAGTATTTGACATTTTCAAAAGACATGGCTAGTGATTGAAATGGAAAAGTCATTCCTCGCTTTGGAGAAACTCATGTTGCATCCTCCAAAACCAACTCATTATTGCTTGATATATTATCTTAAACGCTAGTCATTTGTCTGATCTTCATTTCGACTACATAACCATTGAAAAAATTGTTACAGAATTAAAATCATGGGATCATCTTCTATTTAACCCTTTTATAGTTCAGTATGTTCAACAAAATTGAGAAAGAGATGGTTAACAATTTTATTACAAATATTATTGGCATTTGTAGAAGACAAAGAACATAAGAGCCGTCCTCTTCTTGACCTTGATGATATTGTATTGAGACCTTAATCTGTACCCATTCTATTGGGATTTCATTTCTTCATAAGATTCTTCAGAAATAACAACTTGCGGTTTCCCAAGAGCTACGCAGAAACAAATCCCATATCATTTCATATTGGAAAATATTTGATAAAATAGAGATAAATAGAAAGAGAATGGTAGGTATGTGTGTAGTTAAGAAAATCACGATTTAGATAAGAAAAACTCAAGTTAAACAACAAAACACAATGAATACTATGGGGGCCTTTGTTTTAGAAAAGGATAAAATAGTTTTGGAAGTTGTGGACCAGCAGTTGCAAACGTGGCGAGTTGCAAAGATCCGTTGTGGGTCGCGAAAAGCCGTTGCAAGTTGTGAAGAGTCACTGCAACAAGCTGGGTTATAAAGCTCCATAGCCAGTATGTTTTTTTATTTTCAACGATTTCGCTGATTGTAGGTGTCATAGAACACCGAGGATGGTGTTACCCTAAGGAGGAGGGGTCTGTAATAACCTCGAGTTAAAATTTCATGTAATAAAGTTAATAAAGGTAAAATAAGACCACGAGAAAGGGACGCTTATTCCAAGATGAATGTTGGGAAAAATATCTTAGTGGGCATCATTTGTTGTGTTTTTGGCTAAGGTGAAATTGGAAAAGGAAATGGATAAGGCTTTGAAAAGGAAAATAGGAATTAATTGGCATATTATTTATGAAAATAAAGAAAATTAGGAGAAAATGGAGGTGAAATGCCACATGTTTCATGCGAGGAAGAAATTGAAAGGAAAATAAAGGAAATTGAAGAAAAATAGAGGCATCAATGATAAAAATGATTTTGAGCATCAATTGGTAGCCTTTTGTTAGTTTAGTTTTAGAATGTGTCTCAGAAATAAAAATAGCACCAAGAGGAGAAAGAAATCAAGCAAGCAAAGGAAGGATAAGGAAAGGAAAGGAAAGCAAAGGAAAGGAAAGAAAAGGAAAGGAAAATAAAGCAAAGGAAGAAAGGATCAAGAAACTTCAATGAGAATACTTGTAGGTACCAGATTGCATGTAAGATTTTCTAGTTGGTTTTGACATGCATGGTATGTGCATGTTGATATTTGGTTCTTTTGTTTTAATTGGCATGGATTTTGATGGGTTTTGACAGTGGATTTTAGCATGGCCTTTCCATTTCCAGATAGCCATGGCATGTTGGGATTGTTCTCTATTTGAGCTTTAGATTTCTAGAATATTTTGGATCTAGGTGAGGCAGTCTCATAAAAATTCACAAATTCCTAGGAATCCCTTAACCGATAATGGTGGGATACACGGTAAAGCCCAAGGGTGGAGACGAGAAAATTCTTCAATGTATTGGAGAAGAAATTTTGAGGCATCCAAGCTTGTTTTGGTTTTGTGATCTCGACGCTGGTTTAGGTGAGATCGCGGTATGGTGAGGGTGGAGGTGGTTTAATCTCTGGATTCCCTTGGTTTTTATTGGATTTCTTTATCCCATGAGATCCCATATTCATGCTTGGAATATGGCATGGGGGTGATAGGCTGAAAGAAAGATTTGGTTCAACCAATGTATGGTCGGGTGGTATGTGGAAGTCTTGAAATTGGTTGGATTTTGCCTATTTCTAATAAGAGCTAAGTTTCTCTTGCTTTTGATAATGAAAGGTACTTGTTATTATGTGGCTTTAATGGATATTCTATCATTTTTGTCTATCTGGTTATATGTTGTTTATAAGCAGGGTTATATGACATATTCAAGTATGGCTCTTATCACGTTTTATTTAATGAATAATGAATGCAAGACCTGATTGGTGTTATGAAAACTAATGTGTGAAGGCAATGATCCTTCTTATTAAACCTCAGATAAGTTTTCAGTCCCTTATGATCAAACTTGCATTCATGACATGTAGGTTGCATATTCATCAAGTGTTTGATAAAATGTAAGTCTCGGTTGGGGATGGTCAGGTCAAGTCTTGGTTCAAATTGTTATTTTACAAGCATTTTTTCTATGCCATTTATCTTCTCTAGAAGTTTCACTGAGTTCTGGTTAGACACCTGAGTCCTGTCCCTAAAAACGGAGCACAAAATTCAGATTCACTAGCATAGAAGTAAGAAGAAAAGTCCATAATCACATCGAGGAAGGCTTGTGGGAGATATTGGAAACCCATAATTGCATGGAGGCCTTGGAAAGGGATAGATTGGGGATATAGCTCAGGGAAAAAGTGATTTGTCTCATGGGATGGACACCTAGAGGGGTTGAATTACTCCTGGAGGTCCTGTCATACCCGAGGGATGTTAGTAAAGCCTTAAGTTGTCAAATCCATTTCCTTAAGGTCACATAGGAGGTTGAGTCTTGTCATAGTATCCCCTCAGCTCATGCTTACCTGAGAAGCCAATGAAAGTGGATATATATGAGAGGAGGCATCGTTACATCAGTTAAAATAGTTCTAACTATTGAAGGAACTAGTGGAGGGTCAGTTGTGTAGTGGGACTTCAGTAAAACTTAGTGAACATCTAGTTAACTGATCAATCAACCCAAAATAGCTATTGCATGCAGATAATTTAGGTTCCGCGGGATTGGTAGAGATTCCAAGGTATGTAACATCAATTGTATACTAGTATTAAGTGTATAGGTGTTGCATGCAGTCAAATGATCAACCTAAGGAATTGCAAAATCCATTTTGGATAAATTCCTAAATAATAGGGGCCTAGTTTCTCAAGGAACAATGAAAGGAAATAGGAGCTCATGTAGAGGAATAAATTGACTAAGTTTGGGTGAAATATTATCAGTGAGTAGAGAGATATGTTATGCACTTGTAGGTTGTGCTTAATTGAGCAAAGAAATTTTAATACATCTCTATTCATCATATTAATGCAAGAAGGAATTGGGGTTTTTAGCAGATTGATTTCCCTAAGAAATATACTATTTGAATGTTTGTGTTTTCTTATTGCATGTCTGCGATAATTGTGAATTATTGCCTGAAAAGAAGTAGAGTATGTTTGTATCTTGTGATTTTGATTAAAATTTCATGAGAAATTGCAAATATACATCATCATTTATACATGGTATCAAAGTAGGATTCACATTAGAGCAGAAATTTCGAAGTTTTTTCTTAGGAGGTTCAAATTTGGATTTTAGTGCAACAGGATTTCTTCAAAGTTGATAAGTTGGCCTTCAATGGACTGAGGCTAGAGTATACCTTGGAAGGAACCTCTAATTTTGTTGCATGGAAGGATCACATGGAGGTGGTATGGAGGATTGCCTCTTCAGATGGTAAGACAATGTCAAGGCAGTCCATAGAGGAACTAGAGTCAAGAGTCTAGGCCGGAGCCACATCTCCATCCAAATCCTTTGGTGAAAGATGAGTAGGATCAGAATCTGCAGTGTTAAATATGAATTGATAACTAATTTCAGCTACATACATGGGGTATGCCATTCCACCCACTTTTCCATCATGTAATGTGGTCGTAGAGGAGGGTAAGGGCCAAGGATACAAAAAATAATGATTTCTGAAAAAACTCTCTTAGAGAAGGGGCCTTGGATGATGAAATGGTATTGATTCGAGCAGTAGGAGTAGGAAGATCAAAAGTACCCATCAATGAGGAATATATTCTGAATCCTAAATTCTGCACATGCGGCTTTGAATTCTTCACCAAAGGAACGATAGAATCAGAAGATGCATTGGATTATTTCGTAGAATAATCCATCTAATCAACAATAAAAATTATCCCTTCATGGCAAAAGCATAGGATGCGAAATAATGATGATACAATGGCATCCATTTCAAAAATCCAATTTCATCCTAAGAAATGGTTATAATCCAAATTAGCATCAAATATTTCCACCTCGATATTGACCACCTTCCCCCCAACACAGATGGGAAAGGCTGGAACAATTCCATGGCGCCTATGATAATGACCTTCAAATGTAGTCAAGAAAGTATGTGAAGGAAAAACTTAAGGAGAGTAGGTGAAGGAACAACAACAAGAGAGGGTCTCAAGAGTCGAGGAAAAATCTTAGTTTTTGGGAAAATATCAAGTTGATGAAAATGGGAAAATTTTAGTGGATTGAGACTGGAAGGGTGAGGGAATTGTACCCTCATCCACATGTTCAATAATCAAAGAGATTTTGGGGTCCAAAAGGCTTCTAGTGGGGAGGAATGATCATGTGCTTAGTGTTAATCTAAAAAATGGAAGTGCTCAAAATTGATTGGAAACTGAATGAAAGTGAAGAGCTCGTCGCCAGGAATTCAACACAATTTGTTTCATCGAAAACCAAATCCGGATGAGGAAGATAGGGCCTAATGTTCGTTTTCCTAAACAACTATTTTTTTTGCAGAAAAGGATAGGATGGTGACATGGCAGCCTAGTCAGCAAAAAAGGATATTTTTGGAATATTCCTTCAATTTCTCGCAATGACACTATGCTAAGTATCAATCTGTGGTTGGTTGTCTAAGTGGTTGAATTGTTGCATTCTTATTGGTTTGGGAGAGAACCAATGGCATGAGGATATGTGGCTAGCTCGGAGGCTGCCACGTGCCCCCTTCCAAGGTTCAAATTTTAACTATGGTTTGAATTTTATTTATATGGTCGAAATGTCATATAAGTCCAAAGTCCGAATTCAATTTTCAAAGGTTGGAAAACTATGGTTAAAGTCCAACATCTCATATATTATGGTCGAATTTCAATTATATACGGGTGAAAAATAATTACACAGAGGCTGGGCAGACGTCGGGGCTCAACCCCGCGACCCCTCCCACACAATGCGCCCTCCATACCATTAGGCTACATCTATGGATCTTAATAAACCATGCTTGCGACATATATTTATTTTAATGCATTGGGACCATCAGGCAAAGGAGGGGGCCAATCCCCTCACCACAAAACCACGACGCTATGACCTATGGCAGAGATTTATTACAAATGGCAGGGTTAAAATATTAAATTTTGTTTAATTACCCATAATCACTGTTAACAAGCACTAATCCTATGTTAATGCAGATTATGTTAAAACATGTGTTTAGCACTAATCTTAAGTTTAAAATCCGCTTAAATTAATTAAATGTGAGTTTAATTTAGCGGAGAAAATGGCGGAGCCCACAAAGTCGGCACCAACTCCAAAATTAGTGGCCTTAACTAGAGTTTCTCCAGTTTTAGTGGGGTTTCTTAGGCGAGAATTGAGGAGGTCATAACTTTTGCAAAATTCGACCAAATTGGGATCAAGAAGAGTCTATTGTGGATGATTTGGACATTCTGAACACATTGAAGCAGGTTTAAGGAGTAATAGATGTTTGTAAACATCAATTTTTTCCATTTTGAGATAATACAGAGGCCCAAGCCATGGAAGATGGAGCAAGGAGATGTAGCCGAGGAGGGGTGAGATCCTTCATCAAAATATTGTGTTAATGGATCATTTGGTGTTTTGTTGTACATTTTCTTACTTCCTTTCAGTAATTTTTTTTTAAGTTAAAATGCTTATGAATTTAACATAAAACTCAATAAATTTACCTGTTTAACACTCACAAACACCTCAAGAAACCTATGCACATGAAGCAAAATACCGGCAAATTGTTTATAATTCTGAAGATGAAATTAGAACAACATAACATTCAAATTCTAGATCACTAGCAAAGGTAACAAAAACAGTTATGCTGACCTCTAGGAAAAAATCCTTTTCTGGTGCAAGTACTCGAGCTTCACAAGGGCACCATTCAGAAGTACTAATGAGAGTGATACAACGTTTGCCTTAGGTACCACGGGTATTTCCTCCCGCAGTCACCTATGAGGTCCCTAGGAAAGGAAACTAAGTTCACTAATTCATATCAGAAGTCGGGCGGAATAGTCTTTGGCCGGGATCCAACAAGTAGGAGAGAGGGTATCTCTCTTCCCTGTCTTCACTCGCCCTCGTGCTTAGCTCCCATATAAGAAGAGCTTTCCCAGACAACTTAACGACACTGGATTTCACTCTTTTAATCAACTTCTATGTGTAAATTCGGAGTGGTATTGGAGAGTTAACTCTCCACGCACCTATTACAAGGCCCTAATGACCTAGAATAGTTGATGTATATATGAAAAATAAAAAAATTCTAGCTCATTTTAATTTTAGCGCTTGATTTTAATGGTTTTTAAGTCAAGGGTAAGATGGAAGTGAAACTTATGATGTTTTTTTATGCAAGAATAAACAAATAGAAAACCTCGCTACATTAAGATGCAATTCTTTCTCTTCGATGAAAGTGATTTATACTAAGGGTTCTACAAAAAAACTAAGAAAGCAAAATTTTTCTTTTCTTTTCAAAACACACACTCACACACTCAAAATCTATCAAAAGGATATAATGCTTACAATGCAACTATCCTAATGCAAACTAAAATTCTCAATTCAAGATTGTAAGGAATACTCTTAAGGCAAGCAAATGTGTTTCTCAAAGAAATCAAGAGGTCAAAACTTGACAAAAAGGAGGAATAAATTCAATATTTTCCGCAAATTCAACCTAATGAAGCAACTTCACACTTGCTCAAAAACAAAAACAAGACCAAAAGAAAAATAAAGGTAACAAAAGATGTTTTTGTTATTTTTTATTTTTAATGGAAAAAGATTTCTTGAGAAGACAAAACTACCAAAGATTTCAAGATCAAATTTAAGCATAAAGAACCTCAAATTTCACAAGTCATAGTAACCATTGAAATGATGAGACTTAAAGTGAAAATATGCTACAAACCCAAACAAACTGATATGAACAACAACATATAAACTCCAACAAGCAAGAAAGATTTCAAGAAGACAAAAAAAAATAAAGATTGGAAGAAGCACTTTCTCAAAAACAAAGAAAAAACCAAATAGGTCAACTTAAAATAAAGCAAGGCAAAGCAATGTAAATGCTGGGTTATAAGTGAATTGAAACTAATTCCATGTTCCAAAGACTCATAAAATCCAAAAACTTCACCAAGAAACCTTGAACCTAAACTCAAAAACCAAAACTTTACCAAAAGGCAAACCCTAGGTTGACTAGGTCTTTCCTCAAAGAGAGATAGGAAACAAAAAATCTGCAAGAAGAAACACTCTCCCAGACAACCAATGACTGTAAAGAAGCAATAAAAGCCAGAGATAACCCTTTACTGGAATCAAAATTTGAAAAATTCTTTCAAAACCAAACATATGCGGCTGTACAGTGACAAAAATCTGTATATATTCAACTGTACTAAAGGAAACTTGCGTATACGCCTATGTGAAAGAAAACCCACATATAGATAGGCTAGCAAAGAAAAAATAAAAATTTAGTCTTGATCCAAAAGATTAGACTACTTTCCCAGGTTGAAAAAAAATCAAATATACTAGAAAAATCAAGAAATCAAACAAGAAGGCCCAAATCAAGAGAGAAACAACTGTTATAAGGAAATAAATGAATGTATTCCCAACCGGAGTCACCAATTCTTTTGCAGGAGAAAACTCCCTGGGATTAGGGTTGAGAACCCCAACATATCGAAGGGAATCTACCAATAAGAAGAAAGCAAGCAAGCAGTCCTAATGCATAAAGTACTAAAGTGGGATTAAGAGAGAGTCGTAGGTCCTACGTTTGAATTCGTTCCCGCAGGGTTTAAACCCTCTTCTTCCTCCAAAGCTTTAAAACCTGCAACACATTCAAGAGAATCATATATACTAGCAGTAGTTCAAAGCATGTTTAAGATATGAATGTTAGATCATATAAGCATAAGGATATAAATCATGAAATCATACATAATTAGATCATAACATGAGATAAAGCATAAATATAATAACGTTCAGGAATGGGACAAAGATTCTTTATTGATATCAACAAATAAATGTGGAAGAATACAACCTGATTCGACCACGGATCCAAGCGAAACCTTCCTCCAGATCCATCCAACGCAAGCCTCAACAATCCTCTTTCAAGTGCATACACATAGATATCAAATGAAGGAGATGAATATCTCTATGAGGAAACAAGAGTTTCCTATAACTGGGAGTGAAATATGCACATGGAATATTAGACTTGATCAAGGACTTGACTATAATATCAATATCCTATATCTCTCTCATTTATGCCTTCCCATGAGGTGTATTTATACCACCCCAAAATAGTTGTCTCAATTGGGATACAGTTAGGCCATGGGCTCCTGTAGTTGGGATTCTGGTGTAACCCATAAACCTTGCCCAAAAAATATGAATTTTATATTTTTTTTTATATTTTAAGTTATATACACGGGTTGGATATGGATGGACCCGCGTGTGTATGTGCTTATTGAAGGGCAGAGTCACGTATTGAATTCAAAATAATGCTTTTTAATAAAGTGATCAATTCTGAAGGGAAAGGGATGCCCAAGGCCATAACTCAGACCATCAAGTCTACATGGGTGCTGAATGATGCTATAAAAAATTCTCTATTAATATTGGTGGCGTGGTTGGCTGCAACTTCATCTGCAGCTCCCTGATATTTATCTCATATTCAAATTTTACATTTACGATATTATTCTTGGATTCCTTGACTGCAAGGCTGAGATTCGCAGCCTTGTCTTTGACTGATTCCTCCTCACAGACATCCATGTTCGGAACTTCTCGGCATGTGGCTTCGACCGCCTCCTTTAAATTCTATTGTTGCTGCTATGATTTCTCCTTCTCCTTGATGAACTAGTCAAGTTTTTCTTCAGCGAAGATTGCTCTTGTTCTATTTGAATATTCAAGTTGAAGGTGTGTTTTTATTATTGCTTCAACTCATATGTGATTCCTTGATGCAGCTCATGCAATGTATGAATTGACAGCACTACGATGTTCATGTTGACATGCTCCCATCCTTTTGCCTTTTTTTGTACTTCAGCGGGGTCAAATTATATGCATGCATCGATTATTTTGGGATGATTGATTAATTAACTAGTTGATCATTGAGTATGGTTGAAATTACACTTCCACAACTTGACCTTCCACTAGTTCCTCCAACAGCTAGAACTAGTTTAATTGACCATAACTCAATTTAATCGAAATAGATTGCTACAAATTAGAAATCAATAATACTAAAATGAATCAAAATTCCACAACTTGAATTAACTGAGTTAACTGAGTGATAAGTGTTGTGTCAACTCAGTTAACTACATCCAAGGTTTCTGCTAAAATGGAAAATCGGATTTTCTCTAGTTTAACCAAGGCAAATTCAAACTAATATTTTCTTGTTGCATTTTCAACACTTCCTCTATGTCATGCCTGCATACAAATATAAAATTACTAACTATTGAAATCTCTATCAAAATGAATCACTGGGTTAGTCATTGAATACTGAATTAAAACAAATATATCAATATTGACTTACCAAAAACCAGATCACAATGTAGCATCAACACTGATCAATATACCAAGTCTTATTCAGCGCAATCAACACTATCAAACACAAAACATTAAGATAAATACATCATTGAAAGATAGTGGCAAATAGATCATAACTCATCAAATGTTATCATCAATCCATACTAAAAAACCCTAGAACATATAAACAACATCCATGAAACATATCAACATATGTATGTGACTACCATGCATAACACCCATGTACAGATCTCAACATACAAAATAAATTCACATAATTTATACGCAACTATACGAAACCATATTTGCGTATGTACACGACTATCTAGAGATAAACCTACGTATAGATATGAAAAATTTCGTTACAAACACAAATTCACTCTCTGCAACCTTCACTTTCATAAATATAGACTTCTAAATAGTTTATTTCAATCAAAATTAGTTACTTTGACATTTGCAACGAGTAAGTCAATCAATAATATATGTCAACATACTTTCAGATCTTTTAGAATCGAGTCTTCTCCTTTCTCCCTAGTGCATACCTGTTTTAGATCAATTCATTTATAAACAATCCATTACTTACACACATAACTCCTTGATCTCCATCTCCTTATATAGTCTTTTCTTTAACCAATACCTCAGTAGAATCCCTTGGTAATGTTGTTAGTATTATTTGATGGGAAAAAATAATGATTGTTGCTCCAATTACTATGGGAAAATACCATGGTAATGACCCTCGATTACCATGAGTCAGATTTTGTACGTGACTTTCACTTACAGGATCTGCGTATGTACGCGAACCTTCTTCATAGGATCCATGTATACTTCCTCAAACTTCACCTTTATTATCCATTTGTCTTTGAACTATAATTTCTCTATTTATAACATCTATAACATCTAAACTAAATTACATGAGATTATTTTATCACAATGTTGAAATCTTTACAAGTCAAGTTTCCATCAAGGACAACACATTAGCCATAATCCCAACATGAAGAATATCGATCTATCATGAAGAATGGGGTTTGGGAATTCATTCCTTGACCTAGTGAAAATTTTGTTTTCACTTCAAAATGTATTTGCAAGATCAAACATGTCGTTGATGGAAGCATAGACAAATACAAAGAAATATTTTTTGCAAGGGGTTTCCCTCAAAAGGAAGGAATATACTATGAAGAAACGTTTGCTCCTACTACCATATCCTTGGTTTCTTTAGAAGCCACTATGGGATGGAATATCCATCAAATGGATGTCAAAACAACCTTCCTAAATGGAACCATAGATGAAGAAGTATATATTGAAAAGCTGGAAGGCTTTGAGACAAATAATAGGGAAAATCATGTTTGCAGATTAAAGAAATCTCTATATGGTTTGAAGCAAGCTCCTAGGGCTTCGTATGCAAGAATGGATGCCTATCTTCTTAGGATTGGATTTTTAAAAAATTTTGTTTATGTAAACCTCTACATCAAGTTAGTTAACAATGAACTAGTCAACATACTTCGATATGTGGATGATTTTTTTGTTACAGGTGTGGAGCATTGAATTTTAGAATGTAAGAAGATGTTGGAAGAAGCTGAAGTGAAATATCTAGGACTATGCATTACTACTTGGGATTGGAAGTTTGGTAGAAACCCGATGAAATATATCTTGGTCAAGTAAAGTACATAATCAAGATATTACAAAAGTTTGGTATGATGGATTCCAAGCCTATGACAACTCCCATGATCAAAAATCTCAAAAATGTAAGAATTTCTCATTCTAGTCCTATTGATCCCACAAGTTATTGAAATTTGGTTGGATCCTTGATGTACTTAGTGAACACTAGACATGATATATTCTTTGTTGCACATGTTCTAAGTGTATTTTATATGGAACCTCGTCATGATAATTGGATAGTTGCAAAGCACATTTTGAGATATCTACATGGAACTATTCATCATTGCCGAAAACATGATGGGTAGGAGATTCGATTGATAGGGTTTAACAATTTTTATTGGGGTGGTGGTGTGACAAATGGAAGAAGCACTACTAGTGGTTTTTTTCAGTTTGGGATCTGCAATGATTTTCTGGATGAGTAGATAACAAGATACCATCACTTTGAGTAGTGTTGAAGCTGAATATATTGCTACATGTGAAGTAGAAAAAGAAGCAATTTAGTTAAGAAGGCTTCTATCAGTTTTGTTTTGAGAACATTAGATCCTACAATTATAAATTGTGATGATAAAACCAACATCAATATGTCTGAAGACCCCGTGTTCCATGCCAAGAGAAAGATATCAATAACAAGTATCGCTATATTATAAGTTTAATGCACAATGGAGTGGTAAAGCTACAATGCATTCTGAATGACGAAAAAGTAGTTTACATGTTGATGAAATGTCTTCCAAATAAGAAGTTCAAATATTTAAAAAGCATGATTGAACTAGTAGACATCACAGATTTAGTAGATATGGAGAGATGAAGCATCTTGGGGTGACAATATGCTTGGGAAAAAATCTAGCCAGCTTGTGATGATGTCTATATCCCGAAGTAGGGCGGGTATCATTGGTCTTTTGGAGCTCCAAACTTGGTACGATACTAAGATCCTTAGGTTGGTGTTAGAGTTGAAGCCTGATGGTACCTATAGTTGCTAAATCTTGGAACACACCTTAGTCCCAACTGGTTAGATACATTGGTCAAGTATATAATCTATAACAATGACATGTGACGTGACTCTTCATGTCATTTTGAGATCTTTCATGTACCTGTGAATGTATGTAATTATGAATACCTCCCTAGTTAAGAGGGAGTGTTGAAGAATGTAACTAGTTTCAGTCTTCATAATTGTATTTGATTCATGATGAAAAAAATAACTTTATTGTAAAAGAAAAATTATTTTGAAGCATGGGTTTCATGCTATTTCATTTATTTTCTAGGCCATAGCCTCCATTGAATGCTTCTAGTTTTTTTCTTGAGTTATAAGAGTCATTAAAAAATTTATTATACCCTTCTTGGGATTTTGCATCATGTAAAGAAATTAATTTTGAGTCAAAATTAATCATTTTGTCCCTTCTCACCAAGTTGACCCTATCTTGGAGAATTCACCCAGTTAAAAGGAATTTGACCCTATGGAAGTAGTATATAGAGAAATTTCAACTCATTTGGATCACACACTCAAAAAGTTTGATCTATAAGAGAAAGAGGATGAAAAAGAAGAGTGAATTGTAGGAAAGAAGACCTAATTCAAGGAAGAAGAAAAAATGAAGTTTGGAGAATCTCTCTCTCTCTCATACATGTTAGTTTTCTAGGGTTTGTGGGAAAGTTGTAGAGGAAAAAATATCTGAAGTAGCTGCAGGTCCGAAATTCTATAGATGGGAGATTGAAATTATGGTTTGAAGCTACATTTGAGAAGATGACACTTAGAGACTTTGGCAGAGTTCATTCACTTGAAGGAAGGGTTGAATTGGTGATTGGAGGAGGTATTTTTCTAGGTCAAAACAGTCTTGGATTATCTCATTTGAATACACTATTGGAAGATTTTGACTGGGTTTTCCCCTATATAGGGGTTTTTCCCTGGATGAGTGCCTATATCTTGTGTTCATTGTTCTTGTGATCTTCATACATTTTGACTTGGTAATTGCTTGATGAAAGATAACATAAAGTAAAAGAAGCCAACACACATCATAAGTAATTATCAAGAAAAGAGGAATCAAGATCTAATATCTGCATGCCTTGATTTCTCAACGGAGAAGACAATAACGGTACTTTAGAAGTATTTATACTATCTAAATCTTAGATAGGATATTTTTCAGTGATCTATGTGGCATTGGAGAAGCTCAAAAATTGAAGTCCTGGATCTCATTGAAATCGGGGCTAGATTGAAGAGCTTTTCTTCCTAATTCCAATGGCACAGATGGCGCCTCATTTGTCTTTGTATGTGAAAGTTATGTCCAGTCAAAGTTTCGATCAAACTTGACCTAATGAAAAGGTTGAGTAGAGTGCCAACTAAATTTGGTGGTCAACTAACTTTGGAAGTACAACTAAATTCAGTGGCATTCCACTAAATTTGGAGACAACAAACCGTGTGATAAATTCAACTTTAATGGTAGAAAGAACTAGTCAAATCGTAAAATGGTTAATTTTTCCAGTGACCCCTAATGAAATCTGATAGGTGATTTTTGGTTTGTGTTAAAAGAATAAAAATTGGGTGGTGGGCCCGGTGGGCCATCAAACCCTCACAAATCTTACCATACTACGACCAACCAACATATTTTAAAATATATGGGCCGGGGCTCGCGGGTCTAACCCCAAGACCCCGCTCAACAACACACCCATTTTATATAAGAGACTAGTGTGAGTTGGACCCATGCCGATGGTCTCAAAATAACTGCCAACCAAAACTGTAATCAATGTTTATTTATTATAACAAAATTAACAACTAATAGGGGAGGTGAACTGTTTTGACTTCGAGAACTCCTCGAACTAAATTCTTATTATATATCTCCCTAACCACTCGCTCGCCAAAACTGACTTTGTAATCAACGTTGCCTACTTATTATTTAAGTAACACTCATTTGTTGATCCAAAATTAAAAAGTTAAGGTTTCATGAAATGATTTGCAAGCTATTTTATGTCTTTTAGGAAATCGATCGTGATTGCAAAAGCACACAAACTAAAGTAAATTTTGCAGAATTTTAATAGTTAAAATGAACAACATGCAACATCAAAATACAACAACTTGATGATTAAGTTCACCCCTCTTGGGTTACGTCTCCAGGGGTAGCTTCAAATGGTGGCCTTTTTTATTAAATGTTTAAATTATAAAATACAACAAAACACAAGTCTCAATTTTCAAAAATAACACTTTCATTACGTCCAAAATGCCCAAAAACTCTATGTAGGCTCTTCTTGGGCTCAAAAAGGTTGAAAAATGACCAATATAGGCCTCCATGAAGTTCCATTGCAAAAAATGTTCTACAAACTATCTCGCTTTGCAAAATTGGGCAATAGAGTCGTTCTAGCCCAATTGGTAGGGCACACAGTTGGAAATTTAGAGGTTCCAGATTTGATTCAAAAATCTCGGTGGGGTTGGTTTTGTTGTATTACAAACAATTTTTTTTTTTTTTAAACATGGGCTGACCCCCCTCTGACTCCCGCACTGCTAGTCTTATGGGCTACATGGAACCAAGGGTTGCGAGCCATAGGCCACACACCCTTCCCATCTATGACATCCTGGTTTTGTGGAATAACATGTGGCCTAGGGTCGTTTCCTTGGGTGTGGGAAGGGTGCCACACATTTTCCCCTTTACTTCCATTGATGTTTATATAGTTGTGCCTCAAACCAAAGGCATGCCCGACCGCTGCACCCTTTCCCCCAACCTCTCCATGACTTGATCTTAAATAAAATTTTCTGACCACCGATGTTAAGAATCACATGTAGTTGTGTTGGTTGGGTGTTTGTTGCGCATTTTGGAGGTTATGGGGTTGAACCCCATGGATTTGGTCGATTGAAACACAAAAATTTTAGCGCCATTCCCAAGGCCACATGGTGGACTTTTATTGGGCCACGTGGAATCCTCTGATTGGCCCACGTGGCCCTATCCTAAGATTGGACCAAATCACAAACCCTCTAACCAGTACCATCATGCCACATGTCCTCACGGTATTTCCCTGTCTAACAATCGTACAGTCCAGTCAACCTGCTGATGTCAGCACCATGCCATTGCATGGTTTGCACAATTAACCTTATAAGTTGACTTTTTAACTGTTTGAAAAAAAAATCAGAACACGATAATTTCTTCAAATGATGTCAGATTAAGGTGATTTAATTATCATCGGAATTATAATGACAAGATATACAATTTGGAACCAGTTTTGGGAGATTTTGAACACTTTCATTTTTTCGCATATTTTTTATCCCCTAGATCACTCCACACTATAAAATTTTGGACCAGAAAAAGTCTATTTTTACTCAACAAGTAAATGAGGGTACAAATCTGTCACTTTCCCTATCTCTATCCACCTTGCTCTTCTTAGATTGGTACCTTTGAGCCCCACACGAAGATACTCCAGTTTGCCTACGTGTGAAGTTCTTATCCTCTTTTCAAGAATTGAGTCTTCCGACAACTCATTTAAATATTCAAGAGAAAATTCTTCTATAGATGGAATATGAAATTTTTCTTCTTGATCATAAATCATAGGAGGCTCATACAATCTCAAGTTTTCTAGATTCACGACAAAATAAATTTTCATGTAAGGTTTAAAATCTAATCGGAAAGCATTGTTACCAATATTCTCCAAAATTTTGAAAGCACCATATCTGATTAGCTTGAGATTTTTTCCTTCACCTTGTAATCTTTACTTGCTGATGTATAACCAAAATTGATCTCCCACTTGCAAATCATGATCAAATCGATGCTTATCATGTCTTGCTTTGTACTTTTCTTAGATTTTCTACAGCTATTATTATACCATTTGATGCGGTCGCTGAATTTATTCAATTAAATGCTTGGATTTTTCCACATCATTATGTCCATCTGGTACAATATATTTACCAAAGATGAAATCTAAAGGAGACTTTCACAAATATCCTAAACATGCTTCAAATACAGATACTTGTATATATGAATTCTTAGCACGATTGTAGGCATGCTGAATGTAATGCAAATGATCATCCAAAAGTTTAGGATGCTTACCACAATATCCTCGAAGGAGATGCACTACTGTTCTATTCGATACTTCTATCTCGCCATCAATTTGTGGATGAAATACTGTGCTCTTCTTCAACTTTATGTCCATGAGTTCCCATAAACTTGACCAAAAATTCCTGATAAATCGAGAATCTTGATCATAAATAATTGAAGTAGGTAACCCAAAATGAACCCATACATTTTTTAATAACATTTTTGCATTTTTTTTAGCTGTAACCCATTTCTTGCAAGGCATCAACACACACATATTTTTGAGATGATCCACTACAACATATAAATAATCATGAAATTTCTTAGAGATTAGTAGTCCCCCAAAAAATGCATAGAAATACTTTCCCAAGGACGAGAAGGGATAGGAAGTGGAGTGGACTAACCCGATTTCCTATTTCTTGGCTTGCTAGTAGCGCACATAGAACATCCTTTTACATATCTTGATACTTTTTCATTCATGAGAGGCCAATCACAATACCTTTGTAATTGAGAAACTTCTTTGCCTACACCAAAGTGACCAACAATAAGAGAAGTATGGGCTTCCCTTATGACATTTAATCTTTCACCCTCTGGAACACATAAATTTCCAAGATGATACAACAAATTGTTATGAACATGATAATCCAACTCTTCAACATGATTGCCTCTACTCAAAGTTGCATAAACATCTTTAAAATCTTCATCTTGAGCATACTATTCAATATAACTTTCATGCATGATCGAGTTATGCTTAATAATAGTAAACTAATTCAAAATATGCCTTGATAACATATCTACAACTTTGTTTTATATTCCTTTATTATACTTGATTTCCAAATGAAATTGTTGAAGGAATCCCATCCGTCTAAAATTTCTAGCTTGTTGTAGCTTGGTTTACGATTGTAAACATTGCAAAGATTGATGGCTAGTATGAATAATCATTAATTTAACCATCAAATAATGCTTCAACTTCTTCACACTTTGTACCAAAGTATACAACTCTTTATCATAGGTTGGATAGTTAATCACGGCATTGGAATTTTTTTTTAGAATGATAACATATTGGCTTACCATGATGCATCAAAATTGCTCCCATAACATATACACTTGCATTGGTTTCAATTTCACATGGCTATTTAAGATATGGCAGTACTAGAACTGGCGTTGTACTGATTTTCTCTTTCAAAGTGTCAAAGGATTTCTGCTACTTTCCTCCCCACTGAAAGACACACTTCACACTTGTCAACACATGTAATGGTGCTACAATGGATGAGAAGTTAGTGAAAAATTTTCTCCAGTTTTGGGCTTCTCCCAAAAGGCTCCTAACTCCTGTTACATTGTTGGGTTTAGGCCAATTCACAATAACATCAAATTTAGAGGGATTAGTCTTCAATTCCCCACCTCGTACAATATGACCCAAATAAACCAAATAGGTTTTCCCAAATTTAAATTTAGACATAGTCAAATACAACTTTTCCTTTTTCAAGACATCTAGAACTTGCTTTACATGTTTGACATGCTTTTCACAAGTCTTACTGTAAATAATAATATCATCTAAGTAGACTATGATAAAATCATAAATGAATGGTCACAATAAATCATTCATAACTCTCATCAATGTGGTAGGTGCTTTGCTAAGAAAAAATGACATAACTAACTATTCAAACAAACCTTGTTTTATTTTGAAATAAATTTTACAAATATCATCTCCAACAATCCTTATGCGATGATAACTACTTCTCAAAACTAACTTAGTAAAATAAACAACATCCTTTAACTGATCAGGAAAATCATCAATGTGAGGAAGATGATAGCGATTCTTTACCATGATCTTGTTCAAAGCTCGGAAATCCATACACATGTGCCTTGTACCATATTTCTTTGGAACCAAAACAATAGGAGACCCACAAGGAGATGTGATGCAGGGGCATGAGGCTTAGAGACAAAAGGCTTCATTAATTATTCCAAAATCCAAAAAAAGTTACAAGCAAAGGTGTTGGTACCTTTAGCTGTCATTTTACAGTTGTAATAGATAGGGTTGAACTAGTATTTAGGAGGATTGAACAGTTTTAGATTTGTTTCAACATATTTAGCTTCAGTTGATAGATTTAGGGAAGATATTTTGTAATTAGGATTTTGTCTAAAATAGAAGAATTTGATCCTCAAGAGGAGGTCGATTGTTATGTAAAAAACCTATAAATGTAACCTCTGCAAAGGAGGAAATCGGATTTGGACCATGGAGGACTTGATTTAGAGGATTTTACCTCTGTTTTAATAAAATTGCAGAGTTTGTTTATCTGTGTATTCTTGGCAAGTTCCCGGAGGGTTTCACCCTTCGTAAATCCATTTGATTTATACATTCTGTGTAGCATTTTGAGTGTATTTTCTTCAGTGTAAGGATTCGGAAGAAATTGAAAAATTATGGTTTCTATGCTTGAGATTGAATAATCGACAAATGTTCTCTGTTTATTTAGTTATTAACCTCTGTATAAAAGGTTGGAAGGATTTGAAGAGATTCGAGGTTTTGGCTTGAGATCGGGCAGTGACAGTTGATCCATGTTTATTGATTTACACAGCGAAAAGGAGGTTTTTCATGTGAAATTGAAGTTAAACGAAGAAAAGGCGAAAAATTGTGTTTAAAACGCTACTTAAACAAAATTTGAAGAAAGGTGGTTTTAGAGAAACCATACATTGTTGTCGCGCCACTTTTGGCATATGAGTGGTTTTATTCCAATGGAACGCGATTGCATCATATTTCGACACGTCGCGATTACAATACTACCCATTTCGCGTTACATTTGGGAGATAAAGCTCGGAGGTTGAATGAACTCGATATTCGTCTGATCGTGATCGACGGGGATCCGACGGTGGTCGCGTGGAAATCTGTGTGGGGGTTTAAACAAGGTAGGGACCCGATGAAAGGTTGAAATAGAATTTTATTTAAATGTTTTGAAATCTCAAACCCGTTTCAAAGGTCTTCAAACATTCATTTCAGAAGGTTTTGACATCTCCGAAGGTCTTTAAACCTTGGTTAAAGTGCATAATTATAATTTCGAAGGTTTTTATGATATTCTGAAGGTTTGAATATTGTTTCAAAAAAATAACTTTATTAAAGTGTTTGAAGTTTGGAAATACTTTACAAGAGGGTTTGTAACCATTGGTTACAAAGTGCATCATTGTGTATCAAAGGTATAAGGGGACCCGAAAGGTTTAAAACCTTGGTTTAAATTGCATTATTATGTAATAAGGAGTAAAGGGACCTTTTGCTTCCGAACGTGCATTTTATTATTTTTATCAAAAATATTTGATAAATTTTGATGAATGAGAGTGAAATAGGAGATCAGGATCAGATTCCTCCTAAACTAGAGAACATTGTAACCAAGTTTGAGCAACTATTTTTAATGCCTGCACCCACACTGCCATCATTTGTGGTATCAAAGAAACCTTCAAAGCATTTTTCAGACACTGAACAAGCTTCCAAAGGCCAGAAAAAGAAATCCAATATAGTTGTCAGAATTGGTAAAGGTGGTGCTGGTAGAAGAAGAGGTAGACCAGTTGCAAATGCTGAAGTACTAGAGACTATGCGGCAAATTCAAGCCAGATTGGAAGCAATTGAAGTAGGACAACAGAGAGATCCTAAAGATGTCAGTGAACCTGAAGCTGAAGAGGAAGAAGAAAATTTTGAGCTTACTTCTGATATGAGATTCTTTCAATCAGTTTTAGGCTCTACATCCAAGCCTAGACTTAAAGTATCAGTTTTTGCAGGAGGATTGAATCTAGAAAAGTTGATAGACTGGATCAATGAAATGAATAAATGCTTTGATTATGAAGAGATGGGTGAAGAAAAGAGAGTTAATTTTGCTGTCACAAGGTTGAAAGGACATGCAGAACTTTGGTGGGATGGAGTGCAAGCAGAGAGAAGGAGAGTTGGTAAGCAGCCAATCAAGAATTGGAATAGAATGGTGGAAAAGCTGAGAGTTAAGTTTTTGCCTAGTGATTATCAGCTTTCATTATTTAGACAAACGAAGAATCTTAGACAGAGATTAATGACAGTAAAATAATACATAGAATAATTTTACAAAGTGAGCATAAGATCAGGACAAATTCAAGATACAACAGAGAAGATTGCCAGGTACATAAATGGTCTCAGAATGGAGATTCAAGATGAGATAAGTATATTGTCTCCTAAAATAGTAGAAGAGGCTTATCAAATGGCCTTAAAAGCTGAAAAAAAACTCCTAAGAAGGAAATCTGCCAAAGGAAGAGGAAGTCAAGGTGGTAGAGGAAGATCTACAACACCAAGAGATGGAGCTAGCAACGGCTCACCTCAATATGCACCCACAGAAGTTGATACAAGTGGCAGAAGGAGTTCTTAGAGAGGAAGAGGAGGCAGAAACAGAGGAAGAGAAGTCAGTTGTTACAGATGTAAAAAATTAGGACATAGAGCCTATGAATGTCCAAAGAAAGAGAATGTGGGGAAAAATTAGAGAAATGCAATTGTTGCTCAGACTGGAGAAGAAGCAGCAAAGTTGCCTGAAACAAAGAAAGAAATTGTGCCAGAGAAAGGAGAATCTTTGGTGGTTAACAAGGTTTTTTTGAAACAAACAAAGGAAGTTGCTGAACCAACGCAGAGAAAGACTTTGTTCATAAGTGTGTGCAAAGTTGAAGGGAAATGTTGTCAATTGGTAATTGATAGTGGCAGTACAAATAATTTGGACTCTACAGAGGTGATAGAGAAATTGAAATTGAAGACAAGGGAACATCCAACACCCTACAAGGTGTCATGGCTTCAGAAGGGACATCAGCTGATTGTAAAAGAACAATGTGAAATAGAATTGCAGATGGGAAGTTACAAAGATAAAATCATGTGTGATGTGATGCCTATGGATGTGTGTCACATATTGCTGGGTAGACCTTGGCAGTATGACAGAGCAGCAGTACATGATGGGAAGAGAAACACCTACAAGTTTTTCAAAGATGGTATGAATCAAACATTGTTACCTACGGAAGAAGGAGATGCATCAAGTAAAAATTCTGATCCAAAGGCTTTATTGTTGAGTGGAAAAGAATACTTGCAGCAGATTGAAGATGATGAGGTAAATTTTTCTTTAGTTTGCAAACCTAAGGTAGTATTTACTTCTACTAAAATTTTTGATTTGCCAATTGAAATTCAAGAAATGTTGGAAAGTTATTGTGATATTATTGTGGATGATTTTCTTGATGAATTACCACCTATAAGAAGAATCAACCATCAGATAGATTTGATTCCAGGATCAAATATGCCAAACAAAGCAGCTTACAGAATGACTCCTACAAAAAATGAAGAAATCAAAAAGAAAGTGCAGGACTTGGTTGCAAAGGTTTGATCAGTGAAAGTTTGAGTCCTTGTGCAGTACCTACAGTGTTAAGTCCGAAGAAAGATGGAGGTTGGAGAATGTGCACTGATTCAAGAGCAATCAACAAGATAACAATCAGGTATAGATTTCCTTTACCTAGAATTGAAGATTTGATGGATTGTTTGAGTGGAGCAAGATATTTTTTAAAATTAGACTTGAAAAGTGGGTATCATCAAATTAGGATAAGGGAAGGTGATGAATGGAAAACAAACTTTAAAACAAATGAGGGATTGTATGAATGGATGGTAATGCCTTTTGGTTTATCAAATGCACCTAGCACTTTTATGAGGCTTATGAATGACGTATTGAAGGAATTTATTGGTAAATTTGCAATAGTATATCTGGATGAAATATTAATTTATAGCAAAACAAAGGAAGAACACCTGAGACATCTTAATTATGTCTTAAGGAAGTTACATCAAGAGAAATTACTGGTATATCTGGGTTTTGTTGTTTCTACTGAAGGATTAAAAATGGATCCAGAGAAGATAAAGGCAATTGTGGAGTGGCCTTCACCTAAAAATGTTTTTGAGGTAAGAAGTTTCCATGGCCTTGCTAGTTTTTATAGAAAATTCGTAAGGAATTTTAGTAAGATCAATGCATCTATCATTGAAACCATAAAGAAGGACAAACAACCATTCAAGTGGACTACTGAAGCTAAAAATAATTTTCAGTTCTTGAAGCAAAATATAACTGAGAAACTTGTCTTAGTTTTGCCTGATTTTAACAAACCATTCCAAGTGAAATGTGATGCCAGTGGAGAAGCTATTGGAGCTGTATTAAGTCAAGAAGATAGGCCTGTAGCATATTTCAGTGAGAAACTAATGAGACAAGAAGGAATTACTCTTCTTATGACAAGGAACTTTATGCAATTGTACAATCATTGAAGAAGTGGAGACATTATTTAATGTCTAAAGAATTTGTGCTATATTCAGATAATCATGTTTTACAGTATATTATGTAACAACCTAAATTGAATCAAAAACATGAAAAATGGGTTGAATATCTTCAAATTTTTAACTTTGTATTGAAGCATATAAGTGGTCAAGCAAACAAGGTAGCTGATGCCTTGAGTAGAAAAAGCATTCTTGTTCAAGAAAGTCAAATTGAAGTGTTAGGTTTTTATTTTCTTAAAGAACTCTATAAAACAGATTTGGATTTCAAAGAAGCATTTGAAGCATGTTGTAATCTTGTTTTGATGGACAAAAGTCAGTGGTTAGATTATTTCTTGCAAGAGGGTTTATTGTTCAAAAGAAATCAGTTGTGCATACCAAATTGTTCCATGAGAGAAAATTTAATCAGGGAGAAACATAGTGGTGGACTTGCTGGACATTTGGTGTTGATAAGACTTATGAGAAACTAAGTCATTTTTATTTTTGGCCAAATATGAGATCTGAAGTGGAAAAGTATGTGAAGAATTGTAAAATTTGTCAATATGCAAAAGGGAAAAGTCAAAATGCAGGTTTGTACATTCCATTACCTATTCTAGACAGACCTTGGGATATGGTAAGTATGGATTTTGTTTTAGGATTGCCTAAGACACATAGAGGAAATGTTGAAATTTATGTTGTAGTTGACAAATTTTCAAAAATGGCACATTTTATTCCATGTTATAAAACCAGTGATGCTACTCATGTTGCCAATTTGTTTTTCAAGGAGATTGTTAGATTACATGGGCTACCTAAAAGTATTGTATTTGATAGAGATACCAGATTTGTTGGTAATTTTTGGAGGACATTGTGGAAGAAGATTGGTACTAAACTGAGTTTTAGCTCAGCTTATCACCCTCAGACTGATGGGCAGACTGAGGTAGTGAACAAAATTTTGGGTAATCTTTTGAGAAGTCTTGCAGGAGAACATCCTAAACAACGGGATCATATTTTACCACAGGTAGAATATGCATATAATGATTCACCTAACAAAAGTACAAGATAGAGTCCATTCCATATAGTTTATGGAATGCACCCAAGAGGAGTATCTGAATTGAGGAACTTGGGAAAAGAAAAAATGAGAAGTGCTGAAGGAGAGGAGTTTTCTTTAGAAATTCAAGCAATACATGAACAGGTAAAGTAGCAGCTACAAGACAGCAGCATCAAGTACAAAAAGAGAGCAGATTTGAGTAGAAGAGAAGTTAATTTTGAAGTTGGTGATTTGGTTTTGGCACACTTGAGAAAAGAAAGATTTCCAAAGAGGCAGTATAACAAGTTAAAATTCAAAAAGATAGGACCATGCAGGATATTGAGGAAGTTTTCTGCAAATTCCTATGAAATTGAATTACCTTATGATATTGGAATATATCCAATATTCAATGTTGCTAATTTGTACAATTATGAAGATGGTGGCATAGATGATATACTAGAAGACAAAGAACATATTGACTAGGTAAAATAGTTACCCACAACAGAGCCATTACAGCTAGAGAGGATCTTAGACAATAAAGTGTTTAAGAATACCAGGGGACAAGAGTATTTTAAATACTTGATCAAGTGGAAGGATCAACCAATTGAAGATGCTACCTGGATGGCAGAAACTATGCTGCAGAAATTAGGTAGTTCTATGGAGGAGCTCATGAAGATTTTTGTCCTCAGGAGTCTGATGCAGAGGCATGAGGCTTAGAGACAAAAGGCTTCATTAATTATTCAAAAATCCAAAAAAAGTTACAAGCAAAGGTGTTTGTACCTCTAGCTATCATTTTACAGTTGTAATAGATAGGGTTGAACTAGTATTTAGGAGGATTGAACAATTTTAGATTTGTTTCAGCATATTTAGCTTCAGTTGATAGATTTAGGGAAGATATTTTGTAATTAGGATTTTGTCTAAAATAGAAGAATTCGATCCTCAAGAGGACGTCGATTGTTATGTAAAAAACCTATAAATGTAACCTCTGCAAAGGAGGAAATTGGATTTGGACCATGGAGGACTTGATTTAGAGGAATTTTCCTTTGTTTTGATAAAATTGCAAATTTTTTTTATTTGTGTATTCTTGGCAAGTTCCCGGAGGGTTTCACCCTTCGTAAATCCATTTGATTTATACATTCTGTGTAGCATTTTGAGTGTATTTGTTTCGGTGTAAGGATTCAGAATAAATTGAAAAAATATGGTTTCTGTGCTTGAGATTGAATAATCGACAAATGGTCTCTGTTTATTTAGTTATTAACCTCTGTATAAAGGGTTGGAAGGATTTGAAGAGATTCGGGGTTTTGGCTTGAGATCGGGCAGTGACAGTTGATCCATGTTTATTGATTTACCAAACGAAAAGGAGGTTTTTCACGTGAAATTGAAGTTAAATGAAGAAAAGGCGAAAAATCGTGTTTAAAACACGATTTAAACAAAATTTGAAGAAAGGTGGTTTTAGAGAAACCATACACTATTGTTGCACTGCTTTTGGCATATGAGCGGTTTTATTCCAATCGATCGAATCATATTTCGACATGTCGCGGTAACAATACCGCCCATTTCGCGTTGCATTTGGGAGATAAAGCTCGGAGGTCGAATGAATGCGATATCCGTCCGATCGTGATCGATGGGGATCCGACGGTGGTCGTGTGGAAAGCTGCGTGGGGGTTTAAACAAGGCATGGACCTGATGAATGGTTGAAATAGAGTTTTATTTAAATTTTTTGAAATCCGAAACCCATTTCAAAGGTCTTCAAACATTCATTTCCGAAGGTTTTGACATCTTCGAAGGTCTTTTAACCTTGGTTAAAGTGCATAATTATAATTCCGAAGGTTTTTATGATATTCCGAAGGTTTGAATATTGTTTAAAAAAAAGAACTTTATTAAAGTGTTTGAAGTTTGGAAATACTTTACAAGAGGGTTTGTAACCATTGGTCACAAAGTGAATCATTATGTATCAAAGGTATAAGGGGACCCAAAAGGTTTAAAACCTTGGTTTAAATTGCATTATTATGTAATAAAGAGTAAAGGGACCTTTTGCTTCCAAACGCGCATTTTATTAATTTTATCAACAATATTTGATAAATTTTGATGAATAAGAGTGCAGTAGGAGATCCGGATTAGATTCCTCCTGAACTAGAGAACATTGTAACCAAGTTTGAGCAACTCTCCTTAACGCCTGCACCCACACTACCATCAAGATGTACTAGGTCTAATGACCCCTTTGTCAAGCAAATCTTGAATTTACTTATTAATTTCCGCATTCTCAAAAACTGACATTATATACATGCCAATATTTGGAAGAGGTGTGTAGAGTCCCAGAATTGTTTTGTTTTGACACCCTTTTTACATCCATATTTCCCTTATTTTCCCATCACACGATTTTGAAATGGTAAAATACTTATGTGTCCTATTTTTCACACTTGTTAATATGCCCTATTTTTTTGTTAAATATTACATTCAGCTATGGAATTGACACAATTCCGCAGGTATTCCACAAATCTGCAACTACCTTCATTGATAACAGGGTTCCGGTGCACCAGCTCAAAAACGGAGTATAAGGGTAGATAGAGGATGATCCCCTCATGGATTTCCTCCTACTTATCCAAGCCAATTCACCAAGGAGATCACACAGTTATACAGTGAAAGGAAGCAGTCGACACGTAGCAGTGCTCAAGAACAAAGTCCAGGAATGTCACGATTATGTTGATTTGCTTTCCTAATAAAAAAACAACAGATAGCGATATTTTGTTTAAGTTTTAAACTTGTATAAGGATTATAATAGATATATATAGGCTTAGATATCTTGAATTGTTGAATGCACTCTTTAAAACCATAAAAACTTTGTGTATTTGGGGCGTGCCATATTTTATTTCCTGAAAATTTTGTTTCAAGACTTTTATGTTAATTTGAAGTTCCTCTTTCGTGCATTGATGCATTGATAGTGTTAAGAAACCTACTGCATTGCAGAGGGCCCCTGCAAGTAGATCATGTCATTTTCTTTCAGTTTTTAATTCATCTAAAAAACATTGCTATTTCGTATTCTAAATCTGGGTAATGCTTTGATTTATGATTCATTCTTAAGTTCAGTTTAAATAATTTAGTGCTTTGTTTATGCTTACTTCATAGATTCATTTCTTAAAATCATTCTGCCATATTTTATATAGCTTAGTTGATTTCCTTTTCATTTAAATTCCAGATTAAAATTTGCAGTAGATAAAAACTTTGTTTTCATAGCATTTCGATTTAAGTTTTTAGTTAGCCTTCAATTTTCATGTTTTCATAAAACTAGGACTGTATCATATATCATGCTTCATAATTCAGAGTTAGTTCACTATTTTTTGTAGCATAAAAATTCCAAAAACTACTTGATAGAAACACAGTAGAAATTAATCTAATGATTTATTTTGAAAGGATTCATCTCACAAACTATTTTTAATAACTCAATTCAATTGAAATTAACCATAGAAATAATATCCAACATAGATGAAAGATTTCTCTAAAAACATCACTGATCCATAGGAATTTAACACTGATCCATAAATTCAAAAATTAACAAAACTCTTAATTAAATCCTCACTCTAACGACGAAGAATTCTAGCACATATAGTGCACTTGAAATTCATCAGTTTACTGACTATGGTCGATAATTTGTGCTTGCAATTTAAGAACATTAAATTGACTAAAACTTTTGGCGTCGTTGCCAGGGAAGTGTAAATAGAAGTCTTAGAAATAAAACATGATATACATAGAGAGAGAAAGAGAGAGAGAGATTCTAAAGGTAGGTTTATAGGACGAGGAAGAAGTTTGATTCCTACGTCATCACTCACTCCACCCCGACCTCGAATTTCTACACCACCCACTCAAACTCGAACTCCATACGTAGTGGTCCACGTAGACTTCCTGAAATCCTAACATTTGAAATTCAACTTACTTCACCTACTTCATCTACCGAAGCTTTAATTGAAGAATAAAATCCTCCATCTCCAACTACAGGAGTAATTTTCTTATCTTCAACAAGAGAACAACTTCTAGGACAAGAATTAGAAGTCCTTAGTGAAGAAGAAGAAGAAGAAACTCATTCAAACTCTCCATTGATAGAAGAACCAGAATAAGTAGAAAATCGTGTTGTAGAATGAGATACCTACATTAGTTTTGAGGAATCCATCATGGTTGAAGAAGGAGAAGGAGAAGTACACAATGTAAATGGTGAACAACCTAGGATTGGAGGAGGAAGAGGAGGAAATAGAGGAGATGGAAGAGGAGGTGGAAGAGGTAGAGGAGATCCAGAACCTTTTGGATTCCCTATCCACGATGAGGATACAACATACACAATGAAAAATATTTCACCTACTATCCTCCCTAATTTTCATGGAATAATAAGTGAAGATCTAGAAAAATTTCTATTTGAATTGGAAGTATTATGTAGATCATATGATTATCTACATGATGCTCAGGATATTAAAATTGTTCCCTGCTACTTTAAAGGATTCAACATTAAAATGGTTTATGAGTTTAGGAATGAATTCTATAGGAACATGGGAATAAATGAAAGGCGAATTCTTAGAGAAATATAAGGATTTTTGTATGCCTAATAGCATGAAAAATGAAGTTTTTAATATGGCAGAAAGAGAAGATGAAAATCTTGAAGATTTTGTCGAAATATTTGTTTAAAATATTAAGAAGGAAAAAATGAATAAGCTGGATGAGGAAACTTTGAAAGATCTCCTACTAAAATCCATTAGAGATGAGTGGATTTATCTCCTCAATGTAATGGGGAAATGAGACATTTCTCAGTTACCATTTGGGGAAATTTGTGAATTATGTGTACATATTTCAAGGGGTAAATCGCGAACCGGGAAAAGTCTAAGAGATCGTCTCTTATCAAGAATAAATACATCTGTAGCTGGGACAATTAGTAGGGAAGAATTAGGAAATTTTCTTGATAATTTAAAAACAACTATTTCAGGGAGTCTTAGTGAGCAAATTGACACCCTTAGAATACCGAACAAGCAAAAATCTAAAAATGTTGCATTATCTATCTTCTGTCCTAGGTGTAGAAAGAAACATGCTCTGAGAGAATGTTATTTAGACTTAAAAACCATAGAAACGTATGTAATATGTATAGAAAATCATGATACTAATGAATGCCCCTCTATACCATGTCTTAGGGCTATATATAGTGAAGAAGGAATGCCAAATTAGGTAGACCCGCTTTTCTCTATTGCCAGAAGACCACGGAAAAATCCTCAAAATCAAAATCAAAATTTTAATCCTCAACAATTTGCACAATGGTAATTGGAATTCACCTATGCCATGGCAACCTTGGGCTCAACCACAACCTCAATCTTGGAATCAAGGGTGGCAAAATCCTTATGGAAGGTATGCTCAATATCAACAATATCCACCACTCTAACAAAATTTCCCACCACAATTCTTTCCTCAGAATAATCAATTAACTCAAGCTCAAGTTTAAAATACAAATCTACAACTCTCTCTACGATTTTCACAAAAACCAAACCAATTACCCGTTCAACCACTTCCGAATCCAAATAATAAACCTGTTTACAACATGGAAGGGCATAATTCTCAAACCTATATAATAACTCCACTAGATATAAATAATGTTCAATTAAGATCTAGTAGAGTATTAGAAAAGAAGAAACCCTTTGTTGTTATTCAGGAAACAAAGAAAAATCCTCGAAAAAATAGCAATAAACCTTAAGAAGAAGAAATTTCTCTTCCTCAGAAATAAAGTGATCAAACATAAAATATTCCCATAATTTCTGATGATACTCCTATTATAGAACAACCTTCCATATCTATTACAAGACCACCTTTTCCTGAAAGGTTGAAAATTGATAAAGGAGTAGAAAAACAAATCACGTTTCCTGATTATGATATGATTGATGAATTGAAAAATATCTGTATAAAAATTCCTTTATTGCAAGCTATAAAATAAATACCAATTTTTGCAAAACCAATTAAGGAATTGAGTACTCAAGGAAAAATAAAAGACATAAAAAGAATCCAATTAGTTGGGAGAATTGCAGACATCATGATGGGGAAGGAAACAATGCAGAAATATTTAGATCGAGGGAGCCCCATTATGAAAATTCACATCAATGGAATTGAAATACCAAATACACTGATTGATCCGAGAGAAACCATAAACATAATGAGTAAAAACATTATGGATCAACTAAAACTTCCTAAGATTTTTAGAGGAAAATGGAGGGTAGAAAAGGACCACAATGAGTGAATGAAATGATGAAAAGGGGCTGTTTAGGAAACCGTTTTGAAGGGAACAACAGATTTCTTGTTGGATTTTGGAGGGAACAGCAGGCCTTTAAGGCATAGTAGTTAAGGAACAACAGTTAGGGAAAAACAGCCTTCAAGAAAGACTGATTTTCTATGAAAATGATCTCTTGAAGGTTCAAGGACTGTTTTAGCCATCATTTGCTTATGAAAAAAATTACTGATGGCTAACAGTGGCTCCACTTGGGGATGGCAGCTCCTTGGAGGTGTCAAGAACTTCAGATTTTGATCTCTAGGATGTAGACCTGTGCCTTTATCCATTGAAAATATTTCTCCACTGATCATGCTACTTTGAAAAAAAATGATTAGTATCTGATGTCAGCAAACAAATTTTCTCCCAAACAGCTACCTACACAACCTACTTCCTAACATTTTTTCTTCAGCAGGTGCATTTGGACTTGCAGAACTTAAACATCAACATTTTATTCTTTTTTGAAAGCAGGAAAAACTAATCTAAATCTACCCTTATTTATTGCATGAGTTCATATTAGACTGTTGAACTCATAAATTCTCTACCTAAGCTACTATCTGCCAGGATTAGACTGTCTGGTAGATTTTATTCTCTATTTTCTAAAACAAAAATTTAAAACACAGTCAAATCAGGATTAAACGGTCTGATTTGTTGTGGGGCTATGACATAAAAACAAGCTACACATAGACTTTATTTGCAGAAATTTGAAACAAAATGTGAAGGCTTAAGATCTGAAAAATAAAAACATCCTTCTCTCTTTCTTTCAGCTCTGAATTTGATCTTTTTAGAGCTGTTTTTTTCTTTTCTCTTGGTTCAGATTTTGAGAATATTAGAACCAACTCTTCATCAATCTTCCAGGTTCAGGTTTTCAACTTGTTTGAACCACTGTTTTTCTATCCTAATCTATTCTATTGATAAGCCAAGATTTCATAGTTTGGCAAATCTTCTTCACTAATCTATCAACAGAAAATTTAAATCTATCTTAGTCATGATTGAGCTGTATGAATAAAATAGTAGTGTTGTTTTTGGTAGTGGCATTTAAGCTTGCACACCTTCAGATTTTTCCTTTCCTTTTTTCTTGGGTATGGGGCTGTACCTTTCTCTTTTATTTCTGCCCTCTTTTCCTTTTTTATTGTTTTTATAGTTTTCTTTCTTCAAAATTGAAAGCAGTGATATATATAATGAACAAAGCTTTGAAATTAAAAAATATTAGTTAACAGAAATAATGTTTGAGAACCCTGCCATTCATAAGGCCTCCAAAGTATTCAGCTCCATCCAATTCTTGTAGAAAAAATGCATTGTTTCCAATAGAAGATAAGGGCCTTGCCACAAGTTATCAGATTTTCCATGTTTTCCCTTATCTTCTCTTCTTGAATCCCATTTCAAAACTTTGTCACCAATCTTGAAATCACTTGCCTTGGTTCTTTTGTCAAACAACTTCTTGATGTTTTCTTGTAGTTGCTGTGCTCTAATGTATGCTTCCTCTCTGATTTGTTGTAAATGTATAGTCTGGTTTATTCTTCTTGTTACATCATCATCTTCAGACTGTACTTCCTGGATCAACTTCATTACTGGTACTCCTAAATTGGTTGAAAATATTGCATCAGTTCCATAAACTAGTTGGTAGGGAGACATTCCAATGGATTTTTTAATGGTTAGTCTGTCTGCCCATAAAGCATGTACTAGCTTATTGTTCCATGATTTCTTGTTGTCTTCCAGCAACTTCTTGATAATGTTTACCAAACTTTTATTTGAGGACTCTGCCAGCCCATTACCTTGAGGGTAATAAGCTGTGGAATGACCCAATATGATCTGATACTTATGACAGAATTCTACCATTTTATTATCCAAAGGCAACAACGTTATCAGTTATGATCTTTCTAGGACAACCAAATCTGGAAAGTATATGGTTTTCAAGAAATGAGATGATGACTGAGTCTGTGGAATTCCTAAAGGGGATGGCTTCTATCCACTTGGTAAAATAATCTGTTGCTGTGAGGATCCATCTATGTTGGGCAGCTGAGGGAGGATGTATTTCCCCAATGAAGTCTAGACCCCACTGCTGAAAAGGAGCTTCAACAATGATTGGTTGTAGAGGCAAGGGAAGCAACTTTATTTTGCCTTCAAAGATTTGGCATTTGTGATAGGAAATAATCATTTTATGGACATGTTGAAAGAGGGTGGGCCAGTAATAACTAGCTGTAAGGATTTTGTTGGTAGTTGATTTCCAATAGAGGTGGCCTCCACATTCTCCCTCATGGAACTCATGCTTGATATTATCTACATCATTCTCAGGCAAACATTTAAGCAATAATCCTCTAGCATTTTCCCAATATAAACATTTATTCAAAATGCAGTAATTTACAACTTTCAATTTTAAGAATCTTGCCTTTGTTTTAGACAAACCAGGAGGGACATTAAGATTGAGCAAAACATACAAAATATCAGTATACCAAGATGAATTCAAAAAATGATCTTCAATAATTGGAGTGGAAAAATCCTCCTATTCATCTAATGCATTAAACATGTTTATATCAAGAGCTTGAAAATTGAATTTTGCCATAAGTTTTGCTAGTCCTTGACCTTTTATGAGCTTAGTGGGTTTTATTTCTAAGTCATACTCCAAAATTATAGCAATCCACTTTCCTCTTTTTCCATCTGGATCTTGGGTCAATATGTCTTTCACCACTGAATGAGGCACAAATGCTATGATGTGGGAATGTAAAATGTAAACTCTGAAGTCTTTTAAGGCTTTGCCTAAGGCAAAGGCTTGCTTTTCCATTATGTTGTACTTCAGAGGTGCATCTCTTAATGCCTTGCTGAAAAATGCAATGGGCTGCTCTTGTCCATTCAAATTTTTCTGTAATAGGACAACAGCTACTGTGTGTTCTGATGCAAATGAAAAAATGAAGAAATTTTTTGAAAAATCAGGACTGATAAGAACTGGTGTTTTGGTGAGTGCTTGTTTTACCAGTTCAAATTATTTCTTTGCTTCTAAGGTCCATTTAACTCCTTCTTCCTTTTTAAGCATGTTTGTTATGTTTCTAAGGAGTTCAACTAGATTGGGTATGAACCTTCTCAAGAAATTAATCTTTCCAATGAAAGATTGTAGTTCCTTGATGTTTCTGGGATGGTTGATTTGAAATATACCATCAATCCTTTTTGGGTCTATACTTATACCCTCTTCTGATATGATATGCCCAAGAAGTTTACCTTCTTGGAGACCAAACAATGTTTTCTTTGGATTTAAGGACAGTCCAAATTTTCTGCACTTTTCAAAGACCTTTCTCAAGTGTATTAGGTGTTCTTCATCTATTTTAGAATAAATAGTTATATCATCAAGGTAAATCACAATGAAGTAACATATTTCTTCTGAAAATGCAATATCCATGGCTCTTTTAAATGTGGCACCAACATTCATTAAACCAAAAGGCATTTTAAAATACATGAAAGTACCCCAAGGTGTAGTAAAGGCTATTTTAAGTTCATCATCAGGATGTATCAAAATTTGATTGTAACCTGAGAAGCCATTTAGCAAATAAATTCTTTTGGAACCAACTACCTTTTGTAAAATATGATCCATTTTGGGTAAAGGATAGTTGTCCTTTAGTGAGGCTTTGTTTAAGTTTCTAAAATCAATGCAAAACCTTATCTCTCCTATTTTATTTATAACTGATACAAGATTAGACACCCACTCTGAGTATCTAACAGGGACTATAATTCCGGCATCATACATTTTCCTAATTTCTTTCTCTACCAGAGGTAGTTAAATAGGGTTGATTCTGCGCAATTTTTGTTTAAAATGTTTCTTGTTTTCTTTGAGGGGTATCTTATGCTTAATTATTTCTGTATCATATGATTTCAGATCTTCATAACTCCATGCAAAAACATCAGAAAATTCCTTAAAGAGCTCAATGTATTTCAGTCTAATGTGAGTTGGAAAATTTTTAGACAGTTTGATCATTTTAGGCTTTTCCTCACTTCCTATGTTGCATTCTTCCACTTCAGTTTCTATGGGTTCCAGTTTTGGCTTCTTGGCCACATCATTCAAATCAAATAATTCTTCTAAGGGGACCAGCCCTTTAGGCAAGCTTTGGTCTTTAGATTGTAGCACTTCTAAGTCTTCATCTTCTAAATCTGTGCTAATTTCTGTCATATGTTGGAGTTCATTTGTTAACAGATTTATTTCTGCAATCTTAGGAGACTTTTCTTCTTTAGTAAGTTGGTTTTCTTCATTAGTACAGTTTTTATCATAATTTGAATATGAGCTTGATGTTTCAAATTCATTTTTGGACTGTAGGAAGTATTCTATTTGTTTATCTCCATCAAAAACTTGCCAATATTTTTCATTATCTGGGACAGCTGGTCTATATTTGACTTGGGTGGTGCATTGCTTGGTTTCATAAGGTGTTAAGCAAGTTCTAGCAGCAAAGGCTAAACCATTGGCAAGGGCATTTTGGTTTCTTGGGACAAAGATAAGTTGGAATTCATCAAATGTTTTTAACAAATCCATGGCATCATTTATATAGGCTCTAAGTCTGGGATGTTTAGCACTGTACTCCCCATTAACTTTCCTAATAATCAACTCAGAATCCCCATGAAATTTTATCCTTTTGGCCCCTAATTTTTTCAATAGATGTAGGCCTAATAGGAGAGCTTCATACTCAGCGATGTTGTTTGTACATTGAAAATTTAATTTATAGGAATGCCCCTCAACATGATTGTTTTCAGTGTTTTGTATCCATATCCTGCTCCTGCATCATTTTTAGTGCAAGACCCATCAAAACTCATGCTCCAAAGAGGACTGTTTCCAGATTTGAGATTTATTTCATTGCTGTCCTCTTTGTCTTCTTCATCATTATTTTCTGTACAAAGGTTTGCACTACATTTTCCTGAGTTTTGTTCCTCAAAGTTTTTAATGTTTTGAGGTTTCACTCCTTGATTTTCATGATCTGCGTTATTTACATCACTGTATGGGACCTCAAGACCTTCAATCAGGGATAATTTTACGGATGGAAAATTATCTTGAAGTTTAAAAAATTGGCGAATCTCACTAGTCCCTAATATGAAAAATATAAAATGTTTTTTCATGCATTTGTAAAATTATTCAAATTTATAATTATATTATATATATTTTCTATATAATTTTGGTGATTTTTAAGGTAAAATAATTTTATATTGTAAAATTTGGGCGAATCATTTCTATAAAAAAATGCAAATTGGCGAATCTTTTTTTTGGAAAAAACATGGAAAATTAGCCCACCTGCGAATATTAGCCCCTAAAATTTTCCATGCCTTCAATTTGTTTTCTGTAAATTTCTAAATCAGTAAAATGTTTCTTAATTTCCTCTTTATCAATGGCTGTAACTATGTTTGTATGTGAACTGATTATAGCATTTGATGATTTTTCATTGACTATCTCTTGCTCTTTAGGAATATCATCATTAAAAAGAATTAAAGAGTCAAGGTCAGTGTGTATGGAGTAAAGAGGAGAGTTTTCCGGTCTTTCTTGGCTACTCACCATGTATTTCATGTGGGTTTCCCTATACAGTCTTCTAGGTTGGCTGAAGACAGGGATGGTGACATAAGTCATATCCATCTGCATAGTACCTTATAACTTAGCACCCCATGATCTTGAAAGGAACATGCCATATTTGGGGGGTATATTAGCCACTACAATTTCCATCACTAAAATCTTGGCTGGAATTTGGGCTAAGTTAACACACAGATCCTTAATTAAGCCTAGGCATCTCACCCTACTTGAATCAAAGGAGTATAAGTCTTTGTAGGGTCTAGTTACCTCTAAGCCTAATCTTTCCATTATCACCTTGGGCATAAGGTTGTGTGATGCTCCTGAATCAAGCATGGCATTGTGCAAGATATTATCATGGATCTTCAAACTGATGTAAAATGGAGGGGTGGTTCCTTCTTGAAATTTTCCTTCAATTTTTGGTCCAAAAATAAGCTCTGGGGAATCATCATTTAAGTTAGATGTGTCATGAACATCTTCTATGTTCAAAGCCTTCAAAATTTGACCTCTATATACATTTTGAATGACTAACTCAGTAAGTGGGACAGAGATTTTGATTTTGGATATTTCATTCTCAAGGCTAAAAGGAATCTGGTTTTTCAAAGTGTTTGATTTAGCCTTGTTAGTCACTCCTTGTTCAGCAAAATCAGCTTGCTAATTTTTAGTATTTACAGCAATTAGAGTAGTTTTTTTAGGAGCATTAGCTGAAGTGCTAGTGCTACTGGGGTTAACACTCTGTTTTTCATTGGCTTGGGTGTTTTTCCCTTTGTTCAAATCAGAATTTACAGCCACTTTTTTGTGAGTTTCAACTGTCTTTTTGGGTGTATTTTCAGGGCTGTTTTTGGAAGATTTATCAGAGGTTTTGTTCTTGGGAGTTTCTTGATTCCTTTTGCTTCTGAGGTCATATTGTTTAGGTGATCCTATGATGGCATTTTCAGAGTATTGTTCATAATAATCAGTTTCTGTTCTTCTGTTATCATAGGGTGTATATAGACCTTGTTTTCTTTCATAGAGGAAATCAGAATCCTCATTGCTTACTCCCAGCATGTTTATGTTGTTATCCTCTGTTTGTTCATTTGTTTCTTCATCCTCAATTACATAATTTTCTTGGAAAGGAGGTCTGATCTGTTGATCATCTTCTCTTTGTCTGTTTTGAGGTTGATTTCTCCTAAAGTTCTAAATTTGATTTTGAGATTGATTTCTGTTTTGGGGAGCTGATTGATTTTCCCTAGATTGTGCTCTCTCAAGTATGCTCATATTTTTCATCATTTCCTCCATCATTCTTTCCATTTTTGAGCTGGATGTGGAGGGTGCAGTTTCTTCCCTAAATGATACTTTCTTTTCATTCCTCATCCTAGCTCTTTTTTCAATCAGATTTACTTCCACAGCAAGAGCTCCCTTCTGCATGTATTCCAAAGTTAAAGGATCTATTTCTCTTAACTGATAAGCCATTTCATGATCAAATCCTTCAAGAAATTTGGCCAAAGCTGAGCCTTGAGGGGGTTTCAAGTATGGGGGTAGTGCATTATAAACATTATTGAACCTAGTGCAATAATTCTGAACACTTTCCCTAGTGTTTATTTTGAGGGTGTTGTAATCTGAAAGTATTTGAAGAGGGTTTTTTCTGACTTCCCATTTGTTTAGGAATGACTGATGGAGAGCTTGGAGGTCATTAATACTGTTAGGGGTTAAGCCTTTGAACCACTTTCTTGCTTCTCCCCCTAAGCTTTGAGCAAACAATATGAGTTTGATATTTTCATCATCAATCTCATTTCTATCAAAATAGTCATTCATATTGTCCACATGTTGTGAAGCAGTAGTAGCACCATTGGCATCATATAATGGTATCTTGGACCGATAGTCCTATGACAGATTGACTAAAGGTAAAGGAAGGACTAGGAGAGCATACCATGTTGCCAGATAGGAGGTTGTGGAAAAAATGGGGGCTTTACATGTGGAGGATGTAAGATGGGAGGGGGATGATGGAATGGAGTAGCTTGAACAGTGGGAGTATGGATAACAGAAGTGGATGGACTGGCAAGAGACTATTGAGCAGATTTTGGATGAGAGAAACCAAAACTATGAAGGAAATGCAAATCAGGTGGGGTAGTTTCTCTGCTAACAGTGTTTTCACCACTATGTTGGGTGAGAGTGGAGGCTCAAAGTATATCTGATCTATATCATCAAGTGACCTTGTTCTGAATGGGTTTCATAAGTCAACTTGTGAATCTTGTAGAGCTGTAAGGTTTTCAGGGACACAATTAGCTCTATGGACTGGTCTAACAACAATTGAAGTTTTAGACTTAAGAGACTTCCTAAGTATACTTTCTGGATTATCAACTGTCTTAGGAGGATTTGGATCAGGATAGGCTCTAGTATGAATTCTTCTAGAAGCCACAATGTTATGTTTTTAGACCCAATGATAAGAAAATTTCAACCAAGTATGACAATATTTAATAGGCTAACTGATATTTAACAAAAAAAACTTAATCCTTAAAGTTTCCTTAACTGAGTTTGTATGATGTTATGATAGAAATGGGTTTCCCAGTGGAGTCTTTAGGTTTATTCAGGATTATGGAGTCACCAGGTGGAAATTTTTAGCTTTTTAGAAGGTAAAATGTTTTATTATCCACCACCACTAATAGGTTTGAATACCAATCTGAAATGTTTTTGGGTTTTCTGAGTTTTTATTGTCCAGTGGGTTATGAGAGTGTCCTATATCTGTTTCAACACTTAGCTACAATGATGGGACAAATAGAGTTTACTCTGTGGCTTACTAGCTGATTTCTCCAAGGTCTTATAAGAGTCTGTTAGAATCCTAAGAAGTACTTAGATTGCCATTGATTCATACAAGTCCTATCATGATCACCAATATGCTTGGTAGTGCTTGAAGAAAGCTATTCATTCTTGACTGAATATTGAGTGTTTAGTTTTAAGGATTTTACTCAGAAGCTCCCCAGTATGGTCGCCAGTCTGTTAGGCCTCCGTAGTTTGTAAGATTGGCAAGTACAAACGCTGTAGAGCCTACATCAAAACCACTTTGGAATTTGAGGACCTAGCCATCCTAGATTCAGAGAGGGATCTCTCTATATATGTGTTTTCAAAGATATGATCTTTATACTTAAGTATGATTTTAGGCTAGTTATGAAGAACAAGGTTGTTTGTTTTGTTTTGGTTGGGCAGGATAACATGAAGATGAAGAAAGTTTGCATGAAGGGTGAAGGTGTAAGTAAGTGAAATAAAGTTTCAGTTGATAAGACAAGTAAGGAACAGCATCAATCCATTGGGCTATGGAGTCATAATAGGATTTAATTGCACAACAAGTTTCAAGAGTGGTCCATGGGGCAAGTCATCTATGTCAAAGGATCTCTTTAAGTTGATTTTATGGAATGAAACAGTAAGAAATGAAGTGAAGGAAGTAAAACACATGAAGAAACAAAGAACAGTCCAAGATCAGGTAAGTACTTTTAAACTAGCCTTATTTTGACATGCACTCAAGGGAAAAAACACAAAAGTAACCTAAGATCAGGTAAGTACTTTTAAACTAGCCTGCTTTTGATATACTTTCAAGAGAAAACATTTACAAACAGAGAAACAATTTAAGATCAAGTAAAGACTTTTAACTTAGTCTGCTTTTAGCATATTCTCAAAGGAAAACATCATGATAAACATAAAAAGTAGTCTAAGATCAGGTAAGTACTTTTAAACTAGCCTGCTTTCAACATACTCTTAAGGGAACTTTTCAAAGCAATTGTTGGAGAAGAAACTAGAGGTCAGGGCTAACCATAAACTTCTCTAGCTCAACTTTAATTAGCAGAATTATCAAGAACATTTAAAGACAAAATCTCAAGTTGTACTTAGGAAGTATGGGCTCACCAACACTTCACTGGTTATACTCGATTGAATTACCTTCAAATTAACAATCAACAGAAAAAATAAAGGTAAAGATTTATTAGTGAGATTTAGGGTATTTCAGAAGTAAATCCTAATTTATATTTTTTGTTCTTTATCAGAGAATAGTGGACATAATGGAAACATAAAGAAAATAACAATTTACAGTGAGAAACACATCACCATTGACATAGACCAGGATCCCATAAATCAGCTATTTGTATTTGATGTTGAAACCAGTTACAATCTTCAAGTCCAGTGGGTCTTTACTGCTTCAAACTTCTCATCTTAGCTTATGTATCTTCAATTCCTAACAGAGCTACATCATGCTTCAACAACTATTTACATTCAATAGGTATCCAAAGACCAACCTCTATACTGTCTTCTACAGCAGTATTTATAGAAGAATGAGGAGGTGGAGTGTAAGAAGGGTTCATTTGTTCAATTAATACAGAGTAATGGTTTATTGACCTTTGGGAGGCATAAGGGAGAAAATTTCGAATGCTCATCTCTGTTTTAATCAATTTTACATTAAATTTCATCACCTTTAGTTGCTTTTGTTGACTTTGAGGGTTTTAGGTAGGTTGGCAGTTAATTTTGAGCTTCCTTTTAAAAATATTCCTGACAATGTGATTAATATGCTCTCTTTTAATGAAATAAGCTCGCAGGTGGCAGTTTGAGGAGTTATAGCCTCAATGATGTGGCATTCGGAGGCTCCTTCACTGATTTTGTGCTGATCTGGTGGCTTTAAACACTTCTTGAGCCCTGATTCTTGCTTTAGGGCCTTTAAAATCACTTCGGAGTCTTTAATCCTTATATGCTGACTGTGTTTACTGTTTTGGGCTTTGTCATCTGCCTTTTACCTTTTCCCACCTCCCTTAACTGTAGGTTTAAACCCTTAATCCTCGACTTTTGATACTTAACCCTTGATATTGTGTATAAACCCCTGAATTGCATGATTAAACCTTTTAATCCACAACATTTAGTCTTTAAATTATTGATTAAATCTTCATATCTCTGGGGTTTTTCTTTAATCTCAGATCTTCAAGCTTTAACCTTCACCGTTCTTCTTCTTTAATATGTGCAGGCGGTTTTTTTTTGGTGTGGCAGAGGGTTTAATGTTATGACCAGTGCTCAAATAGCACCGATTAAACCGTGGAATAAACCCCGGAAGCCTTTACTCTGCATTGTTGGATTTTCATGGGTCACGATCTTAGGCCCTGTATCTTTATGAACCATAAGGGGCTTTCGGCCTCAAAAACTGCTGTCAAAACCTGCAAAAACCACAAAAACGTTACATAAAATCCTGCGGGTCAGAAAACTTCTTACAGAGGCTGATAGAGAGCGGGAGGAGTAATGTAGAGGGGGAAATAGGCAGGCGGAAGAGGGTTCATGGAGACAATAGGTGAAAATCCGGTTCAAGATGGCATTTGGCGCAAATTCGAGCAAAAGGGTTTGGAAATACGATGAATGGTTTTCGCGTTCAATTTGGGTGGTAAGTGGTTTTCAACGAATCAAACATGATCCAATTGTATCACACCACGTGGAATTTTCAATACCACCGGTATCGCGTGACTTTGGAGTGTTAAACTCCGAACACGAAAATTGTGCGATATGCAACCACAACCGTCGGATATAGGGGATGAGATCTGACGGTGCAGAGCAAGTGCAATGGAAAAGTTTCTCGGTTGGAGAGAAAGTGGAAACCAGGTGGCATCGTGTGATAGGGTGGGCGCTTTATGTAGTGGATGGTGGGTCCAGAGGGAGGTTGGGTGACGGAATGAATGATGACTGTCGGATCAAACAAATCAATGGTGGAGATTGCCTTTATAAGGTAAATGGATCGGATTAATGAGGGTCGTCGGTTTTTATCGATTGACGGCGAAGATTCGATACCGAAGGTAAAACGAAGAAATATGTCGGGTGAAGGGGGGATGCAGTGGGCAAGCGATGACCGTCAGATCGAAAAGATCAACGGTTAAGATCGCTTGGGAGGGTTGTATATCGCGAGGGGATTTTCAAAGGAGAAACAAATCTCTTTTAAAAGGGCGCGATGGTATAAGGGATAAGGGAGGAGCTTAAGGTGAAGGTGCTCAGGCGCGGTTCTGTGGAGAAGAAGCGACCAGGGGCTAAGGAGAAAAGTGCTTATCGCATCGGGGGGAAATTTTGTAAAGAAAAAGTGGGTTTATTAAGCGCCTGGTTATAGCGTTGGGCCTTATGATGGGAAGGATGGAGAAACTTAAGCCCTCAGGGGCTTAAGGCCTTTAAAAAGGATGGAAGAAGCTTTTTAAGGGGTTTTAATGTGTTTTTTGCAGTCCCAATAATTTTAAAAAGGAAAATTTCTTAAACCATAACAAAGGGTTTTATGGTTCAAAAGGGATTTTGAAGGTTTTTGAGGGGAACAGAGGAAAAATGAAAGAGAAAAGGAGCTTTTCAGAGGAAAATGGAGGGTAGAAAAGGACCACAATGAGTGAATGAAATGATGAAAAGGGGCTGTTTAGGAAATCGTTTTGAAGGGAATATCAGATTTCTTGTTGGATTTTGGAGGGAACAACATTCCTTTAAGGCACAATAGTTAAGGAACAACAGTTAGGGAACAACAGCCTTCAAGAAAGACTGATTTTATATGAAAATGATCTCTTGAAGGCTCAAGGACTGTTTTAGCCATTATTTTCTTATGACAAAATTTACTGATGGCTAACAATCCTTACAAAATCAATCCTTTATTAGTTGCTCTGTTTATTAACATTGTGCTTTCCTTTCTACTAAAGCCGCCACTGGAAATTCATCCACTGATTTATGCCTGCAGGGTAGAGGGATTTCTCCTCTTTTCTTCTCTCATTTACATCATTTATTTGGCTAGGCATTGCGCCTACTTTGCCCCAAGTTTGCAGGTAGAAACCAGCCTCGACTCCATAGCCCAATGATTGTTTTTCTCTTGCTGTTTCAACCCAAAAATTTCAAATCAAATCCCCGTACTTCATAGCTAGCCTAAGATTCACTTATTGCAGCCACCCTTCATTAGAAAAGAGAGAGCCCTCCCTAGTCTGGCAGGGCTAGATGCCAGATCGAAAGCTTGGTCTGTGGTTACCTCGGAATTGCATTCTTCAGCCTGAGGTACAATCCGAGTGCTAACAGTTTGAATAACCATGTTGTTTTCAAGTGTTAAGAGGCTAAGACATAAATACCATTCTCCACATCAGGGTAGAAAGAAGTTCAGGAAAGTCTAGGAAAGAAATTGATTTTGCAACCATTACAACAAGAGAGGACATTAGAGAGATACGTGTTGGAAGCCATATCAAGAGTAACGACTAAACAAGGACATAAAGCATGTGAAATAACCTATGAAGAAACCAATCAGTGAAGAAGTTCAACAAGAGAATCAAATACAGGAAGAATATCCATTAACCTAGTTGGGTGAGAGATCGTGGCATCATAACACTTTTAAGTAGTTGAGCATGGCCACATTTGTAAATCACATATTGCGAAATGTTTGTAAAAGTGGTGAAGTTTTTTCCATAAATTATTAATGAAACATGGTGATATTTTGTTCTTTTAGTTGGATAGCAAAGAGTTTTCCATTTCTATTCTAAACTTGACCGTGAGTGTGTTATAAACTCTTGGCAAGTATGGGGTTTTCTTGGGTCTTGTAGTTGGATGTGTATTCACAACTATAGGTTTGCATAGGGATACAAGTGTTAGTTTCATCATTCTAAGTCATGAAGTACAGAGGTTAAGGAAAGGGAAGGTGGTCTGTCAGAGGAATTTTTTATGCAGATCAAGATTGCAGACATGCTTACGATTTTTGGGACCAAAAGCTCCTCAACAGGGAGGAATGATCCCGGTGGCTCTGGAGAAGCTAAAAAATTGAAGTCTTTGGATATCATTGAAACTAGGGCCAAATCAAAGAACTCGTCGTCATGATTACAATGACGTAGATGACAAATCAATCTGATTTTATATGCATAAATTATGGCCAGTCAAAGTTCCGGTCAAACTAGGCCTAATGAAAGGGTTTAACAGAGCACCAATTAAATTTGGAGCATAGATAACTTTTCCAGTTTGGCTAATTTCAACGACATTCCACTAAATTTGGTGGCAACTAACCACATGAAAAATTCAAATTTAACGATAAAAGGAACTAGTACAAAATTTTCAAATGGTTAATTTTTTTAGTGACCCCTAATGGAATACACATGAGCTTTTTGGTTTGTGGTGGGTGGTGGGCCCAGTGGCCTCGCCAACCCCCCCAATGGTTATCCTATTACGACCAACCAACATATATTAAAATATATGGGCTGGGACCTACTGGAATAACCCTGGGACCCCCCAATGACACACCCAATTTAAATAAGAGACCGACTGGAGTTGGACCCGCGCAGGCTACTAGCCGACCCACCATCAAGGATCCAAAAATAACTGCCAACCAAAACTATAATCTACTTTTTTTATTAAAACAAAATTAACAACCAATGGGGGAGGTCTACCGGTTTGACCCTTAGTAGCCTCACTCTCATGTGAGTAAAACAATTCTAAGTCCAAAATAATTAAACTAATTATTATCATGAAAGTTGGGATTTAATCCCTCCTTTCTAGATTGGGTTTGTTCCTCATAGTTAGGGGTCAATTTAGGCCTAGTTGGTTGAGAGATTCTCTGCAACTAGTTAAGCTCCTATATTAGTGTTTTGTTGAGATCTTTTCTCAACCAAAGAGTCCAAGATAGACGCACTATCTTGAGACTAACTTCCTCATGTATTTATCTGTATCATAAACATTATTTTAATAATGAGAATGAGAGGAATTTAGAGAGGCTCTCAGGCCTTTTCCGCCATTATGTGAGTTTTGTTTAATATCCTTCATGTGGTATCAGAGCTCCAGTAATGCAACTGATGTGAGGAGGAGATTCTAGCTCTACAAGCCCTTGGAAAACTCCATTAAATTGATCAGCAATTGAATTGGTATGCAAATTGACCAATTTTTTCAGGGAAAATAAATTTCAATTTAGTTTCAGTTTTTATAAAAAAAAATTAGAAATTTGTCATTATTTTTTTTTTTGGAAATTTCATGCCCAACACACCAACGAGGACACTTCTGTTATCCCATTTTGTCGATATCCATGATTCAATTATATAGGTGCCTCTAGAACTTACAACACTGTGGCTTTTTATGAACTGAGCGGAATTATTTTGACATAGAACAATTTATTTCCGCTTTTTTGTGAACTGCGTGAAATTATTTTGACATAAAAGGACCGCAACCAACCATTATTGTTAGCAGTGGAATTTTGTGTACTACGCAAAAGATTAGGAGCAAGAATTAATCACTTTTCATCTCGCTGACCCCCATAGATGACTTTATCTGACATCCTCTCCTGGCCGTAGAAAAAAATGATAGGAATTCCTCTTCAGTCTTGTTGTCCCTCACTCCAATTGAAAATTCTAATGAGCGTATTCCCAAATTTTTTTAGATGATAGAGGAGACACCCAATAATACGACATGCTAGGAAGAAAAGGAAGCCAAGTGGTGGCCACCATTTTTGCCATATTCTCGTGGATTATATTCTCTAGAAGTTTAGAGCTGCTGACATATTCGAACCCCTAACCCCCTTAGACATGTAATCATTTTCAAGCTTGACAATGTCCTTGTTCAAATGCACAACAAATGGGCAGTGATTGTAGATGAACGACACCAGCAGTGCATGATGTCCTTCAAAATCTGCCAATTTCCAAAACTTTCCAGTGAGAGGTTTTGGTAGTTCAAAATTAGGGGTTGTGGATCCAAGAGGCATGGCATTGGAACAGTGAAAGCACTAAAAACACTTGAAGTGATTAATTCTTAGGGGAGAGCAGTGTTTTCTAGAGAAAGGGAAGTCAATAGCACGTAAATCAGTCGCAACGTGGCATAAACGTTCAACTGTTCAGAATAGGGACATCAAATTCAAAGCTCAATATCTCGCAGATGAAATTACCATAATTAAGGGTTGAACAAATGCAAAACTAAAAGGGCCATAGAATATTTCGTTGGTGAACATTTGATTCCATTGCAAGAGGAGGAATAATTATGCAAAGAAGTTTTCCTTGCTTAGTGTGTGCATATTTTGGGTATAAATTTATTTAAGCATTTGAGCTTTGCATACGATGGAGCCAACATGACTAAAAGTAAGGGGATTGTTAAAAGCATGCATGGTGAGTTATTTTAAATGGTCAAAGGATGTGATTTTTTTTTCAAAGCATGATGTGTGCTTTAAAAAAAAAGAAGAAGGTAGATTCATTCACATTTTAAAGTGAACGTAAAATCACTTTTTTATTTCTTTAAAGGAACTTCATAAAATTCTTTTAATGGGAGTTCTAAAAGAAATTAAATTTTTATGAAGGGATAAGATTGTAATAGTAAGGGCATATTTTGTAATTTTTGGAGAGATAAGGAATTTTTTATTGTTTTTCATTTGGAGAGATAAGGGAATATTTTTAAAGTCATTGTTGTAATCCAAAGTAATTTTTTACTTTGAGAGAGATTGAGTCAGTGCACACATCTTTTGAAGACATTTTCTTCCAAGGAGTTCTGGAACTTTGCGAAGGCTCCATGACAATGTTGTCAAGGTGAAAGATGATGTTCTCCACTATTTAATAAAACATATTTTTTTGGTGCTTGTGTCTTAGATCTCCCTGAAATTGAATAAGGGGATCTTAAGTACACCATGAGTGTGTTTGTGACGTCGCATGATTCTTGATGTTGCTTATGTTTTGTGTCTATTTTTGACACTATCTTTGTAAAATGCTACACATGGAGTACATAACAAATTAAATGGATGCATGGACATAATAAAGTATATAAACAATCAAGAAGCTATAAACTAACGCTGCACCCACATAATCAAAGATAACAAATTGACAACATTAAGATTCTAGAAATGATTCCACATCATTCAATAAAAGAAATCAAGTTAACGAAGCTACAAACTCAAGCATTCCAAGACAAGTCTACATCGACATCAACAACAATTTTTGTGTAACTTGCAAATAAATTTATTTTAAGTTAGCTTGTAATCAAATTGAGTTGAATTATAAGGGTGCATTCTTGGTTGAAATCGACACCTAAGTTTGAATTGATAAGGTGGTCAAATTAATACAATTAAGTCAAGTTCTCTTCAACAAAGTCATGAAGATTATTTGAACTTGCCATTGTAATCATTTTCTCTTGGGTGCCTTTTCAACAGTGATAGACACCCTTCTTTTACAAATACGCACAATCAAGTCAGTAAATTCAAGGATGTACAAAGTGCCAGCGAACAAATTCAAAGCATCAAACGAGCGAATTTCAACTCTACAACAAACAAACAACAAGTTCAAATCTATTGCAAGCGAGCGTGAGTATTCAATTATTCAAATAAGCGATCAAGCAATTTCAAGCAAGCGATCATAATCAAGTGAGCGAATTTCAACTCTACAACAAACAAACGACAAGTTCAAATCTACTGCAAGCAAGCGTGAGTATTCAATTATTTAAATAAGCGATCAAGCAAGTTCAAGAAAGCGATCATAATCAAGCGAGCGTGAGTATTCAATTATTCAAATGAGCGATCAAGAAAGTTCAAGCAAGCGGTCATAATCAAGCGAGCGTAAGTTCAAGTGTTGAAAGGAAACACAATAAGAAAGCGAGCCAATACAAAAGAGCGTGCCATTCAAGCAAAAAATCAAGCGAGCGTGTCATTCAAGGAACAAATCAAGTGAGAAAATTCAATCAAACAAGTGAGCAAGTTCAAAGCAAGATATTCAAATCTACGACAAGCGAACCTGAATTCAAGCGAGCGAGTTCACATGGCGAAACACATTCAATTGTTCTAAGTTCTTAACAATCTGCTTCTATCATCAACTAATGATATGGTGAAAATCAACAAAGCAACTCTTGCTGATATTCAAGTACATCTTCAACAGGCACATGAAACAATTGAGTTTCTTCAATTGGAGTCACAACTACAACGAGATGAGTTGCAATAGAAAAGTGATGCTTCCAAGCCGTTCAACTATAAACATAGTTACTGATCAAACGAGAAAATTACCTGGTACCCATTTTTTTGAGGTAGCAAAAAAAAAACACCCGGTTTTGAAAAGTGGTGATGCATAATCACCCCTTTTTTTGGAGCATAGTTTTGGTACTTTAAATTTTCTTATGATTTTTTTTTAAATGTCATGATTTTCATGTCAATTTTGAAAAGTTTTGATGTAGAAAAACCAGATTTTTTTTGGATCATATTTTTTGAACTTTATTTATTTTTTATTTTTTAATATCATGTCGATTTAGAAAAATGGTTATTTTTTAGCACTTTAAATTTTTTTATTTATCAAGTATGAACATTTGTTTTAAAATGTTAATGATTTTCATGCTAATTTTGAAAAGTATTGATGTAACATCAATCTTTTTTGTTTAGAATGGTGATTTTCATCTTGGTAATAATACATAAAAATAAAATACAAAAATATAAAAAAATATGAAAAAAAACCAATAAAAGTATAAACAAAAACATAAATAACTTGTAAAAATAAAAAATTTAAACAAAAAATTAAAAAACAAATAAATAAAAAAACAAAAAAATTCAAAAGATAGATTAAAAAAAGAAAAAATTCAAAAAAACCTAATAATTTAAAGACAAAATAAAAATTGACCCAAAAAAACCATTTTTTCTAGTAAAAAAAAGAAACAACATAATTAAAGAAAATGGGAAAATAAAAAATAAAAAAATAAAAAAGAAATTTAAAAATAATTAAAATTAAAAAAAAAATTGAAATAATCAAAATACAAAAATTAAAAATAATTATAATTTAGAAATTAAAATCATTAACTAAGCGTTCGGCTCCACGCTCTGGCTAAGGTTTGTCGCGGTGTATCGGGTCGTTGGCGCGGCGCTTGGGCCTGGCCCCCTGCCTGGTCTCTCTGATTCAGCTCTCTGTCCACACGCTTCCGCATGGATCTGCTGCTGTTGACCTAACAACGTCGACCGGATTATTCCTCTCCGTGAGTTCCCCTTCCTCATGGATCTTGGCGGGGGCTCTGCTGCTTCCCCCCCGATTCCTCCAGAACTGGAAGCGTTCAAATCCTTGATCGCTGCTTCTGTGAAAAGGCCGAATGGCTCTCAGTCCAAGTTTGTCAAAAAACTAGGAAGCATCCCCACGGTGGCCCTGCCGGTGGAAGAAACATGTAGAACATCGTTGAACCTCGCCGAAAGAGGTCTTATTGGCCAGTTCACAGGGTTATGGCCATCCCCGAAATCTGTAGAGGAATGGACAAAGTGAAACTGGACTCCGTTGGTCAAAGAAGGAATAAAGAGTCATTTCGTTGGCAAAGGTTTCTTTGTGTTTGTGTTTGAAAACACTGAAGATAGAAGTCTGATCTTCATAAACGGGCCATACTTCATGGGCCCCCAAGGACTCTACCTGAACAAATGGTCACCCGACTTCGATCCTGCTCAAGACGTTCCCACGACGGTTCCTGTCTGGGTGCGCCTCCCTCATCTCCCCCTCCACTGCTGGAGCCAGAGTTCGCTGCAATCATAGGTAACGCTCTTGGCAGATACATAGATCAGGCGCCGAGGAAGGATCAATAATCTTGTGCCCGTATCTGCGTTGAGGTCGATATGGAGGTCGGTTTACCCGAAGCAATCAAACTCACAGTGGCAGACTGGACTCATATCCAAGAGCTCGACTATGAGCAGCTGCCTTTTAAATGCCGACACTGCCACGAATACGGGCACTTCGCAAGATATTGCAAGAAAAAAAATGAGGAAACTGCAGAGAAAGAAAAAGGAGAGCAATGGAAACAGGTAAAGAAACCGGCAAACAATAGGCAGAACAACAAAAACAAAGGCAAAGAGACAGGGAGCAAACCAGGGCAAGAAAATGAATGCACTCAAATCGCTGGAAGCAAGGAAACCATCAGCATAGAAGAGGAGAAAAACCCTTTTGAATCACTCACTCCACCTTCTGATCCTCCAAAAGCAGATCCGGAAGATCCCCCCCAGCAGAACAACATCGAACCCTCAGATCCAGGTATTACTTCTATCATGAACCCCAGCAATAATTCATCCCCTTCTTATGCTGATATAATTAAACAAAAGAAGAAGAATGTAGAAAATGAGGTCTCATCGAATGAAGAGATTTTAGAAAGGACATCAAAGCGAGCTGGAAGGAAATCAAACAGAGAAACCAGGGAAGAAGAGTCTGAAAGACAAAAAACTCTGGGAAGTCAAGCTACCATTGAAATGACCCTCGGAAGGAACACCAGGCCAAGAGCTCCTAAGGGAGGAGGACCTACCCCAACATGTTATAAATGATGCAGCTAGTCTCTTGGAACTATAGGGGTTTGGGGAATCCCAAAAAGGCGGAGGCTATCAGGGATTTAATGAAGATGGAATCCACAGACATACTCATGCTCCAGGAGAAAAAAATAGAAGGGGAAATCCTTCTAAACACCAGCAATACAAGATGGAAATTTGACTCAGGAAAGGTAGTCAGTGCAAGAGGCACGGCTGGAGGCATAGGCACATTCTGGTCCAAGAGCTCCTTCTCCTTAGAAAGTTCCTTAGTGACCCAACATTGGATATTCACAGAATTGCGCCACACAGCAAGCAATTTTAAGATAGCATTGTTCAACTTGTATGTCCCGGTGCACTACGAGGAGAAGAAAGAATGTTGGACTACTCTTTCGGACTATTTGGAACTCCTCAATCCTATGAATATAGTCATAGGTGGAGATCTGAACATAATTTTAGATCCCAAAGAAAAGAGAGGAGGGACCTCTTTGAGAGACCCCTTCCTCATCACAGTGGAGAACCTCATCCAACAATGGGACTTAGTAGATTTCAAACCAGTGAAAGGTGAATACACCTGGACTAACAATAGAGCAGGAGAACACCATATCTCTGCAAGGTTGGACAGATTTCTCACCAGCAGCTCTATTATGATGGATAAAAGAATTGTTTTTTCCAAGATTCTTCCTAAGCTAACTTCAGATCACAAGCCAATTCTATTATGCCTTAAGGAAGAAGAAGATCTCGGCCCCCTCCCGTTTCGCTTCAGTCCTCTTTGGGCTGAAAGGGAAGGGTTCTATGAAACTGTTGAAACAACCTGGAGAACAGAGGTTCCTGGCTCACCAAGCTATGTATGGGAACAAAAAATGAAAAACACTAAGAAGGCATTAAAAGACTGGATAAAACAAGACACCAACACTCCCACTAGTCAGCGAAAAGATGCAGTCAACCAGCTAGAAGATCTTCAAGTGGGAATGGAAGAGAAAGACATCTCGCCCAGGGATCTAGATAACGAAAAAATTGCCCAAAAGAAAACATATAACGCATTCAGAAACGAGGAAGAGTATTGGCGTATCAAATCCCGCAGCTTGTGGCTCAAAGCTGGAGATAGAAACACCAATTATTTTCACAGGCAATACAGGGTGCGCCTTTCGCGAAACCACATTGCTGAAATCATTACAACTAGTGGTCAGGTTTGCAGAGGATATGAGCAAATCAAGGAAGCAGCGGTGAATCACTTTCATAATCTCCTTAGTGCAGAAAAGGATGGGAGCGAGGAAGATATTGTTGAATTCCTCACAAACATTCCAAATCTGGTCAGCGCAGAAGACAACACCACTCTAATGAGCCATGTCATAGAAGAAGAGATTGCAGACATCGTTTGGTCCATGGAGCCGGACAAAGCACCTGGGCCCGACGGTTTTTCAATACATTTCTACAGAAAATGCTGGGACCTTATTAAATCTGATCTCATTAGAATGGTTCATGGGTTCATGAGGAAGGCTAAGATAGGAGGCGGTATAAACTCCACCTTCCTCGCTTTAATTCCAAAGGAGGCAAGCCCAAGCTCTTTTGAAAGGTACAGGCCAATTTCTCTGTGTAATTCGTCCTACAAGATTGTGGCAAAGCTGTTGGCGAACAGAATTAAGCCCCTCCTGCAAAAATTAATCTCCCCTGCCCAAGGGGGATTTGTTCAAGGAAGGCACATACTGGATAACGTCATACAAGTTCAGGAAGCTCTTCATTCCAGTCACACATGCAAAGAACAAGGTATGCTCATAAAACTTGATATGTGCAACGCATTCGACAGAGTCAATCGTTCTTTCTTGTATAGGGTCCTTTTATCCTTTGGTTTCAGTCAGGCCTTCATTAATCTTATCAAAGCATGTTTGGAAAGGATATGGATCGCGCCCATGATAAACGGTAGACCTGCTAATTTCTTCCTAGCCACCAGGGGTTTGAGACAGGGCTGCCCCCTTTCACCCTTCCTCTACATACTGATGGCAGACTCCTTGAGTAGAACACTGACTCTGGAAAAACAAAAGGGCAGCCTTCCAGGGATCAGAATTGTGAAAGGCTTTGAACCTATGAATCACGCACTGTTTGCCGACAATTCTTTATTGCTCGGAGGGGCATCTCCACGAATAGAAAAATCCTTTATATCTATACTTCAGAAATACTGTAGTATCTCCGGTGCATTGGTGAGTGAACGGAAAAGCGCCGTGTATGGGTGGAACACTGCGCAACACCAAATTGAGACAATTGCAAATGAACTGGGGTATGCAGGTCACACAGATTGGGAAAAAATAAAATATTTGGGACTTCCTATCACGCTTGGCTCCAACAGAAATCACCTGTGGGAGGATGTTATATCGAAATTTAAGAGGAAGATCACCACATGGGGAGGCTTCTGGCTAACCTCAGGGGGCAAATTAACGCTCATCAAAACAGTGCTTTCGGCTTTGCCCATCTATCAAGCGTCTCTCATGCTGGCTCCAAAGCTTATTTCTAACCAATTTTCCAGACTCATGCGTAATTTCTTGTGGAAGGGCGGGAGAGGAAACTCCAACAGATTCCACTTAATAAACTGGGACATGGTGAAACGTCCGCTGGCAGAGGGAGGTCTTCAAATTCGAGACCCTGTTCATGAAAATATAGCACTCGGTTGTAAGCTATTATGGAAAATTCACGCAGAACCTTCTCACCCAGTGAGTCAAATATTTAATCTGAAATACCTCAAAAATCAGTCTATTAAATCCTTCAAGACAGGGAAATCCCCAAAAGGAACTCAGGTATGGAAATTGTGTTATAGAGCTATCGAGTTTTTCAGATCTCATTTATACCGGATCCCTGGTAATGGTAAAAAAACAAAACTATGGAAAGACAGCGTTATGGGGCACCGCCCTCTTGCAGAAAACCAAGAAATTAATGAGGTAAAAGTCTGGTTACAGTCAAAAGGTATAAGGAAAATTGAATATATCTCCAGCTAGGACAGAAATGGGAACTGGCAATGTTGGTCTTTCCCTAGAATTCCCCAACATTTAAACGCACAGCTAGACACACTTCAAGCTGCAATCTCTGATTTTGCCCCGGTTCACACAGAAGACGAAGATGTTTGGGGCTGGGGTAAGACTGGAGTATACACAGTCAGTCATGGTTATTATCAGATGCAGAGTCAAAAAGATTTGCCATACCCGGAATCTGTGTGGAAAAAGATTTGGGACAGCTTCAGCATTCCCAAAATCAATTTCTTCTTCTGGACTCTGTTTCACAACAAAATCTTAACTGGAGATAATTTGTGTAAGAGGAACATAGTTGGACCGCATCGATGCGTTCTTTGTAAAAAAGCCTCGGAAACTGCAAATCATCTGTTCTTAACCTGCGATTTTGCAAAGGAGGTTTGGTCTTTCTTCCTCGCCGGACTGAATGTTTGTCCTCCATCTCAAAGCACTATCAACACCATGTTCTCCTCGTGGAATGACATATATCCCTTCAGCATAGCCAGCAAGTCAATTTGGCAAAAGGTGTGGACAACAGCACCAAAGTACGTTTGTTGGAAGCTTTGGTTAGCTCGGAATGAAATAATTTTCAACAATACTGAATTGCCTGCAGCAAAAGTGGTAGATCAGGCAAAGAATCTCCTCTTGGAAACTCTGAACCATTCCTTAGCCAAAGATGACAACTCCTTGCGCACCGAAGAAAGGGTGTGGTTGGATGCATATACAGGAAATCCCAGTCCTCCTGCACTCAACCGCCCTATGCACACAGGAAAATGGCAAATTCGAGAATCAGAGGATAGCTTCCAGCAGTGGTGGAAATCTCAGGGCAAATGCTCCATTTTTTTCGATGGAGCCTCAAAAGGCAATCCAGGGAGGGCCGGAGCAGGAGGGGCGATCTTCTTCCAGAATGGGAGCAAAGATGTCTTCAGTTGGGGCCTTGGAATCAAAACCAATAATCAAGCTGAAATTCTCAGCCTTTTGAAAGCCTGTCAAATAGCAAGAAAAGGAAATCCAGATGAAATTCTAATTTTTGGAGATTCTGAACTGCTGATAAAAACGCTGGTTAACAAGACAAGGCTCAAGGATCCAGTGCTAAACAAACAACTTTCAAGAGTATTCAGAATCCTGAAAGACTTTTCTTCAGTTCAGCCCTTCCATATTCTCAGAGGACTAAACAAGGAAGCTGGCAGTTTGGCGAACACCGGCTGCTCTATACAGGATGGGATGATTAGCATTAATGCAAAATTACCGATCATGGCAAACATCCCTTAAGCAGAAAGAGAGCAAATGTAATTTCTGAAATTTGTAATGGCTGTTAGGCTATGCCCAACCTGTTTACTATCAATAAAACATAACCGTTTCAGTTAAAAAAAAAAAAATTTAGAAATTAAAAAAAAAAAAAAAATTAAAAAAACAACATTCAAATCAAAATTTAAAAACAATAAAAATTTAAATTAAAAATAAAAAATAAAATTTAAAAACAAACTTCAAAATTAAAACATTTTATTAAAATTTTCAAAAATATATATATATATATATATATATATATATATATATATATATTTTGTTTTTTTTATAAATTAAAAAAATTAAAAAATTTCAAGACAAATAAAAAATAAAAAATAAAAAATAAAAATATAAATAAAAAGTAATATATATATATATATATATTAAAAGTAATAAAATTAAATTAAAAAACTTAAAAAATGAATTTAAAAGTTAATAATAATAAAAAATTAATAGAACAAAAAAATTAAAAATAAATAAATAAATAAAAATTTAATTTAAAAAAATAAATAAAAAAATAATAAAAAAATTAAATTAAAATAATAATAATAAAAAAAATAATAAAATAAATAAAAATCACCGTCGCCGCCCATTGTCGCGTCCCTGGGGCCGTGGGGCTCGGTTGACGGGCAGCGAAGAGCTGGCAACTCTCCGTCGCCTGTCGGCCGAGCCCGTCGGTCCCCAAGGGCGATGACAATGATATTTATTTATTTATTAATTAGTTTATTTATTTTTATTTTTAAAATTAATTTTTTACTTTTTAATATATTTTTTAATTTATTTGTTTTTTTTGAATTAAAAAAAAATGAATTTTGTTAATTTTTTTATTTAAAAATGTATTTTTTGATAGATTATATGCACATTATTATTATTATTATTATTATTATTATTTAATTTAAATTATTATTTAAATTATATATATATATATATTTTGATGATGATGATGACGATGATGATGATGATGATGGTTAACGTTCATTGAGCCCAATGGTTAAAGTTTTATATTTTAAAATTTTTATTTTTATTTGTTTTTTAAGTTTCATTTTTATTTTTTAAATTTAAATTAATTTTTATTTTATTTTATTTACTTATTTTTTAATTTTAACAAATTTTAAATTTTAAATATTTTATTTTACCAATTTTTTTTAATTATGTGGTTTTTTTTTATAACTTAATATATATATATATATATATATATATATATATATATATATATATATATATATATATATATATATATATATATATATATTTGTTTTTGTTTTTTTTGGGGTTAATTTTTATTTATTTTTCTTTAGATTGTGTGTTTTTTTTTAAATTTTCCTTTTTTATTTTCTTTCGAAATTTTGAGTGTGTGTATGTGTGTTTTGAAATTTTAAATTTTTATATGTATATTTTTTTATTTTACTTTTACAAGTGATATTTTATCTTTAATACCATGCCTAAAGATCGTTGGAATTTTATTTTCAAAAAGGTGATATTTTATCTTGAATGTCATCCGTGGATTTTCAAGGCTTTTCAGAGACACAATAATAGATTATCTTTAATGCTCTGCATAAAAATTGTTGCAATTTTAAGACTTTCATAATTTTAGCTTTAATGTCATGTCTATCATTGAAATTTTAAGGTTTTTCAGAGTCATGATATTTATCTTTGATGTCATTATTAAAAATTGTTGACAATTTAGCCCGAAAAGAAAAAGACGTTATTCCAACATTAACACTTTTCGTTTTCAAGGTGTTTTTTTCACACAAAAAATTAACAACGTTATTCTAGCCACAACTCTTTTTGTTTTCAGGCTAATTTTTGTACACAAAAAATTGGCGACGTTATTCCAGCATCAACACTTTTTGTTTTCAAGTTGTTTTTTGCACACAAAAAATTGGCTATGTTATTTGACCATCAAAACTTTTTGTTTCGGGGGTGTTTTTTCAATCCTTTTTTCAAGAAAAAAATTGGTTTTTAGCACAATTTAAAAAAATGTTGAAAGTTGACCCTAAAATAAAAAAAAAGTGTGTTTTGGAAGACACACTTTTTGTTTTTGGGCTGTTTTTCATGTTTTTTTTGTGTTTTTTTGGGCTAGAGTTCTCGTTTTGAGGTAATAGTTCCTGTTTGATCGGTAATTATGTTCATACTGTTGAAGGTAAATATGTTGATTCCAAGTCCCTTTTCCAAACAACTTCAAGTGTAGAAGTTGTTCATGACCACGTTCAACTTACTTCTTTCAAGCCAATCATCAAGCCATGGGAAGAAATCCAAAGCAACAAAAATCGATGAGGAATAGGATATGCCAAAGAAGACAACTTGCATATCCTAGATTATTCAAAGTTAATCATGTTCATCAGTGCAGGATTTCTTGATCAAATAACATCAACTAGACATGAGAAAGTTGAAGACAAACCAGAATGCACACATTGTCAAAGAACAGGTCATATGGAAGATCATTGTAATGATGTCCATCCTTGTTGCCATTGTGGCAAGCATAGTCATTCATCAGAGAAATGCTACAACCAAAACCAACCAACCAGATTGAAGATCAATTATGCATGGATTGATGCTTGGGAATGGTCATCAACAATCCAAATATTGTATAAGTTTTACAACCAAATTTAATCACACCTATTGCAGCCAACAGTTAAATGAAGATGGTACTCTCGTGCAATTGAACGGGGGAGTACACTAGTCAAACACTCCTACACCTAAAAGGGGGGGGGGGAGTTTAGAAATAATTTGTAGAAGATTGTCTCTCCTTTCAGCTGACAAAGGGGGGGAAATGATATTGAAATTGAAGGTGTTTTTCAGACTGAAAGTCTCGACAACATCAACAAAAGCAGTAAGTGGGCATCTTCATAAGCCAATGGGCTGTCAACAACAAAAGCAACAGTGAGAATTTTTTGATATCGCCAACACCAATTCACCAGAGGTCGTTCTCAACATCAAAGAAGCAGTTTCTACATTATCAAATTCGCTAGTGGGCTTTCTCAATATTTTGTGAGTGGAAAAGAAAATTCGCCAATGGGCATCATCAACATTTTGTCAGTGGAAAAAGGATGTTGATTGCAAGCAAAGGACAAATGGATCCTTTTGCAGTTTGGCACGTGATGGAGTTGTCAAGAAAAAGTCAGAGATGAATCAGACTTGCTGCTGACTCATGTTATTTTCAGATTGGATTTTTTTCGTCATTTAGCTTTGGCGGTTTTTCAAGCAGTGTTTTTAAGGATCAAGAGTTTCAGCATGGGAACTTGGAAGATGGTTCCTAGTTCTTATTTTGGACTTATTATTGAGGGGGGGAACGTTAGCCTCACTCTCATGTGATTAAAACAATTCTAAGTCCAAAATAATTAAATTAATTACTATCATGAAAGTTGAGATTTAATCCCTCCTTCTAGATTGGGTTTGTTCCTCATAGTTAGGAGTCAGTTTAGGCCTTGTTGGTTGAGAGATTCTCGCAAATTAGTTAGGCTCCTAGATTAGTGTGTTGTTGAGATATTTTCTCAACCAAAGAGTCCAAGTGATCTGAAAATGATCTGGATAACTCATATGTATTTCAAGAACCTACCACTTAGTTTAAATTAAAATGATCTAGCTTGTTCTTGACAATTTTGCAGAATTATTCACTTGAAAATGGTGTATGAATTTTTACTGTTTATATGTCTTAACTTCATTTTTTCTTGCTGTAATTTAACATGTATGACAACAACATAATGCAGCAAATAATCATTCAAACACAACAACAATTTTAATCTAGGAGTTCACCCAAAATCTCGTGGGCTACGTCTTCTTTGAGCTTTGTCATCATGACTCAACTCTTTGGGATTATGGTAAGTTTGTTTACAAGTAAATACTTAATTCCAATGAATACCAAAATGATCCAAAGGACTGAAAATACCACAAATATCCCTCAATTGGCTATCCAAACTTTGAAAAATAGCTTTAGGATCTTGTTGACACGACTCCTTCTGTCGGTGCACTAAGCTACTATGAGCTTCTAAATGGCACAAAATCCCTCAGAAATCTGTTTCTATCACTGAAACCACTCCTAATGTATCCAATATACATCAAACATCAATATCAACTGATAAATTGCTCAAATTGAGCACTGCATTCCCCAAATAGGCTATCCTCCACGGTTTGCCTAGGGTTGCCCAGAAATTCACATCAGCTTTTCGAGCTCTGGAAGTTCTCAAAATGTTCTGAAACCACTTCCATTAGTTCCAAAATGACTTAAATAGTCTAGATAGATTTTTGTTTCATCAAAAATAGCCTCCGTCTACTCTGGTTTCGCCTTAATCACTTATCGGCACCCCCTAGCACTAGGGTCAAGGAAAAATTCTCTGCTGCGTTTTCAACCTCTAAATGAATTCAACACTTGCTAAAAACTATTTAAATATATTTATAATGATATTTTTAGTCAATAATGACCACTGGTTCACTGTAAATGGTCTCAAACAGCTCTTTCTAAGCCCTCCACTGCTACTGGCAAAATCTGGCACTAAACCCCTGGAACTTTATCGAATCCTTTCGGCCTTCAAACGTTCTCTACAGGCTCTGAAAACCATATCATAAGATTCAAAACATCTGAATTATACAATTTAGACAATTGGAACTCTGGAAAAGGACTCTAACTCCCCTGGTTAGGCCTCAAACTGAATTTGTCTCATGGTGGCCCTTATGGCTGCTTCATCTTCCCTGAAGAAAAATCTGTTGAAGATCACCTCTATTCGACCTGAAACTTGTCCCAAAGTTCTCATAAGGTTGAAGAGACTCAAAATTGACAAAAATTTCATCCAATTTGGTTCAATAATGAGGGAGTTATGGAAAAAACCAAATTTTCCCAATGTCCATAAATTAGCTCCACTAAAAGTAAAGAATTGAAGTTTAACTCCAGTTAAAAGTGGCAACTCTGCCATTTTTGGCACGCCCGCTAGAAAGACCGCCATACAAACCGTAAGAATTAAATTTAAACTTTTTCGTGTGGGCACATGCCCCCAACATTTGCAGTCAGATTAAATGTTAGAGTTATAAACTCCGAAACCATCGCATGTGATAAGTCTAACCCTTTACGCTCGATGACGGTTGCATTTTCACGGGACCAAAGTACCCATCATGTGGACCCATTGTACTCATCACGTGGACCACTTTGTAACCATTTGAACAACAGTCAAATCAATTTTCAAGTGTATTAAAAAATATACATGGAACATGGATTCATTTTGGGTTTTATTTATAAAGTGGAATTTAATTTAATAATTAAAGTTTTTGAATTAATTATATTAATTATTTAATATATATATATATATATAATATAATATATGATTTTTCAACCATATAATATTTTATAAATAAATAAATAAAATATATATATATATATATGTAATTCAATTTTTAAAAATAAAAATAATTCCAACTTTAGAAATATTAGGAATTTTACCCATATATAAGACTAAATTGGTGAATTTTTGCAGTTTATCCCGGTATTCAAAGTGAAATAAATTTTGCATACGACCTCGGTTTTGAGAACCGTTCACGGAGCCAGAATCGCAGCGACGAGACCTTTACGGTCATTTAGATTGCAACCAATTTTGAATACTTTCATTTTTGAGCAATTTGCATAACTTGGAAATGATCTCCTGATCACCAAGATAGACACACTATCTTGAGACTAAATTCCTCATGTATTTATATGTATCATAAACATTATTTTCATAATGAGAATGAGAGGAATTCGAAGAGGCTCTCAAGCCTTTTCCGCCACTATGTGAGTTTTTTAAAATATCATTCAACCCTAAGAATTCCTCCAACCAAATTCTTATTATATCGCCCGCTAACCACTCGCCCATTATGGATGGATTTGTATTCAATGCCACCCACTTATTATTTAAGCAACGCTCCACTACAAGGAAAATACCCTCTAGCGAATTTTTTTGAGGAACCCCTTATAAAAATACCCCAGACATCTGTTTCTAGCAGAGGTTACTAGAGGAGGTTGGCGGGCAGAGGTTTTTGTGGATGTATTTCGTCTAGTATGCTTATCACTGTAAAATGCACCGGTGCATTCAACACGATAAAGCACTGGTGTGCACAAAACATTGGCACACCAGACACCCTGCGCTCCATACATACCTGCCCAGTGCGTTGTATTTCTGTAGCGCACCGGTTCTTTACAAAACTTCCATATCGGTGCCTCATTAAAAGTGCGTGAAAATCGAAACTGCCCGGTGCAGAATTAAGAAAACGCATCAGTGCGCTCATAAAACCCCGCGCACCAGAATAGGGTTAAATAAAAAAAATTACGGCCATAAAACTGCACAAAACATTGGCACACCAGACACCGTGCACTCCGGACACACCTGCCAGGTGCATTGTATTCCTGTAGCGCACTGGTTCTTTACAACACTTTTGCACTGGTGCCTCATAAAAAGTGCACGAAAACAGAAACTACCTGGTGCGGAATGAAGCAAATGCACTAGTGCGCCCTTAGAACCCCGCGCACCGAAATAGGGTTAAACAAAAAAAAATTACGGCCAAAAAAATGCACAAAACATTGGCACACCGGACACCGTGCACTCCATACACACTCGCCCGGTGCGTTGTATTACTGTAGTGCACCAGTTCTTTACAACACTTCCACACCAGTGCCTCATAAAAAGCATGTGAAAATAGAAACTACCTGGTGCAGAATGAAGCAAATGCACTGGTGCGCCCATAAAACCCTGTGCACTAGGATAGGGTTAAATAAAAAAAATTATGTCCAAAAAACCACTTATAACATTGGCACACCGGACACCGTGCACTCCGTACACACCTGCTCGGTGCGTCGTATTACTGTAGCACACTGATTCTTTACAACACTTCCACACCGGTGCCTCATAAAAAGAGCGCGAAAACAAAAATTTCCTGGTGTGGAATGAAGAAAACACATCGGTGTGCCCATAAAACCCCGCACACCGGAACAAGGTTAAATAAAAAAAAAATTACGACTAAAAAACCACATTTTTCACTTTTGTTAGTGCCACAGAGCTCTCAAACACTGGTGCAATTTATCCTTGTCTGAGCCGCCCTAACATCGGTGCTCCCATTGCACGAAATGCTGCTGTGCATTTCCCACCAATCTCCAGCTTGAATTTTACAAAATGGTGAACAATTTTTTTTTTTCAAATTCTACAGGCAATATGTGTTCTCGACTGGAAAATGTAGATGTATTTTTCTGGTTTTTCCATAATTAAGCCTTTTAGCGGATTAGAATTTCAAATAATTTTAAAATTAACCATTTAAAAGAAAAAAGAAAAAAATTATCGCGCGGTGCGCTCGAGCCGTTCGGATCACACCGGTTTGTGGTGTTGCCTGTAAATTTACAGGCCACATCGCGAATGGTGCTAACGGTATCCGCACCGGTTCTAGGGTGGTACCGAGCCTCACCGTTGACAATGTGGTATAATGGCAACATGGTGCATTGATTGAATTATCTGCCCCAGAGTGGGTAATGTTGTCAGCGCACCGCATACTGCATCTCGACATGGTCAATGGTTCAGCTTGGTAAATCGGTGCTAACGGTATCCACACCAGTTCCGGGGCGGTATCGAAGGCGCACAGTGTTATTTGAATTTTTTTTTAAAAGTGCGGTGCGGTCGGTTACCCGGTCGCACCGTTGACCTAGTGGAATAGCGGCGACGCAGTGCGTTGACCAAAATAGCTGCCCCGGGACGGCTATTTTTGTCAGCGCACAACTTTCTGTATTTCACCTGCATCAACGGTGTGGCCCTGTAAAAGACCGCATCGTTCACTATGTAACGATGGCAGGAGGTTAGTCTGCTGACTTAACTATACGCCCCAGGGCGTATATTTTAGTTAGCACATTACCCTCTTGACACTGTACAAAGTCAATGGTGCGTTACAAATTTTTCTGGAGCACTGCTGCCGGTGCGCTGAATATTATTAGGTGCACCGACGCCGGTGCGCTCTATAGAAAGACGCACCGGGGCCGGTGTGTGACTGTGTTTTTGGCGTATCGCATGTTTTTTTTTTTTTCAAAAAAAAATTATATATGTATATTTCTAAATACATGTCTCATTTAATAAAAAAATTGTGTTTAATATGTCAATCATTCAGAGATGTGAAAGGAGAGAAGAGGGGGAACAACAACAAAAATAGGCAGAGCAGTATAACATGGTTCGCCTGTGGTAGGCATGAGAGAGGGAGAGAGATTCGTACACTCGCCCTATTACAACAACTGCATAGGGTCTCCGAAGGTAGGTAGGCCTCCTCAAGTTCTATGAGGAGGCTACTTCCCTAAAGGGCCATAGTTTTTTTTTGAGACATCTTATTCGAAGGTGGAATACCCAGCAACAAACGTTTTCGGGTTTGTATCAACCAGTGGTACATGCCCACTAAGGAGGATATATATTTCATTACAGGGTTATTGAGGAGAGGGGTGGATTGTCCCTCGTTCCCAGAGGTTCCAGCTGGCTGTGTAGCAGGGAGTCATTTAGTTACTCCAAGAGATACATAGGAGCAAATGCACTGTCTCTTGCAGAGTTTCGGGTTGCTGGAGGTCAGTTACATATTGGTGCATTTGGTAGTGAGGACGTGTAGTGTCTCTCACTTATCATTTCGACCATTTCACACAACACCAATGAAGGGAAATGCATTTGTTTCTTGCTTCTATATTATGTTGATTATTTAGTACAGGAGCCATGACTTGTCAGGTGGTATGCCATTTTTTTGTGGTAGTTTTGTACAGCCTTAGATAGATGTCGTGCTCATGGACAAGGGAGGTTCAAATTCCCTTTTTCTTCAGAGATTTTTTATTTATTTTTGAGAGGTTTCTAGAGACAAGGCCTACTTTTCTTCAGCAGCCTCGTAGGTCGATGTTTGAGGCACGTATGCACATGTGGGGTAGATGTTGCCCAAAAGGGACGAGACTCTGTTTCTAGCAAGGATATCACATGATGCATTGGAGTTGCTAGCTAGTGTTGATCAACATCCCTTCATTATGGTCCCTCGTCCTTATGTGGGTTTGGATTGGCGAGGGTGTGCCAACATCGTCTTCACAGCTGATGAGCTATCAAATGATAGAGGTAATATTACTATTTTATTTAAATTTATTCTAGCATTTATTTAACTCGTTTTTATTAGATTGTGCAATGAAATTGTCTAATTATTGTTGTGTACTTGTATATATTTTGCAGAGATTGGCTCTTTTGATGGTGAGGACATGCCCGCACCACCACATGATCCAGGTGTGGATCCTAATGATGATCAGGGCATGCCACATGTCGAGGATCATCAGGAGGCCAGTGCAGAGAGACTTGCTCTTGCTGGTGCGCAAAAATCGTCTTTTGCTAGGTGTATTCAACTAGATGCTAGATATAGGATGGAGTTGGGCGACCAACTTAGTGCATTGAATGTTGAGGTGGGCATCAAGCTGGCTCATTACAGAGACATAACAGGCCGATGATAGGCTATTATAGATGTGGAGAGGCATGCTGCGTGACATGTACAACCTGATGCGACATGTCGTAGGAGTTACGACAACTGTTACGTGAATGAGGAGGACTGTTGCAAGTTATAGGCATGGTCAAGCCGCAACACATGATGGACAGTTTGCGAGCAACGACTCATCATGTCATGATATTTCACCTTGCATCGCTCTAGATGAGCATGAGCCTCCACTAGCAGTAGTCATCCTGGAGATGAGGCTGGACCATCGACCACGTCTAGTCAGCAGCCTGTGGCATCCATCAGTACTCATGATCATGATCAAGCTGGACCATCGAACGTCGAGGCTGCACCATTGACTGAGTAGGCCTCCACTAGTACTGATATTGATATTGTACTACCACCAGCTGATCCATGACATTTATATTACAGTTGTATATTTTTAACATTATTCAGTTATATATATATAGATATGGTCCATGTATTTTATGTTCATGTTGCAGTTGTACTTAATTTACATGTTGGTGATCATCATGATTTGTATATTGTTAGGTCATGTTAGATATGTTCATTTAATGTGCAGCTTGTAGATAGATGTGTATGTGATATCATGAGTTATTTGACATGAGATGTATATTTGATGTTTGTGTTGTGATGATGTTAATATATAATGTTAATTGTGTTTTGTTAGATGATCATGATCACGATGATGTTAGCGATTTTGAATGTGTTTTTTAGTCAAATATGATGTTTGTATGATGGTTATCATGAATGTGATGTTTATTAATTCATTTAATATTAAATGATCATGATATTGTAAAATTGTAATATTTTCAATTCTAATTGTATGTAAAATTCTAAAATTGTAATTGTAATGGTATATATGTAAATTTGTAAAATTGTAATTGTAATGGTATATATGTAAATTTGTAAAATTGTAATTGTAATTGTATATATGTAAAATTCTAAAAATTGTAATTATAATTGTACTTGAAATTGTAAAATTGTAATTGTAATTTTATGTAAAATATTTGTAAAATTTTAATTGTGTTACTGTGAATTGATTGTAATTGTATGTAAAATATTTGTAAAATTTTAATTGTGTTACTTTGAATTGATTGTAATTGTAAAATTGTAATTGTATGCAAAATTTTAAAATTGTAATTGTAATTGTATGTGAAATTGTAAAATTGTAATTGTATGTAAAATATTTGCAAAATTTTAATTGTATTAATGTGAAATGAATTTATTAAAATTTTAAAATTTTAAAATTTGTAAATTTGTAAATTTTAAATAATTGTGAAATAATAAATCTAGAATAATATGAATTATTATAGCATAATAAAGTTTAGAAAATAATGCAAATAAATTCATGTACTTTAGAATTATCATTATTTTATTATGATCTTAGATACAAAAAAAAGAACTGATTTATACAATACGCCATTGTTTTTGAGATCAACATAATTGCAAATTATCAAGTGAATTATTGATTTTAACATTAACACATGTACCATATCAATTTCGGTTCTCATGATCACCCTCATTATCTTCCAAATCACATGCATGATAACACTATTGTTCTCAAAAATATGTTTTGATCTAGGGTCATGTGTCAATATGAACCACCAATCCCTATCCAACACATCTAGGTAAAAAAACACCTTGTTGTAGTGTTTGGGGAAAACATAGGGCTCCTTAGCTTCATCCACATCTTTATAGAGTTGATACATATCAACCTACTATCGTGATCTTCCTTTACATTATTCCGATCAAAGGTGTCCCACCACTTGCACCTAAAAATAACACATTGGAAAGAAGAGAAATCCACTTCAATGATCTCTTGTATCTTTCCGATGTAACCTAATGTCCCTCGTACTAGGTTTTGATCACGGTGGCTAGATCGGCTAGATTGATCGAACTTGACTTCCACTCCACATTCTTGTGTGATGTTTCCAACATCGGCATTTTCTGTGTGAAAATGGTGTCCATATGGCCACATAGATGGGAAAAAATGCACCTATTATAAAAAATTTAAATAAATCATAGTGCCATGTGTCTTATAATAACCCAACAGTTAAAATATGAACTATAGATGTCTTATAAGTTTCAAATTTACATATAAATTAAAAATATTATTACCGAGTTGCTGCACCCAATCCCTACGTTTAGCGCATCCTCTTCAGCACATGGGTAATGACCAGTAGCACCATCTTTCTCTCTGACTTGGTTAGCAACCCAACTATTGGGGCATATTTTTGGCATATTTTCTTTTACCAAGTTGCTGCACCCAATCCCTACGTTTAGCGCATCCTCTTCAGCACACGGGTAATGACCGGTAGCACCGTCTTTCTCTCTGACTTGGTTTTTAGCAACCCAACTATTGGGGCATATTTTTGGCATATTTTCTTTTAAATGATCAGGATAAGGAACACTTCTACCTTTCAACTGTATGAATTCTTTCCTGTCACTATCCCATTTCATCCTCTTTTGTTCGTACAATGTGACCCATGGTTGTGTTGCTTCAGAATTGTAAAGATAGAATTTATTGATTGCTTCAATTTCTACATTCGCTCATGAGATCATACCAACATTATATAGTACTTAGAGATCAAAATATACATTATATCGAAGTTAAACATGAATATTAATTACTTTTTGTAAATTTGAAAAATTATAAATCACTTACTCTTTATCAAGCACCTTTTTCCACTTGTTTGGAGAAACTCCCCTCCTCTTTTGTCTTCATCCCTTTCATCGTCCCAAATCACCGCACCTGGTCTATTGTCAATCTGCTTGATGTACTCACTGGCATAATATAAAGACTCATATGATATGTACCACTCTGCCATAGACCCCTCGGGTTTTTCCCTTTCTCGAACAAAACCTTTCAATTTATTCATGTACCTCTCTAAGAAGAACATCCAACAAAAAGAAAACACCCCAACTAATTCAACCTCATCTACTAGGTGGATTAGAAGATGAACCTATAAGTCAATGAAATTCGTCGGCAGTTCCTTCTCAAACATACAAACAATCTCAACTATCTCTTGACGTCGCCTTGGAATGCTAGCCACATGAATCTCCTTTGATGTGATCCAACGTACAAATGCAGATAATTTAGATATGGAATGTCCTAGGTCATGAGGGAAATCATGTTTCACAGACCCATGAACAAACAAAGGATAATGACACTGCCAAGTTATAAACACGTGCAATAATATACAAAATTAGTTATGTTTTATGATCCCCACATGGGATAAAATTTATTAATATAAAAAATAATAAAATCATGCTTTTGACATTATACGTACTCTTAGAAGATTCAAATGGTCATGCAATTTCAACCCCGAAAAATGGTCATCCACGATGAAGCAACGCCATAGTGAAGACTCATATGAATTTGGCACCCTCACACCCATTATAACTTCCTTTGCCAAAGAAATATCATATTTTTTTTTAAATTCATGGGACATCACCTTCTTTGAAAAACCATGAATCAGAGGGACCAACGCTTGCCTCTGATCCCGTACTTTCTAATCGTCTTGGCCAATGTTTCTTTTTAGTTTTTGAAGTAATAAGATCTTTCCTAACAACTAATGTTCACTTTGTTTCGATGATATGTGCCTCCACAAAGAAGATGAAACATTTTTAAATATATGCATGGGATTTAATAAGTGGGTAATCTTAAGATGCTCCCAATATGGGAGGTTATAAAAGATAGATTTTGCTTTTCATCCCAATGGGAAATTTCTCAACATAGGTGTCGAAGAAATCTGGATCATCGAACATAGGCTCCCCATTTGAATCAAACATTTCTATGAACCCCTTCTCCTTCTCTCTCTCATATGCTCTAAGCCATTCAGCTGGTGTCATTATTGGAGGCCTTTGGGTTCTCTCTCATTTACCATTGAAAGTGGATGTTGCTCTTCTGTAAGGGTGTTCTTCTGGTAGGAATACCCTGGAGCAATCATACACTGGCTTTCGTAGGTCCTTGGACCATCTAGCTTTCAGAGAAGGTCCACAAAATTTACATCCAAAATACCCTTTTGTTACAAGACTTGCGAGATTATATTTGTATACATTAATTAATATGCATGGCACGTTAAAGAATATCATGAAGATCAGAAAAAATATTACAACGAATTAAATAACTAATATGTGAAAGAATATTGTTACGTATATAAACAAATCAATAAATTAAACATGTAATTTAGTAGAGCAAACTCTTGAGCCTGGATAATCATGTGTCGTGTAAGCACATATGCCATACAACGTAAAAATGCTCTCTGCTGCGATGGGTCTTGATACATCGCATTTATCCCATCCCATAATTCCTTCAATTCATCTACCAGTGGTTGTAAGTAGACATCCATATTATTCACTTGTCTTCTACCAGGGACTATGAGAGCCAACATAAGATGTTCATTCTTCACGGACAACCATGGGGGGATATTGTTATTGATCACCACTACAGGCCAAACAGAATAGTTGGTGTTCTAGAGGGAATATGGGTTGACACCATCCATGGCTATGCTGAGTCGTAGACTTCGTACTTCACACTTGAATTTTTTGGGCCATGTATCCTCTATATGCTTCATGGCTATTGAATCAGTTGGGATTCACATAACTTCCAACTCACTTCTATGTGAGGCATTCCATCCCTGCAACATAGCTAATTATTTGCAACAAAAGAGCCTTTGAATCCTTGGGATTATAGGCATGTGCCTCAATATCTTAAAAGGAGGACCAGTACGTGATTTACCCTTATTTTTTGATTTATCATACCCGTCATGCCCACATTTTAGACACATATTTTTGTCTGCATATTCTCCTCTATATAGAATACAATCATTTGGACATGCATGATATGATATGTACTCAACACCCAACATTTTCAACAATTTCTTTGCCTCTTCACAGCTACCAAGAAATACATTATCACTCTGAAGAACCTTATATTTGAATAACCTGTAGTTGGTTATCATGGAAAAATATATTAATAAATGTACATTAATGTTAATATAATTATTAACGTTCATAAAATTTACCATTTGTAATGTTCATTGCAGTGTACTGATTACATTTAAAATTTTATATAAGGGAGTACTTTATGGTATCTTGCCTCAAAAGTTCCAAGAAGCATGCATTCGACAAGCCAAATTTTGCTTTCAAGTTGTACAGTAACATCGTTCTCCCCAACTGGGTAGAATTTGAATGACTGCTAGGTCCAAAGAGAGGGGTAGTGGAAGTGAATTTAAGGCTTTTGAAAAAGGTGTCAGCGATATGAGCATCATCCCCTAGCTGATCATCGTTTTGGAATGCATCTAACAACATTGTCTCCATGGTGGTCGTATCCCTTAATTAATCATCCATACCAACCTCTATTTGATTGCCTCCATTGCCAGCTTGTGAAGAACAACTATTGTTGTAGCCATTCCCAATTGGTGAATCTGGACGTAGCCGGAATTGAATAAGTGGTTGATTCAAACATTCTTGGTATCGTTCCTCTTCGATTTTTTCTCTTAATTCAGTTTTATCTCGATTTGACATTGTCTTGGGTTGCAACGGAATATGGTAGATAGGTCGCTCATCATCACTAGAATCTTAATAATTAAAAAAAAATATTTGAACATGATTAGTACAAAATATATGATATCAATTGGTAACCACGTTGACAATATTGCATGATTATAAGTTGTTTTGACGTTAAAATAATTACATTAATCAATATACCAAACAATTATAATTATTACCATCATTGTCCCGGGATTGTGACTAGAAGATGAAATATTGTTACAATTGGCAGGGTGAAGCAGCTATCCATTTTCATCTACCAAATGTGCCTTGCGGTATGCAACTCCTGATAAGAGCTTCCGACATTTTGGAGTTGTTTGAATATTTTGTGCATCTTAACTCGATGCTGAATCTGCATCATGAACTTGCAAATTTGTATACATTATAAATTTAATTAAGTTGTGCATGATTTACATGGATAAAAAGCATAAATTCAATTAGATAATGAAAATATAAATAAAATCTGAAGTAAATATTACGTCTCGAGATGGATAGGGAGAACTCTGCCATGGAATTTGAGAAACATTATGGAACGAGCTGGATTTTGAATAATTGTCCATTCGATATAATTATGATATTTTCTCCCTGAATTTTGAGAAAAAATCAACGATAAATTTTGGTGCACACAACTAAAAGTAATTTCAGTGCTTTAAAAATGGACTTCTGGTTATCAGTGCTAATGTACAGATCACAACACTGGTGCGTTTTTGATACTGCACGCTGGTGCCGTTTCATAAATAGACACACCGGTGAGGTGCTATTACGTGACACACTGGTAACGAATAACCAAAAAAAAAAAAAAAAAATTCTATTTTCTTTAAGTGAAAAAAAAAAACGGTAAATTGAAAACTAGGCAGCAAATATTTTCGAAAATCTAATTTCATAAAAAATTTCTTTAAATACTAAATACTTTTCATTATTTTACTATTTTTGCAAAAAATTTCAGCCAAATATTTGCAGGAGACATGCTTGGAGCAAACAGAGCACAAGAGCACTGTGGAGTAGGGAAATACGTTCGAACAGAAGTATTCAGACAATAAGAATTCCAAACCTCTGGTGATTCAAATCCTGTAGCATAGAATTTCAAACAATCTCGTGATGAAATTTTATTTATTTTTACTTTTTCTGTAGTTTTTTTATGCAGTTTTCAGAAACAAAATAAAAAAAATCCATTTTTAGAAACAAACCCTAGATTCTTTTTGTTTCTGCCCTTTCTTCTCTCTTTCTGTGATTTTAGAATTAGAGCTTTTCAATTTAGATTTATAGGGTTTGTATTGCTAAATATAGGCGTAAGACATCCAACCCACATGACGACTTGCATAGTCAGATTCCAATCCATGTCAACCCTTCTGTGAAATTGAAAAAAAACATATATATTTTTTCATCAGTGCGCAGGTCGTAACATAGCGCATCAGTGCCGTTTTATAAACAAACACACCAATGCAGTGCTACTACGTGACGTACCGGTGATGAATAACCACAAATAAAAAAAGCGCAACTCTATTTTCTTTAGGTGAAAAAAAAGCGGTAAGTTGAAAAATGGGCGGCAAAATATTTTCGAAAATCTAATTTCATAAAACATTTCTTTAAATACTAAACACTTTTCATTATTTCACTATTTTTGCAAAAAATTTCAGCCAGAGATTTGCAGGAGACATACCTGGAGCAAACAGAGCACGAGAGCACTATGGAGCAGGGAAATACGTTCAAACAGAAGTATTCAGACAATCAAAATTCCAAAGCTATGGTGATTCAAACCCTATAACATATAATTTTAAACAATCACATGATTAATGTTTATTGTTTATTTTAACTTTTTCTGCAGTTTTCTTTACGCAGTAAAATAAAAAAAATCAAAGTTTATTGTTTTTTTTACTTTTTTATGTAGTTTTCAGAAACAAAATAAAAAACAAAATACATTTTAGAAACAAACCCTAGATTCTTTTTGTTTCTGCCATTTCTTCTCCCTCTTTTTGTGATTTTAGAATTAGGGCTTTTCAATTTAGATTTATAGGGTTTGTATTGCTAAAGATAGGCGTAAGACATCCAATCCACGAGATGACTTGCATAGTTAGATCCCAATCCATGTCGACCCTTCTATGAAATTAAAAAAAAATTAGATTTTTTTCATCGGTGCACCCTGTGTAACCTAGTGCACCGGTGCGCTTTATTGTACAAACACACCGCAAAAGTACCATGTTAAAAAATTAAAAACAATTTTTTATTATCAGTGCACCATATGTAAAATATGCTGCTGGTGCGCTATTTCATTATGGCGCACCGCTATCGTGATATTTTGCAAAAAAAAAAATCCATTTTAGAAACTAACCGTACATTATTTTTGTTTCTGCCCTTTCTTCTTCCTCTTTCTGTGATTTCAGAATTAGGCCTTTTCATTCTAGATTTATAGGGTTTGTATTGCTAAATATAGGCCTAAGACATCTGATTGACGGGACGACTTGCATAGTCGGATCCCAATCCATGTCGGCCCTTGCGTGAATTAAAAAAAACAGATTTTAGTTTTCATCAGTGCACCCGGTTTAACCTAGCACACTGGTGCGCTGTATTGTACAAGCGCACCGCGAAAGTACTGTGTTAAAAAATTAACAAAAACATTTTTTTTTATTAGTGTGCCATATGTAAAATATGGCACCGGTTTATGCTACAAAAACTAACACTCGACGATTTTTATTATTTTCTCTGTGTTAATCGGTGCGGTGGTTAACATGTAACGCACCGGTGCTCCTTGTTGACATTGAGCACCGTACGGTCTATTATACGGTTTGTGCAGTGCGTTTATAATACCTCCACACATCGACATCGGTGCGTACAAAATAAATGGTGCACCAGTTTCTTGACATATTTTTTTTACCTGAAAATTTGACAATTTATTTATAAATATAGTAATGAATAATATGGTACAGGTTTCAGATTTATAAATAAATGTCTGACAAGAGATCAAGTAACAAAAATACTAATAACATCAAGAAAAGCAAAAAAGGCAAGTTCTTTGTAAATTCTTTACAAAAATATTATTTTTTAATTATATTTAAGTTTAACTAATATGTATTGTTTACTGTGTATCGTGCAGAGCCACAAAATGACGAAGCTCGATAATATTATTTTTGATCTAGGTCCAGAAGAGCGTAAAATATTTTTGGAAAAATTGCAAAAGGATGAATCAGGTGAATGAAAAATTACTATCGATCCAATATGAGTTTCTTTTTTTAATTTTCATTAATAGTATACTTAAAATTATTAGATAACATGTGTCAAACAAGCTATTAATTCACATCTATTTAATGTTCTACAGGGACCAACAACTCAGAAAAGGAATGTTGTTCTAAGAAAATAAAATAAATAGAACATGAAAATGAAAATGAATTGCTCCTTAACTCATCTGGGGTGGTGCTGGAGGTTAACGAAAGGGGGAAAAACTTTTACAAAAGTTTGATGGATCTAGTGGAATGAATATATAGATGTTCTTTCCACTTACAATACAAAAACCAATCCAATGATTCAAGAAGCAAATTTTATCTAAACTGCAAGAAGAGTTTCCAGAGAATTGGTCAATGAGACGTGTCAGACTTTTAATAGCAAAAACGTACAACAACAAAAAAGAAGGAATGAAAAAGTAATATTTCTTTAAATGTTTGTCTAGAATTATTTATGAATATCACTTTTGTTATATTTACTTTTCATATATCAATATAAAAATTAAATATTTTATTGTCGTGTTACATTTTCATGAAGATTATGAAAATATCAAAAGATGAACAAGCTGATATCAGAAATATGCCAGTAGGAATGTCCAAAAAGGTGTACAAGGAGATGGTCAAAGAAATGGACAAAATTTCATCGGAGGAGGAGCCATCTCAACAACAATGTGCTTCAAATGTAATATGTAATCATTGAATTTTTTGATCATTAGGTACAATAAATGAACAATTTAGCTACATTAAATATTAATTTTCAAGTATTTTCTTGCAGAAAAGAAAAGAAAATGGAACCCATTCAACACATAAAACATGACGACAAGGAAGAAAAGGGTTGATATCTAAGTTTGTGAGTAATTGTTACTTCCTTATAATAACTTAACTAGATTTCATTTTTTTTAATTTTTTAAGTTGTTTTACAAAAATCATCATTGAATGTCTTCAAACAGGTGCTAACGTACAAAGAATAACCATCAGAGGAATTGATTGAAAGTGGGTTAAATATGGGTTGTGATTATATGTTGGCACATTAGAAATTAATTGTGGAATTTGTAAGCATCTATCGATATTGTTTTACTTAGCTCCGTCTATAATTAATAAAATAAAAAAATATTTTATATTAAATATATGATTTGTTATGGGGTATAAAACTTGCAGGAAACAAAGTATGGAACTGCGCCAACATATGAAATCTTGAAAGATAGCATGTTACATGGTTTTAAAATAATGTGTATAGTTTATGAGTCAATTGTTGCAATGGTACATCATTTCTTTTCGATTTACATTGATGTATATTATTTAATATTCTAATTTTCATTATTCTCACCAATGTATATACACTCATTGCAATTTATTTTTATGTTTGTAGATGGAAGGTGAAGAAGAAGAAAAAAATCAACACAATGAACAAAACATTCCTGAAAATAACCCAAGTCATGGAAGTAGCTCTAGGAGTGACAACAGTTCAAGCGAAGAATGATGATCACTGACATTGTATTTTTTGAAATATTATCTTGTGAAATCAGAAATTTTGTTTAATGTAATGGACATAGTGTCCCAATTGAAAGACAAAGGGATACCAATAACTGTCCCATTTTGTATGAAAAATACTGTCTTATTCATATATATATATATAATAGAATATGTTTTAATTTATTCTATTGCGTTCTCCATTGTTGCTACTACGTTCTCCATTGTCGTTCTCAAATGCACTAATAAAAAATTAATTCATATCAATATTGTAATAAGATATATATGAGTTGAATTTTGATGAATAATGAATTTTGAAAAAATCACAATAATTATGATACGATATAACAAATTAATCCAAACATCACATTCAAATGCATTAATACAAATTTAATTAATATGAATACTGTTATAATATGTGTCAAATTTTGATGAATAATGAATTTAAAACAATCACAATAATTGCATTGTCACAGTTTGATGTTTCTAAAAAATACAAAATGAAAACTGGTGTGTGTCAGTTAATTTACACCGGTGCGTTTGTATTGTGAAGCGTATCGGTGCGTTTATACGACCTATGGGCACCGCAAAAATACCAAAACCAATTAAAAATATCGGTGTGTTTGTGCAGTACAACGCACCGGTGCATTTATGTGTCTATACGCACCGGTGCCATTGTACAACTTATGGGCACCACACGAATACCAATACCAATTATAAATCTCGGTGCGTTTGTGTGATACTGCGCACCAGGATGTTTATGTGTCTATATGCACCAGTGCATTTGTATGACCTATGGGTACCGCACGAATACTGATACCAATTATAAATCTCGATGCATTTGTGTGATACTACACACCGATGCATTTCTATAAGTCTATGTACCAGTGCGTTGATATGAGCAATGGGCACCGCACAAATCCCAAGACTAATTAGAACGACTTCGTGCATTGTATCACCAACACTACACCCGGTGCGATTTTATACCTTAACGGCCCGGTGCATTCTCCTTCGACCGCCCCAGGGCACCTTCTACATGTACGCATCGGTGCGTTAAAGCCAGAGTAGTGCACCGATGAAAAAAAACATCCGTAATAATCTCCGGTCGCCCATTGTTTTTTAGTTGTGTTGAATTTCTATTAAAAGCTCCGCCAAAACCTTCGTAACCATAAACGAATGTTGTACCAAATGTTTTTTTGACAATTTTGGCCAATTTTATAACACTAAAAACCTCCTTTATAACCTCCGCTAAAGAGTCTTTTCCTTGTAGTGCTCATTTGTCGTGACTAAGGGGGAATCAAATCAACACAGGGAGAATGGAACCATGAAGGGTGACACAAGAAACACACAGTTTTAGGGTGGAACCCTAAGGGGTAGAACCTTGACGCGCTAAGTTCCAACGGTGGAACCCTAAGTAGAGAAATCTGTTGGAAAACCTAATCCTCCATGGGTAGGTCTGGAATGAAAAAAGTCACAATGGAGTCCAAGTGACTTTGGAATGTGAAACCAAGAGTCACACCATTGTAGTATAAATGTACATCATGTATAATGGAAAAATAAGAAAGTTGCACGCTTATCCTTCTATTGTGTGTTGAGTCTCTTATTGTGTGTGTTTATTTTTCTCATACACCATGTGTGTGTTTAACATGGTATCAGAGCTCTGGGTTTAGAAGTCCCATTAAGCTAGTGAATAGCGCCAGCCTGTGTTGCATTATGTATTTTATACTCATACTCTATTCAGGTAAAAAATCCTAGTGTTTTTGGTGCCTCTATATATTGTAAAATACTGGTGGCATACAGTTCTGAAAATCAATTCAAAAGCATTCCCTGCTCTATCCTCTGCCCCCCAGCATTCTGTCTCTCGTGTTGTTATGCACTCATTTTCCGTTGTAAGACTGCGCACTAGACTGTGCATCGTGAGCAATCACTATATTTGAAGGTATGACAATGTAGACTGCAACTTTGAAAAGTGGAATGCAATGTTGAATCTCTATGTTGAATGAATCATATTCCCTTCATACTCTCTGCTTGCCATTCACTGCATATGCATATGTTCATTACCAAAACAAAAGAACATTTTCTTTCATTGGTATCACTCGCTCTTCTAAAAGTAGCGCTCTCCATTAATTCATGCTAGAATTTTCATCGCTCATAGGAAGGACCTGAAGAGTGAGATTTTGCTAGCAAACAAGGGAGATATTGAGCAATTCCTTCCCAGGCAGCGAATCTCGCCACCATTTCTCGCAAATAGTCTTTATACAATCTTGTAAAACACAATCGCCCTCGAACAAGACAAGCTTGTCGTGTACAGTGGAGCAGACCGTGAAAAATTGGCCAACGAGAGGAGATGAACCGTCGTGAAGTATTTCGGAAGCTGGACCGTCGCGGAGTGATTTGTCCAACCAGGAGGCTGTGAGGACATGACTGTTTTACCAATTGATTGGCATTTTTCAATCAGCATTTGTTGTTGGTGAATTTCCTGTTTTTATATAATTCTGTGGTGTCCTCCAAGAGATTCAATGTAATGAGAACGCAATACAAATTCGAGCTCTAAATGGGCTAGCCATTCGGCCTCTGAAAAAGGTGTTATCGGAGTAGAACATGGCCCTTCATTTTCTGCAATTGGGTCCATAACTGTGTTGAGCTCTGCTTCGAATTCCTTCAGAAGAGCCCTAATGGTTTCCATGATCTCTTGTACTGGCTGATGCCATGCTCAACTTCCTCTGCACACCTCAATACTCACTAGTGCAATATTTCGAGGCAATTTCAAATGCAATAGAATGTGTTGTACCATTTTGACTCGTCTTTAGTGTTAAGATTTGATTGTGGATTTACCTCTGAAGGATCGAGCCCAGTAGCCCAGGAGGACCTACGTATTGAAGAAATATTTGGGTGGATGCGTGGATCACTGTTTTCCCTAGCTCCCTACGCTGCAAAATCTGGAGGAGCCATATATTTCTATTGAGAATCCAAGTGAATCCTCACACGTTCGAGCTTGGCGTCGCTACCTCACCTGTTCAAGCTTGGCATTGTTGTCTCACACATCTTGGTGTATATGGTTGGCGTCATTGGTCATGCATCCCGGGCATATATATTACCTATGAGTTAAACCTTTTTCACCAAGTTAAACATTTTTGAAAAATTTTAATCTGTGTGAACTCATGTGGAGAATCGGTCGTAAAATTGCATAAGAGAACAAACATATTTTGGGTGGTTAAAAAAAAAAGAAAAAAAAAAGTAGTAATATACAATTTTGTGGTGTAGTCCCTCACTAGTAGGCTCATATATATAAGTAATATGTATGAAGACTAAGAGTCTGAATTATTCGTATATCCATTGCACATTGGTTGTCTGGTGCACATTGAGTGAGTTCATAGTTGCAATCAGTATTTGAAGTGAAAATTTGAGTTGTTGGAAAATTGTTGATGTAAGTCATTGTTGCTTGTCGGTTAGACAACCAAGTCTATACCTTGAGGTCCTCCATTTGAGTAGCAGAGTTTTTATTTTGGGAATTCCATAATTGGAATTTCTTTGGAGTCATTTGTATTTCTTGAAATTAAGTTGCATCACATTGTAAACGGGTGCATTTTCGGTTGAAGTCGACACCCTTTATTTTTGAGCCTAAGTTGTTGAAAAATGGATAAAATCAATGAGGCATTAGAGTTGTTGAGTAACCTCATTCATTCCAATGTTGATGATATGATAAAAATGAGAAAGAATTCTTTTTGTAATATTCAAATTTGTTTGCAAGATGCATAAGAAAAGATTGAGTTTTTGCAGTTGGAATCTCAGCTTCAACAAGATGAACTTCAGCAAAAGAGTCACCATTTTGAACCTGTTTCTGTTTAGAAGATTGTGAAGGAATCTCATCACAAGAAAGAAGATAAAGTTGCAGTTGATTCACATTCATTTCCTTGTACGAGAGCATATTTACATGCAGATGTAGCAATTCAACCTGCACTTCTCAAGCCCATCATCAGACCTTGGGAAGAGCTTGTCCACAACAAGCACATAACTGGTCTTGGATATGACAAGGATGTGTCCTTTCATATTCCAGACTACACCAAGCCCATCATATTTCAGAGTGTTGGATTTCTGTATGACAGTTCACCTGTAGCTGTTCCAGATCCTGCTCCACAACAACAACATCAGATTGTAAAATGCCAACACTGTGATCGAGTTGGCGATATGAAAGATCACTGTTTTGAAAATCATCCATGCAAGAACTGTGGTAAGAACACCCATTCTTCAGACAGATGCTTCAAAAACAAGCCTCCTACAAGAAAAAAGATTCATCTTGGATGGATCGCTTCTTGGAAATGGGCATCAATAGCCAAGAAGATGTTTAAGTCGCATGTCAGAACATGTTCAAGAATATTGAGAAAACTTGCAGTTGAGTTTTTGCCATCATCTCACCTTGTCCCTGACAGGGGGGGGAATGGTGGTCATGTACAAGCTTCAACGTCAGATCAAGTGAGCCTAAGCCACAATCTTTCATTCCATGTTCAAAGTTGTATCCAGAGACACAACAGTTCAAGCGAGCCTGAGCCACAATTTGTCATTCCAGATTCATAGATGTAGCCAGAGACATGGATGCCCATGAGCATGCCTTCGGTTGGTGGACAACCTTAAACCATCATCTTTGGTTGGTGGATAACCTAAAACCATCACAGGTAGTAGACCTCCCTTCTTTTAGGTTGAAGGTCTCCCTTTCATATATGAGGGACACTTCCTCTAGCAGAAGCTTTCAGCTTCTTTCTAGCTTTGGTTGAGTTCCAGGAAATGCTTCAAGCATTCCAGTGTTGTTGGTAATCCTAAAACCATCACAGGTAGTAGACCTCCCTTCTTTTAGGTTGAAGGTCTCCCTTTTTTATGAGGGAAAATTCCCCTAGCATAAGCTTTCAACTTCTTGCCAGTTTTGGAAGAGTTCGAGGAACTGCAACAAGTATTGTGTTCCAGTGTTGGTGGTCATCCTTAAACCACCTCTTTTTTCCAACATTTCAGAGTGTTGATTCAGCCCAAGTGATGCCATGTATACTTTGCAGATTTGTATTACAAATCTCTTCTTGGACTCACACATACCCCTTCGGATTAAGGGGGGGAATGTTGGAACACCTAATCCTCCATGGGTAGGTGTGGAATGCGAAAAGTCACAATGGAGTCCAAGTGACCTTGGAATGTGAAACCAAGAGTCACACCATTGTAGTATAAATGTACATCATGTATAATGGAAAAATAAGAAAGTTGCATGCTTATCCTTCTATTGTGTGTTGAGTCTCTTATTGTGTGTGTTTATCTTTCTCATACACCATGTGTGTGTTTAACATGGTGTTTAACAGAATCTTTGAGGAATATTTTATATTCCCTGGATGCCTCGATTTGAAAAGTGTCAAAATGGGGTCAAGTTTATACTCATATTTCTCATAATTTCAAAAGGATCATGATGATACAATCCGTTTATGTATTTGAGCAGCCAGTTTTCAGGCCATCTTCAGATTGGGAGGTATAATGATGCATTTAAACCATTTTACTTGTTTTTATTTTGGAAAAATGATGGATATATGTTACAGGTTATGGTGATATTTGTATGTTGCAGTAGGACATAAAGATTTGAACCTTAGTAGGAAATTCATCATTTGAGCCTTTGAGAAAAAATTGAGATGGTGCAGTGCTGAAAGAGAGCCATGTTGACACTTTTATAGAAAGTAGTCATGTTTATAGCCATTGGTCTCATAATTGCAAGACAATTATGATGATGATGAGTATGTTTTGAATATGATCATTGAATTCAAGAGGACATGTTACGACATATGTGAGTGTCCATTTTATGCCACTTTTGTGAGAGGTCATTTCTTTGTCTTGTTAAAGGAGAAGTATTTGTGAGTGAGAGTTATTTCTAAGAGAATGTCTATTTGGAGGTAAATTTTCACTCGATATGAGAGATCTATCCTTGTGTTGATGAATATCTACCATGTACTCATTATCTTTTGTTAATACTAATGAAGTGGCCTCCCCACTATAGACCTAGGGCCCAAAGACATAGTCCACACTTGATGAACTCTATTCTCATGTCTTGTGTTATGATTTCTTCATGTTTATTTTCTTCTTGTTTTTGTTGATGGATTAGTGAAGTATTTTTTAGAGAATGTATTTCTCATGTTTCACATGAAAATATAAGTGTCAGTAAAAGGCCCTATAAGGAATATTGTTTTTTTAAGAAAGTATTCACAATTTTTTTATGAATCCTACTTTTCTTGTGTCATTAATAACTAGCCATTAAGAGATAGGAGTTGTAAATCATTTTTATTTTCTAGGAAAGGCCTAAGAGTTGGTCTCCATGAATTACATGTTGGTTCTTCTCTCCACCAAGCATGTTAATGATTATCTGTTTGTGGTTATCGATTGGTTCTCTAAGATGGCCATTTTTGCATCATGCAATAAGAGTATCACAACTGAGTTCATGGATAAAGTACTATTTAAGAATTTTTTGGTTACCTCATACCATTATTTTAGATAGGGACAATAGGTTCCTCAATAAATTCTAGTCTAGCTTATGGTCTCTGATGGATACCAAATTAACCAAATCGACAACCTTTCATCTCTGAACAAATGGAAAAATAAAAGTAGCCAACAAGATGATTTTGCAGGTATAAATATAAAAATTCATGTACATAGGACAAAAGACTTCCATATGTTCAACATATCTACAATAGAGTACTCCATTGCTTTATTGGCCACATTCTTGTTTATGTGTGCTTTGGTTCCAATCATTGGCCCTAATCGATGTCGTTATGCCTATTGAATCTTCACTAGTAGAGTCATCCTATTCTTAGGTCGATGAAAATAAAGAGGCCAAATTATTTGAATGGATCCAACACCTCCAATAATAGGGCCACAATATCTTGTAGAAAGCTAATTCCAATTAAAAATAATGACATGACCAACACAAGTTTTAGGTTGGTGATAAAGTACGGTTGCATTTACATAAAAAAAAACTCATAGGCCCCCATAGGAAGTCAGGTCTTACTCAATCATGAAGGCAGTGTGTGAAATTTTTTTTGAATTAAGTATTCCCCCTTTCCTTGGCATGCATCTAGTATTTAATGTGGATCTAATTTGAACATATTTTCCACCTCTATTGGACACTTCAAAGGCAACTGAGAAATTAACCCATGTAGAAATCAATCCTGAATGCATTGAAAATGATAAATTTTATCAAATCATAGGCACTAAGACAAAATATATGCACCAAAAACACATACAACTCTGCTAGGTTGTCAAAGTAGAGCAACTTCTTCACCAAGGAAGGTGGTTCGCCATGAGTCAAATTGAGAAAAAATCTTCTCCATATGATGAGGGAACTTGAAACAATGGAGATCATTGCTTCCTTAGGAGGGAGGAATAATCTAGGAGGATATTAGTGGCCACCCACATCTTCCATTAGCTCAATGATTTTATATCTTCTTGGCAATGTTTCTACGATTTTTTGGGTCCAAAAATTTCTAGGTTGTGTCGAGGCCCTAAATATTGTTTTTTGAAATTAAAGGGCCAAGGGTTTCCATGGTATGAATTTCTCATATTAGAAAGTTTTAGTCCTCAAATGGTTATTTCCAATGTGCTATTGTGTAACCAAAATGGATATTGTATGCAAAGTTGTGCCCTGAAGAAGTTAATATACTAACTAACCACCTCAAGGCCTGCAAATATTTTGGTGCTTCATTTTATAAGGTTAGAGTTTTATAATTTTAGGGTTATTTCCTTATGTTAAAAGGTTATTATTTTTGCCTCTTGTAATAGCTTTTGTGAATGCATGAAATGTCTTCTCTCTCTCTCTTCTGATACACCTACCACCATTCTAGCTAGTTTGTGTTCTATAGTATTATGATATTTTATTTCTTAATAGAAGTTGGATTTTTAGTGTATTACAATGATCTTTGTTATATTATATGTGTGTTTGTATTTCATTTCCTTTCTTGTCTTTCATTTCATTCCTTGTAAAACCCATATAATAATACTAGAGAGGATAAGAACAATAATATTTTCATTCCTTGTGGACAAGGAAAAGACAGAAGGATGGTATCCATTTGGTAGAATGAAAATAAATAGCCAAGCTTAAATGAAGATGGATGGTGTTGTTTTAAGGGCATACATTTTTTTGGAAAATCTTCAACTTCATTATGGAGAATGATACTGATCAGGTGCTCAAAATTATGATAAAAAATGAAAGTTGTCAAAATGGTGTGGAACCTGAATGACCATGTAGATCTCGGCGTTCTAAACCTGGCGCAACTCGTTTCGTGGAAAACCGACACCATATGCTCCCGGAAATGCGTTCTGTCTGTTTTCCCAAACATTTTTTTTTTCAAAAAAAGGCAACTAACAAGGTAAAACTTTGGGGCAGTGGCAGGCTTCCATGTGGCCTCTTCTAGTTGGTCGAAAGCTATTTCTTTTATCCTGTTTGGCCTCACCACTTTTCTAGTTTTCATTGATATGGTTTGGGTGAATTTTATTGCGTGGTTGATGGCCAATCACACGTTTCCACATGGATCAACTGGAGGCAAGGGTCGAACACCAGACCTCTGTCCAACAAACATAGCCTATCTCTATTGTGCCACAGTATTACTCATTAAACCATATGGCCAAAAATGTATTTAACATTTATGTATTGTGGATGTCGGGGTAGGGGTGAGGGCTTAGCCTCGACCCCCCCCATATAACATACCATATGACATGTTGCCGAAGACCACGGGTGCAAAGGTGATGACTGCTTCCCATACCACTGCCCAAACCGCTTATGTGACACGACTACGATTAACCGTCGATGGTTATGTAATTGTTGGCCTATTAAATTTTTTTGTTTTGTTTTGTTAATGCGCCATGTTTATGGTTAAAAATGCAGATTTAAGGCTGCATTAGGAAAAATAAGTATCCGAAAGGTTCTCCCGGAATTCTGGAAAATTGTTGCCCAGTTAGCCGAAATAAGGGTGAAATTGTAGGACCAGACCAGATTTTGGGGAAATTATGGTGTAGTTAGCAAGAAAACTAGGGAGGCTCATAAATTCTTCAGTGTTTGACCAATTTCAGGTCAGAAATAGGGTATACTAGAATTTTTGGAAATTATGAAGTTGATGGAACAAGTTTTGAAGCCATTTGAGCACTGTAAATGTATGTAATCACCATTTTGAGCATATTGAAAGAGGGCCAAGCCATTGGAAGCTAAACCAAGGAGACATAACCCAGGAGGGGTGAACTCCTTCATCATTTGTTGTGTTGTGGTTATTATTATAGTGCATTTGTCTGTTATGTTTTTGTATATTTTAGATTTTATTTTCATGCTTTATGTGTTTAAAAATTAAAATAAAATCTCTCAAAAACTAAATGTAATCACTTGCAATTTACAAACCCTCAAACACATTTTAATTAAGATCTCATACAAATCAAGTTTGGTATCAGTGCTTTGGTTTTTTTGGTTGATGTGAGGATTTAATTACTTGCAAGTGTATGTGATTCTTACAAGGTTGAAGCTCAAGAGAGGACAAGTAAACGTTGTGGTTGCAAGACCTCAAGTTAGGTCAAGGATAAGGAGAGAAAGTTTGCCTCAAGCTCCACCAAAAATTCTTCCTCAAATTGCAGTTGAAGCTTCAACAAGCATGTATCATGAAGGAGGAATTGATAACATGTTAGATAAAGTAAATACTTTCAGAAAATATTTCTTTGACATGATTGAAATGGTGAAGGTTCTCTATGAAGAGAGGACTTCAAGATTGCAGGGTGAAAGTTCTAAGCCTTCAAAAGGAGAGGCTTCTTCTGGAGGAGGAGATGATGACAAGCCTTCAAAGGGAAATGGTGACAAACCACCCTCTTCTCCACCATCATCTTCACCTCCATCCCTACCCTAATCTTCTTCCTCTTCCACAACCAATGTTACTCAAACACCTCCACATACCCCAAGGGTGCATGGTAAAACTCCCTTATTAAAACTTGATATCAAATTCGAACTAACTATGTATAATGGTGAAGTGAATGCTGAAAGACTTGATAATTGGGTTTTCCAACTTGAAATTTACTGCAAGATGAAAAACATCAAAGATGATGAAACAAAGATTCAATTAGCTTCAATGAGGTTGGAAAGTGCTGCTTTGATTTGGTGGGAAGCCAAAACACAAGAGGATATGAAAAGGTATGGTAAGGTCTTGACCTCTTGGATATATTTTACTGCTGCACTTAGAAGATAATTTTATCCATTATCTTATATGCAAAAGGCTATTATGGATTGGAAGAATTTTAGACAACTAAAGGGTCGAAGTGTGCAAAGCTACACTCAAGAATTTAGAAGAAGGTGCTAGATATTAGGTGTAGACTTGAATTCACAAGACACTGTTGAAATATATTGGAGATTTACACCATTATTTATGACATACTATCCTTATGTTTAATTCTACAAGTTTAGATGAGGTTTGTGTCCAGGAAAATCATCTTGAAGTAAGAGGGAAAAACATTCCACAAGAGGGTAGCAAGAATCCATTCACAAGTGGAGACAAGGGTAGTAACAAGTTCAAAGGGAAGGGAAATAAGAATGCATCTGTGAAAAATGAAGGAGAAAAACCAACATGAAAACATTTTTCCAAAGAGGGTCCTGATGAATCTCATTGTTGGAAGCCTCATCCTAAGATGAAACCAAAGAAGTTTAACAACAAAGGGAAGCAAATGACAACTGCAACTACACAACATGAATTAGGCTCTGATTCGAGAGATGAAACAAATATCAAAACAATGGGAATGAAAGGTAAGGACATATCAAGCACTAGCTCTTCAAGTTGTCCTAATGGTACTCAAGATGAGAAAACTAGAATTGAACTTTTCCATATTCGGGTTATTTCAAAGAAAACCAAAATTGATACACTCTTTGATAGTGGTTCACAAGAAAATTTTATTTCTAAAGACTTAGTCAAGACACTAAACTTAGACACCATTCTTCATCCAAGACCTTATCCTTTAGGTTGGATATGAAAGAATTAAAACTTATAAGTTATGAGGAAATGCATCTTTAAATTTACAATTACAACAAACTTTCTTGATGAAGTTGAACTTGGTGTAGTACCGCTTCATATTTCTGGAATTATTTTGGGAAGCCCATATTTGTATGATAGAAAAGCTATTTTCCATCGCCATGAAAACAAGTATCACTCTTTCAAAGATGGCATAGTGTACATTGTTAGAGCACATCGATAGAAACTAAATATTTCACTTGTAAATTACGGACAAATGAAGATACTCATTAACTCTAGCAAAAAATTTGTGCTTCTGATGGTCAAGAAAAAGAATGATGTTGAAAATGAAGCATTTCAAGGTTGTGATTCAAGATTAAAATATGATTTGGTGGAGGTGGTTAACCAATATTATGAGATGTTTCAGGAGCCAAAAGGATTGCCTCCTAAGAGGGGAATCCGACATGAAATACAATTGCAACAAGATTGTACTCTTCCTAACATTGGCATGTTCAGGATGTCAGTGATGGAAAGTGCATAAATTAAAAAGAAAATTCAAGAGTTGTAGGAAAAAGGGATCATCAGTGTAGGTTTTAACCCTGTACAGAAATTATCTGCAAATGAATCTTAAAACAGAAAATAAACAACAACGAGAGCATAAAACATAAAACAAATAAACATAGATATTTTCCCCTGGATCCCAAATCGGGACGACCAGCTTGATTTTTCATTATAAACCTTTTAGTGTTACAACACATATATATACATGCCAAAGCACATATAAATCCCAATCCATTAACCCTGGATTAGAACATAACTATAGTTCCCTTGACTGGATCTACAAAATACCAGGGGCTGAAAACCATCATTCCCCAAAACCATGTGCAAACCCATGCACAAAACCATGGGCGCATCCACCCACCCGAAAATAAGGGCCAATTTTTTTTTTCGGGGCACTGCCCCGGACCCTGACAGGGGGGGCTACTACCCCCCCTGTGAACCCCCCTCGTTGCGCCCAGTGCAACGTACAGGGGGGGCTATCACCCCCCCTATTACCCCCGCATGCATGATTAGTCATGGAAAGAATATAGCACAAACCCAACAATCAGATCAAGTACTTTGACATGCATGTCGCCTATTTTTTTGGTGTCAAAGAAGGATGGAACATGGTGCATGTGTGTGGACTTTCGTGCATTGAACAAAATTACGGTAAAGAAACGTTACCCACTTCCTAGAATTGATGATTTACTTGATCAATTGAAAGTTGCAAAGTATTTTAATAAGTTAGATTTAAGGAGTGGCTATCATCAAATTAGAATTTCTGAAGGTGACATATGGAAGACAATACTCAAAACAAACAAAGGTTTGTTTGAATGACTTGTTATGCGTTTTGGTATTTTCAATGTTATGACTACCTTTGTGCGTGTGATGAAAGATGTATTGAGGAAATTTATAGATGAGTTTGTGATATTATACTTAGATTACATCTTGATTTTTAGTAAATCTCGTGAAGAACATGTCATTCATTTCAAAAAGGTACTTGATGTCTTGAAGAAAGAACAATTGTTTTTAAAGATGTCAAAGTGTGAGTTTGGAAAAACTTCTTTAGTGTATTTGGGTCATATTGTTGGAGGAGGTGAATTGAAAATAGATCCCTGCAAGGTTGATGTCATTTTTAATTGGCCAAAGGCCAAAACAATTACTGAGGCAAGAATATTCTTGGGAGCAGCCCAATATTGGAGGAAGTTTATTTCTAACTTCTCTTCTATTTCAGCTCCATTGCATGCATTGACAAGTGTAAAGCACGTATTCTAGTGGGGAGGTAAACACAAAAAGGAATTTGATGCATTGAAAGAAAAGATCAGTTCAGCCTCAATACATGCACTTCCAGACCTGAGACAATCATTTGAGATTCATAGTGATGCCTAAGTGATTACCCCATGGGTGCGGTACTCATGCAACATGGTAAGCATATATGTTTTCATTCAGTGATTAATTATCCTACATATGACAAGGAGTTGTATGCATTGGTGAAAAGTGTGAAAAAATGGAAACACTACTTAATGGGTAAGGAAACAATCATTCACACTAATCATCAACCATTTCAATACTTGCAATCGCAAAGAAAGTTTCAGCAATCAAGGCACTTTCGATGGAGGGGTTTTCTTCAACAATTACACTTGGTAATAAGGTATAAGAAAGGTATCTACAATAAATTTGTTGACATGATTTCTATGCCTATTGTTAGTGTTGCTATTATTCTTAAGCATAATTCTATTTTTCATGAGAGCTGAGTTGAACAATATGCTTTAGACAGTGATTTTAAAGATGTATATGCAACTTTAAGTCAAGAGAACCAAGTAGAGGAATTGGATTATCACATGAATGATAAATTTTTGTATGATCTTGGTAAACTTTGTATTCCATAGGGAGAAAGACTCAGCATCATAAGAGAGGTACATAATTCTCTTATTGTTGGTCATTTCAGTGTAAGTAAGATGGTGGCACATCTACAAAGGTATTGTTATTGGCCTCATATGCTTGAAAGTGTGTCACATTTTTTTAGAGGTTGTTCATTATGTGCTGTTAGTAAGCCTAGCAATAGAAAATTAGGATTGTACACTCCACTTACAGTACCTTCTCATCAATGGGAGATGTTTCTATGGATTTTATTGGAGGTCTTCCTATGTCAAAGAGGAATCATGATTATCTTTTTGTAGTTGTGGATAGGTTCAGAAAAATTTGTATTTTTATGCCATGTAAAAAGAAAATTATAGCTGAACAAACTACTTAATTAGTCTTTCAGAATGTATGGGTGCATTTTGGATTTCTCACATCCATTTTTAGTGATCGATATTCTCACTTTTTTGGGAATTTTTGGTCAAGCTTGTGGGGATTCATAGACACCAAATTGAAAAAGAGTACAAAATTTCATTTGCAAATAGATGGTCAATAGAGGTGGTGAACAAGACAATGATACATATTCTTTTTGGTTATTGAAACAAGCATCCATAGTTGTGGGATGAAAACTTGCACTATATTCAACATGCTTACAACCGAGCCAACCACTCTTCAACTCAAACATCGCCATTTGAGGCATGTTTGGGATACTTGCCTAAATTTCCTTTGATTTCATTTTTGGAAAGGATTTTTCTATTGATGGTCATAGTGACATAGCCAAAGCTAAAAGGTTCATTGAAAAAATCTAATTTGTGCATCAAGTAGTCCAAGAACAACTAGAAAAGAGCCATGTCAAGTATGAAACAAGGCACAATAAACATCGTGTAGATCACAAATTCCAATTTGGTGATGAATTTTGGCTTCACATTAGCAAAGAAAGGCTTCAAGGGGAAGGTACAATACTGAAACCAATTCGATATGGTCCATTCATAATTTTAGAAAAGATTGGTGATAATGACTTCAGGTTGGATTTGCCTTCATATATGAAAATTTATGCTATTGTTAATGTTGAGAACATAAGGTTGTATGAGTCACCTTTGATTGAATATCAAGGAGAAATTTTTTAGATTCCTTCCATTGAGAATTTTTCTCTCGAATAACTTGATGAACTACATCAAGACACCATTCTTGACAAAAGAACAAGGCCTTCAAAATGAGGGAATGTGGAGTACCTTCGTGTGGGTCTCAAAGAAAAAAATCCAAGCAAAGCCAAACGAATTGAGGTTGGAAAGGTGAGGGAAATTTACCCTCATCTATTGAACAAATGAAAGTGATATTTTGGGGTCCAAAAGCTTCCAGTGGGGACGAGTGATCAGGTGCTCAAAATTATGCTAAAAAATTAAAGTTTTCAGAATGGTGTGGAACCTAAATGAACACATAGATATCATCATTTTGAATCCAACGCAACTCGTTTCCCGGAAAACTGACACTGTATGCTCCCGGAAATAGGTTCTGTTTGTTTTCCCAAATAGGCAAATTTTCAAAAAACTAGCAACTGGCAGGGAAAAAATTTGGGCTAGTGGTAAGTTGCCACTCGATCTCTTCTAGTTGGTTGAAAGCTAACTTTTTTAGCCTATCAGGCCTTGCCACTTATCGAGTTTTCATTGGATATGGTTTGGGATAATTTTATTGGGTGGTTGATGGCCAACTACATTTTTCCACGTGGCCTAACCGGAGGTCGCCACGTGGCAGCATAAGAGGCCACCAAAAATTGGGGTAAGGGCTGAGCGGACCGGGCAGGGGTCGAACACTAGACCTCCATCCAACAAACATATCATATCTCCATTACGCCACAATATTACTCATGAAACCATATGGCCAAAAATGTATTTAACGTTTATGTAATATGGAGGTCGAGGTAGGGGGGCCAAGGCTTAGCCCTGCCCCCCCATATAACATACCATATGGCCTATTTCCGAAGACCACGAGCGCAGAGGTGATGACCACTGCCCGAACCGCTTATATGACACAACTACCGTTAATCGCCGATGGTTGTGTAACCATCGACCTTTTAATTAATTTTTTTTTGTTAATGCACCATGTTTATGGCTAAAAATGTGGATTTAAGGCCGCATTAGGAAAATTAAGTATCTAACAATTTCACCTAGAATTCCAAAAAATTGTTGCCCAGTTAGCTGAAATAAGGACGAAATTGTAGTACCGGTCTGGATTTTGGGGAAATTATGGTGCAGTTAGCAGGAAAACTAGGGAGGCTCATAACTTCAATTTTTTACCAATTTCGAATCAAAAAGAGGGTATATAGGAATTTTTGGGTATTTTGAAGTTGATGGAAAATTTTTTGAAGCCATTTGAGCACTGTAAATGTATGTAATCACCATTTTGAGCATAATGAAAGAGGGCCAAGCCATTGGAAGTTGAACCAAGGAGACGTAGGCCAGGAAGGTTGAACTTCTTCATCATTTGCTATGTTGTGGTTATTATTATGGTGCATTGATATGATATTTATGTATATTTCAGAGTTTATTTTGATGCTTTATGTGTTTAAAAATTAACATAAAATATCTCAAAAACTTAATTCAATCACTTGCAATTTACAAACCCTCAAGCACATTTTAATTAAGATCTCAGACAAATCATATACATAATGGAGGTATATGGGAAAAAGTGACATTTTAGCAAAATATATTGATTGTGGGTCATTGTAGGATTGGATTCGAAGATAAGTGGAGGTCATAGGAGGGGCTTCTTCTTTTTTGAAGTAATTTACGAAAGTATTCCCCTAGTCAAAAAAATGTCTTGTATGGATGGTAGGAAAAGGGTGTAAAGTACAACTTGGAGTGGACCGCTAGTTGATATGCTAATAAAATATTATATTTCCTGCAACTTTAATAAATTCTCTTCACATGTTAGAGAGATAGAGTTTGATACTTGCAAATGAATAAAGAAAAAGTACCAAATGGAATTACTGTTGAACAATTGATACTAAATAAAATCTTCAAATATAAAAAAAAATGGAATATATCTATATATATATATATATATATATATATATATATATATATATATATATATATATATATCTATATATATATATATATATATATATATATATATATATATATCCTCAAACATAATACAATAAAATTACAATAAAGAAAATAAGAACATATGTCAAAAGAAAAAATCATATATAAATTACACAACAAAGTTAAAAAAAAAATATATATATAAAAAAAGGAAAGAAAAAAAGCAATAAATGATAATATAAGTTAATGAAAATTAAAAAATTACTATGTGGTAAAATATTTGTCATTGCCATAAAGTAACACACACATAATAAAAAAAAATTGACTATACACTTTACTTTTGCTTAGCCTAAGCACAACTTAAAGATATTAATATAACATTTTGGATTAAATTATATAATTACATATATTTCCATATACACGAGGACCATAAATTTAAGGGGTTCCTATCATAACCTTCAAATAAGTTTGATGGATTAAGTCCTTAGGTTATGTTATCATTACTCCCGTTTGTCGATCATAACCCCACTGATTAACTCAGGCTTTTGACTTACACGTAATCTGTGTATTAAAAATTATTTGAAATGTATTCATAACATATATTTGAATTGTCTTTTCATACTATGTCATGGCAATATTTGGCCTTACATTATCAAAGTGTTTGTGATCTCTTTTAATTAAGACAGTGATTCACCCCTACAGCTCGGTACTTCTCCATAAATTGGTAATTACGACAATTAGGGTGATCCACCTTGTTAATCAGTGTGATTAACCGCTTGGCAGTACCTTAGGTTGGCAACGATCTTGCAATTTGTCACAATTGTTGTTTTCTCCACCGTTGATTTGGGTTTCCTACATCTGATGGTGAAGATGAGGGAAGGGATGGTTAGGGTAACCACCCACCCCATCCCATGCCTCATAACTCACTTTCTCTGCCACTTACCATTTCCGGACCTAGCTATTATTTGCTGAGGTTTCCTGGTATTTTCCAGCCACAATATGCGTTCACCGCTCTCAGGGATGGTTTTACCTTGTCTCAACTCTGCATGCGAAACACATGTAACCTTTCCTCTCTTTTCTATCAGGCATTATAGTCATTTGTTACTCTTCTTCATAGCTTCTACTTGGAGTAGCTGTGTTCTTTGCTTATGGCACAGTGGATGGTTTAATGTATTACCAGGTGATCTATATTTTTTAAATTTATGTTTTGCAGTTTCTGCAGAATTTCCACCGAGTTTATTCACTCAACCCATAGGGTTTTTAATGTTTCTTTTCATTATCAATTATTATTCCAGTGTTAAGAAACCGTAGCCCGAGTGATGAAGCTCTACGGATTTTCTATTGGACCAAGATGAAGGGTGATAAGGTTTTGCCATGGCAGGTTCGATCGGAACAAGTAAGAGCCAGGAAGGCTGTATCATTCCCTACATTGTTCTCATTTACTTCTAATTCCTTCATATGGCCGAAGTTTTTCCTGGCCTCATTTTATAGTTTTTTAATGAGGGTTTTTGACACTTAGTCTTTCTTGTGATGTTTAAGACCTGTGCAACCACAAACAATCGTGGTGTCAAGTTGACTTATACCTCACAGGGAGTACCCAAGTAAGCCCTCATTTTCTAGTTCGAGTTATCCTTCCTTATCTGTGTAATCTAAACTCTTGCCGCTGTATTTTATCATATAATAACCACACATTGCATGTAGATTTAGCCCCCACCTGCTTGCAGGGTTTGGGGTTTCTCCAGAACTTGATAGGGTCGGTGCCCCAATACTCTAATCTCATGGTTTCTATTTTAATGAATTTTCGATGCTCAGCTTTCTGGTCTCTCTACACGGTTTCATTCTAATTTAAAATCTCTGTAATTTATATATCAATACTATGGTATCTCAGACTTCAGACCTTTATACATAGTCTCGAAGTTGGAATAGTTTTCACTGTAATTATTTTGCCTATTGTAGTTGAACATGCTTCTTTATTTATTCAGAATATAATGGAATTGTGTTATTTATCTTAAGGGTTCAGACCCATATATGAGATATGTGTATAGAATAATTTCTATATTTTACTTTTATCACATACAATGTTCGTTTCATACAATGTTTGTTCCCATTTGGGGTTTTTCTGTTAATATTGTAATCATCGTGGAAATTATTTCGGAAGTTGAAGAGTCTCTGCTATGCAATTTCATATTGGTTATCTTGTTCTTTATTTCTATATCTGGTTTGGTGGAATCGCTCTTGTCAGTTATTTACAGAGTCTAGTTCTTTACTGATATTTAGTTGAATAAATCTCTGTTCTAGATTTCAATGTAAAAGACAGTAACCCTTGTCAAAATGATCAGAGGATATTGATCTCAGTCCTATCTCCATGGGGTTGGGTGCTAAACCGCTGGCCCTTGACATATTGTCTTACCAAACCCTTCCGTAATACATGAGATTTTCGTTAACTTATTTTCAATTAGAAATGTTTAAATATTGAAAAAAATATTCTCCTGCATAATGGAAAAAGAGCTTCTACCTGTACATTTTATTCAATGCAGAATTCAACCTCTAGAAATTCATATTAGTCTTTGTATCGTGACATATATTAATATATATATTTCCGTCCATATAATTATTTTCCTAGTCTACCTACAAGGTAGAGGGTAATGTTTCTATATCATACATTCTCAACAGAACAACATAATGACAGTCAAGATATTAAACTAGGCATAAATAATTTTCTTCTAATATCTATTTCTTAACCTGTAAAATAAAGACTTAAAATACTTATCTCAGTATATTCTTCCAGTAAAACTGATGGTTCCTCCCAACCTTGAGCGAGGAATTCATGTCCTCTTCTCCCCCTGTGCTCCTCGCCAGGGCCTTAGGTAGATGACTTAGTCATTAGAAGATAGGCCTGAGGATCTGGATCCAGTCTATACTTCTCCTGGGTTTTCCTGAGCTCCACTAGTTTTCTTACCAACTCTGGACAACTCAATGCAACAAGCTGTTGCTTATCCCCAACATTCTCTCTACACAGAGCCCATTCCTATACTCAGGATTTTCCTTTTATCCTTCTAGGAAGGTAACTGTCAAAACTGTCTCTACCTTTTACCTTGTGTTTTTGGAATCATTTACCAATAAGTTATTTTCTTTTACTCAAGACAATTTAGTAATTATTTTAAAAATAAACTCAAGTATTTTTAATAAATAACCTTATTCACTACATAATTCAAATGTGTCATAAAAAGTCTATCAGCCATAATTTAAAATAAAACAAGGTGTTACATCTTCCCCCTATAAGGTAAACACCATCCTTAATGTTATTTGATCAATGAGAATAATTGAGGATATGCTTCTCGAATAATATTTTCATACTCCTAGGTAACCTCCTTAGGGCCAAAAAACTTCCATTGCAATTTAACTTGGGGGATGACTCGCCTCCATAGTAGTATTTCTCTTTGATCTATAATATGCTGAGGTTTTACTAGGAACTCGCTGTCCAGTTCTACCTGCAGGCAATAGCTATTATAATTATTTTAATCAAAGGTCTAATATTATTTACAAATGTAATATAATCATGACTTACATGTATACCCTGCCAATGTATCACATGTTTGGGGTCATGTATGTATCACTTCAACATAGATACATGGAACACATTATGTACCAATATATGACTAGGCAGAGCTAGTCGATAAGCCACCGGTCCTATCCTTTCCAAAATTTCGAATAGTCCACAATATCCGGGAGAAAATTTGGCACAAGTATTCCACCTCAAGGTACTCTTATTTGGTTTAATTATTACATATACATGGTCCCCAAGCACAAATTATCGGAAGGTCCTTTTTCGATTTGCATAAACCTTTTATCGGTCTTGGGCCACTTTTAAATTCTGCCTAATATTTCTTAATTCACGTTCCATTTCCTTGAGCATGTCCAGTCCAAGAATCAACTTGGTTTCTAGATTGCTCTAATTTATAGGTGTTCGACATTGTCTTCCATACAATGCTTCAAACAGACTCATATTAAGGGATTGTTGATATCTGTTATTATAGGAAAACTCGACCAAATGCAGATACTCTTCCCATTTTGTAGGTTGTTTCATTACGTACATGCGCAACATATCCTCCAAAAATTTATTCACCCTCTCTGTTTTCCCATCTGTTAGAGGATGGTAAGCAGTAATAAATTGCATTTGTGTTCCCAATCTGGTGAATAATATTTTCCAGAAAGATGATGTAAATTTTACATCTCTATCTGAGATGAAAATCCTAGGGATACTGTGTAGTCTAAAAATTTATTTCATGAAAATAATCAACAATTCGTATTGTCTTGTAGGCTATCTGGACATGTATGAAATGAGCCACTTTGTTGAGTCTATCCACCACCACCATGATTGAGTCATTGTGACATTTATTTCTTGGTATTCTGGTGATGAAATCAAGGGAAATGACTTCCCATTTCCATTCAGGTACAGGGATAGGCTGAAGAAATCCTGCTAGATGCTGGTGTTCTAACTTGAATTACTGGAATTCCAAGCACTTGGTCAGGTATTCAGCAATGTCCTTACGCATCCCTGACCAAGAATAATATTTCCTAATTATTGTTAACATTTTCTAATATCCTGGATGTCCTGCATAGGAAATCCAATGATATTCATCCAGAATCATCCCCTTCAGGCTCATTTGATTGGGAATATATATCCTCTTTCGATATAATAAGAGATGTTTATCATTAAGCTTATAGTCCAATTTCTTTCCTTAATTTTCTTCTTCTCTTGCTTGATGCCACAGGAACTGATATTCAGGGTATTTCCTTGTTGCGTCCACAATCTGCTCTTGAAATTTAGATTCGACTTGATTAAAGTAGAGTTCATAGATGCCATGCAATTTTTTGATTAAAGCATCAGCCACACGGTTCTCTTTATGTTTCACATGCTGAATATTGAAGTCAAATTCACTAAAAAATGCATTCCACCTTGCTTGGTCAACATTTAGATCAGATTGTTTGAAATAGCTAGTTAAACTTCTATGATTGGTTCTTAAAAAAAACCTTTTTCCCAACAAGTAATGCCTCCATATTCGCAAGGCATGAACCATTGCAGATAGTTCTATATGATAGGTATAATACCTCTGCTCATGGTCCTTTAACTTCCTAGATTCGTATGTTATGACTTTACCTTCTTGGGTCAAAACTTCTCCTACTCCTTCCTTGCTGGCATTAGTGCATACTTCGAATTCCTTACTCGGGTCTGCTACCTTCAGTACAGGGGCAGTAGTTAGTAGCTCCTTCAATTGTTCAAAACTATTTTTACATTCTTGAGTCCACATAAAGACTCTTCCTTTTCGCTGCAGAGAGGTAATAGGAAAAGCTATTATAGAGAAACCGTTAATGAATCATCGGTAATAAGCAACTAAACCCATAAATGAACATACGTCTTCCACATTCTTAGGAAATTTCCACTCCATGATCATTTTTATCTATTCAGGGTCTACAAAAATCCCTTTAGCAGATATCACATGTCCCAGATATTGGATCTGCTTCTTGAAGAAGTCACATTTACAAAAATTAGCGTAGAGCTGGTGTTCCCATAACATTTTCAGCACTATGCGTAAATGTTCCTTTTGCTCTTCCATATTCTTAGAGTAGATCAGTATATCATCAATAAAAATTAAAAAAAAATTTATCCAAAAATGGGTGGAAAATTCCATGCATCAAGCTCATGAAAGTTGTTGGTGCATTGGTTAATCCAAATGGTAGCACCACAAATTCATAATGTTTGTATCGGGTATGGAAAGTTGTTTTGGATATGTCCTCATCCTTAATCCGTATTTGGTGTTACCCTGACCTTAAATCAATCTTGGACAACATTGTTGCCCCCTTCACTTGATCAAACAGATTGTCTATGCGTGGTAGTGGGTACTTATTTTTTATAGTCAATTTATTGACCTGTCAGTAATCCATGCACATTTGGATAGTACCGTCTTTCTTCTTAACAAACAACATTGGGTCTCCCCAAGGAGACACACTTGGCCAAATATATCCTTTGTCCATTAATTCGTACATCTGCATTTTTAATTCTGTTAATTCAGGCACACTCATTTTTTATGGAGCTCGTGACACATGGGCAGCCCCAGGTATTAATTCCATTGTAAAATCAATATCTCGTTTTGGTGGTAGTCCTAGAATATTTTTAGGGAACACATCCATGAATTCCTGTACAATAGGAATATTTTCCAGTATGAGGGTCTTATCCTTGGAGCTAGAGAATCCTACTTGAATTGCATAGAGTTGACACCCCCTTATAATGCATTTTCATAGAGTTTAAACCCCTTTATAATGCATTTACTCAGCTGGGATGCAGTAATGGGACATAAATGAAGTGGCTTCTTGATTCCCTGCAATTCCTAACATGTATCATCCTCTAATTTAAGGTAAATTAATTTATCTTTGCAACCCACTAATGACCAGTGTCTTTATAACTAGTCCATTCCTAATAAAATATCGTAGGATCCCAGAGGTAGAATGTTAAGTTCTAAAGTTATGTGTTGGTCGCCAATAACCAGCTCATAGTTTGACACTTTGGCATTGAATTGCCTTTTTTCCCCCATAGCCAATTGTACCAGCCATGGAATCTTAAATTAATGATTTTGTAATTTACAGTTTTCGACTATATGGGGGTTTATATAGCTCAAGCTGGCACCAGGGTTGACGAAAATGGAAACAGATTGGGTTTGTAGCTTACCTTCTAATTTTATCATAGATGGTTAGAAATCCGCTTATCGATCTTCTAGAGCGGCATTGATCCTGGGTATGCTTCGCGCTACATATCCCACTGTAGATGCCTCTTGCATTTGGCTTCCACTTCATTTCTCCCTCAAAGAGGACAATTTTTAAAATAATGTGCCTCCCCATAGCCCCAACATTGTAATGGGGGTTTTTAGGACTGCCCAAGGTCTAGCCTACTAGAAGCCTCAATATGCTGCTCTTTAGCTACCCATTTGGTCTTTTGCTGATTTTTCCCATTCTGTCTAATTGTTGGATTCCTTGCAGCATTCTTGTAATTTCTAGATTTGCTATTTTTGAAATTTGAAGGGCCTTTTTGCCCTTTCTTGGGTGGCCAACTCCTGCCAATTTCTCCCTTAGCCTTGGATTGCTGATAGCACATCCTTGCTTTTCTTATCACTTCATCCATGGTTTTTGGGTTTACAAATTCAATCTTCTCTTTCATGTGAGTCGGCAAGCTACTTGGCGTTTGATTACCGTACCCCCTCGTCATTATAGCTTCTTGTTAGTTTTTCTGGTACTGTGCACAATTTCAAATAAGAACAAAATGAAAACACCCACGTTATCGCATTGGCTCATCTGGCCCTAGTGTGTAACCACGCTTTGATACCACTTGTCACTACCATAAGGTAACACACACATAATAAAAAAAAAATTGACTATACACTTTACTTTAACTTAGCCTAAGCACAACTTATAGATATGAATATAACATTATGGATTAAACTATATAATAACATATATTTCCATATACAAGGACCATAAAGTTAAGGGGTTCCTATCATAACCTTCAAACAAATTTGATGGATGAAGGCCTTAGGTTATGTTATCATTACTCTAGTGTGTTGATCATAGCCACACCGATTAACTCAGGCTTCTTACTTACACATAATATGTGTATTAAAAAATATTTGAAATATATTCATAACATATACCTAAACTATCCTTTCATACTATGCCGTGGAAATATTTGGTCTTACATTCTCAAAGTGTTTGTGATCTCTTTTAATTAAGACAACGATTCGCCCTTAATTATCGACACTTCTCCATAAATTGGTGATTAAGGCAATTAAGGTGATCTGCCTCGTTAATTGGTGTGATTGAACGCTTGGCAGTACCTTAGGTTGGCAACTGTCCCACAATTTTTCACAGTTTTTGTTTCCTCCACCGTTGATTTGGGTTTCCTGCATTTGATTGTGTAGATGAGGGCAGGGATGGTTAGGGTAACCAACCACCCCATCCCATGCCTCACAACTCACTTTCTCCGCTGCTTACCATTGCTAGACTTGGCTATGCAACTTGGCTATTTTTTGCTGAGTTTTGCTAGTATTTTCCAGCCACAATATGTGTTTACTGCTCTCAGGGATGGTTTTACCTTGTATCAAATCTGCATGCGAAATAGAGGTAACCTTTCCTTACTTTTTTGTCGGGTATTACAATAATTTGTTACTCTTCTTCGTAACTTCTGCTCGGAGTAGCTGTGTTATTTTCTTATGGCACATTGGATGGTTTAATATATTACTAGGTGATCTATATTTCTTAAATTTATGTTTTTCAGTTTCTGGGAAATTTCCGCCGAGTTTATTCGCTTGACCCATAGGGTTTTTAATGTTACTTCTTTTTATCAATTATTATTCAAGTGTTAAGAAACCGTAGGCCAAGTGATGAAGCTCTATGAGTTTGTTGTTGAATCGAGATGGAGGGTGAGAAGGTTCCACCATGGCAGAATTGATCGGAACATGTAAGAGAAAGGAAGTTTATATCATTCCCTACATCGTTCTCTTTTATTGTTAATTACTTCATATGGCCGAAGGTTTTCCTGGTCTCGTTTTATAGTTTTTCAATGAGGGTTTTTGACACTTGGTCTTTCTTGTGATGTTGAGGACCTGTGCAACCGCACGCAATTGTGGTGTTGAGTCAACTTATACCTTACGGGGAGTACCCATGTAAGCCCTCATTTTCCAGTTCGAGTTATCCTTCCTTCTCTATGTAATGTAAGCTCTTGATGCTGTATGTTGTCATCTAATAACCACATACCGCATGTAACTTTAGCCCCCACCTACTTGCAGGGTTTGGGGTTTCTTCAATGCTTGATAGGGTCAGTGCCCTAGTGACTTAATCTCATGGTTTCTATTTTAATGAAGGTTCAATGCTTGGCCTTTTGGTCTCTATGCACGATTTCATTCTAATTTAGAATCTCTGTACTTTATATAGCAATACTATGGTCTCTCGGCCTTCGAACCTTTATACACAGTCCCGAAGTTGGAATTTTCACTGTAATTATTTTTCCTATTTTAGTTGAATGAGCTTCTTTATTTATTTGGAATTTAATGGAATTGTGTTATTTATCTTAAGGGTTCGAACCCATATATCAGAGATGTTTATACAATAATTTCTATATTTTACTTTTATCGCATACAATATTTGTTGTAGACTATGTTTGTTCCCATTTGGGGTTTTTTTGTTAATATTGTAATCATCGTGGAATTTCTTCCTGAAGTTGAAAAGTCTCTGCTGTGCAATTCAGATTTGATTATCTTGTTCTTTTCTTTCTATATTTGGTTCAGTGGACTCGCTCTTGTCAGTTATTTACATAGTCTAGTTCTTTATTGATATTTAGTTGACTAAATCTCTGTTCTAGATTTCAATGTAAAAGACAACAACCCTTGTCAAAATGATCATAGGACATTTACCTCAGCCTTGTCCCCATGGGGCTAGGTTCTAAACCGTTGGCCCTTGACATTTTGTCTTACCAAACCCTTCCTTAATACATGATATTTTCCTTAACTTATTTTCTATTAGCAATGTTTAAGTATTGAAAACAATATTCTCCTATATAATGGAAAAAGATCTGCTACCTGTACATTCTATTCAGTGTAGAATTCAACCTCTAGACATTCATATTAGTCTTTGTATTGTGACAGATATTAATATATATATTTCCATCCAGATAATTATTTTCCTACTCTACCTGCAAGATAGAGGGTAAGGTTTCTATATCATACATTCTCAACAGAACAACAGTCAAGATAATAAACTAGCCATAACTAATTTTCTTCTAATATCTATTTCTTAACCTGTAAATAAACACTTAAAATACTTATCTCTTTATATTCTTCTAGTAAAACTGATGGTTCCTCCCCACCTTGAGCGAGGCAATCACGTCCTCTGCTCCCCCGTGCTCTTCACTAGGGCCTTAGGTGGATGACTTAGTCATTAGAAGATAGGCCTCAGGATCTAGATTCAGTCTATACTTCTCTTGGGTTTTACTGAGCTCCATTGGTTTCCTTACCAACTCTAGACAACTCAGTGCAATAAGATGTTGCTTAACCCCAAAATTCTCTCTGCAGAGAACCCATTCCCATTTACCAGCTCTAGACAACTCAGTGCAATAAGATGTTGCTTAACCCCAACATTCTCTTTGCAGAGAACCCCTTCCCATAATCAAGATTTTCCTTTTATCCTTGTAAGAAGGTAATTGTTAGAAGTGTCTCTACCTTTTACCCTGGTTACTTTTTTTTTTAACTCAAGGTAATTTATTAATTATTTTAAAAATAAACTTTTTCGTTACATAATTCAAATGTGTCATAAAAAGTCTATAAGCCATAATTTGAAATAACACAGAATGTTACAATATTTTTATAATATATATTTATAAAAAAATATCTATCTGAAGTAAATCATCATTAAAAAACCATGATAGATATATATTCTTTATAAAAATAATAAAAAACCAATTGAAAATTTATTATTTTAAAAAGAAATTTAAAATTAAGCTTCAAATATTTATTTAATGAGGCTTCAAATCTCTTAAAGAAGCTTTAAATCTCTTTTAAAGAAAGCTTTACTCAAAGAAAAAATAAGATTTAGATTACATATTTTTGATATAATAAACATTGTGATCAAAATATTTCATAGAAGATATTTCTTAAGAAAGGTGCAACAAATTTTTGATCTATCCAACATTGAGTATGATTACTTTATCATTCATAAAAAAAAATAAAACAGCTAGTATTCTTAAATTAAAAAATTATATTTTATTTTAATTATAGAATACACAATTAAAATACACAATTCTAAACAAAACTTTATTACTCCACAAAGGCATGTTGATTATAGTTGAAACATTTAAGGGGCCTCTTCCTTAAGAAGTATCTTCCATTTATTAAAAATTAGAACATTTGAGGATGCATTTTCATATTGGAATTAGTAATTTAATTGGTTTGAGTTTGGTAGTAAGAATTTATAAATATATAAAAATGAATATTTTACTATATTCATAAACATATTAATTTTATATACACTATTAAATATATAAATATAAATATTTTGATTTTATATAAATTATTATTGTTCTTTATAAATATGTTAATTTTATATAAATTACTTTGTTCTGGGAAAATAAATGTAAAAGAAAGTGATTTTCTAACCTAAAAGCAGGTAATTAAAACGGTATTAGTGGGTGCTTTGCAAAACACCCGAAATTTTACAAAGTTCCACGAACACATTTCTTCTTAATCAATGTGGATCAATAGAAATAATGTATATTATTTTAAAACAAACCTTTCAATTTTTCGATATTTTTTATAAAACCAAAAAATATTAATACATTTTTTTACTTACCTATAAAATGTAAAGTGTAACATAAATACGAACTTATCATTGCAATATTCTGTATAAGAAAGATTATTAGAAAGATTATTTAAAAGAATGATTCATTTGGTAAAGGTAGATGCATTTCTAAATCTAATAAGTTAAAATCTATGATAAAGTGGATTATAAAACCTTCCATCTAAACCTAACCTAATCAAATTTTCTCACGAGCCCTCCATGCAAGTTATATTTGGACATCTCCACATACTTATCACTGTGGAACATGTGACGAAGAGGAGCCTCTTCTATGCCTTAAATCAAAGGCATCCTTGTCAACGTTCCACGAGCTTTCATGCCGTCCTTGTCAACTCTCCATCAACTTTCAATTCGAAAAGTTCACTCTGCTTTTAGAATAGTGGGAGGAAATGATGATAAATATTCCAAACACTTCCGAAATGGTGTTTTTTCTCGTTACTTTTGAAAGTGAATACTGCGTTATAACGCTCTGCCTATTGTTTTTTTTCCTTGGTAATACGTTTAACCTGATGATTTTTCTCGTTACTTCTGAAAATAAATACCTAGGTTAATTTTTATGTAATGCGTAACATTATGATCATTCATGGACTATATTTAGATTAATTTTATAAACATGTTTAGGGTGGAGTATAATTTATTCGGAATTATTTTATTTTTATTTTAAATGTAAAAGCTCTTATATAAGTATATATTTTTTAATTATATATAATTTTTTTTAATATTATAATTATATTTATATTATATAAAGGAGAAAATAAATTTTAATATATTTATTATATTAAATATACAAATAAATCTGGTAATAAATGTAAATAAGCATTTATTTGTCTTATAGATTTTTATTCTTCTAAATATCAAAATTAACCCTATAATGTTGTTTTAAAAGTTAAAATTTAATTTATATGTTTATATTTAATTTTAAATTGGAAAATGTTAAATAAATTTTCAATTAATGTTATATAAAAATAATGCTGAATATTAAAAATAATAATAAACTAATTTATGAATAAGTTTAAATAATATCTATCTATATATATAATAGTGAATATTAAAAATAATAATAAACTAATTTATGAAATAGTTTAAATAATAAAAGAGAAATATATATAGAAAGGGATTACTAATTTTTTAAATTAAGTGAATTTTTTTTTTTTTTTTTTTTTTTTGAAAAATGATATATATATAACTTATTTTTTATTTTATTTAAAAAATGTTTTCAAAAATTGCTTTTAGCTGTAGTCAAAACTCCTACTTTCTTTTTAAGCTTATGTGGTATAAGGATGTCTAGTCTTGGCTCGACCATTTGGGAATTAAGGAAGAGTTATGGGAAGCAAAAATAATGTCAAAAATACTATTACCTCCAAGTTTAAGGACAAGCTGTAGGAGGATCAGGAGCTAGAGGGTAAAAGGAATCTAAGATACTATAAGGAGGTGATCAACCCCACGGGGATAATCAAAATTATCTCTTTGTGTTGTCCATCACTAAGAAAAAATTGAACATCGCTAGGATAAGAACTAATTCTGATGAGCTTCACAGTGAGACTGGGTGGTGGTCTATTCCCAAGACTCCTTGGAATGATATCTATCAAATTAAATTCTTCCTTTTAGACTCGATATCTCTTACTGACATCCGCTCTCAATTCCCTAACATCTTCCACACTTCCAATCTTCTTAACCTTTTAAGCCAACCCACCTATTTCCCTTCTCTTTGACCATAAAAACAAGATTTTTGAAAAATCAAACTTAAATTCTTTCCAACTCTTCATAGACAATATTAATCTTAATATACTGTAACTCATCATCATAAAAAAATTGTAATATTTTAATAATTTATATAGAAATAAACTTCTATTTCAAAAAAATTGAAACTACATCTACATCTAAAATTAACATTTTTATTTTCCTTAATCAACAATCTGCAAAACATCTTTATTTTCCTTAATCAACAATCTGCAAAATATATCTAAGTTTTAAAGTAACTCTTTATATTTCTAAGAATCAACTCTTTAAAATTAAAATTACGATTTTACTCTTTATATTTTAATAAATTCTAAATATAATAGATTCTAAATTGATAATTTCTGTCACTCTTATTTTTAATAAATTTTAATATATATATATATATATATTTCTAAGAATCAACTCTTAAGGCAAAATCTCAATTTTATTTAATTTTAAAATTGAAATTACGTTTTTTACTCATTATATTTTAATAAATTCTAAATATAATAGATTCTAAATTGATAATTAGAATATATATATATATATATATATATATATATATATATATATATATATATATATATATATATAATGTTTTGATATGCAATAATTACTATAAGACTATTGCACGTAATAAATACCAAATTATCATAAATCTATAATACTTTTCCCTATAATATTTTTTCTCTTGAAACTAATGCTGTCTTAGTAACATCCTCAATCCTCAAGTGAAGGTCCAATGAACCACGCAGCATATCCTTTAGAACCAAAGCCTTAAATCCAGAATCATGTATAGTTCAACCCATGGCTGGTGCTTATGAAGAAAAGAAATGCAATCAGGGTACCGAAGCCATTATATATATATAAAAAGCACCAAAACCCTAACCCATGAAAATCACACCAAAAATAATGAATGAGTGAAGGCCAATTAACAACCCAACTTAAAAATATTTCACGATTAAGAGCAACAGCTTCGCTGCTGACATATACATATTGTATATACATTTACAATATCATTCTTTCATCGATATTGTTTAAAATATATGCCTTACAATATAGACTTGCGACTTACAATATCATAAGGCCTGAAGACGTGGATGAAACCTTTGAGACGTCACCCGAATCACGATTTATTGTGTTCATGGCTACTGTATTCGAACCATGAGAAATATAAAACTCAAACCCTAACACTTGCAAAATAGAAAAACCAAACCAGACGTGGATGAAATCTTTGAGACGTCATCCGATTCATAAAGAAAACCAGACGTGGACGAAATCTTTGAGATGTCGTCCGATTCATAACGAAAACCAGACGTGGATGAAATCTTTGAGACGTCATCCGATTCATAATTTAGTGTCTTGATGGTCACTTCTATTCAAACCATGCAAAACGTAAACCTAAACCTAAACCTAACATTTACAAAAAAACAGTAATTTAAGGGATTGGACTCTACATTTGTGGCGGCGGAGAAGGCCTTAGCCTCACGGAATAAACAGCCGACGCCTCGGGGTTCGCCTTATTATTACCTCCCAACTACCCCTTGATATCTCTTCTGCAATTTAATATTTCACCCCACAAAACATTATCAGTGATCTACCAGTCAAGAAAACCAGAAAAAAAAGAATTTAATTCCGCGTTGAAACTTGATACTCCATACCTGATGATGGATTCCCTTCTTCATCGATGGCAGAAGAAGAAAAAGCAGTTTCTGTGTTCGTCACACGCAAATATACAATTGCCAGAACAAAAAAAAGTGCGTAGGAGAATAGCATTAAGCCCAATAAGAGCAAGGCCAGTAAACCACGCTCCATTATTAAATTTCGAGTACTGCTACTTATTTTTCTCAATTGTTGCAGCTGCTGCAGATAGCTTAATGGTTTCAGATTGTATGAATTATCCACCAGTTGGCATAGAATAAAGGAAGAGTCCATTTCATTAATTTTTTGCACCGTGTGAATGTGAATATAGGGTGGGCAGGTAATTATTGACACTGCAATTTTTTTATTTGTGAAGGGTGGAAATTTAGGACACAAATGAGAAAGCTCTGGCATAAGACGACGAAAAATAATGGAGGGTGAGATCGCATGATCCCATAATATAATTTAATATTCACCGGAAAGAAGAATTTCTCTGCTTTCTGTAAAGCCATAGGAAGACGGATTAGTTAGAACAGGATCACGACACAATACCAATACCAAATCCTTTGGATTGAGCCGTAAGTGTCGCAGTCATTTACTCGTTTGTCCTTGGGATGTCAAATCATATTGAGGTTATAATTGACTAATGCCTTCGAAGTTACTATTTCGCCAGCAAAATGGCTTTTCAAATTTGACAAACAAATGAGTTGGTAGTTTACTAATTCTGGGTGACAATGAATTTAGTTTGAACATTTGAGGAACGAATTCTGACCATGCAACGACGTGGTTTATTGCACTGTAATGTCGGTTATTCTTATCCTTTTAGAATATTTTTATTGTAAGAATTAAACCCTTTATTCTTGTTTATTGGAGTTTTTGGAATATTTGAAATTATAATCATTGAGCTAAATTTGACTTTATATTAGAAATATTCTGAAATAAGCAACGTAAAGCTCAGATCAAAGATGCATCCACTCTACTCAAAAGCTGTGATAACATGTAAAGTGACAGGCTCAGTATAGGTTGACCAGATTAATTACAGACATGCTCCGCCATACATTACATTATGCATTTCCTGTTTTGGAGTAATGAAGTGAGAGGTTTTTGGTCCCCTGCGTTTTTAAATGGATTATTAAAATGACTGATTTCTTCTTGAGTAATGCAGTGAGAGGATTTTGGTCCCCCACGTTTTTAAATGGATTATTAAAATGACTAATTTCTTCTTTGAAATCTTACAAAATTTCCATGCACCGAACCCGCCACTTCAAGATTTCGACATGATACATGACAGATCAGAATTTTTTTTATTTTCATGGAGAAGACTGAATTCAACTTGTCACTTCATGGTTTCTAACAGCTTCTATGTAGAGCTGAGAGATGATAATATGAATGTCAGCATTATTTGGCATTAAAACTCTCTACTATGTACTTTGTAAAAATCACGAAAGAACAAGTATCCTGTTGGGAAATATAAAACTGTTAAAGTTCCTGTAAAATTTATCCATGGTAAAGAGAGTCTTGAGAGATGTCTTCTTATTAAAATTGTGATTAACTTTTAATTTTAATTTTATAAATATAAATAGAAATAGAAATGAAACATGTTGGTATATTTCATTCTATATTACTAATAAAATTTAAATATTAAATATTTTTTATTTTAAATATTAATTATTTTTTATTTTAAAATTTACATTTTTTTATATTTATCTAATATAATTATAAAATTATTATGTAAATTATTGAATAAAAAATAGTTTTCTTCATATTAATTAATTGACTAGTTATATTGTCTGGTCTATTTCAATAATAGGGTTTCCAAATTTTCAATTTAATTATCAATGATTATTAAGTAGATAGTAGAGATTTAACCTCCATGGAATATGTCAAAATATTCATAGTAATATTCACAAATCAAGGATTAAAATTATCTCCAATCTACAAACACAAAAATCTTAAATTTATCAAATTAAGTAATTAAAAAAAATGTCATATTAACAAGTGTCATATTGAATATTGTTAAGTATTTTTGAAATGTATATATGTTTAAATAATATATATATATATATATATATATATATATATATATATATATATATATATTTTACAATTAATAATAATAGTAAAAACTTAAAATAAAATTATAATTTAATTAATTTTTATGATTTATTTTTAATATATGTATTATTGAATATCAACTTTTACCAATAATTTAATATATATAATTACATTAATATAAATTATACACATCACTATTTAAAATACATAATTGCATTAATATAAATTATACCAATGATCAATTAACAAATAATTACTTACCAAATAATATATTATCCAAATAAGACGCAATGCCCATGAAAATCTGTCAAATGTGATTGTATTAGCTATATACATTTGAGTAAGGGATTTTCTACGAGTACCAAGAGGATGGTAGTTCTTTCCTTGCAAGTATCCACGGGACGACATAGAATGATAATGTTATCTATCCTGAAGATAAAACACACGAGGGGCGGATTTTGAACATTTGATCTATCAAGTACAGTAAACAAATCTTCTCTTGTTGTCAAATAGAAACAATTTGGTTAAATATGCCTATTCATCCTAGTCCTAACCTTCAAACGATGGTTTCATAATTCCAACCTATGCATTTGTTTTTTCGCTGTCTCAACAAATATTCATTAGTCTCAATAGGTTTAAATTTTTTTAGTTAAGAGTCTTTTCTAGATAGTTGGGCACAACGTGAAACCATAAACACAACACAGATCAAGTGATGCACAAGCATCTAATTTAGGGTAATAGGTTTACGAAGGGAGTTGGTTTTCAAAGTTAGGTTTTAATTATTTAATGTATTTTTTATGATTTTAGGAGAAATGCACAAGAATGAGAATTATTGTAAACAGGAGAAAGTTCCAGAGTATTTTGGAAGAGTTGGAGAGATTTGATAGTTAGTTAGATCTTATCTAGAGATAAGGGATTATGTGAGAGTTTTTATGGATCATGAGAGATATTGTGGGAGTTTGTTTAAGATCTAAAACCTACTTTGGGTTCAGATCTACTTGTATAAATCTAGGTGAGCCCATGAGACATGTAAGTGAGTGAGAGTGAGGAATGTGAGGCCAAAAGTTCTCTTGTAAATATTTTATTTATTAATGAATTATTCTTAGTTTTTATATGCAGACTTATTGTGTGTGGATTTCCGTTCTACTATGTGTGTTAATTATTAAGTGTAGGCCCTTTGGTCTATGCATCATTTTTGGTATCAGAGCCGGGATGAAAGCTGTTGTGTGTAGAGAATATATTCGTAAGCCTACGTGGCGGTAAAATATGTGAGAGGTGTGTTCAAATATGAACATGGTTAGGATTTTAACACATGCATCAACGGGCAATTCGATTGTAGTTGTGGGATACTACTAGTCAAGAAAGATTTCAAAGCCTAATTCCTAATTATATTCGTGACTCAGCTGTTGCTATAATTTTTGTCGATGTTGCAAACAGACAATATTTTTTTTAAACATTGCATGGTGGACTAATAATTAATATATATATATATATATATATACACACTGCATGGTGGGCTAATAATATATATATATATATATATATATATATAATGCATTGAATCCTTGAAATGTATAGTCGAGGGTCATTTTCAATTACAGAAAGTTGAATACGTGAAATCAACAAAGTAACTGGAGCACTTAGCTATTGATTTGGGTGTCCAGTAGTTGAAAGTAGTTCCCAGCTCTTAATTGGAATAGCTAGTAGTTTATTTTAACGTCTATCTATTGGGAATAGCACCCAATGAGTTGGAGACGAAATTGATGCAAAATCGCCATATGATAGAGTTGTGAAATAATGGAAATCGAATTAGAAGTGTTGGGGAAAATATCAGGTAGCTTCTAGAAGTTCTTGCAACTTTTCTTTGTTCCAAAATTGTAAATTATAGAATCATTTTTGTTGCATCCTTTGGTAAAGTATCCATGCGAATTGATAAATTGGAGTTGAATTAAATCAAATCCATTATTGATATTTTCTATTTTTAAAAGGAATTTTGGCATTGGTTTATTACTTCCCCTCTAGTGTTATTCCTAAAGTTGTAAGTTACGAGCATTTTGGCATTGGTTTACTCCTCCACGCTAGTGTTATTCCCAAAGTTGTAAGTTATGAGACCTTACACTAGACTACAATGAAGATAGAGGATAAGTGGTTAAGAAACGAGAAAATCACTTGGTTAATAATTTGTGTATGAACTTGTATAAGTCTTGCTTTGTTGGGAAAATATATAATTGGTTATTAGAAATGCCCAAGAATTATTTTTCATATGGGTGGAGATAAATCATATGGTTGGAATAAATGTTGAATGATAATGGCGAGTTGCTGCACATGGTTTTGAGTGGGTGATATATGGTTTCATAAAACCATGTGTAGGTTTGAGAATGCATAGTGTTATTTATTTACATATTGTAATGATGGTAATGTATGAAATGATGTATGCACATGGTTTATAACAAAAAATCACAAATAGTATATATATACCATCAAAAAAATTTCAAGGTACTTTAATTTGCATATGGCTTGAAATCTCTCTTTAATTAAATGATAAATGTATGTGATGGTGAAAATGATAAAGGAGATAAAGATGGCTATGGATAGATATTTATAAAGTTTAGGGAAAAGCCGCAGTGATGCCATAGAAGTTGACATAAATGATGAAGAATTTGATAAAGAGATTGTTGAGTTGAAGACACAACTTGATGTTATGATGAAGTTGCTACTATAGAATCAAAAACATGGACGGATAATGACAAAGATAGTTACATGGCTAATCAAGCAGTTTATTGCGAGAATACAAAAGCACAAGTTGAGATTTTTGTTAAAGGAAGCAAAAAAACTCTAGATGAATGTATACATTTTTGAACGAGAACAAGAACCGATGCTTGGTGAGGATGATGATAATATGAACATGAGTTTGATTCCCACAGATGGCGCCACATACTATTTAGAAGATAAACATAAATACTTGAAGACATAATCATCTTTCGAGACTATAAAGTCTTATGCTTTTTAATATGACAATTGGTGTGTGGATGCAAGATGTGTTGCAGATGATGGACAAGACATTAATTTTGTTTCATGCAAGGATGAAGACTAGTCTGTTGAAATGATTTTTGAAAGAGACCCTAAAATGTTGGTGAAATGTGAAAAATAACTATAGTTGCTAGAGAAGATGCTGATGGAACCTGAATCTAAGAAAGTTATAGATAAGGAAGAGAAATGTTCAATCACTAAAAATGTGTAACCTGATATGAAATGTAATTTTTAATTTAATGTTAAATATGAGGAATTGATTTTCCAAGCCAGTAACAAAAAATGTCAGTTGGAAACTAGATTGGATATTGAGATTGAAAGATTAAAGAAACTGATGGAAAAAGTGCATAACCTAAGATATTGAAAAAAGAGGCATAAATACAATAACATGATACATTTTAATCCTCAAGTATACATCAGTTAAGAAGGAGGAGAATTGCAACATAAAATTTGGAAACCAAGAAAATTAAAAGTAACAACCATTGAAGTTCAACAACAAAGAATTGATGATCAACAACATAACAGAGTACATGATCAGTGACAGACTAAAGTTTGGGATCTAGGAGGAGTTTTATCAAAATTTGAAGATATGTGGTCGGGAGACCATAATTTCCTTTTACCTGGGGCGCCTGATCCATGAACATCTAACCTAGGGTAACATGTTTACCAAGGGAGTTTTTTTCCTAAGTTAAGATTTAATTATTTAATTCATTTTCCTATGGTTTTAGGAGAAATGTATGAGAATGAGAATTATTGTAAATAGGAGAAAGTTTGAGAGTATTTTGGAAGAGTTAAGAGATTTGAGGGTTAGTTAGATCTTATCTAGAGATAAGGGATTAGGTGAGAGTTTTTATGGATCATGAGAGATATTTTGGGAGTTTGTTTAGGATTTATAACCTACTTTAGGTTTAGATCCACTTGTATAAATCTAGGTGAACCGATAAGGCATGAAAGCGAGTGAGAGTGAGGAATGAGAGGCCAATGAGTAGGCCAATAGTTCTCTTGTAAATATTTTATTTATTAATGAATTATTCTTAGTTTTTATATGCATACTTATTGTGTGTGGATTTCTGTTCTATTGTGTGTGTTAATTATTAAGTGCATACCCTATGGTATGTGCATCATCAAGGTTAATCCAAAACCATGATTTGGTATGCTGTGAATCATACAATCTGATTTATACAAATTTTATTAAGGATATATATTATAAAATCTGTCTCGCATAGTTATTTAGTCTGTTCACTTCATATCATCCAACAATATTCTATGTTGTCAACAAGCAGTCTATATAAGAAAAGCTCAAATTCAATATCAAGCTGGGATCAACAATATTACTTCACCACTGTCGAGATCAAGACCAACTTCAAGCAACCAACCCATTCATATGGACATATGTATCTCAACTCTAAATTCATGTGTATGACTTTATCATTTGCACTACTTCCTAGAGCTAACTTTATCATATGTGTTATTTGGTGTTTTTCCCTCCACTCACCATCAATACGTCCCCTCACTAGATTCCTCATCTTATTTTTCTATCGTATTCAACCTCTTTGGTAATTGGGTTATTCATGGCGTTAGCAATATTTATTCCGTCGTCTTCCACGTGAAAACCTAGAATATCATAGACCTAAGTATTGATTAACTTCCTGCTTCATGTTGGAAAGGTTGAGTAGGAAAGACAAAAATTTGACACACACAATAACAAAAGTTGTGGCTCTTCTATTTATCACACAAACTTGACGATTACAATGAAACCAGTGAGGGGTATTTAACCTTTTTAGACTAGCGACTCACTCAAAATAAATTAACATGCACACACACACACACACTGTATTTGAGCTTCTCCAAATATAGAATGAACTCAACTTGAATCACACTTAACTCATTTAACTCACTCTCTAAATGTGGACTGCACTTAAATCATCTTATCTCTTCATGCATCACTTGACTTCGATCTTGCTAGATCTTAATGTAGGAGTAATTACTATTTCCAACATTCCCCCTTAATTATGATTGTATGACTCAACATAACTCAAACATGACTCAACTAAACTTTCTAGGCTTATAATATAAATTGACTCAATCATCACTCAAACATGCCTGCTGGTCTAAGTCTCAGCTAGGATTACAAAGGCTCAATACTTTTACAATTTTACATTTTCATTTTCATTTCTTCCAGATTCTATATCCTCGAAATTTCTTTATCCTCCGTTGTGCATTCTTATTGTAGGCTCCATATTTCTTTACTTTTTGTTGTTGCAATGTTTCTTTGAATTTTACTTAATTTGTCCTTAAAAACAATTAGATATTGTCTTCTACAACTTCGTCTTCAAATATTTGTTCAACTATGGACTCCTGCCACAAATCTCCATCTTCAAACTATCTTCTTTATTCTGCTTATTGTGCTTCATATTCCATACTTTCTTTTTTCCACATTTCTTGATAGCATAATCTTATATCTTTTTAACTCCATTACTGAAAAATGGTTTTAATTCATTCTTCCTCATTTTTAGAAACTTTCATGTCCTTCTCTTCACTTTCATCATTTGGTACTACTGATTTTTTCTTGTAGTATGCACACTCAAGATCATCATTAGTATTACATGCAAAATCATAATCATGCTCATTTTTCTCATTCATCGCTTCATTTAATTGTTTCATTCCAATTGTTGCTTTATTACTTTCATCAATTTTTTCAATTGCCTTCCGAAACCATTCTTCAATGAGCTTCAAATCTGCATCAAAATTATTAATAAATTTATTTTCAACTTCCGCTCCCATGCTATTTTGAATACCTTCATATTAAAAAACAATGTTAAAAACATCTTTGTTATGCTCTTCAATGAGAGTTTCCTTCTCTACCTCTTCATTCTCTGCCTTCTTTTCCACTGCATGGAGGTTGTCTTCCACTATTATGCAGTTAGTGTATATTCTCATCAAAAACTCTTCAATCACTTAATCCTCTTCTTGATCATCAGTTGTTGCTAGATCACATATTGCTTCATGATAAGTTCTTAAATTTTTTTTATATCTTGCTGCTACAGTGGTAGGTTAAACCTCCAATTATTCATCAAGCATGGCCCTTACTATATTGACACGATCAATCCCTATTTCAAAATTTTCATTACCATATTGTTCATCCACCCTATGGTGGGATATTCGACTATGCATGTGCTCATTTAGAATTTCAACTTCACCAAATTCATCAGCTGCGATTGGATTCACCAATGCACATCTCACTTTGCAATCATCATCCACATGTGTTTCGTCACAATGGGCTTCACCATCATCTGCACCATCCACGTCACAATGGATTCCTTGAGAATTTATATGTTCTTGCTCTGCTTCACACACAAAGGATTCAGCTTCTCTTTTTGCAATATTTACTACATCTTCTTCATCCATATGCATGCTTGCATAATGGGTTTCAATATTATGGTTTTGACGCCAATCGTCCACTTTTGAATGGGATTCTATAAGTTCTATTGTCCTCTCAGATTCTTGCTCATCTACTTTCAGATATGCGGTCGACTCAACCAATTGTGACACATCTTGTTGTTGCATGTCACTCCTCCTTGCACCAAATTCTTCTTCTAAGATCTTCCATGCTTCCTTGGAAGTTGTAGTTTTTTTTGCCTTCTCATCCAATGTCTGTTTTATAAAATTCAATGTTAAAGCATCACATACTTCATCATATGAGTTATTAGATTGGTATTTGATTACATTTTTATGTCAAAGAAAAGTTAACATTTTGATAACCCAAAAATCAAAATATTTACCAATAAACATAACTGGTGGTAGCAGATCAAAGTTATAACAATCAACATCGATTTCTTCTTTCTTTTTGCTAGACTGCTCAAATCCCTAGCTGCAGTCTGAACCTCTCTAAACATGGCAATGATCTCTGCCTCTTCTTTTCGATTTTTTTCTTAATCTTCTTCAATTGCGCTTTGTAACCCATGATTGTTGTCTTTCCTTAGTCTTATAGCTTCTTTCATGATTGCATGAAAATATCTTCCATATTTCTTGGAAAAAAAAATATAATTTTTACTATACACCCCTAAAACATAATCTTCACCCAAAAAACAATAGCATGATTGGCAAAACGCAAAAATAATTTTGTAAACAAACATACTTTTATAAAACCCAAAAACTCTCTTTTTAATAAAACCACCTTGATGTTTAATTCTAAAAAAAAGTTCACTAAAAATATTATTGAAACTTTTTAATCTCACATATGCTAAAGCTTTAAAATATTCTTTTTTTTTTCGTAGAACAAAAACCTCTTTATAATGCTCACCCAACACATATGCATAGGCTCATAAAATAAAACTTTTATTAACCAAGCCCAAACCTTTATAAGCCCTTTAATGAACAATACGTTAATAATGGGAATGCATAACTCGTTATAAATAGAAACTTTAACAAAGCCTTTCGAATATTTTATGCCGTTTATACTTGCCGAGGGATGAATATAAAAATCTTCAATCACTCTTTAAAAGTCAAACTCTTCATAATATGCACGATGCTCATAAAACCTTTTCAACGTTTTGACTTCGGCCCTTTTAAAAAATTGATTTTGATTTGGTTAACGTGGGCGACTCATGTAGAGTCTGCGTACTAAAGCTGTCCACGACAGGGAATTACGGCGTTAGTGATCTGACCCTCCCAACGACTAAAGAAACCTGCGGGTTTGTAAAGTCTCGTGACTTAATGCGGCTAGCTGTTGAGCCCTCCTGCGTTATAATGCCTTCATTACCGTTTGCAGGATGCATTATCCTTTCAATTAAGAGAAAAAATATATTTCTCTTCTATCTTGATCCGTTTTTTCTGGTTTTTTTTTAAACTTGTATTGATACCAATGTGTTGAAAAGTAAAAGAGAAATGACATAAATTTGACACACATAATAATACGAAAAAATATATAAATTTAACAAAATAACAATGAATTTATAAATTTAAGACACACAATAACAATGGATTTCTTGATATTACAATAAACTCTACAAGTGATATTTAACCTTTTCAGACTAATGACTGACTCAAAATAATTTAACATACATATATTATATTTAGACTTTTCCAAATATAAACTAAACTCTACTCACATTTAACTCAATTAACTCATATTTTAAATCTAGACTGCACTTAATTCAAGTTAACTTAACTCACCTAACTCACACTGTGGCACTTAATTCAAGTTATCTCTTAATATATCACTCGATTTCGATCTTGCTAGATCTTCATAATAGAATAATTACTATTTCTAAGACTATAGACTCTTTCTTAGTGGTCTAAATTGCTCACGGCGTTGCCTACGCCGCTGACAAAGTACCTTCCTCGGTTGAAGTTGTTTTTCTAGTTTTGGTTCAATTGAGAGATTTCAGAACATAGTTCCAAATTCATTTATTTAAAGAATTTTTAACATAATTCGGTGGTATTTAAAAGTATTTATAAGTTTATTTAGTTTGTCACATGAGATATTTTTTGATACAATATAAAGGAGATCGTGGTATCTATATATATATTATTAATAAAAATTTATTTCAATATGGTTAAAAAAATAAAATATGTTTAAATTTAATCTAATTAAAATAATTTCATATTAAAAATAAAATTAAAAAATTCTTTATCATCATATATTTTTTATATTTTTTTATAATCATACTTTTTATACTTCTTTATAAGCAGATGTACACTTAACAAAGATTCAAAAATTAGCATTTTAATGTAAAATGTAAATTATATATATATATATCAGTGTTTCTTAGAAGCGGTATTGTTTAGCTTTGTGATAAATAATCAAGCCAAGTTCTTAGCATTGTGGAAAGGTCTAGAGTTAGCCTTATCCAAGGAAAAGTATAAGTTAGTGGTTTTTGGCGACTCAATGGTTTTCATTCGACAAGTCATCAAAGCTAGGGAAGCGACGTGTCATGAGCAAGTTCCCATTCTCCAAAGGATTTCCTTAATTGCCTCTCAATTTGAGTGCATAGAGTGTATACATGTGTATAAACATTTATATTCGGTGCAAAAAAATACTCCTTCCTGGGGTAGGGAAAAATGGAAAGAAATAATCGTTTAATAAATTATGATCCTATTCCTTAATCATGCTCAGTTTCCCAATGTTTTTAAATGACATCCAGATGTTGATAAGTATTAGATTCATAACTCTCCTCAGGATTTTCTCTCCTATCGTGCATCTTAATCAGTTATTGGCACGTTTATTAAGATCAAAGATCATTGTGCACAGTCAAAAGATGAAATCTTGGCCACATTTTTTCAAATTTCCTTCCTAGTGGCATTTTCCTTGCAATAAGTGGCTCGATCCCACATTTATCCTCTTTTCGGAGAAGTATTTGTATTTATTTTTTCATGGGTTGCACTGGGTGGGATTTATCATGAATAAGACAAAGCATTAATCAAGTAGAGGATTGGAGTTATTATCACCACCCTGTATATACTTCCATCAATCTTCTCATTTCCATTTCAAGGATTTGGGTTTAGATATATAATTTACGTCTCAGCTCGACTCGTGCCAGCGTACCTGTGTGGTCTATTGTTAAAATGGGCAACTAGGGCCAAAATCCACTTTGGACAAATAATTGACTTGAGATGGTTATTGGATGAAATTCCTCCTTTCAAGAGGACCAAAATCGACCCTAGAAGCACTAAATTTTTTCAAGGAAAAACATGTTTTTGATTTCAAGCCCACAAGTGCACAATTGATCAAGGTCAACTTGGGGACAAGTTGGAAAAATTGATTCCCCTCCAATTCATCCTCATTTGGCACATTAAACACACATCATTCCTTCTCTCTCTTACATTGATTGGTTCGTACAGATCACAAGCAACCTATTCTTCTTCAGACGTGCGAGGGTTTTGGGGGCATCTTTGAATTTTTGCAGCAGGACAGTTTGATTTTGTTTGACCAAGTTCCTCTCCTTGGTTTGACTCACTTTAACCAACAAAAGTTTGATCTTGGAAGGTCGATTTTATTGGTACAAAAATCGAGGAAATATGGGCACTTTGACCAGCGCTGACTTCAAGGTTGACTATTGTTTTGACCGCAAAAAGTTACAGCAGTCTCTCTTTTGAAAGAGTTTGACTGGACTTTGGAGGACTGTTTTGGGTTGATTTTAACTATCAAGGAAGGCCGAGTTTGGTTGAATTTGACCAAGCTCAAAAGGAGGTGCTTTGACTGTTGACTGCTAACTGAATAGGGCACACTGACCGCTGTTGAATTTTCAGAATTGCAGTCCTTCATCAAGCTATTCAGATTTAAATTGGTTTGGGCAATTTGCAAAAGTCAAGTCACATTGACTTTAAATCTCAACATTGTACTCTACTAGATATTCTCTCTCTAATGAAAATTTGATATTTGATAATATGAAGGATTAATAAAGGGTTTTCCCCATCTTGGGGTTTTTCACTGGCTTGAGCCAAATTCTTGTGTTCTCTTGTCTTGGCTTGTCTTCTACATTTTATTGTTATTATTATTTCTAAACTTACTGTCAACGTCAATTAATGGTTTATGTTATTTCTATTATAAATTAAAGTGGATTTTATCATTAGGCTAATAAAAGGACATTGAAGTAATTGTTACAAGCATATAACATACCATTATTATCTAAAATTAACATGGTTTCAAAGCCTAGGTGAGGACAAGCCCAAGAAAGAGATAAAAAAATATATATATTATATCTATTGGACAAGTCTCCATGGCCTCTACATCTTACTTCAAGACTGAGGATAAGCTCAATGAAAAGTATGACTATAATGCATGGAATATGAATTTGGACTTGACCTTGGAGGAGCATGAAGTATTGGATTATGTGTGAGGGAAAGTGGTAGAGCCTCCTTCAAATGCACTTTCTGTTTCTATAATCAGGTATAGAAAAGGTGAGGTCAAAGCTAAGAAATTTTTGATTGATTCCATTCAAAAGCATTTGTTTTCCTATATTTTTAATTTGTGAACTTCTATAGAGATGTATGATAAGTTGGTTGGGATGTTCAATGTGAAAAATGAAAATCGAATTCTCTTTCTCAAGAGCAAGTAGGATATCAAGATGGAAAAAGGGGAGTATATCCAATCCTACTTTACGAGAATAACAAAAATCAAGAATGACCCACTATCTATTGGAGAAGTTACTCTCATTGCTCTTGGATGCATTTCAAGAAAATGGGATACATTTGTCACCAACATTCTCAATAATGATAGGATACCTGGTTTTGATGAGCTATTGGCTAGACACACTCAAGAGGAAACAAGAATGATGGATAGAGATAAGTCCTCCAATGGAAATGAAATTACTACTTTCTATGCACATGTGAAAAGGAAGAATGATTCAAGGATACATCGTCAAGGATCTAAGAAGGGATTCCAAGGAAAAGGAAAAGGAAGATGCTACAATTGCAACAAGTTTGAGCACTATGCTAAAGAGTGTCCTCACAATAAAAATAATCCAAGGGATGATAACAATGAAAAAAACAACAATTACAAAGGTAGCAACAATCAATGAAATGACAAGTACAATAATAAAGAAAAAAAGAATGCTCTTGCCGCCCAAGAAGGAAATAATCCCAAGAGGACAAGAAATGGCTATGATGGAATTAATGGTGTAGAAAAACAAGATGAGTCCTATCTTTTTTCTTCTCTATCACAATGCCTCTCCTCCTGATACTTTAGATCATTGGTTAATTGATAGTGGAGCCTCAAATAATTTCACTGGATATAAGGAGGCCCTCTCAAATTTAGTTGATAAGAAAATTATTCTAAAAATTATACTTGGAGATAATGTCACCTACCCCGTAAAAGGGATAGGAACTACCACTCTTCATTTGAACTATGGTCAAACTATACATCTCCAGTAATTCTTGTATGTTCCCGATTTGAAAAAGAATTTGGTGTCTATTTATGTGATGGAAGACAAATGCTTCAAGGTAGCATTCATTGATGGAAAGGTACATGCATGGAATAAAAACTTCAAATATTCTTTTACTCTTGGATTTAGGGTTGATGGTATTTATCAAGGTGGTGGAAGTCCTTTGGGAGCATTGGAAAGTAACACCTTTATTCAATGTGAACTGTGGCACCAGATATTCACCCACTTACATTAAAAAGCATTACCTGGGGTAAGGAAGATATTCATAGGGATTCCTAAGTTTCATATGAACCATGAAGGAGTCTGTCAATGTTATGCAAATTAGAAACATACAAAGGTACCATTCCCTTCTAGTGAAAGCGACACCACTGGTATTCTTCAATTGATCCATTCTGACCTGTCTAGTGCCTTGCCCATAACTTCATTAGGAGGATACATATACTACGCAATATTTGTGTATGAATTGTCACACAAAGCATGGATTTATTTCTTGAAGAAGAAGGATGGAATGTTCAAGTGGTTCCCTTCTTTCAAAGCATTGGTGGATAATCAAACCAGAAAGAAGATCATGATGTTGAGGACTAACAATGCGACCGAATATGAATCCAATGAATTCCATGAATTTTTTAGAGAGGCTTGCATTAAGAGGGAGAAAACCATTACATACACTCTAAAACAGAATGGTGTTGCTGAGAGAAAGAATCAAACTATTATGGAAGCCACCCGTGCCATGATATATGATCAATGTCTACTGAAATTCTTGTGGGGAGAAGATGCCAACACTGTTGTGTATGTTCAAAATAGGAGCCCTCATCAAGCCTTTCATTTCAAGATAACCAAGGAAGTCTTCACTGGTAACTTGCAAGAAACATGGTATTTCTCATTTTAGAATCTTTCGTTGTTTTGTGTATTTTCATGTGCCTAAAAATAAAAGGAATAAGTTGGAAGCTTCTGGGAAGAAAACCATATTCGTTGGATACAGTGAAAATTCAAAGGCATATAGAATTTATGTACATGGTTAAAGAGATGTAGAAGTAAGTAGATATGTTACCTTTTTTGAAGACATTTCCCTCACAAAAGCCAAAGATCTCCCCATCTCAAGGAAGGATGATAATGATGCTACCAAAAAAAAAAAAAATAACAACCTCGATGGATGAGGCTATGCTCAGTGTTGATGGCTCGATGGATCCTATTGATCCACCTCCTTGTGAACCCTCTACCTCAAGGAAAATACCACTATGGCTCAAGGATAAACTTCAAGATGCTAAAAAACATACCACTCCAAGAGGGAAATTTCAGGAAAATAAGAAGCCTAATAGGTATTAAGGGTACTTGGTTACCGTGAGTACTATTATTCAAACTGAACCTTTCAAGTTTGAAGAAGTTGTAAAGCACTTGGTATGGAAAGATGCGATGAATGAGGAGTATGAGTTAATCATGAAGAATGATGTCTGGGAAGTGGTGCCTAAACCCAAGGACAAGTCTGTGGTCACTTCCAAATGGATCTACAAGATAAAACATCGAGCTGATGGAAGTGATCAAAAGTATAAGGCTAGGTTCGTGGCTCGCGGTTTCTCTCAAAACAAAGGAGTGGAATATGACGAAATATTTACACCAATGGCTCGATATACCACTATATGATCCATAATTTCTCTTGCTTCCAATTAAGGATGGAACTGACATCAAATGGACTTAAATACTTTTTTCTTGCATGGCTCACTTAAGGAGGAAAACTACTGGGAACAAACGTAGGGGTTTGAAGTACTACATCGAAGGTCTCATGTATGCAAGTTGAAGAAAGTCCTATATGGTTAAAGTAAGCCCCTAGGGCTTGGTATGAGAGGAATGATAACTATCTTATGAAGATGGGATTTACAAGGAGCTATGTTGATCCAAACCTATACTTTAAGGTTAAAAATGACATGTCACTTATTTTGGTCCTTTATGATGATGATCGCTTTCTAACTGGTACATACCCTTTCATCTATCAATGCAAGAGGGAGTTGAATTCTAAATTCAATATGAAGGACCTAGGACTGATGCACTACTTTCTAGGCTTGGAAGTCTAGAAAAAGAGAGGCGAGATTTTCCTTTCTTAAGGGAAATACATTGTGAAGCTACTAGAAAGATGTGGGATGGTGGAATGAAAGTATTTTTCTACTCCGATGGAAGTAAACTTTAAGAAGCTATGTGGAAGTGTTGTTGGTCTTGAATAAAAAAAACTTCTAAATATAGACAACTTGTGGGGGCCCTGATGTTTTTGGTAAACTATCGACCGAAGATATGCTTCATTGTAAATACTTTGAGTCAATTAATGGTTATGCCTGATCACATACATTGGGTTGCTACAAAAACTTTCTTAATATATCTTCGTGGCACTATCAATAATGGTCAGAGAGACACTATCGAGAATTTGTGGTTACATGAATATTTTGATGTTGACTGGGTTGGAAGTGTGGTGGATAGAAAAAACACATCAAGATGTTTCTTCTCCATGGGATTTGCTTCAATTTCTTGGATGGGCATGAAACAAAAATCAGTTTCTCTAAGCACTGTCGAGGCTGAATATTGCAACTAGTATGGCCTGTTGTGAAGCTATTTGGTTGAGGAAGCTCTTTAGGGAGATATTTGAGTATGTACTAAATACCACCATCCTTTATTTCAATAACGAGAGTTTTATTCACATTTCATATAATCTCGTGTTCCACGACCGATCTAAGCATATTGATATCAAGTACCACTTTATATAGGATATGGTACAATGGGGAGAAATAAGGCTCCAACACATCACGATTGATGAAAAAGCTGTTGACATCCTCACAAAGCCCTTGGGAAATTCAAAGTTCTTAGCCTTTCGAGAGAGACTTGGAGTCATGGAAATACCCTCCCTTGAGGGTCCTGCTTGAGTCAGACATTTACCTCCGGGAACTCCTCAGGGTGTGGGGTAATTCTTGGAGCTATATGAGCACATGATGAGTGGTTCAACTTCTCCTATGGCATATGATCAAGATGAGTGGTTCACCTTATCCCGTGGATGCCCCAACATACATCATACCCTTGCAGTTTAGGACTCTTGGGAAGTACCTCTCATTTGGCCAATGAGTTTGGAAAAGTGGTTAGGGACCATAACACTACATATGGACACACCATGTACTGTCGTACTCCCTATGTCTAGGATACATGATGTTCAACAACTTGATCACTCCATATCAAGTCTGATTGGGGTACTACCTCTAGTTATATGGACTTCCTTTCATCAGTGGAAAGTGGTAATGTATTTGTACTCACTCTCGATCGATCCTTCTTATTATCTATATCAATCTTCAGCAGATATGAGACGAGATGCAGATATAGTACATGATGATCATGACGGCATGATGATGGATGGATATTGGAGGTGGAATTCTCCTTAATTGAGATGGAGTTTTAAAATGGGAAACTAGGGCCAAATTCCACTTTGGACAACTCATTGACTTAAGATGATTATTGGAAAAAAATTCTCTTTTCGAGAGGACCCAAATCGACCCTGGAAGCACTAAAATCGGTCAAGGAAAAATATGTTTTTGATGTCAAGCCCACAGGAGCACAATTGATCAAGGTCGACTTGGGGACAAGTTGGACAAATTGATACCCCTCCAACACATATAAATAGAAGAGACCTTCATACTCATTTGGCACATTCAACAAACATCATTCCTTCTCTCTCCTACATTGATTGGTTCGTACATATCACAGGCAACCTATTTTTCTTTTACACATGCAAGGGTTTTAGAGGCATATTTGACTTTTTGCGTTGAATTTCTATAGTAGGATAGTTTGACTTTGTTTGACCGAGTTTATCTCATTGGTTTGACTCACTTTTATCAGCAAAAGTTCTATCTTGGAAGGCCGAGTTTATTGGTACAAAAATCAAGGAAATCTAAGCACTTTGACCAACGCTCACTTCATGGTTGACTATTGTTTTGACCGCAGAAAATTACTGCAGACTTTATTTTTCTTTTGATTGAGTTTGATTGGACTTTGAAGGACTGTTTTGGGTTGACTTTGAATAGCAAGGAAGTTTGAGTTTGAATGCATTTGACTGAGCTCAAAAGGAGGTGCTTTCAGCATTGCCTCTAACTGGTTAGGGAACGTTGACTGTTGTTGACTTTCAAAATTTCAATCCTTCATCAAGCTTATCAAATTTACATTGGTTTGAGTAATTTGTAGAAGTCAAGTCACACTGATTTTTACTCTCATTGTTGTACTCTATTGGATATTCTATCTCTGCTAAGAATTTGATATTTGATAATAAGAAAGATTAATTAAGGGTTTTCCCCATCTTGGGGTTTTTCTGTGGCTTGAGCCAAATTCTTATGTTCTCTTGTCTTGGCTTGTCTTATGCATTTTATTAGTCTTGTTCAATCTACAATTACTGTCAATGTGAATTATGGTTTATGTGTCTGCTATTGGAAATTAAAGTGATTTTTATCATTGGGCTAATAAAAGGACATTGAATTAATTGTTACAGGCATAGAACATACCATTATTATCTAAAATTAAGATCTATTTATTGATAATTTGAGCCCCTTGGGAATCTACGGGGTATTGTTTCTTCCTAGCCCTCAAGATTAGTTTAGCTTATTATTTGTGTCCATTACCTCTTCTCAGTGGATTACTCTAAACATGGTGGATTATTCAAAGCACTTGAAGATTGAAAATGATGATCTAATATTTCACCAAAATTCTAGACTTGGCCAAGGCCTTGCTGGAGGGAAGGAAACAACAATATGATATGGCGAAGAAGTAATGATGGTATTTCCAACTCCTTATGGATGTAAAATCGCTCTGGAACCTCAACAACATGGAAATCTAGTTGAATGAGCCTTGCGAGGATATTTAATTCCTTAACGATTAGGTTACGTTAATTGAAAAGTTCATCATTGGAAATGCTAAGATTAGCTAAGGTTGCATTGGTTTCAGTTCTGCTTAGGAGAAGAAAAAACCGGATCATCGTTGGGGAGTTGATCCTCCTAGCAATGGTAAAAGTTGATGATGGACACCATTTTTTTTACTGGTTCTCTCATTATCTTAATATGTCTTATGTTTTCCTGCAAGTATTGTTTGATACTAGGCTCCTCTTGTCGAGCTATTAGTGGACACCTTTTTTGTATAAGACAGAACTGCAATGCTAGGAATGACTTTTTGGTTGTATAGGTAGATGAATACTTTCATGGTCAAATCTCAGAATACTGCTGTGCCATAACCCAACCTTTTTGCTAATATAAAACCTATAACCATTCCTTTGTAAAAGAGTGTCTCTTACAATTTAATATAAGGTTGATGTGTAAGTGAATATCCTAATAACAAAAAAAAAATATTCAATATTCATTTTAAGTCAAATATTTTAATATCAACTATTTATCTATCCACAATTAAAAGCATATACATTTTAATTGATCCAAACTATTTTACAACCGAATATGAATATGAAGAATATGTGTAATTCCTTCCATTATCAACATGAACATGGAGATACAATTAAAAAACATAATTTCTTATAAATAAAAACATTTTAATTGTGTATTAATTAATATGATATGAGAAAGATGTTTAAACTCTTTCATGTTTGACATGAAATTCACAAATGAAATATATATTATATAGTTCTTCCATACTCAATCGAGATTAGATGTGTAAGATGGCCAGTGGATGGTGGTTTACAATTGGTGCGACTCTGAAGATTTTTATGGGTACGGCCATAAGAATTTTAGTCAAACAATTTTAGGTATCAATACACCCCCATTCAATAAAATGTCTCCTGCTGTAGGACACGTCCTCCCAGTGAACCAACACACAAGGTTTGATGATTTAGAGACGTTGAAAACGACATCCCCATAAATTTCAACGCTGATTTCATGATTTAGAGACGTGTTGAAAATGACATTCAGATAAATTTCAACGCTAATTTGATGACTTAGAGAGGCGTCGAAAATCACATCCACCATTTGTTGGAAATATAAAATATAATGGTCTTTCTGTCCAGCAGCGTTGGTGTATTGTCATCCAACCAACCTACGATAAATATAATTGCATTGTACGTTAGTTACTCTCGTGACAAAACTTGATCTTATAAATAAAGTCTAAGAACCTCTCGTGTCCATCAAACCGATAAAATGGTAATAGTCTCGTTACAAGTATCGAGGGGACGACATTGAATGAAAGTGCTATCTATACTGTAGCTAAAAAGCACTCACGGACGGATTTTGAACATTCCAGCCATGGAGTACAGTAAAAAGATTCTCTCTTGTTGTCAAATATAAACAATGTAGTTAAATATATCAGTTCATCCTGCTATTAACTTTCAGAAGATGGTTTCAAAATTCCAACCTATGCACTTTTTCGGCTATCCCTGGCTCGAATTCAGCCAAATATTTTTTTATTGTGCCATTGATTAAGTGGGTTTCAAATCTATTGGGAATTCTCAAAACTCGTGAGACATAGCGAGACCGTAAACAAAGATCAAGAGAAAGCCGTATTTTTTTTTTTTTTCAATTTGCAGCGGCCCAGCACACCCATTGAAGGACCACGTGGGTTGATGTTCACAAACTTATGAAATTAACGATTTCTTCATTGCAACGTTGCCATACGCCATCGACAAGTGACATAGCCGTGAATGTACCAGCGAGGAGTCAAAGGACAAAGCTGGAGCGGAGGTTTTTTTTTGAAGCTCGTGGAGTCAACATACGATTTTTAAGAGGCACGAGATAAGTATAATAACAAGGTCACATTTTATTTCGAAAGGTGCCCGTTTTACTTCAAAAGCTTATCAATTTATTCCAAAAGGTCATCACTTTATTAGTACCTGCCTTCGGCATAACCGGACTATAGCAATCGGTATGTGTTTCCAACATTAATTTGCATTGACAATCAGCTTATTTAAAATTTTAACCAATGTTCTAACATATTTTTTTTTAGCAAACAAATTTTTTATCCATGGCATGGGTTTCCACTTCTTTGCAAAATTGTATGATTTTCATAATTTTTATTAAAACTTAGGATAACAAGTTTTACATTTCAATTGAATGATAGTTTAATGCGAGTTTGAAGCTAGCGTTACTTGAAAAACATTTAATGTTTTGAACTTTCCATTGCATTGCATATATCAAAAGCGATTGCTTTGATCACGAGGCCACTTGTCGCTTCTTCTCAGCACTTGTCACCCCACCTGTTCAATCCTCCTACCCCTCTTCATTCCATGACAACATGTTCTATCCTCTTGCGCCTCTTCATTCCATCAAAAAAGCACATTGATTTTTAAATAAGTCGTTTAGTGAGTATGGTAGCATGCTCATGTTAGACTAGTATTTCTTGACATTTCTGAATACTATATTCTCTACAATAGTTGAGCTTACAATCAATATAATGAATCAACTTGAGTTCTTTCTTATGTCAACTTACAATTGCATAGGATAGAGAATTTTTTCTCATCTTATGTTTACAACTCCATAACATAGAGAATTTTTTCTTATCTTAGCTTACAACTCCATAGCACCGAGAATTATCATGCCTGATTTTGATAGTCATGCTCCATAACCATAGCACAAAGAATCATCACACAATCTAGGCATTTACAAAGTCATTTTGACTGTCATGCCCTTTAGGTACTTCAGGAGTGATTTTGATTTCGTTCAGGAGCATACCCAATTTTCATGCCCTCCAGGCACTTGCAGAGTGATTTTTTAAGAAGAAAAGTGAGCAATGACTCTACAAATGGAAAAAATGGAAGAGGTTGTGATTATTTTTGGCACAAGATGCTAGTGAATACAATGATTATTATTTTTGGTAGAATATTCCAGTGACAGCTCTACGTATGGAAGAGAAGAAGCTAGAAACAAACGACTCTACATATGGTTATGATGTCTTGGTTTACAAATTTTGCAATCTTGATTTATATGCATCAATTATTCATAATAATTGCATAGATATCTATGAATATTAGATTGCCACCCTTCGTGCACTATCACCCTAGCCTATCAATATAATTGAAAATCAATACCGATTCATAGTGCTATTATTGATGATAAAAAACTCCAGGTTTACTGAAGTCTAATTACAATTACATGCAAATTGATTTGATTTTTGTGTAGCTAAAATTTCGCAAAAAAGTGCATTAGTGAATATATCTTTGAACACTTCTATGAAATAATTCTATTTGTCTCTACATAGCACTATAGGTCTAGTACTATCCTGACTGATTTCAGAAATATTTTAGGTGCTCGTGATAGGTTACTCCATGCTTCTTGTATGTATATACGTGAAGTGGGTCTATTATTTCTTCTTTTGTGACCTCCTCAGAAAGAGAGGTCTAGGTTTTTCTTGTCATCACTAACTATTTCTGAAAGAATTTTTTTTTGGTCTCTCCTTCCACCACTAACTGAGTTGTGTCAGTATCTAAGTATATAAGTCCCTCAATTTCCAACTGAAGAACTAGATGGATAACTAATAGCATTCAGGCAGATTCTTATTAACACTTTCCAAGAAGCATTTGAGGGTGCAGATAATATGCGAGATGAAATCAAAGATTTGTAAGCCCTAGATCAAGAATATGAATGGCGTGACAAGGAAAATATAGTAAAGCTTCACACTCTAGGAAGGATTAAGTTTATTGGGGAGATTTTCAAGCAAAAGGTGGTCCCTGAAAAAATGTTCATCATTGTATTCAACACTTGTTGGCTACAAATGTGAAGGCTGGTCTAGCTGAAGAAAATGTTGAGGCTCTTTGCTTGCTTTTGAATATTTGATCGAGGAGAATCAATGAGAACAAGTGGCTTTAAAATTGCTCAAAAATAAAAGTGGCTAGATGATAATAATACTAGGACCATGTCGAATTGTTCTTCATTCTAAATCCAACAGTGCAAACGGTGGTTCAATCTGAGGTCGTATGAAGAAGTTAGAGCAAGTCAAAGTTTTGGTCAAAGTTGGACTTGGGCTAGGTTTAAGTGTCCTACAAATTCACCGTCAACTGGCAAGGAACTCAGTAACCAAGAAAAAAACACATTTTTTGGGTACTTTTCCCAATAACCTCCAATTTCAAGAAATTTAAAAAAAATTAGACATGCTTTTTTAAAAAGTAAAAATAAAAATATAAAAATAGGGTCGACGAGTGGCCAAACCCCGCCGACCCCTCTGTAATCATATTATATATATTGTATTGACCGTGGGGGCCAGAGCCCATGGCTCTAACCTGGGACCTTGCCCACGAACCAACAATCATGCCCATTAAATATAGGTTGGTGGGAATTGAACCTGCCCGACCACATAGGCCAGCTCGATCCATGGGCGACCCAGCCAAAATAAATAACGTGCCAACCAAAACTTAACGCGCCCACCATCCTATATGTTTAACACAATGGAACAAGTGTGGTTGGGTTGGGCCGCGTGGATCGGACCCGCCTACCGCCCACTCTATATTATACCATAATATAACAAAAATGGGAGGGGTAGGATTTGATCCCTCGACCTCTCCTCAACCAATGTCATAATTAACCATTGTGCGAGTGGAGGTAATTTGTACACTCCACCCAAAATTTTATAAAACAACCTCATTTCCATAGTGTGCGCAAGCAGAGCAGCGGAGTAGGAGAGAAACCACAAGCGAGCCAGAAGGGAGAAACCATGCCCAGGGAATATTGAGGGGCATTAGAAAGATTCCCTGAGGTGCAAAACTTGCCAGTGTCAGTTTGGGACAAATTTTATGTTGATTTTACACCTATTGGTGATAGGAAATCAACGATGATGTCTGTTTCTACACTAGAGCTCTCCATTTTCGACCATTTTCCAGATTGGAGGTATAAGGGTGCTTTATGTAATTTTACTTGTACTCCTTCTTCTCTTTTCCACTTAATGAATGAAGGCCTCCCCACTATTGAGAAGGGCCCGGAGATGTAGTCCATATTGGATGAACTCTGTAGTCAAATTTTTGGTGTCTTGATCTCATGCATGCTATGTTCTCTTTTCTCTTCGTTTTATGTGCTTATGTTTCATGGTTTTAAGAGATATTTTATATGTAATTATTTAATGTATCTATAAGAAAAACATCTTGGATCAAGTGGTATCAGAGTAGGTCTTTTTTGATGTGAATTGCATGAGTACATGCTAACTAGAAACAAGATTCAAAGAGGTGAAGGAAAGCTTAAGTCCTTTGATCCTGAAGCAAGACGTGCACCATAGAGAAGAGACATGGCAGATGAAGAAGCTCATTGGGAAGAAGAGTGGAATTACCGCAAGACATTCTACAACATGGAAAAAAAACTAGACAAACTATTTGCAGAGTATGAAAAGATCGTCAAGCTCGAGAAGAAAGATGCAGATGATCATGGATCAATAAATCATGGAGATGGTGGAGAAGCCCCCCCTCAATCTCCATATACTAGTGATATTTCCTCTTCTTCTTCTCATCATTCTTAGAGACATCATAAGCATACGTCTAAGAAAAATTTCCTTAAACTAGATGTAAAGTTTGACTTGCCTATGTATATAGAGAATGTAATGTGGAAAATATCAACAATTGGATTAGACAGATTAAGGTCTACTGCCAGATTCAATAGATCAAGAAAGACGAGGGAAAGATCCAGTTGGCATCCCTTCGACTGGGTGGCACTACTCTCGTTTGGTGGGAGAGAAAATTGCAAGGAAAAAACAATCTGAGTAACCTTCTCTCCTCATGGTCAATTTTTTTTCTGCATTAAAAAATCAGTTTTACCCATTAGGCTATAAGAAAAAAGAATTAATGGAATGGAAACACCTAAAGAAAGGCAAAGGTCAAAATGTGCAAAACTTCACTGAAGAATTTAGAAAACAAGCCTTGAACTTAGACATTTCATTAGATTCACCAGAGATTGTAACTAAGTATATATGCTTGTTACATAGTTACATAAGGCATTCATTATTATTGTTTGAGCCTGCTACTATCAATGAGACCAATGTGAAGGGCATGCATCTTGAAAGCAGGGGGACACATGAACAAAATGACCTCCCAAAAAGATCCATAACAAATAAGAGAAGAGGAGAAAAGCCCTCTTGTACACATTGTGAGAAAGAGGGACACGGTGAAGAGAACTGTTGGAAACTGCACCCTAAGTTGAGACCTAAGAGGGATGATAGAAAGGAGAGGCAGAAGAGAGCTGCCACCATGCAACAAGATAAAAAGTTGAATAAGAGGAAGATGAGAAGGTCATGGCTGTGGGAGTTGCACAAGGTAGACCAATTGACTTGGGATCAGATTTCGGTGATGAAAGAAGGATTTCATCTGTTGGAATCACAGTAGATGGACCCATTGATTTGGGTTTAGATTCAGGCGATGAAAAAAAAATTTCAATAAATAGAGTATCGAAGATGAAAAGGTCACCCACTGCAACATGGCTCCAGGAACTTGAGGATATCAATCAAATAATTATAGAAGAGAATACTGAGCTAAGGAGACTCCTACAGGAAGCAGATAAGGAGAAACAAAGGTTTCTATGCCAGTTGCAAGCTAAGGATGAGGCCTTGGAAAAGCTGCAACATAACCACCTTGAGGTAAAAAGTGTTTATTTTATTTCATATACTTTTCATGATGATGATTTCGTTTGTTTTGAAAAACATACTACAGGTGTCAGATCCAAATTGTTAAAGAAAATGGGGTATCAGGGAAAGGGCCTCGACATTAATGACCAGGGAATCATAAACCCTATCAAAGTAGAAGAATTACCCCGTCATGCATGACTTGGGTATGTCAGGAAGGAGGTTGGGGAATGCTCCAAAACATCTAGTGATCCATTAATGATAGATGACAAGAGAACCTCATCACATTATAGCAATAGTGAGGGATCCATGAACACTTATCAGAGGGACATTGGGAAGAAGTGTTCCAAGATGATCCAGAAAGTCTGTAAGAGGAAGAATCATTGCCACAAGGATGAACACCATAAATCTACATGTCAAACCGTTCAAGCCCAAAATGCACCTATGAAAAATCCATTCATCAAAAATATTCCACGAGAAAATCTGCCATAGGGAGATAGCCCATTTACTTTATTAAGTAAAAGATGGTTCTTTTAGAAGTAGTAGCTTGTTATGGCCACAATTTGTAAATCATGCATTACAAGTAAATGTAAAAAATGATGATGTGTTTTCCATCGCTTCAAAACATAACAAAGATGTTTTGGCCTTTTCTTATGAGTATTTGGGGTATTGGTTTTTATTATATAACCCTTGTACAATGAGTGTGTGCTATAAACTCTTGGAAAGTGAGGGGTTGTTTGAGTCATCTGTGGTTTTTATATGATTGCATAGGATGTACCATATTTGCGTGTAGGTGATTGAAAGTGTTGTGTGGCTAGGACACAAGAAGCGTGTTGGATGTGTTAATGCTTTTGGTGGTTCAAAATCTCCTTAGTGGGGAGGATTGATCTAAGAGAATCAATGAGAACAAGTGGATTCAAAATTGCTCAAAAATCAAAGTGTCCAGATGAAAATGATACCATGACCATGTCTAAGTGTTCTTCATTCTGAATCCAATGGTGCAAATGGCGCTTCAATCCGAGGTCATATGAAGAAGTTAGAGCAAGTCAAATTTTTAGTCAAAGTTGTACTTGGGCCAGGTTTAAGTGTCCTACAAATTCACCATCAACTAGCAGGGAACTCAGCAACTGAGAAGCGAGCTAATTTTTTGGGTAATTAAAATGCCCAATAACCTCCAGTTTCGAGAAATTAAAAAAAAAAAAATAGACATGGTCTTAAAAAAAAAAAAAAAAAAAAATAGGGTTGATAGGTGGCCAAACCTTGCCGACCCCTCCATAATCATATTATATATATTGTATTGAATGTGGGGTCTGGGTCCTGTGGCTCTGACTTGGGACCCTGTCCATGAACCAACAATCATGGCCATTAAATATAGGCCGATAAGAATTGAACCCGCTTGGCCACATCGGCTGGCCCGATCCATGGGCGACCCAACTAAAAACGCGCCTACCCATATATATATATATATATATATATATATATATATATATATATATATATACATACATACACACACACACACACACACACACACACACATATATATATATATATATATATATATATATATATATATATATATATGTGCCACCACTTTATATTTTTGATGCAATGGAACAGGTACGATTGGTTCGAGTTGTGTAGAGTGGACCCGCCCACCGCCCACTCTATATTATACCACAATACAACAAAAATGGGAGGGGCAAGATTTGATCCCCCGACCTTTCCTCAACCAATGCCATAATTAACCATTGCGCTAGCGGAGATAATTTGTACACTCCACCTAGAATATTATAAAACAACCTCATTTCCATAGTGCGCCCAGGCAGAGCACCGAAGCTGGAGCGGAACCACGAGTGAGCTAGAGGGGCGGAACCATGCCCAGGGAATATTGAGGGACATCAAAAAGATTCCTTGGGGTACAGATTTTGCTAGTATCAGTTTGGGACAAATTGTATGTTGATTTTACACCTCTCGGCGACAGGAACTCACCAGTGATGTCCGTTTCTGCATCAAAGCTCTCCATATTTTGGCCCTTGTTACACCTTTTTTTGGTTATTTAACACATTGTTATTAGACGGACCCAAGTACACCATGTAAGACCAATTTTAACCTAAGTAAAATTGCATTCACTATGAAAAATAATTGAGTAAACCACCTTTATTAAGTTGTTTATGGTCTAAACAGAAAACCCCATGAGGAAATATTAAATAAATCTATATTTGTTTGATTTTCCTCAAGGAATAATTAGTTAAACAACAATTTAATTAATATTCCTGGTTATATTTAACCCAAAACAAGGAAATTAATTAGATAAATCATTATTTATCTTATTATTTTCTACGAATAATTATTTAAACCTTATTTAAATAATATTCTTTGTTAAATATGACTAAATCACCCTTAAATAATTAAATAAATAATTATTTATTTGATTATTACTCAACTACATCCTTAAAATGATAAATAAATAATTTATTTATTTATTATTTACAAATAAAGGGATTTGACCCAAGCCAAATTTATTTTCCCTCCAACAAATATAATAAAATATTCCATAAAAGTTGGATCTTGATTTGGTTAATAATATTTTAACTATGCACCAATATCTAGACTAACTCAATATTTTGTTATAAATAAAAGGGTTTTTTCATTCATTTATCACCTTTTGTTGCCTAAAGATCACTCTGGATCTATACTTTTTGTCTGGCTATTGATCTACCATCATAGTCATATTTTGCTACCATTTTTGTTTGGGTTTTCTACACCATCAAGAGAGAGGAATTTTAGATCTGAAGTGTTGAGGACTTACAAGAACCCATCCCATTGAGGAGAACTGGGAACACCCTCATGTGTTTTCCTCCCAGGTGCCCCTTAATACAAAATTCATTCAACGTATTCTTGTCTTGTCTATTGGATGCATGGAGTAAATCTTGTTTTTTCTACTGTTTAATGCCTTCTAATGCATAGATCTAGATTTTTGCAGCATTTATCTTGATCACCTAACTATAGATCTGAAGATATTGGAAGCCATATTTGCTGTTAAGGATGTTTGTTATGCACAGCTAAAGTGGTTTTTTTTTCGTATGCTTCGAATTAAGATTCATACTAACAACTGGCGACTCCACACAGGTTTACGATTACGACCGTTGTCGTTTTTCTAATCCTTGCATATCTAGCTGCTTCAAACCCTCGTATTTCTCTTCAGCCCCTTGTTTTTTCTTTTTTTGATGTTGTTTTTAACCTATAAAACCCTAAAACGATTAAAATTATAACTTCCGTGTGTTTTCAGACCTATTGCGCAGGTGACAGAAATCGAGCACAGCTCAGATGACAAGTTTTTCAGAAATCTGTCGTCGAGAATGCTGGAAGTGCAGGTCACACTTTTTTTCCCAAAAACTACGACCTGGAGCTTCAGGAAGTAGGAATCAGCCCAAAAACTATGACCTCTACTGAAAACAGGTCAGAAACTACGACCTAGATTTTTTGTAGGGATTTTTTTGAAAGTTTTCTGGGTTTGTCTGAGCCTCTGTTCAGGGTTGTCTGACCTCCGTCTTTGCCCATTTTGGACCTGTACTTGTTCTTTTTTTCTCAACTAAGTGGGAACCTAGCCCCTTAGGGCTTCAGTACCCTCCACTTTTTGTGGAAAAGTTTTTTCTATTATAGGTTGTCTGAAATTTCAGAGTCCTCAGCCATTTTTCAAATCTAATACCTCACCTTCAGATCTGCTTCGAATTGGCTTGTTATCCATCCAAAACACCTCATTTACTTTTGTTTGGATTTTCCTCTAGGGTTCACTCCGTTTCCCTCCTGGAGATAGCCTTTCGCCACCTCTTTTTACAACAATATTTCCTCTGATTTGTTGTTGTTTTCTGCACCACTTTCCAACAGATTTGTACTTTAGATCCCTATCCCTCCTGACGTTAGATCTATTGGAAATTTTAGTGTGTTTTGATTAATTTTTTACTCACCTATATACTAGTTTTTGAGAGGCCCGCCTCCTTGTGTTTAGATTATTGCATCATTGGCTCTTTATTTTCTGTTTTTGCAGGTTTATATACTGTCATTTGCAGGTTTATTTACAGCTATACAACACACTTTTTTTTTTTCTCTACAAATGTCTGGGTTTAAAAATTACAATTTACACAATTTACACACACACCCTAAGAAAAAAAGGGCTTGGTTAACACCGCCAAGCAAAGACTCTAAAACATTGAAATCAATTGATCTTGCACCTATCTGCCCTTATTTCGACATTGTAATCGGTTGATCCTGCACCTCCCTGCCCTTATCGGTCTCTTTTTCCTTTGTGCTATGTTTGTGTCGCCATCATTGCGCCACCAAGGCGTTTATCCTAGAGCCTTATTGGCCTTCATCCTTAGTTCCTGGTAGGAAGACTTACTCCTTCATGTAGGATTCGAGTTAGTCCTCCACCAAGTCTGCACTCCGACTCTTCTTCTGGTCCATTGGGTTCTCCTTCTCGTTCTGACATCGGTTCTCCTCCTGTCACCTTCACCATGTCTCGTGCAGGACCTAATGCTGGTGGTAACCCCGGCCCTCATACTGGGAATAACACTAGTGGGACTGCAACGGACATTACCCCGGTTGCGCCCTTGCTCCCCTTCATGGCAGGCCTCAACCTTCCCGATTTCGACCAGTTTATAAATGAACCTATACACCATGACACTAGTTGGCCTGCTATGCCGACTAAGCTCCTTTCCAACATCCCTAAGTTTGAAGGCCTTGCTGGAGAATATCCTACAAATCATGTTCAATCTTTCCACATGTGGTGTTCGTCTAAATCCATTACCGATGAATCTGACCATCTTCAGTTGTTCCAATGTACGCTTACTGGTGAAGCTTCTAAGTGGTATGTTGAACATGCCCCTTCCTCTCATACCACCTTTGTGACTCTTGTCTGGGATTTTCTATCTTACTTCTAGCTTCCCTTTGTTATGACACTGGAATCGAATTTTTGACTTCTTTCCATTAATCATCTGTGACCCACCTATCCGATCATGTCCAGGAATGGTGGAGAAGAAAGAGCCTATGTCAAGCCCCTACCTTCGAAGATCATGTCTACATGGACTGGTTCCTTAAATATCTCTTGCCACCTATCGGGAAAGATGTCGCATCACACTTTCCTTAAACCGAAGAAGCCGCTCTCCAAATGGCGTTAAAATATGACCTGATCTACGCTCAGTCGGGTTATGTTTATACTGTTCTACCTAATCTTCCCAGACCTGGTGGTGCAAATGCACTGGGGGCACCTCATGCTTCCGACGCTATCGTTGGAGCTCTCTCCATACGCTCAACCTCCCATGGGCTATGGTTTTCCTGGGGGGGGGGGGGGGGGCAACACCTCCTGCATTTTCCCCCCTCCCGGTAGCACGTATCCAGGATATGTTATGCCTCCTTTTTTTTCCAAACCTCCTATTTACCACACTGTTACCCAACCTCCTTATTATTCGTATCCACAGCCTAGTGCTCCAGCTCCTCCAGAATTAGCACCTCTGCCTCCCTTGCCTTCTCAACCCCTGCAACAGCAGCCACCGCCCCCTCAGGGGAAAGTGTACGCACAGTAGGGCATGAATAATCCTCCTCCCTCCAAAGAGACAAGGAAAGGCACTCAAAATCAATCTACTCCCGATAACCCTGGACCTAATCCTCAAAATAATGCACCTAACACTGCTAACCAACAACAGGGCACTCAGCCCAAGTAGGATAGGTCTTTTCCCACGAACTAGCCTTGTTATTGTTGTGGTGTTTATGATCATTACACACACTATTGTTCTCTTTTACAACAAATGAAGCAGATGTGGGAGTCTCAAGAAGCATTGCGAGGACAACAAGCCTCCCCTTCCATCCCTCCCAGTGCTGCGCCTAGTCAGCTGGTTGTGCTTACTAATCCTTTCCCTCAGCAAGGATTTGTGGTTACCCAACCACCTGATAGTCAGGTGGCCACTCAAACTCTTCCATTTGGTACCCCCGATTACTAGATCCTCATGATGAACTCTGACCAACTTGTTATCGTTGACCTCAACCTTCAGACTCGGTCCCGTTAGTACACCAAGCCTCCCACTATGACTATCCTCGAGCCACCTCCTTCAGTTTCTACAGAGCCTCTTTCGACACCTAATGATTCCTTAAATATCCCTCAGCCTAAGGTGGAGGTCCATACCAAGATCCCTAAGGGACCACTACACTAAAATGCTACTTCTGGCAAAGCTGCCCCTTCGTATAGTATAGTATATGATTTGGTGCAATTCCCTACTGCCATCTCAATGCTGGAACTCCTCCAGTTGTGCCCCTCACAACGAAAAGCTCTACTATTTGCCATGGGTGCTGTAGACCTTGCCGATGATTGCTTGATCATCTTTGATGTTGACCGGTCCGAACATCCTTCTCTTCCTACTTCTGTCGCCTTCCAAATCCCAGTCAAAATCTAGAACGCTCACGTTTCCTGGTGTATCATTGATGAGGGGGCATCCACCTGTTTGATGTTCGCTTCGGTTTGGAAGAAACTTGGATCACCTGAGTTGGCTCCTTCCATGATCGCTCTCCAAGCGTGGGATTGTTGCGCCTCCCAGCCCATTGGCTTATTCCGTAATTGTCCTATTACTCTTGCGGGAAAGACTGTTTGTGTTGACGTAGAAGTCATATATGCCCCCTTAGATTACAACATTCTATTAGGTCCTAGCTACACTTATGCGATGTCTGTTGTCCCTTCCCTGGTTCACCGTAAGATGTCCTTCCCTCATAACAGAAATATAGTCACCATTGAACAGTTGACATATTATGAACCAAAATCTCAGACCTCCCCTAAGTCCATTATCTCTTTGGTGGCCAATAAGCAAACCGTCGATCCTTTGACCAGTGTCTCACTTGGAGTCTACAAAGATTCCTCATTGCTTGATAATTTTCTGGTCTTCCTCCTCCTGTCTCTGATCCTAGCTCATCGAATGTTTGCATGATGCAATCATCTCGAGTTTCCCTCAAGCGGCCCGCCTTGGCTAGTCAACAGCTTCCTTGCCCTTTGTAGCCTACTCCTAGCCCTTCGACTCAGCCTTCTAGACCTCCTCCTCTTGGCCCTTCAGCTGGTATTCATGAGCCTCTTTATACTCCTGGAATGGTTCCTCCGGGCCTTAACCATTTAGGAGCCGTCCCACCTGGCCATTACCCCTCTGGTCAGATACCATTCCTAGCTCCACCCCCAGGAGTGTACACGGTACCTGTCATGGCCACCCTCTCTCTTCCTAACTTGACCCTTAAGATTCCCGTCTAGTACCTTGATCCTCCAACTGCTACCCCACCTGGTCAACCCAAACCTTATCTTGCTTTGACCTTGATTCAACCGGCCCCCATGACTTCTCCCGCGGCTCCAGTGCCTCAACCACCTCAACAGGAACCAACTCCTGTTGTGACCGCTTCGGGTAAGAAGGGCAAAGCTCGCAAGGAGGCAACCAAAGACAAGGCTGCCATGAAAAACCATACCCCCCCCTCGGCCTCTAAAGCGCACCATCCAGTGTGCTTTGTGTGATGTTGTCGGTCATGCCACCCATACTTGTCCGGAGTTGCCTCATCTCAAGCCCATGGTTAATGTCGTGTTCCCTAAGTCTATGGTCCTGGAAACCTCTGTTCCTTCCTCGACTACAGCCAGGAACCCCAAGGCTATTCACAAAAACCACCACTGTGCTTTGTGTGATTTCCATGGCCATTATACCCATCTCTGTCCCCGCCTCGAGGACTTCCACACCTCTCTAGTGATAGTTCGCCAATTCGAGGCCAAGCGCAATGAGTCCACCACTCCCTTATTTGCGCATTTTTCTTTGGCAAAGCCAGAGGACACGATTACTCCCATTGACATTCCCCCTCCTAATGTCGAGATGACAGAGCCTTCATCCACCATTTTCTACCTATCATCATCCATGAGACCCTCGATGGAAGTCCCCTTGGAGACTTCCCCTAATGCTTCGCTTGACCTCCCTTCAGTGATCACCCTGGGCTCAACATCGGTAGATCCTTTATCTGCTTACTCTTCTGTCACCACTTCTGACGATGCACATGTGAACCTCTCTTCTCATGATGATATCAGGTAGGTTCGCTGCGTCAGGTGGTCGTTCTTCCACCAGTCACCCCATCTTCTATTACGATGATGACATTATTGAAGTAGTCACCACCCCTGAATTTATCTATTCCCTCCTTACATCGAACCCATGCATTCGAACCACATACAACTTGTGGCCATTACATTGACACCCAATGTTTGGGTAAGGGGGGCACCCATATTTAAGAGACCAGGAGAATAAATTCTCCACAACTCTCCTAGTGTATCTGGTCATGTCGACTCTAGTACCATTATTCTTCCACATTTAGAAGAACCTCTAGAGTCCCATATCACTTCAGATCACTCTAGGGATGATAACCCTCTTCATTCCTTCATATTACATAAACAACCCAGTCCCTTCGACATTGTTGTTGACCAACCTATGATTTTTCTGGGAGAGCACCAGTTCATTATCTCCAAATCCTCTTTTTGGGATAGTGACACCATGTATGCCAATCTGGAAACTTAAAGTCCATTTGACTCATATATGCAGTACCAAAATAGATTGGTAATCCTCCATTCCATTTCTCAAACTGCATAACCATAACAAAAACAAATGGTGCACCACATTATTAAAATGTGTTTAGATTCCCCTTTTAATAAATACATTTTGGCATGACCACAACATGCTTGGGGGCATCTGTGCCCCTCAACCATAAAAATCCCAGATCTCAGCCAAAAACAATACTGAAACCCCCTTTATCTGATAGGTTGCACTTTTTGGGACAGGTCGCAGTTGTCTGCCCAGTACTTGCTACCCAGGTCACAGAACAGACCCCAAAAAGTGCGACTTGCCTTGTTCATGAGCTCTAGGTACCTAAATTGAACTTTCAATCCACTGAAATGAAAGAGTAGGATTAGGCCTCTTACCTGCAACTGGTGGATCTCAATTCCAACAGTCAGTTTGTCTGCTATGATTGCCGCAAGATTTAGGGCCTTCTCTCCTCACTACATTCACCATAACTCCACCTGCAAATGAGTGACTTTGGAGGGAAAATGCCTTATTAAAAGAAAACCCATGATTTTTCTTTCGCCTACTATGGCCAAACTGTAGCTCAGTTTTATGAACCATATTTACCGTTGGAAAGCTCTCACCGAGCCCTAAAATGGGTATCTGTTAGTTTTTAATGATTTGATACTTCACCAGGACACATTTTTTCCAAGAAGCGTCACTTCACCCCTCCTCAAAATCGAATTTCTTCACTTGCAACACTTGTATTGGGGGCACCACTTTGCCTCCATACTTTTCCATGCTTGTGTCGACTTTCTTCATGAGTTACCATCTTGTACTCATGTTTTTATGGTCCCCATGGACCTTTTTTGTGTGGCAGCACCATCAAGTCACCCTTGTTTAGAGCATCTGAGTTGAGTCAACATTGCATTCATGGAGTCTATCCTGAGTCCCTTTGCATCCTGTTATAGTCATCCATCCTTCATTTCCCTGTCCCTCTCTCGTGTCACACATTATGGCCTTCAGTCCCACTGTCTCCTATCCATCATGATATTGTGTCAGTCGCTGCCAGGTCATCCATGCCCTTTATGCTCTAACAAGGGAAGTCGTCCGTTGGCTACTCAATACCCCCATTTCATCATCACCCCTGGTGTTCGTCTGTCAGTTGCTCTACTGTTTTATCTCGTGCCTTATTTGAGGACCTCTTATTGCCTCATCTATGGCAGACCTCCTTTTGGCGACATCAGATCATTTATTCTAGAAGACAGGTCTAGAGGGCGGTGTACCTTGGTTCCAACTTCCACTCTTGTTCGATGCTTCAGATCAGGAAAAGGGACTCCTTCTAGCCCTTTGACTTGATTTTTTCTTAGCTCCAGCTCCTTTTCATCACGATCGAGATCCATATACTTGATGGTTCAGTGATGCAGCAGATTAGACCGGTGATTCCTGGGTGTGTGTGAGATCTCCCAACCCTCATGAGGGGGTGGCCCTATAGGTATCCCCCCACATACTCGGATGACTTCTTCACTTCAGCCTTCGATGCACCTCCATAGATTTGATGATGCCGGCCTCAGCCGCTTGTAGCGCCTTCTTGATTGCATATATCAGTCAAATTTTCAGAGCCCTTTCCTGTTTACAGGGGCATCTGGGTTGTATTTGTATCTCATGTACTCAAATATTATTATACAAGTCCTGGCTGTTATCCCAGGCACAATATGTATGTGGGATTCATTATCATGTTATTTATCTGGCTCATGATTATGCCAGCATATACTATATTATTCAGTCCCGTGGTTTTCCGGACACCTCATTGTTTGTATTTTGCCTCGGTGGGCATAGGTATGCCTCCCCCGCTGCCTATAGCATAGGTACTCACTCATTAAAGAGACTTGTTGCACCTGTAAGTCTTGCCTCCTCAGGGTCTAGTTCTTTCAGCACTTTGGTATACCTTATACTCCTCTCTCTTTGACTTCCCCTTCGACATCTACTGATTGAGTTCTTACAATGTACTTCGGTCATACGATTAGCTCCTAACACTCGCACGCTGGGGGGCAATCCGTTACACCATTTTTTGGTCATCCAACACATTGTTATTAGATGGACCCAAGTACACCATGTAAGACCAATTTTACCCTAATTAAAATCGCATTCACTGTGAAAAATAACTTAGTAAACCAACTTTATTAAGTTTTTTATGGTCTAAACAGGAAATCCCATGAGGAAATATTAAATAAATCTATATTTTTTTTATTTTCCTGAAGGAATAATTAGTTAAACAACAGTTTAATTAATATTCCTGGTTATATTTAACCCAAAACAAGGAAATTAATTAGATAAATCATTATTTATCTTATTATTTTCAAAGAATAATTATTTAAACCTTATTTAAATAATATTCTTTGTTAAATATGACTAAATCACCCTTAAATAATTAAATAAATCATTATTTATTTGATTATTACTCAACCACATCCTTAAAATGATAAATAAATCATTTATTTATTTATTATTTACAAATAAAGATATTTGACTCAAGCCAAATTCCTTTTCCCTCCAACAAATATAATAAAATATTCCATAAAAGTTGGATCTAATTTGGTTAATAATATTTTAATTATGCACCAATATTTAGACTAATTCAATATTTTGTTATAAAAATAAGGGTTTTTTCATTCATTTATCACCTTTTGTTTCCTAAAGATCACTCTGGATCTATACTTTTGGTCTGGCTATTGATCCACTATCATAGTCATATTTTGCTACCATTTTTTTTTGGGTTTTCTACACCATCAAGAGAGAGGAATTTTAGAGCTGAAGTGCTGAGGACTTACAAGAAACCATCCCATTGAGGAGACTTGGGAACACCCTCCTGTGTTTTCCTCCTAGATGCCCCTTAATACAAAATTCATTCAACATATTCTTGTCTTGTCTATTGGATGCATGGAGTAAATCTTGTTTTTTCTACTGTTTAATGTCTTCTAATGCATAGATCTAGATGTTTGCAGCGTTTATCTTGATCACCTAACTGCATTTTTGAAGATATTGGCAACCATCTTTGCTATTAGGGTTGTTTGTTATGCACAAATAAAGTGGTATTTTTTCGTACGCTTGGAATTAAGATTCATACTAATAGCCATTTTCTAGATTGGAGGTATAAAGGTGCTTTATGTAATTTTACTTGTATTCCTTCTTCTCTTTTCCACTTAATGAATGAAGGCCTCCCCACTGTTGAGCAGGGCCTGGAGATGTAGTCCACATTGGACGAACTTCGTAATCAAATTTTTAGTGTGTTGATCTCATGCATGTTGTGTTATCTTTTCTCTTTGTTTTATCTGCTTATGTTTCATGGTTTTAATTGCTATGCTATATGTAATTATTTAATGCGTCTATAAGGAAAAGGTCTTGGATCAATATTGTGGGAAAAAATATTGAAAGAAACCCCAGGAGCTGTAGTATTGTTCATTCTTCTTTCGCCACATTGAAGCAGGTAAGTTGTAATCAACATCTTTCATTTCAAACGAGATTCATGGTCAGGAAGGTTATTGAATTTTCATGCTAATAAATAGATCCCTCGACATGAAAATATGAAATCTAAAACTATAAATGAGTTCCATTTAGAAACCATACAAAAGCTCATTTTAAACCCCATAACAGAAAACATCTGTAATATGTCTGCAAGAAATAACTTTGGTATAATTTAGACATGTCAAAAGTGTTAGGAAGGAGTTAGGAAAAATATTAGAGGAACTTACATTTCCAAGCCCACATTGCAAGTTGTCGAGAATGGAAAAAATTTCCGTGAGATTCCGAGCATGGAGAAATTTTTGAGCACTAGCATTTATGATAATTATATTCATGGCAGATTTCGATTTGAGGGAGTGAAATGATAAGCGTTGCTGGTATTTTCACTCTATCTAGAAGCTCCATGAGATAACAATTGTCAAAGGCATGAGATAATAGTTGTCGGAGGCATGGAACTGAAGAAAAAACATGGTTTCTCTTTCTTCACTTTATGCAAGCGCATTCACAATTGAAGACAACACATGGTTTCAAGCATTCACAACTAGCATTAATGCAAATTTTAAAGTTCAGTGGTTTCCAAAAGACGACTACATGGTTTTCTGAGAAGATGTGGTTTTTTGAGACGTGGCTTTCCACCCCAATCTCAATTCGATCCCCAAAAAAACAAAATTGGACCCTCCATGTCGATGTCAGATTTTAATCATGTTGTGTGCTACTATAATTTTGTTTATCTTTTCATAAAAATATTGCGTTGTTAAACTTGCAATTAAATTCATATTTCTACTCACACCTTGAAATAAAAACCATATTTTCTTACTCGATATATTGATTTTATCACTTCAAACTTTATCTCTGTGATATCTCTTGAATGAAAGTTTATAGAACTAGTTGAGTAAAAAAAGGGCAAAAGCGACCTATTCTTCATGTTATCATTTGGTACATACTAGCTCCTTCTGGAAATAAGCCTTTAACAACAACGTTGTTATTGATTTTAAGAAGCAGATCATTACCTACTTGAAACTTGGTATATGTTCTTCGATTTAATTTTTTTAATTAGCTAAACCATGTATCTTCGGAAAGTCCTCTACCCGACCTTATCTGACACTATTGAATGGAGTGCATTGAATGGCATGCATACGACATATGGAAAAATTGCTACATTAATATTTAAAATAAATATTTACAATAGCTCGATGTGGGTATTTTAGTACTTTCATATTTCTATAATGCATATCTATTGAAGCTATAGTTGTTTTCATTACTTGATTTTGGCAGGGACTACGACAACGCGAGTTTCTCTTGTTTTAAAGGTGACCCTTTTTATAATTAGCTTGGAAGCCTTTTTTAAAAGGAGTTATGTCAAAAGTATTTAAATGAATTATTTCAAAAGTTTTATAAAACATAGAGTTATTTTTTTTTAAATGGTTATATTAAATCTTATTTATAAAAAAAATTCCTTTAATGCATTTCTTAAATGAAGGGTATCATTTTAAAAGGATTATTTATTTATTTATTTTTTTAAAACTTGAATTATAGAAAAAAGAGGTGTTGTATTTTTTCAAACAGATGTTTTTTTCAAAAAGGAGATTGTAAAAGGGTGCACACATCCCCATTAAAAAAATGGTTTCTTCTAGCTCTTTGCCACAAATTCTGACTCTTCTTGGAAAAAAATATGAGTTTGGGTCTTTAAAATGAAGACATTTCTGCAAGAACACGATTATTGAGATACACTTCAGAATTATTATGTAGAGCCGAACCAAGAAGAATGGGTGACCATGACCAATAATGAGAGGAATGCAAGTATTGGACTCGGGAAAAAAGATCATAGAGACAAATGTTGCATACACAATTCAGTCTATGACTCTATCTTTGACAAAATAATTGGTGCAAACACAACAAAATAAGGTTGGGAAATATTGAAAGTTGTGTCTCAAGGAAATGATACAATGAAGACCATCAAATTGTAGATATTGAGAGCTCAGTTTGGAACCCTGAAGATGACTAACATAGAGAATGTGGACCAATTCATGACTAGAGTCATGGGAATAGTAAATAAAATCAAACTCATTGGTGAATCCATTACAGAAACATCAGAAGATTGTTGAAAAATTCCTTCGAAGCTTGCCCAAGAAATATGACATGATTGTAACAACCATCCTGCAATCCAAATATTTTACAAATTTATGAGAAGAATAGTTGAATAGATCACTTGTGGCACACCAAAAAAGACTTAATTTGGAAAAATATTCCATGGAACAAGCTTTCAAAGCACATCTCTCTCTTGGCATAGGTCGTGGTAGAGGCAGGTCAGAACATCATCATGAAACAAAGCAATGGATACCTCCATAGAACCAAACACAGAAAAGTAGAACATGAAGAAAATCTAATGTTCAATTACATTACTGTAAGATATTTGGGCATTTTGAACATGAATGCAAAAATAAACAATCAAATCAACAAAGAGACAATGTCCATCTCTCCAACAATGAAGGAGAATCTTCTAAAACAATGTTTCTTTCCTGCCATCTTTATGAAGACACTCACATCGAGGACCTTTGGTTGCAAAAATCATATGATAAGTAAAAAATGTATGCTTTCTTATCTTGATGCTTCCATAACATCCTAAATTACTCTTGGAGATCGTTCCTATATTAAAGCTAAAGGAAAATGTACTGTCCCTGTTCTTACTAAACATAATCAACAAAAATACATATCTGATGTTTATTATGTTCCACATATGAAGAATAACCTCATTAGTGTAGGTCAATTGATGGAACATGGTTATGATGTAATATTCCAAGGAAACACATTTTATATCTATGAAATGTTGAAATGGCACCCCAAGGGGGATTCTGATTTAATTTTCCCTTAATTAAATTGGAACAATCGTAATTTTATCTCATGACAACTTGTATTAGTTGACTATGTCAGAATGACTAAGTTAGCTTATGAAATTCAAGTTGAGGGTTAGAAAGTAGGCATGTAGAGTTCTCCCATGATTTAAGGGGGTCCAGTCACAGTTTTTTGTGAGTTGTAATTAGTTAACTCAAGAATTTGAGTTAAAATCAATTTAACTAGTTCTAATTGAGTGATGAGCCAGTGTGAGGTCAAGTGAATTAAATATGATTTAATTCACAAGTAGTGATCAATTAGTTAACTAATAATTCACTATAAATAGTTGTTGCATGTCAGTTCTAAGGAAGACCCAATTGAGATTGAGGTTAAAGGGATGATAACTATCAGTTGCATGATTAGAAAATTATATAGGTCAGTTATAGAGTCATATGGAGGACATGGCTGCATTGCACAGTAAATTGGAAGGAATTTCCTATTTAATAAGGTGGCAATTCCTCCAAGAATGTGTGAGTAAGGAAAGCTGAGTAGAGGACGAGAACTCGTTAAGTAATTGACTATATTTTTCTAGATCAAAGTGAGAAAGTTGGCAGAGTGTAGGAGTTTCTCTGAGAGAGAAAATCATTGTATTGTTTCATGATCTTGAATTTATACAATATAAATATAGCATCATTCTAGGCATTGTGCTTTCCCCATATGCATCTTGTGTTGTGCATTTTATTGTCTCTTTATCTTACTTGTTATGTGGTTGTGAGATTGTTTTTTGTTTCCGCAAATTGTAGAAGGATTCAATATCTTGTTTTAGTACATTATAAGATCAGTTTGAATCCTGTTGCTAGATTTTATAGATGGTATCGGAGCACCAAGAATCACAATAAGAAGAGAATAAAAGGTTTTTTTTTTAATATTTTGACCAGGTTCGAATTTGCAGATTTATTCTTCAGGATCCAACAACAGATCAAGATGTATTTCAATGGCTTGAGACTCTAATATGCACACGAGGGAAATTCAAATTATATTGCATGGAAGGATAGGATGAATCTTGTGCTTGAGTACAACGAACTAAAGGATTTCATAAATATTGGTTTCCCATAACCCGCAGCAGTAGATGCTCAACTTATTGATTCATGGAAGAAGGGTGTAGCAAAGGTGAGAAGGATCTTATTAGAGGGAGTTCAAGATCATATTGTTTCGAGTCTCCACGGGAAGGCCACTCCATATGATATGTGGAAGGCCTTGAAATATTTGTATCAAAATAACAACGATCATAGGAAGCTGGCGGTGAAATCCAAGCTCAAGATAATCAAAATGGAGAAGGGCGACACGATCTAAAAATACTTGACAAAGTTCACTTAGTATTGAGATGATCTTGGACATGTGGGGATAATTTTTGCCTATGATGATTTGGTAAGCCTAGCTCTTCTAGGCCTTCCCAAGAGCTGGCATAGCTAATAGGAATCTATGAATGGGAGGGAGAAGCTACTGGATTGGGGGCGACTATGGTTCGATCTGACACAAGAAGAAATTCAATGGAGCACTAGAGATGGATCCTCATCAAATACTGATGATGACGAGAAATCTACCTTGGCTGGAAAGGAGAAGAAACGAAAATGGAAGGTGTCCCATTCCAAATTTGATTCCACAAAGGCATGTCATCTACATCTATTGGAAAAAGATGATTGGACAAGTCTCCATGGCCTCTACATCTTACTTCAAGACCGAGGATAAGCTTAATGACAAGTCTGACTATAATGCATGGAATATGAATTTGGACTTGACCTTGGAGAAGCATGAAGTATTGGATTATGTGTAAGGAAAAGTGGTGGAGCCTCCTTCAAATGCACTTGTTGTTGCTATAACCAAGTATAGAAAAGGTGAGGTCAAAGCTAAGAAATTTTTGATTCACTCCATTTAAAAGAATTTGGATGCTTGTATTTTTTATTTGGGAACTTCTAAAGATATGTATGATAAGATGGTTGGGATGTTCATTGTGAACAATGAAAATCAAATTATCTTTCTCAAGAACAAGTTTAAGGATATCAAGATGGAAAAAGGGGAGTCTATCCAATCCTACTTTATGAGAATAACACAAATCAAGAATTACCCACTATCTGTTGGAGAAGTTACTCTCATTGCTCTTGGATGCATTTTAAGAAAATGGGATACATTTGTCGCCAACATTCTTATTAATGATAGGATACGTGGTTTTAATGAGCTATTGGCTATATAAATTCAAGAGGAAATAAGAATGATGGATAGAGATATTTCCTCCAATGGAAATGAAACTACTACTTTCTCTACACATTTGAAAAGGAAAAGGACGATGCTACAATTGCAACAATTTTGAGTACTATGCTAGAGATTTTCCTCACAAGAAAAACACTTCAAGGGATGATAACAATTACAAAAATAACAATTACAAAGGCAACCACAATCAATGAAACAATAGGTAAAATGATAAAGAAAAAAATAATGCTCCCGCTGCCCAAGAAGGAAATAATATTATGGACCTGCCAAGAGGACAAGAAATGCTAGATATGATGAAATTAATGTTGTAGAAAAAAAATATGAGTTCTATCTTATTTCTTCTCTATCACAATGCCTCTCCTTGAGATACTTTAGATCATTGGTTAATTGATAGTGGAGCCTCAAGGAATTTCACTGGATATAAGGAGGCCCTCTCAAATTTAGTTTATAAGAAAAATATTCTAAAAATTATACTTGGAGATAATGTCACCTACCCCATAAAAGGGATAGGAACTGTCACTCTTCAGTTGAACTATGGTCAAATTATACATCTCCAAGAATTATTTTATGTTCCTGATTTGAAAAATAATTTGGTGTCTATTAATGCGATGGAAGACAAAGGCTTCAAGGTAGAGTTCATTGATGGAAAGGTACATGCATGGAATAGAAACTTAAAAGATGCTTTTACTCTTGGATATAGGGTTGATGGTATTTATCAAGGTGGTGAAGTTCTTTGGGAGATTTTTCAAGTAACACCTTTATTTAATGTGAACTATGGCACCAAAGATTCACCCAGTTACATTAGAAAGTTCCCGAGTTTCATATGAACCATGAAGGAGTCTTTCAAGGTTATGCAGCTCAGAAAAATACAAAGGGACCATTCCCTTCTAGTGAAATTGATACTACTCTTATTCTTCAATTGATCCATTATGACTTGTCTAGTGCTTTGCACATAAATTAATTAGGAGGATACCTATACTATGCAATATTTGTGGATGAATTGTCATACAAAACATGGATTTATTTCTTGAAGAAGAAGGATGAAGTGTTTAAATGGTTCCATTCTTTCAAAGCATTGGTGGAGAATCAAACCATAAATAAGATCATGATATTGAGGAATAAAAATGGGACCCTATATGAATCCAATGAACTCCATGAATTTTTCAGAGAGGCTTGCATTAAGAGGAATAAAACCATTACATACACTCTACAACATAATGGTGTTTCTGAGAGAAAGAATCAAACTATTATGGAAGCCACCTGTGCCATGATATATGATCAATGTTTACTAAAATTATTGTGGGTAGAAGATGCCAACACTGTTGTGTATGTTGAAAATAGAAGCCCTCATCAAGCCTTTCATTTCAAGGCACTCGAGGAAGTATTCACTGGTAACTTGCAAGAAACATGGTATTTCTCATTTTAGAATATTTGGTTGTTTTTTGTATTTTCATGTGCCTAAAAAGAAAAGGAATAAGTTGGAAGCTTCTGGGAAGAAAAGCATATTCATTGGAAACAATGAAAATTCAAAGGCATATAGAATTTATGTACCTGGTCAAAGAGATGTATAAGTAAGTATGTATGTTACCTTTTTTGAAGACACTGCCCTCACAAAATCCAAAGATCTCCACATATCAAGGAAGGGTGATGACGATGCTACCAAAAAAAAAAGAACCTCCGTTGGATGAGGCTATGCCCAATGTTGATGGCTTGATGGATCTTCTTGATCCACCTCCTTGTGAACCCTCTACCTCAAGAAAAAGATCGCTATGGCTTAAGGATACACTTCGAGATGCTAAAAATCATACTGCTCCAAGAGGGACATTTCAGGAAAATAAGATCCTAATAGGTATTAAGGATACTTGGTTTCCATGAGTACTATTATTCAAATTGAACCTTTCACTTTTGAAGAAGTTGTAAAGCAGGAGGTATAGAAAGATGTGATGAGTGAGGAGTATGAGTTAATCATGAAGAATGATGTCTGGGAAGTGGTGCTAAAAACCAAGGACAAGTATGTGGTCACTTCCAAATGGATCTACAAGATAAAACATGGAGATGATGGAAGTGATGAAAAGTATAACGCTGGGTTCGTGGCTCGTGGTTTATCTCAAAACAGTGTGGAATATGATGAAATATTTGCACCAATGGCTCGATATACCACTATATGATCCATAATTTCTCTTGCTTCTAATCAAGGATGGAGGCTACATCAAATGGACATCAATACTTCTTTATTGCATGACTCACTTAAGGAGGAAGATTACTTGGAACAAACGTAGGGGTTTGAAGTACGAGATCGAAGATCTCATGTACGCTGGTTGAAGAAAGTCCTTTATGGTTAAAGTAAGTCCCTAGGGTTTGGTATGAGAGGATTGATAGCTATCTTATGAAGTTGGGATTTAAAAGGAGCTATGTTGATCCAAACCTATACTTCAAGGTTGAAAATGACATGTCACTTATTTTTTTCCTTTATGTTGATGATCTCTTTCTAACTACAGACCCTCACAACTATCAATGCCAAAGGAAGTTGAATTCCAAATTCAATATGAAGGGCCTAGGACTAATGCACTACTTCCTAGGCTTGGAGCTAGAAAAATCCAGACAAGATTTTCATTTCTTAAGGTAAATACATCGTGAAGCTGCTAGAAAGATGTGGGATGGTGGAATGCAAGTCTTTTTCTACTCTTCAAAAGCTATGTGGAAGTTTTGTTGGTCCCGAATCGACAAACCTTCTAAATATAGACAACTTTTGGGGGCCCTGATGTTTTTGGTAAACTATCGACTGAAGATATGCTTCTCTGTAAATTCTTTGAGTCAATTAATGGTTAAGCTTCATCACGTACATTGGGTCGCTACAAAAACTATCTTAATATATCTTCATGGCACTATCAACTATGGTTCGAGATAGACTATTGAGAATTTGAGGCTACATGGATATTATGATTTTAACTGGGCTGGAAGTGTGGTGGATAGATGAAGCACATAAAGATGTTTCTTCTTCCCAGGATTTGTTTCAATTTCTTGGATGAGCATGACGCATAAATTGGTTGCTCTAAGCACCGCCGAGGCTGAATATTGCAGCTAGTCTGGTCTGTTGTGAAGCCATTTGGTTGAGGAAACTCTTTAGTGAGATATTTGAGCATGTACTGAATACCACCATAATTTATCGCAATAAATAGAGTTGTATTCACCTTTCAGATAATCTCGTGTTCCACGACTGCTCCAAGCATATTGATATCAGGTACCACTTTATCTAGGATATGATACAATGGGGAGAAAAAATGCTGCAACACATCACGATTGATGAGCAGGTTGTTGACATAATCATGAAGCCCTTGGGGAATGCAAAGTTCTTAGCTTTCCGAGAGAGACTTGGAGTCATGGAAAGACCCTCCCTTGAGGGTCCTTCTTGATTCAAACATTTAGCTCTGGGAAATCCTCGGGGTTTGGGGTACTTCTTGGAGCTATATGAGCACAAGATGAGTGGTTCACCTTCCCCTATGGAGTATATACCGTAGTATGATTGAGCATATGGTGAGTGCTTCACCTTCCCATATGGTTGATTAAATATGCATAGGATGAGTGGTTCAACTTATCCTATGGATTCCCCAACATACATCCTACCCTTTTAGTCTGGGACTCTTGGGAAGTACCTCTCATTTGGCCAATGTGTTGGGAAAAGTGGTTAGGGACCATAGCACTACATATGAACACATCTTGTACTATTGTACTCCCTATGTCTATGATACATGATGTTCAAAAACTTGATCACTTGGGATCAAGTATGATTGGGGTACTACCCCGAGTTATATGGATTTCCTTTTATCAGTGGAGAGTGGTAATGTATTTTAACTCACTCTTGATCGATCCTTCTTATTATCTATATCAATCTTCAAAAAATATGAGATGAGATTCAGATATAGTACATGATGATTAGGATGGCATGATGATGGATATTAGAGGGTGGAATTATCCCTAGTTGAGATGGAGTTTTAAAATGGGAAACGAGGGCCAAATTCCACTTTGGAAAACTCATTGAATTAAGATGATTATTGGAAAAAATTTCTCTTTTCGAGAGGACCAAAATCAACCCTGGAAGCACTAAAATCAGTCAAGAAAAAATATGTTTTTAATGTCAAGCCCATAAGAGCACAATTGATCAAGGTCAACTTGGGGACAAGTTGGAAAAATTTATTCCCCTCCAACACATATAAATAGAAGAGACCTTCATAATCATTTAACACATTCAAAAAACATCATTCCTTCTCTCTGCTACATTGATTGGTTCGTACATATCACATGCAGCCTATTTTTCTTCACACATTCAAGGGTTTTGGAGGAATCTTTGACTTTTTATGTTGACTTTCTGCAGCAAGATAGTTTGACTTTGTTTGACCAAGTTTCTCTCCTTGGTTTGACTCAATTTGATCAGAAAAAGTTCTATCTTGGAAGTTTGAGTTTATTGGCACAAAATTTAAGGAAATCTGAGCACTTTGACCAACGTTGACTTCAGGGTTGAATATTGTTTTGACCGCAGAAAATTACAGTACACTTTCTCTTTCTTTTGACTAAGTTTGATTGGACTTTGAAGGACTGTTTTGGGCTGAATTTGACTAGGAAGGAAGTTTGAGTTTGAATGAATTTGACTGAGCTCAAAAGGAGGTGCTTTGAGCATTTCCTACTAACTGGTTAGAGAATGTTGATTGTTGTTGAATTTTCAGAACTGCAATCCTTCATCAAACTCATCAAATTTATATTGGTTTAAGTAATTTGTAGAAGTCAAGTCACACTCATTTTGGCTCTCATCATTCTACTCTATCGGATATTCTCTCTCTGCTAAAAATTGATAATTGGTAATAAGTAGAATTAATTAAGGGTTTTTCCCATCTTGGGGTTTTTCTGTGGCTTCAGCCGAATTCTTATGTTCTCTTTTCTTGAATTGTCTTATGCTTTTTATTGGTCTTGTTCTATCTACAATTATGCATTTTATTGGTTTTGTTTTATCTACAATTCCTGTCAATGTGAATTAATGGTTTATGTGTCTACTATTAGAAATTAAAGTGAATTTGATCATTAGGCTAATGAAAAAACATTGAAGTAATTGTTACAAGAATAAGACATAGAATTATTATCTAAAATTAACATCTATTTATTGATAATTAGAGCCTTTGGAAATATACGAGTTATTGTTTCTTCCTAGCCTGGAGATTAATTTAGCTTGTTATTTGTGTCCGTTACCTTATCTCAGTGGATTAATCTAACCATGGCTGATCGTTCAAAGCACACAAAGATTGAAAACAATGATCTGATATTTCACCAAAATTCTAGACTTGGCCAAGGCCTTGTTGGAGGCAAGGAAACAAAAATATGATATTGTGGATAAGCAATGATGGTATTTCCAACTCCTTATGGATGTGAAATTTCTTTGGAACCTCAGCAACATGGAACTCTATTTGAATGGGCTTCACGAGGAGATTTAATTCCTTAATGATCGGGTTACATTAATTGAAAAGTTTATGATTGGAAATGCTGAAATTAGATAAGGTTGCATCGGTTTCAGTTCTGCTCAGGAGAAGAAAAAACCTGATCGTCATCGAGGAATTGATACTCCTAGAAATGGTAAAATTTGATGATGGACACATTGTTTTTTTTTACTGATTCTATCATATCTTAATATATCTTATGTTTCCTCTTTAAAGCTAAGAACTTTGCATTCCAACCAAGAAGCTGAAATATTGTTTTGAGAAGCTGATTCTCCAGCAGTGAGAAGGTTTTGTTTACACAATCAAGATGGCAGAAGCAGGCATAAGCCTGAATAATCCCCAACTACCACAGTTCAATGGGAAGAATTATGATTATTGGGCTATTGCAATGAAGGCCCTATGAGTTGGTGGAAAATGGTTTCCAAGAACCAGCAGATGCAACATCATATAATTCTTTGACACAAGCACAAAGAGATTTGTTGAGAGAAAATAGGAAGAAGGACTCCAAATCCTTTTTCTATATTTTTCAAGTAGTACATGAGAGTATTTTCTCAAGGATTGCAGCAGCAACGAAGTCCAAGGAGGCATGGGATACCCTCCAGACAGCCTTTCAAGGCATGGAAAAGGTGAAGACAAAAAAAATTCAAATGCTGAGAAGAGATTTTGAAGCTCTTTGTATGAAAGAGTCTGATAATAAAGACTCATTATTTACACATGTGATTGGGTTGGTTACCCAAATCAGGTCTCATGGAGAGACACTTGAAGAAAGGAGAATAGTTGAGAAAGTCTTAAGAAGTCTACCATTAAGGCTTGATGCCATAGTAGTGGCCATCGAAGAGACAAACGATCTCTCACAGTTTTCAGTGGATGAGATTCATGTATCACTGATTTCTCATGAGAACAGACTGAACATAGGAACAAATTTCTCATTGGAGCATGCATTTAAGACACAAATGTCTTTTTGTCAAGGTAAAGGTCGAGGAAGATCAAACTACCGAGGAAGAGGAAGAAGCCCACACAGAGGTGGAAGAAGCAACCCTGCAAGCACAAGTGGAAGGGGCAGAAATTAGAATCTGAGTCAAGGCTCAAGCTAGAATCAAGCACAAGGACAAAGGTATGATAAATCTCATGTCCAATGTCATTGTTGCAAAAAGTATGGTCATTATGCAAATGAATGTAGAAATAATAAAAATGACATGGATAGTAAACCTAGTGTAAATTTTACAAAAGAATATCAAAACCAAGGAAACGTGCTTTTAGCTTGTAATGTAGCACAAGAAAAACAAGAATATGTATGGTTATTAGATTCAGGGTGTAGCAACCATATGACTAGAAACATAGCAATTTTTTCCAATCTAGATGAAAGTGTAAAATCTGAAGTGACAACGGGGATTGATAGCAAGGTCTCTGTCATGGGGAAAGGAAGAGTAAACATACTTAAAAAGAAGGGAGATAATAATTTCATGCCAGATGTCTATTATGTCCCTCGCTTGAAATGTAACCTTCTAAGCATTGGAAAACTCGTGCAAAAGGGCTACAATGTGTTTTTAAAAAATGATGTGTGAACAATTAGAGATATACCTCCAAGTAGACAATTCATTGCAAAAGTGCATATGGTAAGCAATAGAATGTTTCCTCTCAAGATCAGATGAGACTTGAAGGAAGGAGGTGTTGTAGCCGCTGTCACAGAAGAAATCTTTCAAGAAGAAGTGAAAGATGAGAATTGGTTATGGCATTTGAGATTTGAACATCTCAATTTCGGAGGTTTGAATTTGTTGCATACAAAAAGGCATGGTAAAGGGATTACCACTCATAGAGAAACCAAACATCATATGTGAAGGCTGCATCTTAGGCAAATAACACAGAGAATCATTTCCAACAGTAAAGAGTATAAGGGAAAATGCACCTTTGGAGATTGTCCACTCAGATTTATGTGGACCAATGCAAATGCATCATTAGCTCGCAATCATTATGTTTTTACATTTATAGATGATTACACAAGGAAGACATGAGTATATTTCCTAAAACATAAAAGTGAAGTGTTTGAACAGTTCTACCACTACAAATCTCTTGTTGAGAAGAAAAGTGGACACTACATAAAAGTGTTGAGAACTGATAGAGGTGGAGAATATATCTCCAAAGACTTCCTACGTTTATGTAGGGAGCATGGAATACATAAAAAATTTACCACAAGGTATACACCTCAGCAAAATGGTGTAGAAAAAATAAAGAATAAGACCATCATGAACATGGTAATAAGTATGTTGAAGGCAAAGCATTTTCCAAATGAGTATTGGGAAAAATATGTCTCTTGTGCAGCTTATATCCTTAATAGATGTCCAACCAAAAGTGCAATGAACAGAGTTCCAGAAGAAACATGGAGTGGAACAAAGCAATTTTTCACTCACATGAGAGTGTTTGGATGTGCGGCATATGCACATGTCCCAAATCAGTTAAGAAAGAAGTTGGAAAGCAAGGGGGAGAAATGCATATTTCTTGGGTAAAATGATGAATCCAAGGCTTACAAGCTCTATAATCCATCAACCAAGAAATTAATAATCAACAAAGATGTTCAGTTCATAGAAGAAGAAGCTTGGGATGGAAGTTTAGAGAAGAAAGTAAATGTGAAGACATGTATTTTATATGAAGACAAAGAGCAATTGATTGCAGAAAGTAATTCCTAAACGTTGGCTCCTCCTCCACCTACACAAGCTCAATGGAGCACACCACAAGCAAGCAATAGAACATCATTGAGAAACCAAGGAAGTGCTTCTCCAAGCACACCGCAGGGATCAGAAACTCCCTCGAGTTCAAGTGCAACTCCAAGCATACCTTCAGCAAATACAAGAAGAACAAGATTCAAAAATTTAAGTGAAATTTATGAGCAAGAAGAAGTTGATAATAGTGCTGGTTTGAATTCTTTATTTGCATTATTTTTTCATGTTGATGACCCAATCCATTTTGAAGATGCAATCAAAGAAGAGAAGTGGATTGAAGCAATGAATGAAGAGATAAGAGCAATAGAAAATAATAACACATGGGAGTTAGTGAACCTCCCACAAGGAAAAGAAGTTATTGGAATGAAATGGGTCTATAAGACCAAGAGAAACATTGAAGGAAAGATATAAAGGCACAACACAAGGCTAGTTGTCAAAGGCTACAAGCAGCATCAAGGAAGAGACTATGAGGAATACTTTGCACCAGTTGCAAGGATGGAGACAGTGCAGACAGTGTTGTCAATAACAACACAAAAAAAGTGGAAAGTTTATCAAATGGATGTGGAGTTAGCATTCTTGAATGGAGTGTTGAAAGAAGAGGTATATGTTGAAAAACCTCTCGAATACGAGATAGAAGGCCAAGAACACAAAGTGTGTAAGTTCAGGAAAGCTCTTTATGGGATAAAGAAAGTACCCGGAGCATGGTACAACTGGATTGATACTTACCTGATAGACAATGGGTTTGACAAGTGTGATGGTGAACCCACACTCTACATCAAAGAAAATGCCGGTAAGATCCTTATTGTTGTTTTATATGTAGATGATTTGATTTTTACAGGCAGTGATGTTTCTCTCATTGTTGATTTCAAAGCAGTCATGAAAAATGAGTTTGAAATGACTGACTTGGGTTTATTAAGATATTTTCTAGGCATAGAAGTAAAGAAAACAAAAAAGGGAAATTTTATCTCCCAAGCAAAGTAAGTTGCAGAAGTTTTAAAAAGGTTCAATATGCAGAACAACAAGCCATCATCAACTCCAACTGTCATGGGGTTGAAGTTGAGCAAGGAAGATTGCAACAAGAATGTCAATCCAGCATTGTACAAAAGCATGGTTGGCAGTCTAATGTATTTGACTACAACTAGGCCTGATATAATGTATGCAGTAAGCTTGATATCGAAATTCATGGAGACACCCAAGGAGACACATTGGCAAGAAACCAAGAGAATATTGAGGTCTGTAAATGGAAAAAAGGAGTATGGTGTTCTATACTCCAAAACTGATGATTTTAAGTTGATTGGTTACACTGACAGTGATTGGGATGGAAGTGTTGATGACAGAAAGAGCACATTGGGGTATGTTTTTCATTTGGGATTGGGAGCCATCTCAAGGGCTTCTAAGAAGCAACCAATAGTTTCATTATCAACAACAGAAGTTGAATATGTAGCAACAATAGTAGAAACATGTCAAGAAGTTTGGATGAGAAGGATGCTGAGAGATTTATGCCATGAACAAGACAAAGGAACCACAATTTTCTGTAATAACAACTCAACAATTGCATTGTCAAAAAAATTTGTTTTCCACAAGAGAACAAAGCATATTGATGCCAAATACCATTTCATAAGGGAATCATTTAATAATGGTGAAATTGTTTTGCAGCATTTTAGGTCAGAGGAACAATTTTTTAATATCCTCACAAAGCCATTGGAATAGAAAAAAAATGTTTATCTCATACAGTGTCTGGGATTGATTGATGGCGGTAGTTGTGATTAAGGGGGAGTGTTGGAAATACTCCCAACCACCGCCATGAATAAAGAGTGGCAACAACCCACACCTCATTGAATTTTTTTTGTAGGGAAGGATGAAGCCTCAGTTTTAAAATCTGAGGCGTTTTCATGCAATATCAGAAACATAGTACCTATAACCATACTTTGAATTATTTCCTTACCCACCACCATTGACTTAACTTTCTTGCCTGTAGCTTTGTAGCCCACAATTTTATTGGTTTACCTCTTAATCTTTTCGCTGAAACTTATTTCCCTGCCGATGCGATATTAGCGAGACTCATCAACCTTGACGCATTACCAAGACCACCCACAAACCTTTTCATTTCGTTTATTTATTACCTTCCGCCATATCACACTTCCCGCGGTTTATCGCGTCGCAACCCGCACTTTGCAACATTTAAGTTTTAGCTTTTAGCGCCCACACTAAAACCTTGAGATGTTGCGATGTGACATCGTCATCGCACATCGCACAACTTACCATTTACCTTTTAGCGCACTCGCAACCCACACTTTGCACTTTTTATAATTTACCTTTATTGACTGCCTGCAAGTTTTCATTTCGCAAAGTTTATGACTTACCTTTTACGTGCCCCAAAGTTATGTTATTTAAGTTGTGATGCGATTGCAATCACACGTGGCAAGGTCAGGAGGATAGCGCACATAAGCACCTGCAAGCTCAAGAGGATAGCGCCCGCAAACTAAATGATTTAAGTTGCGATGTGATAAGTGCCATTGCATATCGCAATCGCAAAAACAGAAGTTTTCCTGTATCGTGCTACTGAAATGCTATAATTGCCGGTATGTGATTTGCAATAGAGGGGCGGATGCGATGTGGTTTTGCAGGCGGAACCTATAATATTTCAAGTCCGGTATTTTTCATTATGTACGTTGTTTTGTGTTTTTTACCCTGTTTCATATAGAAACAGAAGAATCAAGTGGAAGGACGATTTGTTGGTTCTACGTCCAGTTCAGCATTGAAATGCATTTAATCTTCAGGCTTCCGCCAATTTTGTATAAAACGAATGTAATTTCATTTTGTAGATTGTGAAGGAATGAGATGAATGAAAGAGAAGAGTTGAATAAATTAAAAAAGGATTCCTCTCCTCTGTTTCTTATTGTCCGTGTGTGTGTGTAATTGTTATTTCCACATATTTTTGCATTCTCTGTGTTGTGGGGGAAACACATCCCTCTGGTGTTTTATTTATAATTTCCAACAAAAATCTTAGAATACTGTTGTAAGTTGGGTTCTTACCATAACCCAACCTTTTTGCTAATATAAAACCTATAACCATTCATTTGAAAAAAAATGTCTCTTACAATTTAATATAAGGGTGATGTGTAAGTGAATATCTTAATAACAAAAAAAAATATTTCATTAGTCATTTTAAGTAAAATATTTTAATATCAACTATTTATCTATCCACAATTAAAATAAGATACATTCTAATCGATCCAAACTTTTTTACAACTGAATATGAATATGAAGAATATGTTAATTCCTTCCATACTCAACATGGAGATACAATTAAGAAACATAATTTCTTATAAAACATCCATCTAAACTACAGATCTATCAAGCGTCGAGAGGGATCAAATCTCTTGAGGTGCAAACCTCTTTTTTGAGTGCAAAACTTGAGGAAAGGTTTGCACCTCGAGAGATTTGATCCCTTTCGGCACTTGATAGATCCGTAGTTTAGATGGATCTAAGTTGGTTTCAGTCATGTGCGACCAAGGAAAATTTATCAATAATATGAGAAACATATGATTAATTCTATCAATAATATGTATATACATCTAATATTACTATAACCATTTTAAATATGCTAAATATGTTTGAGATTTATCGAGTCATTTTAATTTTAAATTTTCTTAATTACCTCAGTTTGTTGAGAAGATAAATACTGTAAAATAATTTTAATGATGAAAAATGATGAAATAAAAGTTTTGAATGCAAAGTGAAAATGTAATAATATTGAATGATATAAAATGTGAATAATAAGAATGTAGTAAATTACAAATAGCCTTCATTGTGATCAATCTCAAACTATTTTCTTCTACTATTCTTATTGTCACCCTTGTTAGTTTTGTCATATTTTCATATTGATTATATGAAAGAGATAGTAGAAATCATAAATCATAAACCATTTAAACATTTAGCTCAAGATGTTATAGTAAACATCATACCTTGTCTCTCTTGCTCTCCGATATTATTAGGTTTAATTACTATAACACAAAAATCATTCTACATTGTCAATAATTTTTTGTGCTTACATTGAAATCAATGCATTTAATCCAAGAAATTAAATAAGATTAGGAAACAACATCTACACAAAAATCAATGCATCTAATGCAAGTAATCAAATAGGGTTAGAAACCAACATATACACTAAAATCAGTGCATCTAGTGCAAGCAATCAAACATGATTATAAATTACCATCTGTACACTAAATTCAATGCATTTAGTGCAAGCAATGAAATAGGATTATAAATAATTTATATTGAAATCAATGCATGTAATGTAAGAAATCAAATATAGTTATAAATCAACATCTACATTGAAAGTAATGCATCTAGTGCAAACAATCAAATAGGATTAGAAATCACCATCTACACTGAAATCAATGCATTTAGTGCAAGCAATCAAATAGAATTAGAAATCATCTACATTGAAATCAATTCATCTAGTGAAAGTAATACAATATCTTTAGAAATCAAAATCTACACTAAAATCAATGCCTCTAGTGCAAGCAATCAAATAGGATTAGAAATCACCAGCTACACTGAAATCATTGCATCTATTGTAAGAAATATTCTTCCCTCTCTCCCCCCTCCATATATATCTGTATGTCCCTCCATCTCTCCTTCTTTGTCTCTTTATCTCACCCCCACAAACACACACACTCTCTCACTCCATATTTATCAATCTCTTTGTCCCTCCCTCCTTGTCTCCATCTATTTGTTCTTTCTCTTCACCTTCCATATATATCTCTATCTCCCTTTGTCTCTCTATATCAACCCCAAAACATACACTCTCTTTCTCCAATCTATCTATCTATCACCCCCTCCTCCTCTCCCTCCCTCTCTCTCTCTCTTCCCCTTCCCTCTCTCTCCCCCGCTTCTATCTCTCTTCGCTCCTGCTATCCTCTCTCGCTCTCCTTTCATCTTCATTATCACTACTTCTCTCTCTCTATCCAAATTTCACTCTCTATGTATTTCTTCTAACCTACCTCTCTCTCCCCCTCCATCTCCATCTCTTTTTCCCTACGTCTCTCCACTCTCTCTCTCTCTCTCTCTCTTCACGTTCTTACTTTGTCATTATATGCTTCTCTCTCTCCTTCTCTCCCCCATTCTCTCAATCTCTTCTTATTTGTCTCTTTATCTCACCCCCAAACATACACACTCTCTCTCCATATATCCCTAGTCACTCCCTCTCTCTCTCTCTCCACTTGTTATTCTCTGTCTTTCTTCGTCCCTCCCTCTCTCCCCATCTAGCTCCATCTTTCTATCCATCCCTCTCTCCCCCTTAAACTCCATCTCTCTATCCCTACCTCTCTCCCCTTCCAGCTCCATCTCTTTATCCCTCCTCTCCCCCCATCCAAATCCATATCTATATCCCTCCCTCTCTCCTCCTCTCTCTCAAGTCCCCTCTCTTTTCCTTCCTCTCTCTCTCCCTTTCTATCTTACCTCTCTCTCTCTTCCCCTACAATCCTCTATATTCCCCCATCACTCTCTTCCTCTCTCTTGTCCTTCCTTTCTCTCCCTTTATTGCCTGCCTCCCTCTATCTTCACTCTCCCCCACCCCCCACTCTCTCTCTCTCTCTCTCTCTCTCTCTCTTCCCCTACAATCCTCTAGATTCCCCCATCACTCTCTTCCTCTCTCTCGTCCTTCCTCTCTCTCCCTTTATTTCCTGCCTCCCTCTATCTTCACTCTCCCCCACACCCCACTCTCTCTCTCTCTCTCTCTCTCTCTGCCCTCAAATCCTCTCTCTGCCCCCATCACTCTATCTATCTCTCCAACTATGTTACTATATCCCTCCCTTTCTTCTTATCTCTCCTTCCCTCCTCCCTTGTCTCCATCACTCCTCCTATGTCTCTTTCTCTCAACCCTAAACATACACACTCTCTCAATCTCTCCCTTGTCACTCCCTCTCTCTCCACTTCTCACACACTATGTATTTCTTCTTCTCTCCCCCTCCAAAATCTGTCTCTCTATCCCTCCCTCTCTCCTCCTCTCATCCTTCCTCTCTCTCCCTTCCTCTCTCTCTCTCTCTCTCAACCCTCCAATCCTTTCTCCTTATCCCTCCCTCTCTCCTTCTCTCTCTCCCACCTGAATCTTTATGTCTCTCTCTCTCTCTTGCTTACCCTTCTCTACCTCTCTCGCTCCTCTCCCTCTCTCTCTCTCTTCATTCCTCCTCTCCCCTCTCCAGTTTATCTCCATCTCTCCCTTGTCACTCTCTCTATTTCTCCACCTCTATCATATGTCTTTGTTCTTCCCTCCCATATACATATATATAGTATTACTATAAAGTTATTAAATTTAATAAATTTTAATATTAGTGTTAGGGTTAATAACGTTTTTATTGCATGGTGTTATTATTAATTTGGTCCATAGACTTCAAATATAATTAGATGTTGATTTCTACTCCTATTTGATATATTTTTATTTATTTACCTTACCTTTTTATACCTCTTTTATAAATATGGTATTTGACCCATGGTATTGATAATAATTTGTCCCATGGTATTTGGCCCATAAGGTTCACCTAAATAAAACTTCCTTTTGAGTTTTGTAAATATAAAGAGGTTTATGGAGTAAATGTAAAAATAGGTTTTATTTATTTACAATACCTCTAGTTTATTTATATTTATATTTATTTACCATAGCTCCCAGACTAAGTATAAAAAGAGGTTTTATTTATTTACCATACCTCTGGTTTATTTATATTTTTATTTATTTACCATATCTTGTTTTTGAGTGTTCGTGAAACTCTTCATATTTTAAATTTATATTGTTTAAATTAATTTTTAATTGTTTATTTATATGGTTATGTAAGTTATTTTTAAAGCCAGCATTATATATATATATATATATATATATATATATATTAGTTTTATGTTTTGGCTACCGACATACTTACACATTGGGGTCATACTAAACTATAAAATGTGCTTCCGACATACTTACACATTGGAGTCATATTGAACTGTAGAATACGCCTTCAACACAATAATTTTTTTTAATTATGTATTATTAATACGAGAGAGATGTTTAAACTCTTTCATGTTCAGCATGAAATTGACAAATGAAATATGTATTATATAGTTCTTCCATTCTCAATCGAGATAAGATGTGTAAGATGGGCGGTCGATGGTGGATTACAACTGATGCTACTGTGAAGCTTTTTATGGGTACGGCCATAAGAATTTTAGTCAAACCATTTTCGGTATCAATACACCCCAATTCAATAAAATGTCTCCACACGTGCTTCGAGTGAACCAACAGACAAGGTTTCATGATTTATAGACGTTGAAAACGACATCCCCATAAATTTCAACGCAGATTTCATGATTTAGAGACGTGTTGAAAATGACATTTACATACATTTCAACGCTAATTTCATGGCTTAGAGAGGCGTTGAAAATCACATCCTCCATTTGTTGGAAACATAAAATATATATGGTGTATTGTCATCCAACAATTGAATGGTAGGTTAGTTACTCTCGTGACAAAACTTGATCTTATAAATAAAGTGCAAGTGTGTTAAATATTTAATTAAACAAATATATAAAATAAAATAACTACTTAAAAGCGATGAAAGCTTAGTGGGAGACTATTTAATTTCTCATGAATCACTACTGAAAATGGATAGCTTCATGGTTTCTAACAGCTTCTATGTAAAGATGATAATATGAATGTCAACATTATTTAGCATTAGAACTTTCTTATGTGAGTGAACCTTGTGAAATTATGAAGGAAAAGTATTCGGTTGGGAAATATTAAAGGCTTAAAGTTCTCGTAAAATGTATGCATGGTAAGGGATCTCCATAACGAATGCCCTCAACTGGTACAACACTTACACATATTTGAGGGAGAAGTATATCGAGGGCACGACATTGAATGAAAGTGCTATTTATACTGTAGCTAAAAAACGCTCACGGGTGGATTTTAAACATTCCAGCCATCGAGTACAGTAAAAATATTCTCTCTCGTTGTCAAATATAAACAATGTGGTTAAATATGTCAGTTCTTTTTTGTTTAGAATATTGAATGAGATCAATAACAGATAGATGCTCCCCTACAACACATAGATTTCAAAATAAAATGCGGAATTAAATAGTTACATATACAAAGTCAGCGTAAAACACAAGAGAGGAACAAATTTTAGTTTTTTTCTATTCAATTCTCTCTCTCTACATAATGAAAATTACAGTTCTTATATCAAATGGCTAAAGCCTATAAAACCTAATCTAATCAATGCTGCTTCAATGCTTAAACGAACGTTCAACAACATTTGTCCTTGGGCCATAACATACCTATTTCTTCATTAATCGTCACCCAGGCCATATTCTGAATTACATAGAGAAAACACTTAAAGGCACATTCAAAACACAAAAAGGTGGATATTAAATTTTATGCAATATGGTCCTGATTCACATCGTGTCTGCGCAGATCGGTGAGAATAAATTTTAAATCATGGCGCTTATCTATTAAACTTTGCGAACTGCGACGTGCGATAGTGATGTGGCACGTATCGCATCACAACCAAAATAACTTAGCATATAGGTGGTTTGGCGGAAAACTTAAATCTTAGCGATTGCGATATGCAATAGAGATATCACATCGCAAAACAAATAACACAGCTTGCGGCTACAGAAACGTAAGTGGTAAAACTTGCGACGTGCGAAATGCACTGCCCTCCTAAGCTTGACATGTGCCCCCTCTTGCGATCGCATCGCAAACAAAATAAAATAACTTGTGGGTGGCATAAAGGTAAAACTTAAAACTTGCGAAGTGCGCTCTGTGGGTGGCTTAAGACAGTGGGTCTCGTCGATATCGCATCGGTGGTAAAATAACATAACACACAGGCTTTAAGAGTTAAACAATAAAAGTTGCGGTGTGCGGTATGCGGTTGGTAAAGGTTGGGAAGTTGTGATAAGTGCGAAATGAAAAATACAAAGGTTTTGCGGAAATATAAAGAGTTGCAATGGTTCGCAATGTGGTTGGGTGTACTGTAGGTCCTGCCGATATTGCATTGGCGGGGAAATAACTTAACAACGGAAAGGCTTATGGGTAAATGCTAAATGTTGCAAAATGCGCTTGTGGAAAAAAAATTAAGTCAATGTGGCGGTTGGAAATAAATGCAAAGTTAAATGCTTGGGTATGTTGTTTTGCTGTTTTGTGTGAAAACGCCTCCAAATCTTGGATCTACTGCTGTCCTTCTCTGCAATAAAAAATTGATGAAGTGCAGGTTGCGCCACTGTTTATTCATGGTGGTGGTTGGGAGTAAAATTCCAACACTCCACCTTAATCACAACTGTCGCCATCGGTCATTCCAAGATATTTTATGAGATAATCAAAACTCTTCTGTGCTAATGCCTTTGTGAGGATATCAGCGAACTGTTCCTCTGTCCTGCAATGCTACAAAACAATCTCACCATTGTTAACCAACTCTCTTATAAAATGATATTTCACATCAATATGCTTTGTTCTCTTATGGAAAACAATTTTTTTTGATAATGCTATTGCTGAGCTATTATCACAATAAATTGTGGTTCCCTTGTCTTGCTCATGACATAAATCTCTCAACATCCTTCCCATCCATACTGTTTGGCATGCTGCTACTGTTGCTTCCACATATTCTGCTTCTAATGATGATAAAGCAAATATTGGTTGCTTCTTGGAAGCCCATGAAATGGTTTCCGATTCCAAATGAAACACATACCCAAATGTTATTTTTCTATCATCTACACTTCCAGGTCAATCACTGTCAGTGTAACCAAACAATTTAAAATTATTAGTTGAGGAGTATAGAACACCATACTTCTTCGTTCCATTCACATGCCTCAATATTCTCTAGGATGCTTGCCAATGTGTCTCTTTTGGTGTCTTCATGAATTTGGAAATTAAACTTACAACATACATAATATAAGGCTTAGTTGCAGTCAAATACATGAGGCTGCCAACTATGCTCTTGTACAATGTCAGATTGAAATTCTTGTTGCAATATCCTTTGCTTAAATTTAACCCCATGACAGTTGGAGTTACTGCTGCTTTGTTGTGCTGCATGTTAAATCTCTTTAAAACTTTTGCAACATATTTTTCTTGGGAAATAAAGATTCCCTTTTCATTTTTCTTTACTTCTATGCCCAAGAAGTATCTCAATAAGCCCAAATCAGTGATTTCAAATTCACTCTTCATGACTGCTTTAAAATCAACAATGATAGAAACTTCATTGCCAGTAAAGATTAAATCATCTACATATAAAACAACGATAATGATCTTACTATCATTTTATTTAATGTAGAGTGTGGGTTTACCATCACATTTTTCAAACCCATTTTCTGTCAGGTAAGCATATATCCTATTGTACCATGCTCTTCGTGCTTGCTTCTGCCCATAAAGAGCTTTCTTCAACTTGCACACTTTATGCTCTTGGCCTTCAATCTCATAGCCTAGAGTTTGTTCAACATATACCTCCTCTTTCAACACTCCATTCAGAAATGCTGACTTCACATCCATTTGGTAGAATTTCCATTTTTTTTGTGCTGCTATGGACAACACTGTTCTTAATGTTTCCATCCTTGAAACATGTGCAAAGGTTTCTTCATAGTCTCTTCCTTGTTGTTGCTTGTAGCCTTTCACAACAAGTCTTTCTTTGTGCCTCTCAATCTTGCCTTTAGCATTTATTTTGGTCTTATAGACCCATTTTACTCCAATGACTTCTTTACCTTGTGGGAGGTCCACTAACTCCCATGTGTCATTCTTTTCAATTGCACCAATCTCTTCATTAATTGCTTCAATCCATTTTTCTTCTTTTACTTCTTCTTCAAAATGAATTGGGTCATCAACATGAAAAAACAAAACAAATAAAGAGTGCAGACCATTATTATTATCAACTTCTTGCTCATAAATTTTACTCAAATTTCTGAATCTTGGTCTTCTTGGTCTTCTTGGAGTTCCACTTGAACTCGAGGGAATTGTTGATCCCTGTGGTGTGCTTGGAGAATCACTTCCTTGATTTCTCAAGGCTGTTTTGTTTCCTGCTTGTGGTATGATTTTTTGTGCTTGTGTAGGTGGAGGAGGAACCACCATGGAGGAATTATTTGCTGTTGTGCATTCCTCTTGCTCTTCGTGAGACAAACATGTTTTCACATTTACTGTTTTCTCTAAGATTACTTCCCAAACTTATTCTTCAATAAACTACACATCTCTACTTATTATAACTTTCTTGGTGGATGGATTATAGAGTTTTTATGCCTTGGACTCATCACTATATCCAACAAGGATGCACTTCTCCCCCTTACTGTCCAACTTTTTCCTTAGTTGATCTAGGACATGTGCATAAGCCACACATCAAAATACTTTCATGTGAGTGACAAACTGCTTTGTTCCACTTCATGCTTTTTCCGAAACTCTATTCATAACAACTTTGGTTGGGCATCTATTCAAAATATATGCTGCACAATTGATAGCTTCAACCCAATACTCATTTGGCAAATGTTTTTCCTTTGACATACTTCTGACCATGTCCATAATGGTCCTATTCTTCCGATCCACAACACCGTTTTGCTGTGGTGTGTACCTTATGGTAAACTGCTTGTGTATGCCATTCTCCCTACAGAAACGTAGGAAATATTTGGAGATATATTTTCCACCTTTTTTAGTTCTCAGAACTTTGATGTAGTGCCCACTCTACTTCTCAACAAGAGTTTTGAAGTGGTAGAACTATTCAAACACTTCAATCTTCTGTTTCAGGAAATAAACCCATGTATTTCTTGTATAATCATATATAAATGTCAAGACATAATGGTTGCCAGCTAAAGATGGCGTTTGCATTGGTCCACACAAATCTGAGTGGACAATATCTAAGGGTTCCTTTTCCCTTATACTCTTTCCTGCTGGGAATGCTTCTCTATGTTTTTTTCCCAAGATGCAGCCTTCACATAGGCTATCAGGTTTTGCAATGAGTGGTAATCCTTTTACCATCCCTTTTCTATGCAAGAAGTTCAAACCTCCAAAATTGAGATGTCCAAATCTCAAATGCCATAACCAATTTTTTTCTTTCACTTCTTCTTGAAAGACCTCGTGTGTGACTGCTGCTACCACACCTCCTTCCTTCAAGTATGTTCTGAGCTTGAGAGGAAACATCCTATTATTTGTCATGTGCACTTCTACAATGACCCTTTTACTTGGAGGTATGTCCATGATAGTACACACATCATTCTTAAAAAAAACATTGTAGCTCTTGTTCATGAGTTGTCCAATGCTTAGAAGGTTAAATTTAAGGCCAAGTACATAATATACATCTGGCACAAATTTATTTTCTCCCTTCCTTGTGAGTATTGATACTCTTCCTTTTCCCTTGACAGAGACTCTACTATCAGTCCCTGTTATCACTTCAGACTTCACAAATTCATCCAGATTGGCAAACATTGCTATGTTTCCAGTCATGTGGTTGCTACAACCTGAGTATAAGAACCATAAATCTTCATGTTTTTCTTGTGCTACATTACATGTTAAAAGCACATTACTCTGGTTCTTATCTTCTTTTGCAAAATTTGCATTTTTCCTATTATTCATGTCATTTTGTTTCTTTCTACATTCATTGGCATAATGCCCATACTTTTTACAATAATGCCATTAGACTTGGGATTTGTGATACCTTTGTCCTTGTGCTTGGTGTTGGCTTGAGCCGTCACTTTGATTTTGATTGTTACCCCTTCCATTTGTGCTTGCAGGGCTATTTCTTCCACCTCGCTGTGAGCTTCTTCCTCTTCCTCGGTAGTTTGATCTTCCTCAACCTCTACCTCAACCAAAAGACATTTGTATCTTGAAAGAATTCTCCAATGAGGAGTTGACTGTTATGTTTAGTCTATGTTCATAAGACATCAGGGATCCATGAAGCTCATCCACTAAAAATTGTAAGAGATCATTTGTCTCTTCTATTTCCGCTACTATGTCATCAAATCTTGAGGGTAGACTTCTCAAGATTTTCTCTACTATTCTTCTTTCCTCAAGTGTCTCTCCTTCAGACCTTATCTGGGTAACCAACCCAATCAAATGTGTGAAGAACGAGTCTATGTTATTAGACTCTTTCATATAGAGAGTTTCAAATTCTCTCCTCAACATTTGTAGCTTTTTTGTCTTCACTTTCTCCATGCCTTGATAGGCTGTCTTGAGAATATCCCACGCCTCCTTAGAATTTGTTGCTGCTGCAATCCTTGGGAATACACTCTCATGTACTGCTTGATAGAGATAGAAGAGGGCTTTGGAGTACTTCTTCCTATTATCTCTCAACAAGTCTTTTTCTATTGTTGTCAAAGCAACCAGTGCTGCTGCGTTTGCTGGTTCTTGGAAACCTTGTTCTACCAGCTCCCATATATCTTGTGAAGCAAAAAGGGTTCTCATTGTAATGGCCCAATAATCATAATTCTTCCCATTAAACTGTGGTAGTTGGGGATTTATTAGGCTGGTGCCTGCTGCTGCCATCGTGACTGTGTTAAACAAAACAATATTCTTGACTATGTAAAATAGAAGCTTTCTCACTGCTAGAGAAATCTGCTTCTCATATAAATCTTAAAGCTTCTGTACTGAATATCGGGCTCTTGTGTCTTTCACTGAGAGCCTAGACCTACTCTGATACCATGTTGAGAATATTGAACGAAATCAATAATAGAGGGATGCTCCCCCACAACATAGAGACTTCAAAATAAAATGTGGAATTAAACAATCACATATACATAGGCAGTGTAAAAACATAGGAGAGGAACAAACTTCATTTTTTTCTGTTCAACTCTCTCTCTCTCTACATAATGAAAATTACAGTGCTTATATCAAATGGCTAAAGCCTGCAAAACCTAATCTAATCAATGCTGCTTCAATGCTTGAACGATCATTCAACAAAATTTGTCCTTGGGCCGTCAACAGACCCATTTATTCACTAATGAACACGTAGGCCGTATTTTGAATTACACAGGAAAAACACGTAAAGACGTGTTCAAAACACAAATGGGCGGATCTAAAATTTTATGCAATATGGTCCTGATCCACATCGCATCTACGCAGATCGGCAAAAATAGCTTTTAACTCATGGCACTTATCCATTAAACTTTGCGAACTGCGACGTGCAGTAGTGACATGGCACGTATCGTATCACAACCAAAATAACGTAGCTTGCGGGCAGTTTGGTGGAAAACTTAAATCTTAGCGATTACGATATGCGATAGCGATATCGCATCACAAAACAAATAACATATATTGCGACTGTGGAAAGGAAAGTGGTAAAACTTGCGATGTGTGAAATGTGTTGCCCTCATGAGCTTGACACGTGCCCACTCTTGTGATCACATCGCAAACAAAATAAAATAACTTGCGGGCGAAATAAAGGTAAAACTCAAAAGTTGTGAAGTGCGCTCTGCGGGCGGCTTAAGACAGTGGGTCCCGCTGATATCACATCGACGGTAAAATAACATAACATGTGGGCATTAAGAGTTAAACAATAAAAGTTGCGATGTGCGGTATGCGTGCGGTAAAGGTTGGTAAGTTGTGATAAGTGCAACATGCAAAATACAAAGGTTTTGCGGAAATACAAAGAGTTACGATGGTTTGCAATGTGGTTGGGTGTATGGTAGGTCCCATTAATATCGCATAAGCGGGGAAATAACTTAACAATGGAAAGACTTATGGGTAAATTCTAAATGTCACGAAATGCACTTGCGGGCAAAAAGGAAAGTCAATGCGGTGGTTGGAAATAAACGCAAAGTTAAAGTCTTGGGTACTCTATTTTGCTGTGTTGCATGAAAACGCCCCTGGCTCTTGGAGCAATAAAAAGTTGATGAAGTGTGGGTTGTGCCACTGTTTATTCATGGCGGCCATTGGGAGTAAAATTCCAACAATCCTGGTATTAACCTTTAGAAGATGGTTTCAAAATTCCAACCCTATGCACTTTTTCCGCTATCCCTGGGTCGAATTCAACCAAATAATTTTTTATTGTACCAATTGATTCAATGGGTTTCAAATATATTGGGAATTCTCAAAACTAGTGAGACATAGTGAGACCATAAACAAATATCACAGGTTTTGTGAACCATGATTTTGGTACGCTATTGAGCCAAAGAATCAGGTTCATAATAGAGGTTCATAGCATAATTTTTTTTATCTTGTTCATGTCATATTAAGAAGTTTTTTTCTCAATGTGGTTCATATATTCTAGAGATGTGTGATCACTATGCTTACAAAATATTTGTACGAAATAGATTTTTTAAGGTATTAATCTCATTGCTTGCTAGATATCATCACATTTGATTTCATTGTCTTACCATAAGTTTAGAATTAAGTCAGTTTAATTAATTTTCACTCTAGTGATTTATTGTTGATATTTTCTATATAATTTATTTAGCTTTTTTTAATATGAAAAAAAGAATCTCTGCTCCACAATTTCTCTTCATTTTTTTTCACTATATCAGAGATCCAGTCTGTATAAAACTTGACCAAGAATCTAAGATAAGACGGATCACCTCCCTCGGCTCAAGAGAAAGTAGTGTTATTTTTTTTTAAATTTGCAGCGGCCCAACAAACCCATTGAAGGACCACGTGCGTTGATATTCAAAAATTTATGAAATTAACGATTTATTCATTGCAAAATGATTATGTTAGTTTTTTTTTGAACCTTGAGGCATCAACATACGATTTTTATGAGGCCCTATATTTAAGTATAAAAAACAAGGTCACATTTTATTTGAAAAGGTGCACGTTTTATTTCAAAATGTTATCATTCTATTTCAAAAGGTGATCACTTTATTGGTCCCTACCTTTGGCATAACAGACTATAGCAGTATATTTTGATCCAACATGCATTGACCACTAGCACATTCATGATTTTAACCAATGTTCTGACATAATTTTTTTGGCAAAATTTTTTTTATCCAAGGTTTTAGTTTCCACTTCTTATTGCTCGCAAAGTTATATGATTTTCATAATTTTTATTAAAACTTTGGATAACAAGTTTCACATTTCAATTTAATGATAGTTTAATTTTAGCTTGGAGCTAGCATTTCTTGAAAAACATTTAATGTTTTGAAATTTTCATTGTAATTCATATATACAAAGTGACAACTTTGATCAGCAGGCCACTTGTTGCTTCTTCTCACCACTTGTCACCCCACCTTTTCAATCCTCCTGCCCTTCTTCATTCCACGAAAATGTGTTTTATCCTCTTGAGCCTCTTCATTCCATCAAAAAAACACATTGATCTTCAAAAGAGTCATTTAGTAAGTATGGTAGCATGCTCATATTAGACTAGTATTTCTTGCCATTTTTTAATACTATATTCTCTGCAATAGTTGAGCTTACAATCAATACAATGAATCAACTTGAGATCTTTATTGAGCTTACAATTAATACAATGAATCAACTTGAGATCTTGCTTATGTAAGCTTACAACTCCATAGGACAGAGAAATTTTTCTTATCTCAGGTTACAACTCCATAGCATAGAGAATTTTTGCTTATCTCAGCGTACAACTCCATAGCACAGAGAATTGTCATACATAATTTTGATAGTCATGCTCCATAGCCATAGCACAGAGAATTATCATGCCATCCAGGCATTTACGGAGTGATTTTGATGGTAATTCCATTTAGGTACTTCAGGAGTGATTTTGATTTCTTTCAAGAACATACCCAATTTTCATGCCCTCCAGGCACTTGCAGAGTGATTTTTTAAGAAGAAAATTGAGCAACTACTTTACAAATGGAAAAAATGGAAGAGGTTGTGATTATTTTTGGCACAAGATGCTAGTGAATGCGGCCATTATTATTTTTGGTAGTAGATTCCAGTGACAACTCTACGAATGGAAGAGAAGAAGCTAGCAACATACGACTCTACATATGGTTATTATGTCTTGGTTAAAAAAAAATTCAATCCATATCTATATGCATCAATTATTGATAATAATTGCATAACTATCTATGAATATGAGATTTCCACCCTTCCCGTAGTATCACCCTAGCCTTTCAATATAATTGAAAATCAATACCGATTCATAGTGCTATTATTTATGATAAGAAGCTCGATGGTTACTGAAGTCTAATTACAATTACATGTAGATTGATTTGATTTTTGTGTAGCTAAAATTTCGAAAAAAAGTGCATTAGTGAATATATATTTGAACACTTCTATGAAATAATTCTATTTGTTTCTACATAGAACTATAGGTCTAATACTATTCTGAATGATTTCATAAATATTTTAGATGGTTGTGATAGGTTACTCCATGCTTCCCGTACATATATACGTGAAGCGAGCCTACTCTTTCTTATTTTTTGACCTCCTCAGAAAGAGAGGTCTAGGTTTATTTTTTCATCACTAACTATTTCTGAAAGAAAAATATTTGGGTCTGTCCTTCCACCACTAACTGATTTGTGCTAGTATATAAGTATAGAACTCCCTCAATTTCCAACTGAAGAACCAGATGGAAAACCAATAGCATTCAGGCATATTCTTATTAACACTTTCCAAGAAGCATTTGAGGGTGCATATAATCCACGAGCTAAAATCAAATATTTGTAAGCCCTAGATCAAGAATATGAATGGTGTGACAAGGAAAATATAGTAAAGCTTCACAGTCTGGGAAGGATTAGGTTTATTGGGGAGATTTTCAAGGAAAAAATGGTACTTGAAAAAAATGTTCTTCATTGTATTCAACACTTGTTGGATAAAAATGTGAAGATTGGTCCAGTTGAAGAAAATGTTGAGGCTCTTTTTTTTCTTTTGAATATTGTGGGAAAACATCTTGAAAGAAACCCCAAGAGCCGTAGTATCATTGATTCTTATTTCGCCTCAATGAAGAAGGTAAGTTGCAATCAACATCTTGCATTTCAAACGAGATTCATGGTCAATAAGGTTTTTATTTGCGTGCTAATAAATGGATCACTTGACATGAAAAGATGAAATCCAAAACTATAAATGAGTTCCATTCAGAAAATATAAACCCCATAACAAGAAACATGTGTAATATGCCTGCAAGAAATAATTTTGGTATAATTTAGATGTGTTGCAAGTAGTAGGAAGGAGTTAGGAAAAAGATTAGAGGAAATTACATGATTAGAAATTGAATTGGGAGCAAAATTTTTCTAAAAAATGAAAGTGTTCAAAACCACTCGAAACCTGAATGACCCTATAATTCTTGTTTCAAATCCGGTGCACTTTGTTTCATCGAAAACCGACTCCGTATGAGAAAGTTAGAGGCCGTTGTCTGCTTTAAAAAACAGACGAATTTAAAAAAAAAGGGTCAAACAGGGTCAAAGGGGTCAAATTTATGGTTTTCCTCTGACCACTAGTGTGCTGACAAGTGTCAATGTGTGGTTGGATTAGTTTCTGGGCACTTGGCAGTTTTTGGTTGGTTTTTCAGGAACAAATGGGATGCTGACACGTGGCTAGCCCAGAGGCCGCCACGCAACCCTCCCAAAGGCTGAATTTTTTACTATGGTAAGGTCGAAGTTCATTTTATATAGTGGAGAAAAAATTATTATATGGAGGCTCAACGGAGGTTGGGTTCGACCCCATGACCTACCCCACACTATGTGCAAGTCTTACCACTAGACCACAACTATGTTTCTTAACAACCCTTGGGCGCATATTGTATTTGTTGTTAACAAAGGCTTATTGCACGGGTTAAAAAGGGCCAACCCTCTATCAAATGACCAACGCTTATGACCATGGCAAAGGCTTATGCAAACGAGCGGGGATTACCACTAATGCAGGTTATTTAACCCTTAAACCAAGTTTAAACATTAATCCATTTTGTTAATGCATATTCGTTAATCGCGCTTAACACACCTAACCGTGCCTTAATATCCCACTTATATTTAATTAATTTGACCTTTAATTGTGGATTAATTTGGCAGAGGCCGCCAAATTTGGCACTAGCTCCTGAATTTTCGGGGTTAATTGGAGTTGCTCCAGTTTTGAAGGAGATTTTCTAGGAAAAACTGAAGAAGCCATAACTTTGGCATATTTCGACCAAATTACGGTCAGAAAGAGTAAATCCTAGATGATTTGGATGCTCTGAGCATGATGGTGTAGGTTTTAGAGGCAGATGAGCACTTATGTAAATGATTTTTCCACTTTGAAGATTAAAGAAGACTAGGGCCACTAGGAGGGAAGGCCATGTCTAGATCACCTGAAGACCATTTGCAGAGACAAAATAGGCTACTTAGGGGTTTTTGGGTCTTCTAAATCTAATGGAGTAGATTGAAGAGCCATTGGAGCACTATAGGTGCATGTAATTAGAGAATTGACCATTAATCAAAATGGGGCCAAGCCATTGAAGCGGGTCCATGGAGATGTAGCCCATGAGGGGTGAACTTTGTTATTAGCTCTGTGCTATGTGTTTGTTGTATATTGTATTCTTTGAAATTTACTTGTTGTTATGTGTTTTTAAAAGCTATTTTACTTAATGAATTGCTCATAAAAGACACACAAACTTGACACATAAACCCTCTCATAACTTCCTTTTTGAGATGATCCTTAAGAATACTTTTATTTTTATACTGATGAGGGAGCTAGCACAACAAAGCTAGTTTTCCCATATTCAATTCAAGTTGGTATTAGAGCATAATTTAGCTCATTTTAGCCTTGAGATGGTTTGCCAAAGTTAGCTAGAGAATTAGCTATTTGTTTTATATTTGTACAAGGAGAATTTAATTGTGTGCAAGTTTATGTGTATCTCCTCTCTTCAGAAGAAGGTCAAGATTGAGGACTCAACTCTCAAATCACAACAAAAAATATTTTGATACATTAAAAGTGTGATGAGAGCTTCATCAAGCACTGTTTCTAATCCATCTTCCTTAGCAAGATTCTTTTATAAAGAGATGTTGCAAAATCTCTACATCATGAGAGATATGGTGCAAGAAATGGATAAAGATTAGAAGGAGAGCACTATACTTCAAGTGTAGTTGTTTGCCATGAAGGAGGAGAAGCAAGAGCTTCTTGAAAATATGCATGAGATGGAGATTCAACTCCATATTGCAAAGGATATCTTAGCCAAGTATGTTCATGAAAATGAGGTATGCAAATCAAGTTTATCTTCAATTTCCTCTCAAGATGAATGTGTAGGTTCTTTTGAAAGACACACTAGAGGAATAGGGTCCAAATTATTGATGAATATGGGCTATGAAGGTAAAGGATTGGGAAAACATGAATAAGTCATAGTTGAGCCAATTGTTGTTGAGGAAAGCCTTAGGTATTTGGGTCTTGGTTATGGACAACATGATGGACAATGCTCCAAAGCCAAGAAGGAACATGAAGGTGTTCCAAGAAGGAATTTCATTACATGTTCATTACTTCAAGCTTGTGAAGTATTTTTTCATGAGGAATGAAAATTTTTTACACCCACTTTGCAAGAAGATTATCATAAGCATGCAACTAATGGGAATGGAAAACACAAGGATGTTGAAATCTTTAAATTCATTGAAACCATTGTTGGTGTTGAAATTTGGTTACCGGAGGACAGGTGGTTCCCTAAGGCTTTGATCTTTGGCCTAGGGAAAGTGTCCAAAATAATTTAATTTTTCTCCTAAAGTGACTTTATAATTTTTATAAAGTCAAATCTAATTTAAAAGTGACTTTAAGTGATAAAGTTACTAAAGTCTAATTTTAAAGTGACTTTAATAAAGTCAATGTAAAATTAGAAAGGAAAAGTGACTTTGGAAATAAATGACTAAGTGGGTCTTTATTAAAGTGGGGTGAATTAAAAAAAATAGAAAGTGAGATTTAAATGAGCATTTAATCTCAACCCTAGATCTCAATCTATTTCAGCCATTGGATTTAGGGATTCCCCAAAAGTCACTTAGGGTTAGGTTAAAGGAGGAAAAGGAGGGAAAAGGTCATTCATTCTTTCATGAGCAGATTGAGAGAGGAGGAGAAGGAGAGTTGGAGACTTTTTTCTGAAGAGAGCTTGAGAAGGTGAATGAGAGGCAAACTCAGCAAATCCGTACAGCAGCAAGGAGGGCACGATTTTTGAGGCAACAAGAGGCTGCACGAATATCGAGGCAGCAAGGCTGTACAGCAGCACAAAAACCGAGACAACAGTCCGTACAACAGTTCGTACAACTGTTTTGTGGCACGTTTTTCGAGGAGAAAGGCAGCACGGTTTTTGAGGAAAAGTACAGCAACAAAGGGCCCGATTTCCAAGGTTGCTGGGTACGTTTTTCAAGGCAGCCATCACAGTTTTCGAGAAAGGCAGTTTGCTGTAATAAATTTCTGTTTTGAGTATTTTGCTGTTCTGGCACGTTTTCCAAGGCGGAGGCAAGCACGGAAAACCAGATAAGTCTGTAATTAATTTGCTGGAATTTTTTCCTGTATATTTCACCTCTCTGTAAAAGCATTTTCCAGAAATAAGAAGGAGCTTTCAAACTGGTTTTCCCCAAGAGTTGTAGGGGGTTTTTCCAGGGTCACCTTGACCAAAAATATCTGTGTTAAAATGTGTGAATGGTTGTTTTAAGCTTGCTGATTTTTATTTCTGCATTTTCCAGCATTCTGTAAATTTTCCAGAATTTGTGTTTTCAGCAAAAATTTATTTTCCAGGTTGTTGAATGTAAGGATATGGGAAAGGGCATTTAACTATTTGGAGAAATAAGGTGAAACTGAAAACTGGGGTGGGAAAGAGGAAATTTCTACATGGTATCAAACCTTGAGTGCTGAAAGTGCAGTTTGGGACAGCAAGGAGAAAAATACAGCCTGCTGATTTTTTCACAAACATAATTTTTTATCTTTACTACAGCAGTGCTATTTTCAGTTTTAGGACAGCAGGATGTCATTGGGATTGAGGGTGGAGGATAGGTTGGATGGGCATACCAATTACAACGTTTGGAAAGAGAGAATGTAGATTATCGTTGAGGAGGAAGAAGTCTGGGATATCATGGTTCATACCACACAACAACCTATTAATGTGCCTACTGATGCTACTTAGTTGGCAGCATATAATAGGAAGAACAACAAGGGTAAGAGACTGATTCTAGACGGAATCAAAGACCATTGCATTCCTCATGTGAGAGGAAAGAGAAATTCTCATGAGATGTGGACAACATTGTCCAATCTCTACCAAAGTACCAATGAGAACCGGAAAATGGTCCTGAAGGAGAAGCTGAAAACCATTAAGATGGGTAAGGCTGATAGTGCAGCTGGATATCTCACAAAGATTACTAATGTGAGAGATGAGTTGGCAGCAATTGGAGAGGTCATTCCACCCACTGAGTTGGTGCGGATTGCAGTGAATGGCCTCCCCATTTCATGGATGAACTTTGCTGATGGGGTTTATGCATGTGAGACCCTTTCCATATGGGAGAGGTTTTGGGATGATTGCATTCAGACAGAGATCAGGAAAGGTCAGCTTGGGGTAGCCAAGCCAGTTGAGCAGGATGAGGATGTAGCATTGTTGGCAGGAGGCAAGAAAGGCAAAGGGAAGAAGCAGGCTTCTACAAGCAATGGTGGGGGTAAAGGCAAAGGTAAAGGTAAATAGGGTAACACACAGAAGGACTATTCCAAGGTGAAGTGTTGGAATTGTCAGAAGATGGGACACTATGCAGTTGTGTGTCCGGAGAAGAAGAAGAAGAAGGGGAAGAACCAGAGCATGGCAGCATCAGCAGAGGTTGAGGACTTTGCAGATCGCTTTGACCGGGAGTTTGGGTTCATTGTGTGTGAGTCCTCTAGTGTAGGATTACCTGCCACAGAGGTTCAGAGGGAGCATGCATTTCCCTTGACTAGTGGAGCATCTTCGGGTATCTTGTATGTGGACAGTGGGGCTTCACGTCATATGACAGGAGTCCGTGAGTACTTCTCAGAGCTTTCAGAGAGTGGCACTGATATAGAGGTAGTACTCGGTGATGACAGAGTTGTTAGAGCAATCGGTGTGGGAACACCGACATTTCAGAGGGAGTCTAAACCTCCCTTGAAGGTGTCAGATGTTCTTTATGTGCCAGGGATGAGGAAGAACCTCATATCCGTCTCAACTTTGGAGGACAGAGGATATGAGATACTGTTCAGGGGTGGACAGGTGCTGATGTATCCCAGGGGCGCTCCAGCTGATTCAGCTAGAGTGATAGGTATACGCCATGCAAAGGTGTACAAGTTTGCATTTCAGCCCCTTTTGGCATTGAGTAGTAGCACTGACAACAGAGCTAGCAGTTCTGAGCTGTGTGAGATTTGGCATTGCAGGATGGGGCACATGTATCATGGAGCCTTGAGGAATTTGCGGGAGATCACTACAGGTGTGCCAGATTTCAGTACTGATCACTTTGATACTTGCAGAGGATGTGTGATGGGCAAGTTTTCCAAATCCCCTTTTCCCAGCAGTGACAACAGAGCGACTGGGATACTTGATTTGATTCATTCCGATGTGAGCGGTCGGATGTCTCATGTTTCTTTGAGTGGATATGAGTACTATGTTTTATTCATTGATGATCACTCCAGGAAGACCTGGATTTATTTCTTGAAGACCAAGAGTGAGGTCTTCAAGCGGTTTCAGGAGTTTAGAGCTCTTGTGGAGACACAGACAGGTCAGAAGATCAAGTCCCTGAGGTCAGACAATGGAGGAGAGTACACCCTCGGAAAGTTTGTTGACTATTGTGCGGAGGCAGGCATTAGGAGGGAGTTCACTATTCCTTACAACCCCCAGCAGAACAGGGTTGCAGAGAGGAAGAACAGATCCATCGGAGGGGCTGCCAAAGCCATGTTACATGATCAGGGGTTGCCATTGTTTTTGTGGGCAGAGGCCTACAACATTGCTGCTTATTTGCAGAACAAGAGTCCGAATCGTGCCTTGGGGCACATGACTCCGGAGGAGGCTTTTTCTGGGAAGAAGCCTGATATTGGTCATCTTCGTATCTTTGGGTGTATCACATACTCCTACATACCCAAGGAGAAGAGGACCAAACTAGAGCCCACATGAAGGGTGTCTGAGCTAGTCAGACCTCAAAAGGCTTTTGGATTTACACACTTGCATAGAGAGAGTTGTTTGTCATGAGATGTGAAGTTCGAGAGGATAGAACCGGAGGAATCACGGAATTAAATATCTGAATCAGCCAGATCCTCAGCAGTGAGTCGATCACGAGGATCCGGTGGGCGGTTAGGAGATCCGAGAGGGTACATCCCTATGGCGTCATCGAGGTCCTTGAGTGGCTTGATGGCTCACGGAGTCGAAGGGTGGTGCGGGCCGGCATGGGAGTAGTCCACGGAAGCCGGAGTTGCTAGGAGTCCCGCCGATGGACAATTCATGGTACCTCAACTTCTGAGTTCGAGGTGAGGTAGGAGGACAGCAGTGAAGGATGAGTTGAGCTCACGATGATGATGAGGAGGAGGAGTTTCATTCTCAATGGAGTATGCTCTCGAAGAGGAAGCCCAAGTGGCTTCGGGACACCTTGAGAGATGCCACATCTGTTGCTGAGCCTAAGAGGCCGGTCAGAGAGAGCAGACCACCTGAGAGGTTTTGTAGCTATATGGCAATGGCTACTAGCATCCTTGACTCTGAGCCTTCTAGCTATGAGGAGGCAGCTAGCCAGCAGGTCTGGAGAGAGGCCATGCAGGAGGAGTATTCTTCTATCATGAAGAATGATGTTTGGGAGGAGGTGCCGAGGCCTGAGGGCAAATCCGTGGTTACTTCCAGATGGCTTTACAAGGTAAAGCATGCTGCAGATGGCAGCATTGAGAAATTCAAAGCGAGGTTTGTGGCTAGAGGGTTCTCCCAGGTAGAGGGATTTGATTATGAGGAGACCTTCGCTCCCGTGGCTCGATATACTTCGATCCGCTCCATTATATCGATAGCAATAGAGATGGGTTGGAAGATCCACCAGATGGATGTGAAGACCGCATTTCTCAATGGCTTCATACAGGAGGAGGTGTACATTGAGCAGCCACAGGGCTTTGAGGTGCATGGGAAGGAGTCCCATGTGTGCGGACTGAAGAAGGCCCTTTATGGCCTGAAGCAAGCTCCCAGAGCTTGGTACTCCAGGATAGATACATACTTGCAGGAGATGGGTTTCACAAAGAGTGAGGCAGATCCGAACCTTTACTATATTGTGATAGGTGAGGAGCCTCTCATTCTGGTGTTGTATGTGGATGACTTAGTCATTAAAGGTGCAGAGAGACTCATAGAGCACTGCAAGAGAGATCTTGCGGCGGAGTTTGAGATGAAGGACATCGGCTTGATGCATTACTTTTTGGGTTTGGAGGTGTGGCGGGAGGAGGGGCATTTCTTCCTGGGACAGGGGAAGTATATTGTGGACATCCTTGGCAGATTCCACATGGAGGATTGTAGACCCATGTCGACACCGATGATCACCAACTGGAAGAAGCTTCATGCTTGGGATTCCGAGTTGGTGGATCCCACATTGTACAGGCAGCTGATTGGTTCCTTGATGTATTTGGTCAACACTAGACCAGATATTTGTTTTGCAGTCAACACGATGAGTCAATTTATGTGTGAGCCTAGGAAGGTTCACTGGGTGGCTGCAAAACACATTTTGCGGTACTTGCAGGGGACAGTGGATTATGGTCTGGACTACAGGCAGGGGGATGGAGTGAGATTGGCAGGTTACACTAATTCTGATTGGGCAGGTTGTGCTTCTGATAGGAAGAACACTTCAGGGTGCTGTTTTGGGTTGGGTTCGGCGGTGGTGTCATGGTTCAGCCGGAAGCAGCAGTCAGTAGCATTGAGTTCAGCGGAAGCAGAGTATATGGCAGCCAGTCTAGCTAGTTGTGAGGCCATCTGGCTTCGCAAGATGTTGTTTGGCTTATTTGGTCAGCCGTTGAGACCTTCGGTGATTTACTGTGATAATCAGAGTTGCATTAAACTCACGGAGAATCCAGTATTTCATGACAGGTCAAAGCATATCGGGATCAAATATCACTTCATCAGAGACTATGTTCAGAAAGGAGCTGTGAAGCTTGAGTATATTCCCACTGATGAGCAGGTTGCATATATTCTTACCAAAGCCTTACCACAGGGCAAGCATGTCTACTTCAGAGACAAGATGGGTGTGGTGAGGAACACCTTCCTCGGTAAGAGGGAGTGTTGAAATTTGGTACCGGAGGACAGGTGGTTCCCTAAGGCTTTGATCTTTGGCCTAGGGAAAAGTGTCCAAAAGAATTTAATTTTCTCCTAAAGTGACTTTATAAAGTTATAAAGTCAAATCTAATTTAAAAGTGACTTTAAGTGATAAAGTTACTAAAGTCTAATTTTAAAGTGACTTTAATAAAGTCAATGTAAAATTAGGAAGGAAAAGTGACTTTGGAAATAAATGACTAAGTGGGTCTTTAGTAAAGTGGGGTGAATTAAAAAATAGAAAGTGAGATTTAAATGAGCATTTAATCTCAGCCCTAGATCTCAATCTATTTCAGCCATTGGATTTAGGGATTCCCCAAAAGTCACTTAGGGTTAGGTTAAAGGAGGAAAAGGAGGGAAAAGGTCATTCATTCTTTTATGAGCAGATTGAGAGAGGAGGAGAAGGAGAGTTGCAGACTTTTTTCTGAAGAGAGCTTGAGAAGGTGAAGGAGAGGCAAACTCAACAAATCCGTACAACAGCAAGGAGGGCACGGTTTTCGAGGCAGCAAGAGGCTACACGAATATCGAGATAAAAAGGCCATACAACAGCACGAGAACCGAGACAGCAGTCCGTACAACTGTTTTGTGGCACGTTTTTCGAGGAGAAAGGCAACACGATTTTTGAGGAAAAGTACAACAACAAAGGGCTCGATTTCCAAGGTTGTTGGGCACGTTTTTCAAGGAAGCCAACACAGTTTTCGAGAAAGGCAGTTTGCTTTAATAAATTTCTGTTTTGAGTATTTTGCTGTTTTGGAAAGTTTTCCAAGGCGGAGGCAAGCACAGAAAACCAAATAAGTCTGTAATTAATTTGTTGGAATTTTTCCTGTATATTTCACCTCTTTGTAAAAGCACTTTCTAGAAATAAGAAGGAGCTTTCAAACTGGTTTTCCCCAAGAGTTGTAGGGGGTTTTTCCAGGGTCACCTTGACCAAAAATATCTGTGTTAAAATGTGTGAATGACTGTTTTAAGCTTGCTGATTTTTATTTCTGCATTTTCCAGCATTCTGTAAATTTTCTAGAATTTGTGTTTTCAGCAAAAATTTATTTTCTAGGTTGTTGAATGTAAGGATATGGGAAAGGGCATTTAACTATTTGGAGAAATAAGGTGAAACTGAAAACCGGGGTGGGAAAGAGGGAATTTCTACAGTTGGTATTCCGAAAAGAGCCACTACCTCATCAAATTAACCCCCTCAAGTAGGCAACAAAGGTGAATGTGCAAGGTAGAAATCTGCCTTTAATCAAGTTGCTTTTAATTATGATAAACATGGAAAATCGTCACATAAGATTTGGAGAAATTTTATGTGTTATTTTTGTGGTTTGAATAACCATATTGTTCCAAGGTGTTGGAAGAAGATATCCATGCACATGAAACTTTCAAAACAAAAGAGACAGAAAGCCAAAGGTCCATTGGATATTGCAAACCATGTTAAAACGAAGATGCAATTATTTTGTACTCATTTCCATAAGCAGGGTCATCTTGTAGACAAGTGTTGGACTTTGTATCCAACAAGTCATCCACAACATTTGAAGAAGGTGGAGAGAGAGATTGAAAAAAATGGAAAAAAGGATTCCATAATTGATGTGGGTCAGGATGATTCACATGATGAAGTCCAGCTGAAAGAAGAGCCATTGAAGTGGTTTGGAAAGATATGGTTAGATTTATTAACCAATTAAGGCCTTGCATTTATTTTGATGATTGATGCAAATATTGTCTTATTGATGCATTTATTTGCCAATTGAATGCATTTATTTTCTCTAAAAAGTATGCTAAATATTGCACGAAGCAAGATGCTGGAAAAGTAGAGTTATGTTGACTCATTTGGATGCAGAAAAGATGACAAATTGTAGTTGCAAATTTTCATGTGAATGCATTTCTTTTTCTCTAGAATGCATGTTACATGTTTACGCCAGGAAGGTGTTTGAATGTGGAGTATGTTGACCAAATTTGCTGCAACAATACCAAAGGTCGAATTAGGTCTAAATTTGGTCATTTCATCTCTTTAAGTACTCGTACATACCAATGAGATTCTTGTACTTTTGATTGTACTTGTGAGAGATTTGAGCATTATATACATGCATGAGAGTTTGTGTGTGTGAACAATGGAATTTTTTATAGTTTCATTGTGATTGAACATGCATGAGTGTCGACTTGTGTCGGTCAATTGCGTGTTACATGTATGTCTTATCGACTTGGAAGAGTTGATTTTGTCTCCAAAGATAAAAGGGAGATGTTGAAAAATTGTTTCATGAGATGTTAAATTCTTGCTGTTTTGAGAAAAGAATCATCAAGTTGTTGTACATGATTTTGTTTGGCTTGAGAGTCAATGGTTTGAAGACGCATATTTTGTCGAAACCCATCGACAAATTACATAGATGTTTTGTTTGTACACCAAGATGTAAGAGAACATGGTGATGTTCACAGGATGTGACATTTGTTGCTTTGAAGGAGAAAAAGGAAGAGGTCATCAAGTTGTGTTTCTTGCATGATGTGTTTTTCAGGTTAATGGTTGTGCTTGTGACAAAATGTCTCAAGATTTTGGAAGGTCCACTCTTGAGTGAGAGGCTCATGATTAGCCTTCATTCTCAAATCATGGCATGAGAAACATGTTAATACTAGAGGATGATAGAATCAAGAAGCGGAAAGTGGACAAGACGCCAAAAAGTATGCAACAAAACAACAACCATTGTAGACCATTTGATGTGTTGATGCCAAGAAGTGAAAGAGATGGTGAATGCATTCTTCTAGTGTGGAATTTGGAACCGTGGAGGTAAAAATAATGCTAATTTATTTTATTGTGATTACTGATATTGTAATTCATTGTTTTAGTTCACTCATATGGGCTTAACATGGCAAAGTGGTTCCCAAGGATAAGCTTGCATCGAATGCATGTGTGTGCAAAGGAGGAACAAAATTCTCAGTGGGAAGGCCATCAATCAGCTTTCCAAACACCTAGGGATTTCTTTGGTACAAAAAGATGTTTAATTAGTCAGCAAGTAGCTAGCAAGTGTTGGATTGGGTCAGGAACGAAAGGATAACATTGGTTGAAGTGCCAAGCCATTTGCAAGGAAAGGCATGTCAGTGAACCCAAGTGGTTGTCATGGATATTTTTCAAAGTAGAATCAAGTTGATAGAACTTGGGAAAGAGAAGATTATTACACTCTCATCAGATAACTAGCTTTGGTGGGTCCAAAAGTCTATCAATGGGAAGGAGCGATGAGAAACTGAATTGGGGGAAAAAATTTGCTAAAAAATGAAAGTGTTTAGAATCTCTTGAAACCTGAATGAATGGATAGGACTCGTTGCAAGGAATCCGGTGCACTTCGTTTCATCGAGAACCAAATCCATATGATAAAGTGAGAGACTCTTGTCCGCTTTTCCAAACAGGCAAATTTAAATAAAAAAAGGTCAAACATGGTCTAAGGGGTCAAATTTATGATTTTCCGCCAGCCAATAGTGTGTTGAAAAGTGTTAATTTGTGGTTGGACGAGTTTCTAGGCGCATGGAAGTTTTTGGGGTTGTTTTTTAGGAACTAATGGGCTGCTCACATGTGGCTAGCATGGAGGCTGCCACGTGCCCCTCCCAAAGGCCAAATTTTTTACTATGGTAAGGTCAAAGTTAATTTTATATAGTGGAGAAAAATTATTATATGAAGGTTGGGCGGAGGTCGAGCTCGACCCCGTGACCTCCCCCACACTACGCGCAAGTCTTACCACTAGACCACAACTATGTTTCTTAATAACCTTTGGGCGTGTATTTATTTGTTTTTAACAAAGGTTTATCGTGGGGGTTAAGAAGGGCCAACCCTCATTCCACAGGACCAACACTCATGACGATGGTGGAGGCTTATGCAAATGAGAAGATATTATCACTAATGTGGATTATTTAACCCTTAAACTAATTTTAAACATTAATCCATTTTGTTAATGTGGATTCGTTAATCGCACTTAACGCGCCTAACTACGCCTTAAAATCCCACTTATATTTAATTAATTTGACCTTTAATTGCAGATTAAGTTGGCAGAGGTTGCCAAATTCAGCGCTAGCTCCCGAATTGTTGGGGTTAACTCAAGTTGCTCTAGTTTTGAAGGAGTTTTTCTAGGAAAAACTAAAGAAGCCATAACTTTGGCATATTTCGACCAAATTAGGATAAAAAAGAGTCAGTCCTAGATGATTTGGATGCTTTGAGCATGATGGTGCAAGTTGTAGAGGCAAATGATAACTTCTGTAAGTGGTTTTTCCACTTTTAATATTAAAGAATCCTAGGGCCACCAGGAGAGGAGGCCATGTCTAGGTCACCTGAAGACCATTTGCAGAGCTAGAAGAGGCTACTTAGGGGTTTTTAGTTCTTATGAATATAATAGAGCATGTTTCAGAGCCATCGGATCATTGTAGGTGCATTTAATCAGAGAATTTACCATTAATCAAAAGAGGGCCAAGCCATTGAAGCAGGTCCATGGAGATGTAGCCCAGGAGGGGTGAACTCCGTTATCAGCTCTGTGTTATGTGCTTGTTGTGTATTGTATTATCTAAAATTTACTAGCGATTATGTGCTTTTAAGAGCTAATTTAATTAATGAATTGCTCATAAAAGACACACAAACTTGACACATAAACCCTCTCATAACTTGTTATTTGAGATGATCCTTAAGCACACTTCTATTTTATATTTATGAGGGAGCTAGCACAAAAAAACTAGTTTTCCCATATTCAGATCATTACATGTCCATGCCCATGATGCAAGCTGTTGAGAATGGAAAAAATTCCTGCAAGCTTCCAAGCATGGAGAAATTTTTGAGCACTGGCATTTATGATAATTCTATTCATGGCGACCTTCAATACGAGGGAGAAAAACTATAAGGGTTGCTGGTATTTTCACTCTATCTGGAAGCTCCATGAGAGAACAATTGTTAGAGGCATGGGAATTTTTTTTTCTAAGGCATGGAAATAAAGACAACACATGGTTTCTCTTTCTTCACTTTATGCAAGCACGTTCACAACTGAAGACAACACGTGGTTTCAAGCATTCACAACTAGCATTAATGCAAAATATGAAGTCGAGTGGTTCTGAGAGACTACGTGGTTTTCCAAGACGTCGCTTTCCACCTTAGTCCCAATTCGATCCACAAAAAAAAAAAATTGGACCCTCCATGTCGATGTCAGATTTTAATAGTGTTGTGTGCTACTATAATTTTCTTTATCCTTTCCTAAAATTGTTTCCTTGTTAAAATCATAATTAAATTCATATTTTTGCTCACAACTTGAAATAAAAACCATATTTTCTTACTCAACATATTGATTTTATCACTTCAAACTTTATCTCTGCGATATCTCTTGAATGAAAATTGATAAAACTAGCCGAGTAAAAAAAAGGGCAAAACTGACCTATTCCACGTGTTATCATTTGGTACATACTAGCTCCGTCTAGAAATAGGCCTTTAACAACAATGATGTTATTTATTTTAAGGAGATCATTACCTTCTTGACACCTCGTATATGTTCTTCGATTTAATTTTTTTAATTAGCTAAACCATGTATCTCCGGAAGGTCCTCTACCCCACTTTATTTGACACCATTGAGTGAAGTGCATTAAATGGAATGTATATGAGATATGGAATTTTTTTACATTAATATTTAAAATAAATATTTACAATACCTCGATGTCGAGTATTTCGGTACTTGCATACTTTCTATAATTAATATCTATTGAATCCATAGTTGTTTTCATTCCCTAATTTCAAGAAGGACTATGACAATGCCAGTTGCTCTTGTTTTAAAGGTGCTCCTTTTAAAAAATAGCCCAGAAGCATTTTTAAAAGGATTTATGTGAAAAACATTTAAATGACTTATTTCATAAGGGTTTTTTTTTTTTTGAATAAGACTAATTCTATTAAGAAAACATATAGTACAATATGATATTACAGTCATGAGAAGAAGAATATCAGGGAGCCGGAAATGATAAAATATCAACCTTGGTCCCGAAGAGTAACCATGGAATAAGCAAAAGGATCACAAAAAATATCACAAAGGATAACAGGAATCAGTGGGCTAGACAAAAGAGTCTACCCAAAATGGGTCGAAACTTCTATACAACATTTTTTTCCCTTTCTTCTTACTGACTTTGACCCAGCTGTTGTGGAGTGGATGGGTAGGAACCACTTGTAGACTATTTTGCACTGAAGGTGGAGTCTCCTTGTATGAATCGGATGAGGAAGGCTCATGAGTGTGTTTCTACGAAATTGGAGGTTAAGAGGGATCCTCAGGACTAGCTGAAGGTCTGTCTTTCGTGTGCTCAAGATCCTCCCCTTTCGCTTCAATCTCCTCCTCATCTGAGCTGAAGGACTCTATGTCATCCATGGGGGGTGGATCACATGGTTTCCAGCCTTTGGATTTTGACTTGCGAATGATGTTCTTCTTGTTGGCGAGGAACATGGAACATGTGTTCTGAAGGTTCCCTGTCTGATGGCAGTGGCGACATTGGAATGCAGTGTTCTCAAAGTCCAGGGTCTATGTCCAATGGAAGTCCCCGAATTTGAGGTTGATTTGATCAGTCAGACCTTTGTTGATGTCTATTTCTGCATAGATTCTACCAAAGGTGTATATTCCTTTCTCCCCTCTAGAGGTATCTGTTTCCAGGAAGCGGCCCAAAGTGTTTCCAATCCCTTGGAAGGCTAAGAACTGCCATAAATGTGCCGGAAGGTTCAAAATTCTGACCCAAATGGGAAGCTTGGTGATGACTATCGTAGTGGGGTCAAAGTCTGGGAACTAGTGGGTGAGGAATAGCCCCGCCGTTCCCCAAAACCAAGGGCCTCCTGTTAAGGCTTTCTGATAATATTCATTGAATGCAAATGCCAAAATGAAGAAACCCTTCGAGCAAAGGAGTACTTTGCTGTTCTTGGTCCAGTTGGTGTGGATCCATTGCTATAGATCTGTTGTTTGAGGCCATAGGCCATTAAATCTGCAAATGATGGCGATTTCTGAAAACGTTTGGTATTGATCATCTAGTGATGGATGGGAGATTTCGATGGTGGGAGCTTCCTCCATTTTGTCCACCAAGAAAGGCTTGGGAGCCTCAACTGGTTGAGCAGATTTTTTGGGTGGCTGTGCATGGACCGCGTCTTTGTAGTGAAAAGCAGGAGCAGAGGATGGCTGGCTAGATGGTCCCCCTCTCAGACGTAGGGTAAGCACAACCAAAGCATCTCTTTCAATACTATAAAAAGAAAGGGGAAGAGAGTCCTCTAGATGTTTAGCTTCATAGAACAGTCTTTGAAGAGCCGAGGGGATCCCCAACCTGAGTTCAAGATCACGTGAGAGATCTTGCACTAGATCCGTTACACACACCCAATGCAGCATGTTTCTTCCTAAGAGAAGCGAGATCTGGATCTGATAAGAGGGGGGGAATAGCCTGCAAGCCCCTGCCTACCGATGCGAATCTGAGTCTGTACCATTCTTGGTCTTTTTATTCCTAGATCTGTCAAGCCTATCTGGGTTTTGTTTGAGGTTGAATGATGAGCGCAATCACTATGAGACTAGGTATTTTCAATCAGCAGTGTCACCCCTGCACTCCAAGCATGCAGATCTGAGAGGCTAAGCTACTGCAGGGCCTCAACTATGGTGGAGCTTGCTTGATAGCTTGCTCAGGCTTCATCATTCTTGTGCGCGATTTTTCCGTGTGGGAGAGCTGTGCCTCTTGCCCAGGTCCTATTTGGCTCTTTGATGCAGATGGGGGCAACAACCTGTGCCACCGTTGAAGTAGTATTAGGATTTGAGGTGATGACAGTGGTTGCCACAATTCCTTTTCCCTCATCATTTTTGGCGTCTGCGAAGAATGGTGGAGCTCAGAGCAGGTAGCTACGAGGAGCAGCAGCTGTAGCGACCTTAGGAGCTATTTGATCCACTGTAGCGGTGGCAGCCTCAAAGGCATCTGGATCAACTACTATGATGATGGTAGATACAAGTGAGGTAGTCATAGGAGCTGCAACTTAGAAGTCGGTGTTAGCTACAAGGCTCAAAGAAACCCTAGAAAAGGCCATTTTCAAATCTCCGAATCGAGAAACAAGGAAGGTTGTGTACAACTGAGATGTCTCTCTGTTTCAAATTTTTATAAAACAAATAGTTTTTTTTATTTTTAAATGGTTATATTAAACCTTATTTAGAAAAAAATTCCTCCAACACATTTCTTAAAAGAAGGGTATCATTTTAAAAGGATTTTTTCTATTCAATTTTTTTTTAAAACTTGAATTATAAAAAAAAGAGGTGTTGTATTTTTTTCAAAGAGATATATTTTTTTTTTAAATGAGATTGTAAAAGGGTGTGCACATCCCCATTAAAAAAATGGTTTCTTCTAGCTCTTTGCCATAGATTCCGACTCTGCTTGGAAAAAATTACGAGTTTTGGTCTTTAAAATGAAGACATTTCTACAAGCAGAAGATTGTTGAGATACACTTCAGAATTCCTACGTAGAGATGGACCGAGAAGCATGGGTGACCATGAACAATAATAAGAGGAATGAAAATATTGAACTCTAGAAAAAAGAGCACAATTCCAAATGCTTCATATACCACTCAGCCGATGACTCTATATTCGACCAGATAACTGGTGCATCCACAACAAAAGAAGATTTGGAAATATTGAAAGTTGTGTATCAAGACAATGATACAGTGAAGACCTTTAAATTGTAGATATTGGGAGCTTAATTTGGAACCCTGAAGATGGCTGACAAAGAGAATGTGGATCAATTCATGACTAGAGTCATCAGAATAGTTAGTCAAATCAAACTCATTGGTGAAACCATTACCGATCATAAGATTTCTGAAAAAGTCCTTCGAAGCCTACCTAAGAAATTTGACATGATTGTAACAACCATTCTGGAATCCAAAGATTTTACAACTTTCTAAAAATAATAGTTGGCTGGATCACTTGTGGCACACGGAAGAAGACTCAACTTGGTAGAAGATTCCATGGAACAACCTTTCAAAGCACATCTCTTTCTTGTCATAGGCTGAGGTAGAGGCATATCAAAACATCATCATGCAACAGAGCAATGGATACCTCCACAAAAATAAGTTACACAGAGAAGTATAACATGGAAAAAATGTAATGTTAAATTCTATTAATGTAATAAATTCAGGATTTATGAACATGAATGCAGAAAGAAACATTCAGATCAACAAAGAGGCAGTGTCCATCTCTCCAACAATGAAGGAGAATATTCTAAATCAATGTTTCTTTCTTCCCATCTTTTTGAAGACACTCACAGTGAGGACCTTTGGTTGCAAAAATCATATGATAGGTAAAAAATGTATGATTTCTTATCTTGATGCTTCCATAACATCATAAATTACTCTTGGAGATCATTCCCGTGTTAAAGATGAAGGAAAATTTATTGTTCTCGTTCTTATTAAACATAATCAACAGAAATACATATATGATGTTTATTATGTTCCACATATGAAGAATAACCTCATTAGTGTAGGTAAATTTATGGAACATGGTTATGATGTAATATTCCAAGGAAACACATGTTATATCTATGACATGCTGAAATAGCACCAAGAAATTGCACCCCAAGGGGGATTCCAATTTAACTTTCCCTTAATTAAATTGGAAGAGAAATTGTAATTTCATCTCATGAAAAATTGTATTAGTTAAATAAGTCAGAATGAATAAGTTAGCTTCGGAAATTCGAGTTGAGGGTTAGAGAGTAGGCATGTATAGTTCTCCCATGATTTAAGGGGATCTAGCTACAATTATTTGTGAGTTGTAATTATTTAACTTAAGAATTTGAGTTAAAATCATTTTAACTAGTTCTAATTGAGTGATAAGATAGTGAGAGGTCAAGTGATTTAAATATGATTTAATTCACAAGTAGTGGTCAATCAGTTAACTGATAATTCACTATAAATATTTATTTCATGTCAGTTCTAAGGAACGTTGAGTTGAGATTGAGGTTAAAAGGATTGTTATAGTGTGTTTGGTGCACGTATGTACGAAATCACACCAACTTAAGGGGTGTGGTTTACCCCGTTAAGCTATTGGTAATAGGAAGAAAGAAGTGGAGTCAATAAGCATACTATATAGAGGAAAAAGCATGCAAATGTAAACTAAGAACTAAACTAAAACTAAACATAAATAAACATAAGCTCTAAACGAGTCAAACGACAACAATAATACAAACGATTGCTCTAGGCCCCTCTTATTGACCGCTGGTAGTAAGAAGAGTGAAACTTTACCCTCTTGCCAAAGGGCCCCTAGAAAATGGTTCTAGGTCTCGATGCAAGGATGTTTTTATCCCAAGCTTGCCTCGGTGTAGTCTCCCTCTCTTTCTACTGTGTTGGAATGAAATTGTTGGGTGGCCAACAATTGAGTCCCCTCTATCTTCAGCTCTGAGTCACACATTGTTGTTATTGCTTGGGAAATTCTGGCTAGCATAACAATGTGATCACCCATTCTTCATCTCATGGTGGTCTTATATAGGGGATTTCAAATCCTCCCTTCCCTCTCTTGGTACATGGAGGATGGTGACCCAAGAGAGCGGTATGATTCCTTTGTGTGCTCCAAATATTCCATTGTGTGCTCACATAATGTCTAAGGAGGCATTGGTGGTTGTCCTTAGGCGGCTACAAGTAAGGCATCACTTTTCCTTTGCTTTGTGTGGTCCCGAATAGTGACATTTCACCACTCTTAGGAATGCGTTCATATCGGGCAAAAAGGCGTGCAGAAGGCACTCTTCACGAAGGATTATGCACGCAAATAGAATTTAGGACTAGTTCAAATTTGATTTTCCTCAGACCTTAGATATTTTTAAATACTTTCCAGATTCTGTAATGTCTTCCAACCCTGTAAATCCTTTGGCTTGAAATTAATTAATGCCATTTTCTGCTGTATGATTTTCCAGTGTTAACAATTGCCTCCTAATGTGTGAGGTCTAGGAAGAACTGTATAGCTGAAATACATTATAGTTTCTTTTTTGTATCATGCGTAGAAAGAGAGAGAGACTTGTGTGAAGCCTTGGAATTGAAAACACCCTACATCATTTCCAAGAATGACCATGACCTAAGGGATCCCTATAAGAAAATAGAATTTACAATACATATACAAATTTTCAACGAGGCGAGCATGTCCCATGCTCGTGATGCTGTGGCTAGTTAAACAAAATTGACAGATATATGTTATGTCTGTATCAATGATATGGTAGTGACATTGGCAGTTGTTGACGATGACTGCTGACACCCTCAAGGGAATTTTTTATTTGAAAATAGGTGGAATGTGGTACCCATATGCGTAAACTTGGTATGGCATACAACTGCGCATGGTACACATATGTACTAGTTTGGACCTTCGCGTGTAAGCATTGTTGACAAAGACGCTTATGGAGGAATGCTTCTTCGACAGTTTTGATCAAAGTGCAATGGTTGTAAGTTACGATACCATCTTGACATGAAAATTTTTGTCGTAGTTGAATGTTAGGAGGATAGATGACATCTATGGACAATGATGTCTCCCACAGTGCCACCTGAGGATGCCCATTTGTATGGAGAGGGGTGATCCAAGGTACCACTTCCTTTTTCGAATATAGGTGTTGAAGTCGACAAAAAGGAAGCCTCAACCGAATAAGGGGTCACTGATATGAGGGATTGGGGACCTGGATGTGATGGTTTTAACATAGGCATGTTGGTGAGGGGTGACTCAAAAATGATGATGGGGATTCAGTGACCCAAGGTTGGAGTATACTTAAGCAGCTTGGTGACAGTCATAGTTATTTATGAAGGGGAAATCCCTGGAGTCGGTAGGACTTCCAAGGTGGGTGTAAACCGACTATGAATGTCATGATGGTTTGTGCATGGGGGGAAATACTTCGACCAAGGGTGTTCAGGGACTGCTGCCATGGGAGAAAAGATGAAATGAGAGGGTAAAGGGATGAAGTGCACCATTTTTAGTCTTTGTAAAATTACCAAAAGAATAAAATAATGGGGTTTGGTTTGTACAAAACATAGAGACAGGTACCCCAAAACATGAAAGTGTTCGCTCACTAATCGTGTGAGGAAGGTACTTTGCTGGGGGTGGTGGTCCCATTGGTTGGTCTCATGTGTGGGGTTGATGAAGTGGATGAGGAAGTATCATAGATGGAATTATGCTAGTGGAGGTATGGTGGGCCAAATACGAGGCACGGTGGTGCACTCTTGATCTGCTTGTACAACCTAGTCGTGCGAGAAGGGGGTTTCATTTTGTATGATAAACTTGACCTTATGCATGATGAATGGTTGGGCATGAGGTGCTTCACAGACTGAAGTGGTATGGTCACGACGTCACTTATTTTGTGATATATGGTCTACTGTGGGTGACAGGTGCCATGGAGGAGAGGTTCTACCGACCAACGTAGATGTTTATTATGTGCAGGGTGAAGTGATGATAAACACGGTCGGATATGAGGACCCTATGGTTGATTTCTGATGGAGAAATGATGTTAAGATATGTAGAGTTGACTGGGACTCTATCATGCTGGGGGTAGAATGATACCTACTCTGGAACTTTCAGTATATGGCGTTGTGGATGTTTTGCAAACTTTTCCTACAAAAACAACTACCTCAAGTGAAAGCATCTTCTTTATCAAATATTATTGAAATTAATGAGCTTTAAAAAAGAAGATGAGAGAGGGCATACCTGCTGGCACTGAAAAATTATTATTTTTAGGAGTGCGAATGTGTGGCATCGCCTTTGTTTGTTATGGAGTGCTGATCACAGTGTTGCTTTCAATCTAGTGATTAGATACTCTAAGCTCTAGTTTTCCCTTGGGAGTTGTTACTTGGCTCCTAGCTTTGAATTCAGTTGGGGTTGCCCCTAGACTGAGATCAGGGGGGGCGTTGCTAGTTACTGCCCCCTTTCTAGGATCTCCCATTTGTTTTTTTGCTCGGCTACTTTTTGCAGCATTTGGAGGATTGTCATAATTCTCCTGGTTGTATGGTTGCTGATGAGCCTAGGAAGGGTTGCACTAGATTGACTGGTGCATTATGTTGTGTCATTGGTCCATTCTGTGTAGGGAATGGGGGATATTGGTTCCCTTGTCCCTGGTTGGCATATGAGTGTTGGGGTGACTTTCATGATAGCTAGGTTATGATACGTTCTAAGTAGAATCGTATGAGTATCCATGGTATTGATTACTACTGCCTAGGTGTCCTTGGGCCAAAGAGTTGATCGAACCATCTGCAAAATCAATGTGCATGGTGCTACTGCTGCCTAGGTGATCTTGGAAAAAATACCCAATCAAACCATCTGCAGAATCGATGCACATGGTACTAATGATGCCTAGGTGATCTTGGTTCAAAGGCCCAATCAAGCTGTCTGCAGAATCTACCTTCCTGGTAACTCCCTGAGTATCGTGGGTGTTATTGCTGCCTAGGAGATCTTGGGTCAAAGACCTGATCAAGCCATCTGTAGAATCTACCTATCTGGTAACTCTCTTAGTATCATGGGTGCTACTTTTTCCTAGGTGATCTTGGGTCAAAGACCCGTATCAAACCGTTTACAGTAGATGACACGCATGGTAACTCCCTGAATACAAATTACTGCTGCTTAGGTGACCTTGGGTCAAAGACTCAATCAAACCGTCTGGAGTAATCAACACACGTGATAACTCAAGAGGATGAGGAAACCAGGTTCCCCTCTCCTTGATTGGTGTATGGTGGCTTGGGGGGAAGAGTGACAAATGGTTGTCTTTCTGGCGACTGTCGTTCCTCCTACAGGTACATGATGGTATGAGGTTAATTTCTGAATGCCTGGGTGGAGGGATTCTCTTTATAGGATCTCTTGATGGTATGTAAGGCATCCCTATATCGCGAAATCTCTGGGAAATGGTGGGTATAATGCCCATAGTTGCTGTAGAGAGTGCATGCATGATTGGTACACAAAGCTTTTCCTTTACCTTTGGTGGTAGGTTCCTTTTTAAGGGAGTGCGACATTGTGATGTCTGTCTCGAAGCCAAAGAGTTGTCTTAATTCATCCAACTCTAGACAGATATGGGTAGGGTGACCGAGTACGTCACATATGGTGCATACTAGTGATTCACATTGTATGACGAGGGTCACCATATTCTTTCCTCTTCTCTCGGTTTTCCTAGCAGTGATCACCTGCTTTGCAATGGGAATTTCCTTTGCAGGGGTGGTCTCAACTATTTCTCGGATAGGTGGGGGCTCCTCGAGACTTAGGGGCTTCAAACCTGTGTCAATAACGTGGGTGGATCCTATACCAGAAGGGGGAACGAGGTACAAAACTGGGAATGCCAATGATATGTTGGGTAACACCAGTGTTGCGAAAACCTACTGGGATACAAAGCCAATTGGGGGGTAGAGGAAAGGGGTTTGGGATGCTGCGTAAGCTAGGGAGGCTTCTGTGTCTGATGCCTCAGTGTCATTACTACTTGTGTCCATGTTATAACTAGCTTCAACCCTTGATGTGGACATCATGCACACTAGTGCCCCTGTGACATCGGGCTGTGACTTAAGGATTATGGGAGGATCTCCTAGGATTGACCCTAGAACAAACGACGGTTTGAATTTGACAGGGCCATTATCTTGGTACTATGAGAGGCTATCCGAGACTGTATCTACATAGGGTAGAATTACATCCATGTTTTTTAGGGGTTGCTTCTCGCTGTACGTCAGTTGGTCTACATTAATGATGCGGTCCTCGTGGGGGAACATCATGATGCGAAAGACGGAGGAGGCTATGGAAGACATGGCGTACATATAACTCCGCCCAAGTAGTATATTGTAGTCCAAGTGAGCATCCAAGACTTCAATGTCTATGTGGACCTTCTTTCCGGCTAAGCAGACTGGGACATTTTGGTAGAGGCCGATGGGGATCGAGGAACGACTGTCGTATGCTCGAAGCGTGATGATTGAGGGTTTTAATTCGGGAGAACCTAACTTCTGCCAAATTTTTTTGGACATGATGCATGTGGATGCACCCTCGTTTATGACACATCAGTGGATAGTGATATTTTGCACCGACACTGGTATCTAGAAGGAAACCATGGAAGGAAGTCAAGGGGTGGCTTTATCTAAGTCAAAAGCCATTAGGTGCATATCAGCAGGGTCGATAGCGCCTAACGCGGAAAGAAGGGCTTTTCACTATTTTGGGAAAGACTGAAATACTTTCAAAGCTGACATAACAACGGGAGATTGTGCTAAATCTTCTGCGATACTATAATTATGGGTCGCTTTGGAGTAGTTTCCTGCTCGCCTATTAGGTCCCTTTTCCATTTTTGGCAATGGTTCTATAGGCATCTTTGAAATGGTCAAAGGTGCAGTCGGTGCACTGGTACTTGCCCCTGACATATTGGTGTTTGGTGGGGTGTCATAGTTGCGATTCCTTGTTTGGAAAAACATCTCTTCTCTATTCATGTAGATTTCATGGTTGCTTTTCCTGGAGTCGTCTGGGTTTTGCTGGTGAGTGATTACTGTCCCTTGATTGGGGGAAAGTTCTTGCATCGCAACTATTTTTTGGGAAGATCCTCCTTGTCCTCGGTTACTCTGTAGCTTCTTCATCTCAGGGAGATCGGGATAGTGGTGAGTATAGTGCCCGTACTCACCACCTATCGAACAGGAATGGTTTGTTCGAAGAGGTGGCCTCTTGCTCTGCCATTGGGAATTGCTCGGCTCCTGGTTCTGATTCTAGTTGGAGTTTCCTGTAGCCTGGGATCGCGGTGAGTGTTGTTGGTTGCTGCCCCCCTTTCCAGGATTCCCTTTTGGCTTGTTTTTGTATTTTTTCTTTACCACGTTAGGAGGGTAGTTCTCTTGGTTATATTGGTGTGGTTGGTTTTGGGACGGCTACACAAAGTTCACTTGTGTATTTTTTTTCATAGGTGGGTCATGTGTTGGGGACTGAGCGTAATGCGGTCCCTAGTTTGCACTTGACTGTTGGAGGGGCGTTCTTCCGTCAGTGTTTATTTTTGCGTACTAATTCCCCTGAGATGGAGGGTAAGGTCCTCCCTGGTGATAAGCTAGCGCCCTATTGGTCAAATTTTTCTAAGGCACATTCTGGGTAGAACTGTATGTGTAACCGAGGCTCTGACTATTTCTGCCTAGGTAAGCTTGCATCAATGACCCAATTAGCCCATTTTCAGAGTTTGACGTGCCTGAAAATTCTTGATAAGTTTGTAGGTATGGGGCATTAGGTAGGATGTTGTAAATGTATCCTGACTACGTATAAATCAGCTCAAGCTTTTGGGCTTTGCTGATTGCGTCCTCTTCGGATGTGGGATTTTTCAGCGCCAAATCCTTTGAAATATCTATCATAAGAGTTTTCAAGAACAAATCTAAGAGCATGTGGTCATCAAGTTTAGCTTTACATAAACTTTGACGCCTCCTCCATTCATGGAGATGGTCTGAGATGTGGAGAGTGAGGGTTTGTCTAAAATGAGTAAGTAATTCCATTTCGGAATCATGGTGAATGGGTAACTAAAAATATGTTAGGAATGCGGTAGCGAGGGCGCTAAGGGTTCCATGTGAAGCTGAGGGTTGCTTGATGTACCACTTCATGGCTACTCCTATAAGAGTGTTTTGAAATAATCTAAATCGTATAGTGTTGTCAATGATACTGTTCGATGAGCACCACAGGTGAAAGGTCATGACATGATTACCTGGGTCTTCCGCTTGCTTGCCTTCGAACTTTGGAATATCTGAAGGGAGATTCATGGGCATGAGAGGCCATGTAGGATTCCATACAATGGGTCATTCGTCATCTTGGTTAAATCATGCAGATTCAACGAAGCTAAGAAAGGTGATGGAGAGGTTGATGCCATTACAATGTGTGAAAACACAAAGTTCTAGTTAGAACTAGGGTTAGTCTGCATCGTACCCTGCTATGTATTCAGCTGGCTTTCCATATGGGATGCACTCCTCTGCCCCCTAGGGGTCGTGGCAGGAGTGGTGTGTGGTGTGGTGTTGCGAAACTGACTAGGGTTCCCAACTACAGCTGCCCCAATAAAGGACGAACCGATAATGGTGGAAGTGTTCTGTCTTTGACGCTTGAATGACGAAAGACCTGGAAACCCTCCATTGGGACCTGTTAGGTGTCACCCAAGTTTTTTTTTTTCGGATAAATTTGAGAGGATAGAGTCTATGATCAAAGAAAAATTCTTGTCACATACATAAAACAAAGCGAAAATTAAAATAAATTTTCCTTTAAATTAATCTATGTGATCAGGAAATCAAAAAGGTGGTTTTTTGTTCTTTTGTGTATGATACTCAAAATCCTAGAAGACCTATGCATCATAACACACTAAAAAGTAACTGGGACTTGAGAAGATTTCTTGTGAGTGCTAGCAAAACATCCCGTAATAGCTGGCGACGACCCTAATCATCTGAAGAGAATCCACCAAGGTAAGGGTAGAGGGTCTAGCGCTTGCCTGCACCATCACCTATAGGGTAAAGGTTTCCCTAGTTTTTGGCCACTAAGAACCACCATCCCACATGAGCGTTCGAGTCTTGGGCTTCTTGGTATTCAGCTAATAGTACCGAGTATCAGCTGGATCAGGTAGCCCTAACTGATATCGCACGCACTGTGCCTAATCCTAACCCTCTCTAAAACAGGTTTCTGTCGCACTCAGGTTTTATTTACCATGGGCTGATAGGTGGATTTGAAGCTCCCTAAATACAAAACTTCTATGTTTCAATATGAAGTATGATCCAGGCGGGTTATTGGATGCCTACCCCCTTGATCCTAACTTAAGCTATAAATTATTTTTTGGCCCCTATGGGGAGAATTTAGTGAGTTTGGTTAAGTTATTTTTAGGTGTCTTTGCTTCGCTTAGTGGGTGAGTGTATGTGAGAAAAAATTGGACAAGCACATATTTTGAACATGTGGATATCGATTATCCTTTAAAAAATCCCTTATTTAAACTATGTTGTATTGTTCCTGGCTCAAATGGAAAACATGTGTGGATAATGGGCCGCTTTCAATTTTTCCTAGTTAATCTATGTGACTAATTATAGGGAGATGGTAAATCGTGAATATGGAGCATTAATATACTTACCTAGGATCATCGGAGGGTGAAAAGGTAGTAGATATTACTTGCTCTTCTATAAACAATTCAATCCTAGTCCTGAAATTCCTAGTGCAAAAATTGAACTAAACTAAAAACTTCTACACTAGAAAAAATAAAACTAGCTATGCATGCATGGCCTTGGGCCACTTACTTGGGCTAGTTATCTAGGTGTGTAAGTACCAAAATTTTCAAAACATATTTATTTTTTTTAGAATGAAAGTTATTTCCCCCCCTACTTAAACTATGTGTGAACTTTGCCAAAATCAACTTGAAGTAAAACTGACACTAAGCCAACAAAAAGCAGCTAAAAGTGAGATTTAAAAAGCTGCGGGGTACCATAACCAGTGCTAACAAGTGTATTAGGGGCTGCCAAGCACCTTACAAGAAGGAAAAACATAAAATAGGGAGAAAATTCTCATTTTGTAATTTGCGCGCAAAATTTTGAAACAAGTGCGCTCTCTGCACGCGGGTCAACTCTGAACGCATGCCTTGTGCGTATGTGAGGAAAAAATGTGCACAAAAGCCTGCAAGTAAATTTTTTTAGGAGCTTCTCTTCTTTAGACTTCTGTCACTTGGGATTGTTGTAGCATCATTTTCCACTTTCATATGCTTGATGATTGATGCTTTGGCCTTGGGCACCTCGTCCCCTCAGACTTGAACATCTTCACAAAAAATAGTATCTTAAAACCCATATGCGACTTTGCCCAGGGTTTTCCACGTATATACGCGAGTCCATTCATACTTATCCGTGTATACCATTTTAATCATTAAAAAATATATAATATTCCCTATTTTTGAAGCAAGGTTGATGGTTATTCCCATAATTCAACCACCCCAGCCTGTGGCCTAACTGTTTCCAACTGCTGAAACTAATTTGGAGGAGTATAAAAGACCCTCATGTGTATGGCCTAAGGGAGAGAAAATTATAGATATTATACTCTGTTGGAGCCTTATTTCAAGTCTGATATTCCCGTGCCTCCTGCACTTCCCAAATATATTCAGGAAACCCTTGTTTCCTTGAGATGATCATCATCCTATATGGCATCTAGTGTGCACCCATCTTGGAAGAATTCTTGTTAGGCAAGGGCTGGACGGATCTAGAAGACAATATGCTCGAAGGCCGTGGAAGGATTCAGGTGATCTCTCTGCATTTCTATTACTTTACGTGCCATTTATAATAAGAAGAAACATCTTGTTCCCGATGTTCACGTGTTTATATCTCTTTATACATGTGTAATAATTATTAATTTAATGTTTAATATTGTTCTTATGATTTTATGCATGAGTTATACTGACATTTAGGGACTATATATGCTGTACAACTAGAGTTTCGTGTTCGTTCTTTCTTGATTTTTAGGTTACGAAGCACGAATGGTTGTTGGGGGTTTGCACCCCGCGAGATCTACATCAAACATTGGAATTTCGGGTAAGTTCCACAGTTTGCTATATCTAGTTTTCAGTATAAAAGATAGGTTAAGTGAGTCCTTATTGAATGGTATGCCCCTGATCTGTGAAGGTTGCCAACCCAAAAACCTTTAGGGTATTATATCCTGAAACAAAAATGGCGACTCCGCTGGGGATCAAATTTTTGTGATTTCCCGTTTGGGTTGTTCTATCTGTCTTGAGGGTTCCCAACAATTTCTATCACTTTTTCCAGTTCAGTAAATCTTTTTCCACTCAGACTAAAGACCTGGTCTCCTGATCAGGCTTGACCTTTTTTGTTTTTCTTTATTTACCTTTCCATACATGGTTTTTCTTCTACACAGTCGAGTATATACACTGTTTTTTGCAAAGGGACCCATGTATACGTGAGTTTCCTTTGACACAGTCACGTATACATGCTTGTTTCTAAACTGCAAAAGCGCGTATGCCTGGGTAAAATTTGAAATTTTTGGTTTTAAGCTTTTTTGTTATTTTCTGCCTATGGTAACTTGTTCCTGTAGTATCTTTGAAGTCTCTGGACTATGTCTAAAGTGGTTTTGTGCCTATTTCTCTCTTATTTTTGTGAAGACCCGCTCATTTGGTGAAATCTTCGTTTATTGTGTTGTCAATTCTAGCTTGAGTACCAAGATATTTTTCTGAAGTTTCTTGGTTGTTCTAAGTATTCGGGACAGGGAGATTTTTCTCATTTACTCTTTCCTAACCATATGAGTTGCCTCGCATTTGATTTTTCACCTTTGGTGTCTATGTTTTTCTTGATTTCCTAGACTGGTTTTGTTGCAATTTTCGAAGAGTCTCTTGTTGATTCTTTGGAGTTTTTGTTCATTGTAAATTTATACTATTGTGATGAGTTGGTTATTGAGTTTATTGTCTTCCTTTTGCTCATACAAGTCCCGCTGCAAGGGTGGCATGGTTGGCTTTGGCCATTTTTTTGAGGATTTTGCTTGAAATTCAAGTTTTCTTGACTCAGTTACTGGATAGTTCGTTTGGGTTTTTTTTGAAATCCCTTTTTTATATAAACTCAAAAGCCCAAAAAACATTTTTTTTTCCGTTGCTTTTGTTTTCATTTTTTCTGATAGTTTCTTTTCATTTTTTGAAGCTTTTTTGAGTGTCTAATCTTCGGTCCTTGACTTGATTAGGAAGGGAGTCTTCTTTGGATTTCTTTCTCTTATATCAAGTATGTTTTGGTGTTTTTATACATAGGAGGTCTGATTTAGGAATTGACTTTGTTGACTGCCAAAAAGTGATTGAACCTTGGTGTTTTTAGAGACTTCTCTTTTCTTGTTCAGATTCAACATCTTAGGATTTGCATGTCATTGGTAATTTTCATTAGGTGCACATAAGAATTTTTAGTATTTTTCATAACTTTTGAGTTGTGTGGAGTACGAATATCTGAAAAGAAAAGAAAATATAGTCTCATAGAACCTGTGTAGAAATCACTCTTCATCGAAAGGAAATCAGTGAATTTGCATGTAGTTTGGTTTTCATTGGTTTCTTTCTGTGTCATACAAACACCATCAGTTTCATTTCCACATTCCCTTGACATAAAATAACAGCCAACTAAAATAAGCGATATAATTAAAAACAACTAGCAATTTTTTGTATTAGTGTCATACACCAACTAGCTAGGTTGTAAGGCCCTGGATTAGGTGAGTGGAGAGTTAACTCTCCAAGGCCACTCAAACTTTGAAACATAGAAGTTTATTAATGAGCGAAATCAAACACTGTTAAGTGGACCGGGAAAGCTCTCCTCCAGAGAGTCAAGTGTGAGGGAAAGTACAGGCAGAGAAGAGAGATACCCCCTCTCCTATTTGCTGAATCTTGACCTAAGACTGTTCCGCTCGACTGCCAATATGGATTGGTGCCCATAGTTGCCTATCCTAGGGACCACATGGGTGACTGCGGGAGGGAATACCCATGGTACCTAAGGTAGACGTTGCATCACTTCCATCAGTGCTTCTGGAGGGTGCCCTTGCGAAGCTTGGGTACTTGCACTGGCAAAGGCTATTGTTTGAAGGTCAGCGTAACTGTTTCTGTTACCTTCGCTAGTAGGCCTGTGTCGTAATTACCCCAGACTACTTTCGGTAGGTCCTATTATTCTCTTTCTTGTATTTTGGTGTCTGGTCCTCATCATTCGGAGAAAAAATACCTAAGAGCTGCTTATCTGGCTGTACCTTAGGGACTTTGTAGAGCATGCTCTTTGCTCCTAGATTGCTTAGCTTCATATATTTTTTGAGTCTAATAAATCTTTTAAAGTGGCTGATCGATTGCCTCGTCGATCGAGGAGGCTTCGTGGGTTGTCTCCCACGAGTGCCAAGCCTTCTTCAAGAAGGCGTAGGAGTAATTCAGAGGTTGATTTTCAACCGGTGTTTTCAGACACAACAAAGAGAGATCCTCCGTTAGGGATAGTTGTTTCTGTAGCTGGTTTTGGTGTTGGTGTCAGTGCCGAAAGGAGTGCTTCACTCATCTCGAGAGTTTTATTTCTAGCAGAAGAAGTAAAGGAAGTCCCTTAGCCTGCTGAGTTTCTTCCATCTCCTCTTCTTGCTAGTTATCTGTTTATCATTGAGTACATCAGACCTGAGTCTCAGAGACCAGAGAGTCCTTATCCATCACATTCTTACCTTTTGATGGCCACGACTAGGAACATAGATTCAGCTGTGATTGCTGTAAGTATTCAGACTCCTTCTTCAGTTGAAGGAGGAGGCACCATTGCGTTATCTTCGATTGCTTCTAGTACTGCCATGTTTGGCTCTGGTCACACCCAAGCACATGCTTCTCAATCCGGTCCCTTTTTTTTTGGAATGCCCACTAGTGGGATTCCTTCTTTTTCCTTCTCTGCTGCTGCAGCTGCCTCTGCACCCATATCCTCTATGGCTAGTGGATTAGCTTCTTTTCAAGGGTTCCCCTTTGGAAGTGGGCACATCCCTAATCTGACCCCTTCCTTAGGATCTTTTCCTTTCACTTCCCAAACTCAAAGTTTCAATCCATGGTTTGGAGGTCAAATTTATACTACCTTTACAGGTTGGAACCCTATTTTCACAACATCGGGAGCTGGGAATCAGTTTCTCGCTGGTCATCAAGGTAATGTTACTTTCCCTTCATCGTGTGCTTATCAGGCTTTTTCTCCTTTTTCAAATGCATGGAACCCCTACCAGGGGGTTTCTTCTTCATTCACTACCTTAGTAGGGGGAAATGGTCTGATTTATAGTAACTCCATGTTAGGAGGGGGTCCTTCTCCAGATGCTAAGGATTTTCCTATGGCCCAACATTTTCTACGAACTCTACCTGGAAACTTGGTGCCTCGTCAAATCCAAGTTATTCTTTTTACAATGTGGGGAATCCATCCTATCAGGGATGGAATTCCCAAGATCCTCCTCGATTACCATTTCTGGAAACATTAAACTTACCATATTTGTCGAAATTGACTAACAATCCTATCCGATATAGTCTGGGGTGGCCTCCGGTCCCCACCAAACCGCCCTCAGGCATCCCAAATTTTGAAGGGAAGAATGGAGGGGATCCGACAGATCACATCACCACTTTCCATTTATGGTGTTCATCAAATTCCCTGATTGAAGATTCAATTAGGTTGATGTTATTTCAATGCACCTTAACTGGAAATGAAACCAAGTGGTATATTGAGTTGACTGGGGGCAGTTTCGCCACTTTTGGAGATCTGGATACCATGTTTCTAAATCATTTTCAGTTTCCTGTCCGTTATGACGCCGGGACTGAACTCTTGGCTAATTTTAAGTAGGACAAGGCAACTCACATTTCTGATCATATTCAGGAATGGAGAAGAAGGAAGAGGCTCATTAAAGCCTATATTCCCAATGAATTCCTTATGGAATGGTTTTTAAAATCCTTGCAGCCAGATATTTCTAAGGGTGGATCTCTATCAGGGGTATTTTTCGAGGAGCAAGCTATTTTTAAGGCTCAGCAATTAGAACTGATTTATTCTCAGTCTGGAGTCCTCAATAAAATTTTGCCTGATGCTCCTCACTCCAAATTAGACTTGTCAAAAACTAAACCTAGTCCTTATGGTGATGGACTTATTGTTTCGGTCAATAGCGATGCAGCTAAATTGCTTAGTCAATTGTAGCAGTTGTCCATACAATCTGCTTCTTCTAGTCAAGCTGTGCCTTCGGTATCAACTCCTTCCCCGTATTTGTCAATAAATGATGTCCAAACTTCTAACCCCAAAGGAAATAAACAATCTAAAGGGAAGAAGAATGGATGGAATAATAAAAAGAAGAGAAAATATGGAAAGGGGAATGCAAATAAAATGAACGAACATGCTGGTGAGGGTCAAAAGGATAAAAAGAAAGTTAAGTTTCCATGCAAGTTATGTAATGGAGACCATCTTACTCACCTTTGCCCTAAAATTCAGGATGCGTAGTGCTTGTTAGCTCAATAGGGTTCTTTCAGTTCCCAGGCTGTGTTAACAAACCCTTTTCCCCAAGGGTTGCAATTAGTTGTTGGCACATACCAAAATACTAGGGCTCCCTCTGGGGGCACCCAGGATGGGGAAACCACATCAAACATACATATGATGAGTGCTCACATAGATATTGCTACGCGATCTTGTGATTATGGCGAAGCTGAGTCTTTGAAAGAGAAGGGTGTCTGTAATGTTCCTACTTAGCCTAAGCTAAAGGAATATTCATTTTTGGTTTTATTTTCTGTTGCATGAACAAATGAATAAAGGAGGACATGTAAAACTCCTAAGTAGAATAAATAAATCAATGCCCATGTGAACACAGTTAAATTAGGGCCATGTAAATAATCACTTGCAGGTGTGAAAGGGGTTTGAGCTATGAGACTGGGTCAACCTTGACCAAATCCATAACGCTGTCTAGGTTCAATGCATCTCCTAAAGGGACAACACAGTTTTAGCAGGAGGCCCCTCATGTGAAAGGAGCTAACTCATCAAGGTGGTTTAGGGTTTGCAAAGGCTCTCATCTTATAAAATGAGAGGAAAGGCAGCAACAGGAGGTTGTTGATTGATCATATTCTTGAGTATTTTGTCTGCTTAGACAAATACTATTCTCTGCTATTTAGTGGAGAATTGTTCTTGGAATTCCTATACAGGGATTTCACCTCTTCCTTTGAGGATCCTTGGAGGAGTATTTGTTGAATTGGTCTACTATTAGGCTTGAGGCCAAGCTCTATTTTCAATTGTAGTGCTGATACATTGAGGGTTTTGCTTCTATTGCAAGCTGCAGCATGTGGGAGTTTAGATTTGCAGAGATCTAGTGTATTTTGGGATCCTCTTCTCATGGAGTGTGTCTTTTAACCTCTTGGAAGAGTGCCTCTTTCATTTTTACTTCAGATCTACAATTTGGAAGTGGCTATCTATGTCATTTGAGCTACAACGCTGTCCCCATTGATGGACTACATTATTCTGATATGAGGTTCTTTCTAGTGTTTTGATCACTATTTTGATTAGAGATATCGAGTGCTGGGCTTTTCCTTCCACTTAGGTGATCCATGGATTAGCTTGCTAGTCCATGTTATATTTAGATCTGATCCAGAAATTTTTTCAGCATTTTACATATCTACAACTTGTATCTCAGATCTACTCTTATTTATGCATGATTTGGTCAAAACCCCAAGGGGATCTTGTAGAGAAAACTATGTAGTTTCCAGATCTGATGTAGATCTGATGTTTTGTCCACATATTTTTCATAGATTTAAGTTGTAATATGCAGCTACTACAGCACCTGAAAATAATGCTATTGAGCCCAATCTACTTATATACATATGTTGCAGATCTCTTTTCTGAAGATATATTGCTCTCTTGTCTCATGTAATCTACTGTATATTGAAAGGGGTTCACTTTACTTCTGATTTGCTACTGTACATTCATTTATTGATTATATATTATGGACTCTTACTTACATTATCAAAGACTACGTTATTCTTGAAGCTGCTTGTTGTGCATAGCTGCAGCCCCTCTTGTAGGGTGTTTTCCAACTAGACTAGGTTGTGGGAGACCTGTTTACCACACCTAATTTGATTTTTTTTTGCTCCCCTCTTGGATTTAGACTCAAAATATGATGATATAAGGGATCCAAGGGCTGTAGATTCATTTCTGTACATCAATTTTCCAAGGAGTGCATTATTTTTCCAAGCTTGTTGTGCAATCCCAATTTGGGAACATTACAATGGTATCTAAGCTCCTTTCTTGGCACAACCTGTGCTTGCCTTGGAGCACCAGTCATGCTGCATTCAAAAGAAGATGATCCTCTTACTGAGAGGGAGAAGAGGTACAAGAACAGAAGTCATAAGAAGTATGACTACACAACTAGTGATCCTGACAAGGATCAAGACAAGGGGAAAGCCCCTGAAACTGGGAATGATAAAGAAGCAGAGGAGTTTGCAAAAACTCTTTTGGAGACCATGCAAGATATTTCCAAGGAGATCAGAGAGATTAGGGTAGACAGAATGAGGGGATCTCCTGGGAGATTTCAATTGGGAGAGAGCTCAGATATGTCTCACCATGGGATTGGTCAACCAGTGAATCCCCCACCAGCTCCACAAGCTTTAAAATGCTCCACTATGCCTACCTTCTTGGTTGTGGAGAATGAAGGACTACATGAGCAAGCTTCCCTTGAAGATTAATTTGTGGAGTATGATTCTCAGAGTCATAGATTCAAGGATCACTTGAGTTTCCAAGACTTTTGTCACCTCAAGGACAAAAGGAGAACAGGGTAGCAGTATAGAGATGGTGGTCTCTTTCATAGTAGACACCACACTATGGGCATATTATTTATGCCCAAGTTTGATGGATCCTCCTCTAGTTCTGCCAAGGCATGTGTAGAGAAGCTCGATATCTACTTCCAGATGAACAAGGTCCCTGAAACTGAAGCCATCAAGATTGTAGCGCCGCACTTTGAGGGAGAAGCACACAATTGGTGGTTCCATGGATTGTATACATTGGGACATATCAATGTGACTTCCTACTCTGAGTTTACTAGGAGAGATTTGACAGGAAGGATCCTGAAGCACCCTTCATAAGCCTTGCAAAGCTGAAGTAGTCAGGAGATGCAGAGACTTATATCTCTAAGTTTTTGAGATTATCAGTCATGGTCCTTGATCTATCTGTAGCCAGGAGGGTCTACATGTTCATTGATGGTCTAGAGGAACCCTTGCATGGGTTGGTTAAGTCTACCAAACCCATCACTTTGCATGATGCCATCGAGAGAGCTAGAGATCTCCAAGATGCCTTACCAAAAGCGAAGGCAACTTTCCAAAGGAAGTCCCCTCACTCCTCTAAGGGGAAGGAAGGAAAAGTTGCTCCTCCCAAGGAGAGATCTTTGAAGAAGCCTCTTGATATTGATCTTAGGAGGGAATTGAGGAAGAAGAAGTTGTGCTTCACTTTCCAAGAGTCATGGGTACTAGGACATAGGTGTGCTGCTAGAAGAGCACACTGCATAGAAGTCTTCTCTGATTTTGAGGAGGAAGATGATGATGAGGAACCTAGGAAGGGTCACAACGCTGATGATGACGAGGAAGAGCAAACACCCACCAGAGATGGGAAGGGGGCCTTTTCTCCAACCAGTGGGACTCTTTCCTCTTTGAGAGGAGTGCCTAAGTACATGACCCTAATAGTATAAGGTTTAGTTATGAATCAGAGAGTATCAATACTGATTGACAGTGGGGCAACCCACAACTTTATTGATGCTCACCTTGTGCAAAAGAGAGGAATCCCCACTGATACTTTTGAGGGATTTTTTGTTTTAGTTTCGAGATAGGACCATGCAGTGCATGCAATATGTTCCATCACTCTCTGTCACTATGGGATCCTACACCTTAGTGGATCACTTCTTTGTAGTGGACATACCAGACACCAACATCATCTTGGGTGTCCAATGGTTGATTAGCTTGGGGAAGGTTACCACTGATTGGAAAGCTTTGCAAATGGAATGGGTGGACTTGAAGAGTGGGAAACCAAAAAAAATTCAAGGCATGCACACTTATCCTTCACCTAATGTGTCCACGCAAACAACAGAGATGGATTTGCACAGTGGAAGAAGGGATCCCATAGTTCCTTCTCTCATGTTCATGAGGATGTTCAAGGGAAATTCTTATCTCAGGGAAAACCACCCGAAATACCATCAGATTCAGATCTTGTGGGAACATTTACACAAATTGCTACTCCAATTCTAGATCCAGGAAGGATTGGAGCAATGAGAGACCAAGTTACAACGTTGGGAGGCTTGGGGCAACCCAAGAATGAGGAAAATCTTCTTCCTGCTTCACTACCACCCTCTCCCTTTTCTGGATCTGCGCTGTGGGAAGATGGGAATGGGAGTATCAACCTTCCAACAAACCATTTTAGCATGGGTAATGTCAAAAGAGAAATCAGTAACATGACAAGCACTTCCATGGATGCATCAACAGCGTTGCCATTGTTGAGCAGTGTGGATATTTATTGGAAATCTCAACTGCTTATAGAGTATTCAAAATATCTCCACACATGTATGATACTAGATGGCATGCATCAAGAAGAGGGCTACTTGGTCCAAGGAGGGGTCGTCTATTATCATGGTAAGGTCTTTTTGGCTAGAGCTTCCAAGCTCAAGCAAAAGATCCTACAAGGAGCATATGAAGAATTCTTCCTCAACCATATGTGTTCAATGAAGATATATTCCCTGATCATGAATAGTTTTGATTGGGAAGGCATGAGAGAGGACTTACATCAGCACTTTCAAGAGTGCAATAGCTATGAAGGATTGAGGCAGCCAATGGACTCTTTGCAAGAGTCATTTCAGCCAGCTCTTCCTTTGCTTGAGAGGAAGGGAATGTTCATGCACAACTCCCTGTGTGTGAAGGACTATGATGGTAAAGGGTTTGATCATGGTAAATAAGTTGTATTTTCTAATCTATTACATTCCTTTGCCATGTTTTTGCAGGATGGGACTCCTAAATGGAGTGAGAGATCATATGGATCTCATAGTTTGTTGGGGGCCAATGAAAATTATGAACTTGGCCACTCCCTTGATGTGCAAAGGGAGATTCCTTTTCATGATGGGTGCTTCCCAAAGGCACCAAAATTATGTAACACCTTCGACCATGTTAAGGTGACTTATGCAGCAAAAGTGTGGTGGGAATGCCACTTACCACACCAGGATCTAATGAAGACAAGAGGTGCACTGCGCTGGCGTCTCATGTGGGATTTTGACCCACCTCCTCAAGATCAGATTTCAGTTTGCATCTATGTAGTCTTTCTTCCATACATTGATGATATAGTTGTATTGTTTATGGGGTTGTATGGACAGAGGATGGGCAGTGTGTATGTACCACATGGGTTGAAACTTCAACTTGTACTTCATGATACATGTTTTAGATGTAGCATTGCTCCACCCATGTTTATTTCTATTGAGTTTTTCACTCAGGAAGGGATGGAATATGCACATATTATGTTGGCCTTGGAGGAGAAATTCATGATGCTTTGGCTTGCTGAGCATTTGGGTTATGATGGAGGTTTGATCCTTGATGATGCCAACAAAGAAGGAGGAGAAGAACTATAGCTCTTACCCTATCAGTTGCTTGAGCACAAGCAACATTTTGGAGGGGAGGACTGTAATGTTCCTACTTAGCCTAAGTTAAGAGGAATATTCATTTTTGGTTTTATTTTCTATTGCATGAATAAATGAATAAAGGAGGAAATGTAAAACTCCTAAGTAGACTAAATAAATCAATGCCCATGTGAACACAGTTAAATCAGGGCCATGTAAATAATCACTTGCAGGTGTGAAAGGGGTTTGAGCTATGAGACTGGGTCAACCTTGACCAAATCCACAATGCTGTCTAGGTTCAATGCATCTCCTAAAGGGACATCGCAATTTTAGTAGGAGGCCCCTCATGTGAAAGGAGCTAACTCATCAAGGTGGTTTAGGGTTTGCAAAGGATCTCATCTTGTAAAAGGAGAGGGAAGGCAATAAGAGGAGGTTTTTGATTGATCATATTCTTGAGTATTTTGTCTGCTTAGACAAATAATATTCTCTGCTATTTCGTGGAGAATTGTTCTTGGAATTCCTATGCAAGGATTTCACCTCTTCCTTCGAGGATCCTTGGAGGAGTATTTGCTGAATTGGTTCACTATTAGGCTTGAGGCCAAGATCTAATTTAAATTTCAGCGCTGATCCATTGAGGGTTTTGATGCTCTTGAAAGCTGCAACAAGTGAGAATCTTGATCTGCAAAGATCTAGTGTATTTTGGGAGCCTCTTCTCATGGAGTGTGTATTTTAACCTCATGGAAGAGTGTCTCTTTTGTTTTTACTTCAGATCTACAATTTGGCAGTGGCTATCTATGTCATTTGAGCTACAGCGCTATCCCCATTGATGGACTACGTTATTCTGATATGAGGTTAGTTCTGGTGTTTTGATCACTGTTTTGATTAGAGATCTCTAGTGTTGGGATTTTCCTTCCACTTAGGTGATCCATGGATTAGCTTGCTGGTCCATGTTCTATTTAGATCTGATCCATTGTAATGAAATGTAATATTTAGAAATTACTGCAACATTTTACAGATTTGCAACTTGTATCTCAGATCTACTCTTATTTATGCATGATTTGGTCAAAACCCCAAGGGGATCTTGTAGAGAAAACTATGTAGTTTCCAGATCTGATGTAGATCTGATGTTTTGTCCACAAATTTGTCATATATTTGAGTTGTAATATGCAGCTGCTACAGATCCTAAAAATAAAGCTGTTGAGCCCTTTCTGCTTATATACATATGTTGCAGCTCTCTTTTCTGAAGATATATTTCTCTCTTGTCTCATGTAATCTACTGTATATTGAAAGGGCTTCACTTTACTTCTGATTTGCTGCTGTATATTGATTTAATGATTATATATGATGGCCTCCTACTTACATTATCAAATGTTGTGTTATTCTTGAAGCTGCTTGTTGTGCATAGCTGTTGCCCTCTTGTAGGGTGTTTTCCAGCTAGACTAGGTTGTGGGAGACTTGTTTACCACGCCTAGTTTGATTTGTTTTTGCTACCCTCTTGGATTTAGACTCTAGATTTGATGATCTAAGGAATCCAAGGGATGCAAATTCATTTCTATACATCAATCTCACAAGGAGTGCATTATTTTTCCAAGCCTGCTATGCAATCCCAATTTGGGAACATTACAGTGTCCCTGATAGTATTGAGCCGCTTCATATTACGAGACCCACTGTTGAGCCTATACCTCAGATGCCAAAGGAATCTACAAAGTGTACGATGATTAATCCAAATGCCAAGGCTGCCCAAAACTACTCTGGCACAAAGTCCTTGTGCCATGTCAGCTCTTGAGGTGCTCCAGTATTGTCCAGCTTAGTGAACTTCCCTCCTCGCTGCTATTGGGGCTGTTGTTCCAAAGCATTCTCTTATGATTACATTTGATATGTCTAATTTCAAAAAGAGACTCCCTCATCATATGGCTTTCCATATTAGATTGTTGTATCGAAAATGCAATATATTTTGAATGGTCATGGATGAGGGTGCTTCCACGTGTGTAATGTCTCTCACATGCTGGAAGGCAATATGATCTCCATCAGATATTCCTTTAGTTACTCTTCTGACTGCGTTTGATGGTCATTCTCACAGGCCGCATGGTATTGTCTCGGCTTTGCCCATCTGTGTTGGGGGAAAAACTGTTAAGATTGAGGTTGAGATAGTTGATGCAAGCTTGGACTATAACCTTCTGTTGGGGCAGAGCTGGATTTATGAGATGGATGCCATTGCATCCTCATTATTTCGCATTATTTGTTTCCCTTACGAAGGGAGGATTGTCACAGTTGACAAACTAGATTGTTCTCCTATAGACCCGAATGATTCTACTGACTCAACTATTCCTTTAGTGGATAATACCAAACTGCTTGTTGAGAATCTAGGGGTTGGAATGTATTCTTCTTTGATGGGTACTTTCAATTTTCCACCTCCTTCCATTCATATAAATGCAATTTCATCCTCCAAGGCTCCTATTCGAAGAGAGTTCTTTAGAACTCATTATTTTTCGGACCCTTGGACCTTACCTTCCCCTACCTCCACATTAGCAGAAGGTCAAGTGGGTGGAATGGCATTTCCTATGTCTGCAGCTGAGCCTTTTCTTATAGCTCTATTGTTTAATCTGCATAATCCACTCCAGTTTCTTTTTCATCAGAGGAATTGGATGGAGATGTGGCCTCAGGTTGGACTCTTAGTTCTTCTTCCGCCCAAGATTGCCTTAATACTACTCTTCCCTCTGAAGAGGCTATCCTGGAAGCTATGACTGGTATAGACAGACCGTGGGATGATTTGCATCATCGGTCTTACTTTTTACCATATTTGAGCGAAGTTGAATCAATTTTTCCTAATCCTCAGTCCTCTGGTCCTGTTCACCCAGTCCTGAACCCTTTAGCACTAGCACAGGTTTTTGCTGAAGGGAAAATGGCTGTGATTTTTCTGACTTTCCCGGTGAACATTTCCAGAAATACCAACATTATTGAGAATGTTTTCATCGGAGCTGAATGTTCCTTTGAAGAGGTTCAAATCTACACCGATCTCTTTTGAGACTTTAGGGATGTGTTCACTTGGTCTTATGAGGAAATTCCTGGTATAGATCCATCTATTGTCCAGCATGAGATCAAGTTATACAAAAATTCTAAGTCTGTAAGGCAAAAGCTTCATCCGGTCAACCCTAGGAAGGTAGCAGCTATCAAAGTCAAGGTAGAGAAGTTGCTCAAGGCGAGATTCATTTTCCCTGTTCCTTTGACAGAATGGGTTTCAAATCCATTCCCAGTGGACAAGAAACAAGGAACAATTCGTGTTTGCATTGATTTCAAAGACTTAAATAAAGCATGTGCTAAAGATAATTACCCCACACCTTTCATAGATCAGATCATTGATGAGTGTGCGGGCAATGAGATTTTCTCCTTCATGGACGGTTTTTCTGGATATAATCAAATTACTATTTATCTTGAAGATCATCATAAGATTGCATTTATTTGTCCCTGTGTACCTTTTCTTAAAAGAAGATTCTTTTCGGCCTTAAAAATGTTGGAGCTACTTTTCAGCAAGCCATGTCATATGCCTTCCACAACATCAAACATATTATTGAGGCATACTTGGATGATTAGGTGCTCATTCTCGCAAGAGAATCGATCATCCTTCTCACCTCCGTCAAGTATTTCAAAGATGTCGGTTTTACAAGATTAGGTTGAATCTGATCAAGTGTGTTTTCGCAGTCACATCCGGTCGGTTGTTGGGATTTATTTTTTCTACAGAAGGGATTCGAGTAGATCCCTTCAAGGTTGAGGCAATACTTCTATTGCCTCCCCCGTTGTCTATTCGTCAACTTCAAAGTCTTCAAGGAAAAGCTAATTTTCTGTGGAGATTTATCGTAAATTATGCTGAGATTACAAAATGATTTATGAGATTATTGAAGAAAGGAGTCCTATTTTTGTGGGATGACTTTGCTCAATGCTCATTCGATGCTTTGAAAAAAGCATTGATCTCTGCTCCTATACTGAGTCCACCTGATTATAATAGGGATTTCCTCTTGTATCTTGTAGTAGCAGAATCTACTATTGGTATGGTTCTGGTTCAGGAGGATGATGCTCATTAGGGGAATTTTGAGGTCTAAAATGGGCCTCCTAAGGAAATTATAAAATAATAGTGGATATAATAAAATAAGATTTGATTACATCATTAAATTTTAGAGGGAAAAAAAGAAAAACTATTTTTTCAACTCGTATTTTCAACTTATCTCCCTATGGGTTTACTCAAATTTCGAGAGGAAACACTCGTTGCATGCAGAATTTGATTTCCCATCCAAGGAGTACCCATGTTGCATACTTTTGAATGACACTGCTACACTAAAAATGAGAAATACATGAAAAACATGATTGTAAACACGTTTTTTCATGTATTTCTCATTTTTCGTGTAGCAGGGTCCATCAAAAGTATGCAACATGGGTACTCCTTGGATGAGGAATTAAATTTTGCATCCAACGAGTACTCCCTCTCGAAATTTGAGTAAAAACTTAGAGAGATAAGTTGAAAATACGAGTTGAAAAATAGTTTTATTATTTTATTATTTTTTATTATTTTTACTTTTTTACTCCAAAAATGGTGAATCATCCCCCATGGTTGACATCATCATCTTGAATCCTATTGGTTCTAATAAAGTTTATTTTTGTTCTACATTTTTCTTAAGAGGCCCATTTTAGACCTCAAAATTCCCCTAATGCTTTCAGAGCATGTTATATACTACCTTAGTCGAGGCTTGGTAGGACCTGAACTCCGGTATTCTCCGATACAGAAGCTTGCTTTAGCAGTTATTCATGTTGTTCAGTGGCTTAGACATTATATTCTCCTTTGAAAAACATATGTTTTGGCAGCAGTCAATCCATTTCAGTTTGTTCTCAGCAGGCAAGTGATTGGGGGCAAATACAATAGATGGATTGTGATTTTGCAGGAATTTGATCTTGAGTTTATGTTTGCCAAGTCCAAGTAATAATTAGTTTTTACATAATTAATTTCTAAGTTTCCCTGTGGAGAGGAGATAGTTTATGATGAATCCTTTCTAAATGAACATCTTTTTCTCATTTCTTTACAGGATCCTTGGTATGGGGATCTCATAGTATATCTTCGGACTACGAAGTTTCCCTCGATTTTTTCAAAAGATGAGCATCGTGAGTTACATCACTTAGCTAAACATTATTTAATCATCGGTGACACTTTATACCATCGCGGGGTCGATTCGATCCTTAGACGATGCTTAACGCTCGAAGAAGCTGAGGTGGTTTTGAATGATTTCCATAGTGGAGCTTTTGGTGGTCATTTATCTGGGCTTGCTACAGCCCAAAAAATCTTGCGTGCCAGATACTTTTTGCCTTCAATTTTCAAAGATTGTATGGAGTCAGTCAAACGGTGTCATCCATGTCAAGTGTATACTCGAAAGATGCATGCTCATCCAGCTCAATTCTTCCCTGTTGTCACTGTTGGTCCCTTTACAAATTGGGGTATGAATTATACTACTTGTAACCCACCTTCGGCTAAAGGTCACAAGTACATTATTGTAGCAGTAGACTACTTCACGAAGTGGGTCAAGGCTATGCCCACTTTTGGGAATGACGGTGAGACAACAACTCTTTTTCTCTTCAATCAGGTAATTTCTCATTTTGGTATTCCCAAAGAGATTGTCACTAATCATGGCAGTCACTTTCAAAACAACATGATGGCTGAATTGGCTCTAAAATTGGGTTTCCGGCAGGAGCATTCATCTCCATATTATCCTTAGGCCAATGGGCGAGTGGAAGCCATGAACAAATCCTTGAATAAAATTATTCAACGGACAATTGATAAAGCTCGATCCAATTGGCACATTATGTTGTATCCTGCACTTTGGGCATACCAGATGTTAGTGAAAACTGCAACTGGTTTTACTCCGTTGGTAGAGCCTTCCTTTACATGGGCTTCCTAGTTAGTTCCTCGCTAGCACTTTTTTCCCATGCTGTACTTTATGTAGGCTCAGGAGTCCTCTTTGGTCCCGCCATGACTTATGCATTGAATCTTCATTCTTCTTCTTCTTCACTATGATTTTTTTTTTAAATTTTTAAATTTAAAATTTTTATTTATTTATTTAATTTTTTATTTTTTATTTTTTATTTTTTATTATTATTTTTTATTTTTTTTCTAGTTATTACCCTAGAGGCTCCCTGGTGTTGTTAAGTTGTATCACTGCATTGCATATTGGCTACTTGTTTATCTTAGCCTTCCGTTGGCTTCATTTTGACTCGATGTTTAAGCCATATTTTGACCATGACTCTCTGTACAAGTTAACCATGCAAGTAATTAGATATCGCGACTTGACACCCTTTTACCCATGGATGGAACACTCCTTTGAGTATCACTTACCAGTTTCTGCCACCTTGCATTGAGCATAGGTTTGTTCCTAGGAACTAGTGCATCTGTTTCCTGATACTCGTTCTATCCATTGTACTATAGCATTCTTTTATTCTTTTTCAATCTTATTATATGAAAAAGACAAAAAAATCAAATATATAAAAAAAGTGCGATAATGGGATATCACTTCATATTTTGATGGCAATTACAGTGTCAGTTTGTCACCCTTGAAGATAGCACACAGAGCTATGTCTTTCCTTCATTTGGGATGGTTTTAGTTTTGACATAGGAGAAGTCATAACCTTGTTTCATTAGTCAGTTCTCCCCCGGTTGGTTATCTCTTCCAATCATATGGAGAGTATTTTTTTGCCTCCTCCATAACAAACTTATACAGAGTTATTATTTGCTGCCGTAGTCAAACATGAGTCGTGCTTTTGTTCAAGGGAAGTTTAACCTGAGTCGGCCATTCTGCGGTGTCTCTTGACTTATTTTTCAGTCGGCCTTCCTGGTCTTGTCAGTATCTTGTTCTATCACATCAGATGTTTGGTCCTTTGCTTGTGCTGGTTTGAGAAGCTCTCCATTGACTTATTTCTGGCAAGTTTCTCTATTATCGACTACGACATATTGCTCTGAGAGAAAACCTAGAACCACACCTTGGCCCTATTTACATCATTGATAGGTGACCTTGTGCTCAACATTTGATCATCACTATGGGTCTTTGACTGAGTGATTTCTCTTGTGTTCAACATAAACATACATTATCACACTTGGGATTCGTGCAATACCTTGATTTCCATTTGACCCTATTGGTGGATATATCGCCTCTTTCTCAACTCTCAATATTAGTTGATTCAGAGGGTTTCTACTATGCACTAGCTTCATCTTGTGCATGTCGAAAACGTACTTCGGGTTGGTTCCTTCACTCTACTTCGTCCGATTCCTTCCAAATATTGTCCTGTGGGTTACACTCACGCTGGACTGATGTGGGATGCCTTAATGCCTTCCTTCCAGCAGATATTTTCCCATCGATTTCGAATCATTGCTCTGGGAATAAGGTCTAGAGTCTTTTTGTCAGTACCTTAGGGTTTGTAGTCATCAGTGGTAGACTCTTCACTGTCGACAATGAGGATACATCATTTCCTCCTGATTGATAGATTCTTATGAGTGTTCAACTTCAACTCATTCATTCGCACTTGTTAGATTGTACTAGGGCACCTTGACACTCCTTATCATTATCGGTGGGATGTCTCACATTTTTTAACGGTATCCATTAATCACTGGTAATCAAACTATTTCTCACATGGTAAACTTCAGCTCATTTATTCCCATTGTGAAGAATTGTGCCATAGTGATCTGTGAAGACCTCGGGTGTGCCTCAACATGATTCGGTTCACTTTGACAGTTCATCCAGTTTTCTGCCAGTGATGTTGTCAACCCTTATATGTTGCAGTTTCAGTACAACAACATCTTATATGTTGACTCCTGAGTTGTGTGATTGTACCATGTGTTCCAACCCTTATGATTTGGTACCTAGAGATTCAATTCTTACTCGTGTGATCAGATATCTATTGCAACATCATTGATCAGTCTTATATATGTGATACTTGGACTTGATTTTGACTTGTACTTTTGGGCAGTGATAAGATGATTCACTATGTACTTTATAGTTCCGTTATACTTGTATACATGTTGGATCCGCTCTGTACTTCATATGTGGACATGATTTTATTTCACTGAGCATGGGTGTGCCCGCCTCAGACATGAGCTATTTCTCTGATCTATTTCATTGGCTTTTGGCAGGCTAAAATCTAGTGAAGTTCTCTCTCGTCTTTACAAGGTTCTTTTTATGCACATAATATATTTCGGCCATCATGTACCCCTTATGACCTCATATATTAAGGGGCATCTGTTATAGCATCATTTTCCACTTTCATATGCTTGATGATGGATGTTTTGGCCTTGGGCACCCCTTCCCCTCATACTTGAACACCTTCACAAAAAACAGTATCTTAAAACCCATACGCGACTTTGACTAGGATTTTCCACATATATATGCAACTCCATTCATACTTATCCGTGTATACCTTTTTAATCATTAAAAAATATATAATATTCCCTATTTTCAAGGCAGGGTTGATGGTTATTCCCGTAATTCAACCACCCTAGCCCGTGGCTTAACTGTTTCCAACTGCTAAAACCAATTTGGAGGAGTGTAAAAGACCCTCATGTGTATGGCCTAATGGAGAGAAGATTATAGATATTATACTTTTTTGGATCCCTATTTCAAGTATGATATTCCCGTGCCTCCTGCACTTCCCAGATATATTCAGGAAACCCTTGTTTCCTTGAGATGCTCATCATCCTATATGACATCTAGTGTGCACCCATCTTGGAAGAATTCTTGTGAGGCAAGGGCTGGGCGGATCCAAAGGATGGTATGCTCGAAGGCCGTGGAAGGATTCAGGTGATCTCTCTGCATTTCTATTACTGTACGTGCCATTTATAATAAGAAGAAACATCTTTTTCTCGATGTTCACATGTTTATATCTCTTTATATATGTGTAATAATCATTAATTGAATGTTTAATATTGTTCTTATGATTTTATGCATGAGTTATGCTGACATTTAGGGACTAAATGTGCTGTACAACTAGAGTTTCATGTTCTTTCTTTCTTGATTTTCAGGTTACAAAGCACGAAGGGTTGCTAGGGGTTTGCACTCTGCGAGATCTACATCAAACATTGGAATTTCGGGTAAGTTTCGTGTTGGAAAAAATACTGAGAGGGGGGGGGGGTGAATCATTATTTAGTGCAGACTGAAAACTTTTACTTTTCTTTCTCTAAAACCCATACACTACTTTAATGAACCCAAGTCGCGTATACACGCGGATATCCTGAATGAAACTTGCGTATTACCAGAGATCTCATTATGCAGATAATTCTTTACTTAGATCATTGCATCATTCATTCATTAGATGTTTAGTAAGTAGTAAACATGTGTAGTAAGAATAGAATAAATCATCACACATAAGCAACACACATGGACACCAAGATTTAAGGTGGAAACCCAATTAGGGAGAAAACCACCACTGCCGTCGTATCTGTCTTCAATATTTATTATAAAGAAAACTTCTTACAACCATGTACTGGCGCAGACTCATACCAGCAAGCAGGTACCCACCTGCAGAAGGCTGCAACCTTCTCTCATTTACCAGCCTCTCCTGGAAGGGAGCCACTACCCCCTGCTCTCGTTTACCAACCTCTCCTAGAAGGGAGCTACTACCCCCTGCTCTCGTTTACCAGCTACCACTGGAAGGGAGCTACAACCCCCTCACTGAAGGCTTCGACCCTCAGCACCACCATGGACCACGTTTCATCAATTTTCATACTGGATCCAACAACTTCCATACAACACAACTTGTAGGCCACTTTTCATCATATTTTCAGACTGGACCCACTCCACACATTTAAGCTCAACATTCATCAAACTGAAACTTACAACCCCATCAAATCATTCATTGAATCATCAACCAATCAACCAACAACTTGATCTTCAATTAACATAATTAGCAGCATATTCATCATTCAAACAACCCAGTTATGTATGAATACATCATCGATAGATAGCAGTAAGACAGCAAAATAGATCAGGCATTTCATTCCACTTACTTTATCAAACCATAGATTCCATACGCGCTTTTACTTCACTGAACCTACGTATGTACGTGCTTTCATGCACACCAACCCGCATATAATTCTGTGTATTCATCAGAAAACCCTAACTTCCCATACACGCTTTTATTGAATAAGAGCCACGTATACACACACTTTTACTGAAGCGAACCTGCGTATACATCTGTAACTTTTCAGGACAGGGTAGCTCTTTAGATCAGATAAACAACTCAGATTTCATCCTTTACTTCAGAAAGTATTTCGCCTCATCTCAGATTTAAACATTCCATAAACAGATCTAGAAAATACATATACATTTCAGATCTAAAGATCCCTCTTCATCATTTTCTTCATAGGTGCATTAGTAATTCAGATCAATCAATTCATTCCATGTAGATATACTTTAGAGTGAAGTATTCATTCAATACCCAGACTTGCGCCCCTTGCACTATGATTTTCTTCTCCTTATATAGATTTATCTTTTACCAATACCATGAGCCAAAACCACACACTTCCAATGTTATTCTTGGACGGGATCAAATAGATAATCCAACGCTCAATACTATGGGCCAATACCATGGTAATGCCCCTTGGTATTCTAATTTTGGAGCGCAAAAGGGCATACGCGACTTGGCACATACTTTCCCGCGTGCATATGCTACTTATCCTTTACAAACCCGCGTATGCTTTGTAGCATAACTTATTTATCATTATTCTGGCACTTTCTGAATTCCTTTGTTTTGATACTTCTGAACTGATCTGTAGATACATCATATTTACATTATTAACAACTCATCAAGTTAGTTTCCATCAAGAACAACTTCATTAAGCAGGTTCCATCAAAGTCAACACATTGTATCACATTGCCAACAATCTCCCCCTTAACTCATCAAGTAGGTTGTCATCAACTTTATCAAGTAGGTTGCCATCAAGGACAACACTCTGCATCATATTGCCAACAATCTTATTTCATCAAGTAGGTTACCATCAACTTCATCAAGTAGGTTGCCATCAAGGACAACACATGCCAACAATCTCCCCCTTTGGACTTGATGGCAATTATGATGGTGTTTGATCACCACAACAGATAGATACATTGATTATAACCATTATGCAAAACACCATGATACTCTCCCCTTATGCAAACACCATGATACTCTCCCCCTTTGACATGAAGGGCAAAGGGCAGATCAAAACCAAAACAAGGTTTTTCTTCTCATGTAGAAAGAAGAGCTCTGTAGATCTGATGTGCACTGAAGTTACCATGCTCCCCCTGAGTTCATGCTGAATCTTCAAACATATTTTTCAATGAAGTACATGACTGTATGACCTTTCTTATCACCAAGGACTCATACTTACATAAAGGATCCAACCAAGCGGATTTACATATATGACTCAAGTACCCAACCAAGTGGGTTTACACATTTTGACTCAACTACCCAACCAAGTGGGTTTACAAATTTGATCAAGTCCTTACATGACAGAATATTACAATTTTACATCATAGGTCTCAACATGACCTTTTCATCAAAATACAAATATGACTTTTTATACTCAAGACCAAAAAGACCTTAAGAGAGAGATCATATTTTCAGAATCATCATAATGCCAAAAATGCATCTTTTCCACATGACCAATGCTCCCCCTTAGCTTGTGCATCCTGAACACTTTCAATAGCAAATCATCAAGGCATCTTCATCAAATATCAGAGAATGAAACAGACATATGAGAGCTGAAACATCACCAGAGATACCAAACAGCACTATAGCTGTGCTGAAGAATGCTGACCCAGAAAAATTCTGCCAACAGCCACCAATACGCGGTTTTTTGTGTATAAAATCGCGTATATACGCGACTGTCTTTCAGGAAACCCGCGTATCCAATTTTAATCTTCTGATTTTAAGTAGATCTAATCTTGTACATGGCAGAGACAACTCCCAGCTTCCGTTTGAGATATTCGAATGCTTCCCTGGGATATATGAGAGAAGAAATATAGGACAATGTAGCTATGTTTTCAAGAGTCATCCAACATTTGTAGCATAAGTGTATCAGTAACCAGGCCTTCAGACAAAAAATTCTTCCCAATAGGAATTATCATACCAGAACAACTTCTTCAATAGACAATATGTGTCAAGCAATCATCCATGTGATCTATTATCACCAAGATCTTCAAGATTTATCATGATGTAACATGTGTAGGAAAAAGGTCTCAACTGTGACAAAAATCATCAGCAACAAATTCTGCATGATCTATCCTTATCTTTGAATAATAAGACTTCTAACTCATCCATGTGTGAAAACAAAAGATACTCTTCAGCAAAAAGCAAACAGGGCTCATCCATAATCTCATCATAAGAAACTATGTATCATGTCATCATCATGAGAACTAAGGAATAAGCAGATACAATGCCAACAATGTAATCATTAGTAGTTAGACTGATGCTTCTCCTGAACTTATGTTCCTGATCTTTAGCTATCTTACTGTTTTTCTTAACAGAAAAGCATACACTTCTATCTTCAGCATAACTCGCGTGTATACGCAGCTTTATTTCACTAAACCCGTGTATGGAAAGTGAAACACTGAAAATTTCCACAACTTCATCTCCCCCTGAATTTCTACCACCTGTACCTGTCTTTTCTTGTCACATCAGATGCACTGTCAGAAATAAACACAACCAGAATTACCAAACCAACCATGGGAATCATCATACATTGCTCCCCCTGTGATGATACATTACTAATACCTATAATGTATCTCACATTATTCTTGTAGTCCTTATGATAAGTAAGCTTTAGAAGCAGATGACTGCAGTAGGGTCAATATTCCTTACGTTTTTGACTGGTCCTCCTTATTTTTCCAGCTTTTCTTGAAATTTCTTTTAGTGTGCTGAAAATTCTTCAATTTCTCAGATCTGTTCATCCTGCATTATTTTTCTACATGTCCATACTTGTTACAAGCATAACATCTTGCGTGACCAGAAAAGTAAGCATAAGGATCATAATGTGTTGTTCTATTCTTCCTTCTATTGCAATCAACTGCTTTATGACCATACTTGCTGCATGAAAAACAATATCCCTTGAAGAAACCAGAGTACCTTTTTGTGTAGAATCTGTTTGTTTGTGACTGAAACAATCTGCTTCTGCAATTGGCTGCAACATGCCCATAATTATGACATTTAAAGCATTCAACATTATTGATCAAAGGAGGGAATGATTTCTTTTGAGAGTTCAAGATTGTCGGTTGACCTTTTGTTTCTTTCAACACTTCAGGTTTTGCATTGATATCCTTTGAATCTTTAGCACTTCCTTGTGAACTAGATTCTCCTTTAACAGTTTCATGAAAACCAAGACCAAATTTAACAGAGGGAGACCTTTGAATACTAAGAATATTATCTAGAATCTTAGTACTATCTTGAAACCTCAAGAGTTTATCCTTTTCTTCTAATTTACCTTTTAAAAGGTTTCTCACCCTCCAATATTTGGCATTGTTGCTTCATACATTCTTCAACCCTTTTTACTTCTTCTACTTGATCATTCAATTTCAAAATCTCTTCTTTCAACCCATTTTCTTGTTCTTTGAAATTTTACACAGCCAAAATATCTTCCATTTCTTCTTATTTGATGCCAGTCTGCTTTTCGGAGATGATTTCTTCTTTAAATTTATTCATTCTTCTTATTTGATTTTTCTGAGATTTGTATTGAGAAAGATTTCTGCTAGAATCTTCTACTTTTGATAGGTTTCTTTAACTTTGCGGAGCTTTGAAACATTTCTATCTTGTTCTTTCATTCTAGAGGAATGTCTTCTTGAGATATATTCTCTCTCATTAAATGATCTTTGTTGATCTTCAACTTTACTCTTGAGAGCTTCTTCTAGATCCATAACACTATTTTCACCATTGCATGCATAAGAAGGTGAATCACAAGAACAACAATCAATACATTTCATCTTCTTCATTTTCCACTGCACACATGTTTTAAGATATACTTTGAGTAGCCTTATTCTTTTGCTTCCTTCCCATTGTGATGGAGCTCCTTCAAGCGATCAGGATCCTTCAGAAGGACCTGCTCTGATACCAATTGTTGGGAAAAATATTGAGAGGGGGGGGGGGGGTGAATCAATATTTAGTGTAGACTAAATTTTTTTTACTTTTCTTTCTCTAAAACCCATACGCTACTTTAATGAACCAAAGTTGCATATACACGGGGATATCCTTAATGAAACTTGAGTATTACCAGAGGTCTCATTATGCAGATAATTCTTTACTTAGATCATTGCATCATTCATTCATTAGATGTTCAGTAGCGATAACATGTCTTGATAGAACATAAGAACATAGTAATCCATCACACAAACAACACACATGAACACAAGTTTAAGGTGGAAACCCAATTTGAGAAAAGCTACCTGCCCGAGTCATATCTATCTTCAATATTTATTATAAAGAAAAACTATTTGTATGTCTTGGCTGGACTCATGCAGTACATGGGCATACACACAGAGGTTACAACCTCATTTTCTTCCTCTCTGGAAGAGCCAGTAATCTTGCTCTCGTTCAACAACCTCTCTTGGAAGAGCTACTACCCCACATACTGCGTTTCTGACTCTCATGGAGAGAACTACTACCCCACAACTCTCGTTTACCGGCCCCTTCACGGAAGGAGCTACTACCCCTACTCTCATTTACTAGCTACCCTTTGGAAAGAGGCTACAACCCCCTCAGCGAAGGCTTCGACCCTGTACCACCATGGACACGTTTCTGTAATTTTCACTCTTGGATTGCTTGACTTCCATACAACACAACTTGTAGGCCACTTTTCATCATATTTTCAGACTGGACCCACTCCACACATTTAAGCTCAACATTCATCAAACTGAAACTTACAACCCCATCAAATCATTCATTGAATCATCAACCAATCAACCAACAACTTGATCTTCAATTACCATAATTAGCAGCATATTCATCATTCAAACAACCCAGTTCTGTATGAATACATCATCGATAGATAGCAGTAAGACAGCAAAACAGATCAGGCATTTCATTCCACTTACTTCAGCAAACCCTAGATTCCATACACACTTTTACTTCACTGAACCTGCGTATGTACGCGCTTTCATGCACACCAAACCGCATATAATTCTGTGTATTCATCAGAAAACCCTAACTTCCCATACACGCTTTTATTGAATAAGAGCCGCGTATACACGCGCTTTTACTGAAGCGAACCTGCATATACATCTGTAACTTTTCAGGACAGGGCAGCTCTTCAGATCAGATAAACAACTCAGATTTCATCCCTTACTTCAGAAAGTATTTCGCCTCATTTCAGATTTAAACATTCCATAAACATATCTAGAAAATACATATACATTTCAGATCTAAAGATCCCTCTTCATCATTTTCTTCATAGGTGCATTAGTAATTCAGATCAATCAATTCATTCCATGCAAATATACTTCAGAGTGAAGTATTCATTCAATACCCAGACTTGCGCCCCTTGCACTATGATTTTCTTCTCCTTATATAGATTTATCTTTTACCAATACCATGAGCCAAAACCACACACTTCCAATGGTATTCTTGGATGAGATAAAATAGATAATCCAGCGCTCAATACTATGGGCCAATACCATGGTAATGCCCCTTGGTATTCTAATTTTGGAGCGCAAAAGGGCATACGTGACTTGGCACGTACTTTCCCGCGTGAATACGCTACTTATCTTTTACAAACCCGTGTATGCTTTGTAGCATAACTTATTTATCATTATTCTGGCACTTTCTGAATTCCTTTCTTCTGCTACTTCTGAACTGATCTGTAGATACATCAGATTTACATTATTAACAACTCATCAAGTCGGTTTCCATCAAGAACAACTTCATTAAGCAGGTTCCATCAAAGTCAACACGTTTTATCACATTGCCAACAATCTCCCCCTTAACTCATCAAGTAGGTTGTCATCAAATTTACCAAGTAGGTTGCCATCAAGGACAACACTCTGCATCATATTGCCAACAATCTTATTTCATCAAGTAGGTTACCATCAACTTCATCAAGTAGGTTGCCATCAAGGACAACACATGCCAACATTTCAAAACTTGCTATATCTAGTTTTCAGTATGAAGGATAGGTTAAGTGAGTCCTTCTTGAATCGTATGCCCTTGATCTGTGAAGGTTTCCGACCCAAAAACCTTTAGGGTATTATATCCCGAAACAGGGATGAACTAGGTACTGCAAGAGAAATTAGGGGACATTCAACTCCATTCCACAACATAGACAGTGGTCTCCTGCAAAAGAAGGCACAACCACATAAACTTGGCAATAAAACATTAGTGGAGTCGCCAATCCTGTTATAGTGTGTTTGGTGCACGTGTGTACGAAACCACGCCAACTTAAGGGGTGTGTTTTACCCTGTTAAGCTATTGGTAACATGCAGAAATAAGTGATGTCAATAATCATACTATATAGAGGAAAAATCATGAATATGTAAAATAAGAACTAAACTAAAAATAAACATAAATAAACAGAAGCTCTAAATGAGTCAAATGACAACAATAATTCAAATGATGGCTCTAGGCCCCTCTTATTGACCGTTGGTAGTAAGAAGAGTGAAAATTTACCCTCTTGCCAAAGGGCCCCTAGACAATGGTTCTAGGTCTTGATGCAAGGATGTTTTTATCCCAAGCTTGCCTCAAATGCAGTCTCCCTCTCTCTCTACTGTGTTGGACTGAAATTGTTGGGTGGCCAACAATTGAGTCCCCTCTATCTTCAGCTCCGGGTCACACACTGTTGGTATTGGTTTGGAAATTCTGGCCAACATAACAATGTGATCACCGATTCTTCATAGCATGGTGGTCTTATATAGGGGATTTCAAATCCTCCCTTCCCTCTCTTGGTACATGGAGGATGGTGACCCAAGAGAGGGGTATGATTCCTTTGTGTGCTCCAAATATTCCATTGTGTGCTCACATAGTGTCTAAGGAGGCATTGGTGGATGTCCTTAGGCGACTAAAAGTAAGGAATCACTTGTCCTTTGCTTTATGTGGTCCCAGATAGTGACATTTCACCACTCTCAGGAATGCATGCATATCAGGGAAAAAGGCACACAGAAGGTGCTCTTCACGAAGGATTATGCACACAAATAGCATTTAGGACTAGTTCAAATTTGATTTTCTTCAGACCTTAGATATTTTTTCCAAATTTTGTAATGTATTCTAGCCCTGTAAATCCTTTGGCTTGACATTAATTAATGTCATCTTCTGTTGTACTATTTCCATTGTTAACAGGGATGATAACTATTAGTTGTATAATTAGAAAATTATATAGTTCAGTTATAGAGTCATGTGGAGGCCAAGGATGCATTGCACAATCAATTAAAAGGAATTTCCTATTTAATAGGGTGAAAATTCCTCCAGAAATGCGTGAGAAAGGCAGGCTGAGCAGAGGATGAGAATTGGTTAAGTAATTGACTGATTTTTCCTAGATCAGAGTGAAACAGTTGGAAGAGTGCATGAGTTTATCTGAGAGAGAAAATCCTTGTATTGTTCCATGATCTTGGTTTTATACAATATACAAATAGAAGGGTTATATCTAGTGTGATTTCCCCAGATACATCTTGTGTTGTGCGGTTGATTATCTCTTTCTCTTACTTGTTATGTGATTTTGCGATCGCGTTTTGTTTCTAGAAATGGTAGAAGGATTCAATATATTGTTTTAGTACATTATAAGATCAGTCTGAATCCCATTATTATATTTTCTACATGGTATCAGAGCACCAGGAATCACAATAAGAAGATAAGAAGAGAGCTTGTTTTTTGATGAGGTTCGAATTTGCAAATTTATTCTTCAGGATTGAACAAAAGATCAAGATGTATTTCAATGGCTTGAGACTCGAATATGCACTTGAGGGAAATTCAAATGATATTGCATGGAAGGATAGGATGGAGGTAGTGCTTGAGGACAAAAGACTAAAGTCTTTCGTAGATACTAATTTCCCGTAGCCCATAGCAGTAGATGCTCAACTTCTTGATGCATGGAAGAAGAGTGTAGCAAATATGAGAAGGATCTTGTTAGAGGGAGTTCAATATCATATTGTTTTGAGTCTCCACAGGAAGGCGACTGCATATGATATGTGGAAAGCCTTGACAAATATATATCATAATAGTAGCAACCACAAGAAGCTTCCACTGAAAGGAAAGCATAGGAAGATCAAAATGGAGAAGGGCGACACGATTCAAAAATACTTGACAAAGTTCACTCAGTGTCAATATGAACTTGGATGTGTGGGGATAACTGTTACCTAGGATGATTTCGTGATTCTAGCTCTTCTAGGCCTTCCCAAGAGCAGGCATAGCTACTGGGACTCTGTGAATGGGAGGGAGAAGCTACTAGATTGGGAGCTACTGTGGTCTAATTTGACAAAAGAAGAAATTAATTGGAGCACCATAGATGGATCCTCATCAAAGAATCGTGATGCAAAGAACTATGCCTTGGCTAGAAAGGAGAATAAAGGAAAAGGGAAGGCATCCCATTCCAAATTTGAGTCCGGGAAGTCAAGAAAGAAGTGAGACTTGTCAAAGGTAAAATGTTTCAACTGTCATGAGCATGGACACTGTTATCACCAAAATGGAACTAATTTGGCTGTTCAACAGTAAATTTGATGTAACTATTTCAAACCACTTGGGGTTGGAGGTTAGCCCTTCCAACTAGAGAGGGCTCTCTCAAGAAAAATGTAAGATATTCGAGAAATAATATTATAATGAAGATGGATAAATATTATATGTTTTTAGATTATTTTGGTAGGTGGAATATGAGTGAGGGATACCATTGGGCATGGAGTCAACTAATGGACTTCAATTAGAAAAAAATTCAATTCATGGAAGCCGAGGCAATTAAGCTTACAAAACAACTTTTTTTTTCAGCAAAAACATAGTACATGAAGGAAGTTGGAGAATAAAATATGAATTACAAGTAATCATGATACTATGAAGATGATAAAAATATATAAAATAGAAAGAAAAAAACATATAAGCTCCAAAATAATCTCAGGTCTGAAAGACAACTGCTGCAACTGTGTATTAGCTTGATAGAAAAAAATTACATAATAGCCTTCTCATGACCTTCCAACCCTTTCAAACTACAAAACTCCCTCATTTATAGAGTGAGGTCTCATAAAAATGGTTTTCCACTTTTATAGCTTCGAATTCCTACCTAAGAGACCTATTTCAAATATGATTACATCACTTGGAGACTTCCTGGGGGTATTTTTTGTTTAGCAGAGTTTGAATACAAAAATGACTCTTATTTAATTATAGCTCAACAAATCCCTTTAATAACCCTTATAAACTGTATTTAACTAATTTTTTGAGTTTACTATAATGCTTATGTGTCATCATGCCACGTGGATGCTGAGCTGGACCTCTTCAAAGTCGAATTTTAAAATTTTTACACAAATCTAGCCAGTGAAAATTCTAAACAATAGGCCTCAATGATGAGTGCCTAATTTCCAAACGTTGATGGATTTGTAAAAAAAGAGAGAGGTTTTCATAAATGAGATTGTTTTGAAGAAAAATGTCATTTATATTTCCAAAATTAATTTTCATTTGGTCAGAAATTAAACTTGAAGTTGACTGCTAAAAAAATCATGTACAAGAAATTTCGTAGCACTCATTTTGTAGTAAACTCAAAAATACACCTTTTGCATAAAATATGACCTTTATGACTTTTGGAGGGTATTCCTTGGGACTAATGAGGTAAAAACATGCTCTAATCCACCTATTTTTTGAAATTTTTGCATAAATTTTGCCTCAAACAAACCTACTGCTAGTTCGTAGTGAAAACTCAACCTCAAGCATGGAGCTCGCTACGAACTTGCATAATTTCAAAAATTTCTGCAATTTTTTCTTCCTAACCCCAAATGAAGCCTTGTATATGCCTTGCTATGATATATTAAGACAAAATTTTGTTAAAAAGGCATGACTTACCATCCTTCATGGAGTAGTAGGCTCATCCTCCATCATAATCATCTCTAGACATTTTTTCTTCAACTTTGCTTGCACCATTTCCATTGAACCAAACTGACATGTTGATGTGTTGGCCAACTGATACACTGGTATTAAGACTTGTAAACTTGAGTTGAGATGGTGATCTGTCCAATTGATGAGTTGGCATGCTTTGTTGAATTGCTGAGTTGTCATCCACATGGAGTTAGACTATTGAGCTGCCCCCTTAAAAAAATGGCCCAATGATATTCTTGATATCATTTAATGACTCAACTACCTCCTTTAATGCGCTGAATGCTCCCAAAAGACAAAAATATCATAATGCTGGAAAAATAGAGGATTAGGCAGTTTCGTAGCGAATTATGACCAGTTTACATTGAATTCATTGCAGAATTTGGTAGAAGTGCCAGATTTACATGAAATGACCAATTTATCTTATGCATGAGATATTTTTGGGATTTTTATTTGACATTAACACCTATCACCTTAATGATGACATTTAATACCCCCACATATGTACATTTTTGAAAATTTAAAAATTCAAAAGACCCTATTCAACCCTAAGTGACTCAACCTAATTAACTTAAGACCAACCAAATTGTTATCATGGATAACAGACACTATGCAACAAATTTTCCACAAAATAGGAAAAAAAGAAGGCCTCGGGAGGAGAAACAGGTGAAGAATTGGTTTCATAGTTCGATTTGGATTTCACCCTCATCGTATGGATGGTGTCATGGGTTCTATGTGGTACTTGGATAGTGGATCTTCCTTCCATATGACCCGAAACAAATAATTCTTCAGTAGCTTGGAGGATAAGGATCTTTAGATGCACATCAAGATGGGTGACGACAAGAGGTATAACACTACTGGTGTAGGTACAATTACCTTTCAGAAGGGGTTAGGTAATCCACTCACATTAAAATATTTCATGTATGTTCTTGGTTTATAGAAGAATTTGGTTTTTGTTTCTATTTTCGAAGATCGTGGCTATGATGTGATATTTAGTGAAGGAAAGACGTTCCTTTGTCACAAATCCACGGGACAGCTGAAAAATATTGCAGTTCGAGTAAATAATCTCAATAAAATTTATGTAGAGGAATGTGAAACACTGATTAGTAAAGAAGATAAGGTTGAAAACCAAGATACTGGTGAGTTATGGCACAGGAGTTTGGGCCATATACACCATAGAACTTTGAGGATCATGCAACATATTTCTATAGAAATTCCAAAGGGTTCACTTGCACAAAGAGATACATGTAAAGGATGTACATTGGGGAAGCATACCAAAGCCACCTTCCATGATAAGGAAAGCTCAACCAAGACGATCATTGAGAGATTTCACTCAAACATGCATGGAACGTTCTCTACAACTTCCAAATCAAAGCACATTTATTATGTGATGATTTTTCAAGAAAGTGTTTTATTTTTTTCATGCAGAAGAAATACCAGACATTCTCCAAGTTTTGCAAGTTCAAGTCACTTGTGGAGAGATATAAATGGAAGAAGGTGAAGGCTCTGAGGAGCAACAATGGTGGAGAATACATCTCTAACGAATATCCTCATAACCTAGAACATAATGGGGTTGCGGAAAGGAATAAAAAACTATTGTAGGAGTGGAACGCGCTATGTTGAATGATGAGGGCCTACAGTTGCATCTGTGGGAGGAAGCATGCAATACAAAAGTATTTGTGCAGAACATAAGTCCTCATCGGATACTTGAGATGATTACACTAGAGGAGGATTTTTCAAGTAAGATACTGGATGTGTCGTATTTTAAATTTTTTAGTTCATCTGTTTATTTCCATGTGACCAAAGATGCCATGAAGAAGATAGAACCAAAAAATGAGTTGGGGATATTTTTGGGGTACATTGATACACCTCACAACTATCATATGTATTGTCCAGCACACAGGATGACACTGGTTAGAAGAGATGTGAAATTTGATGAATAAAAATCCAAGCGATTTCCCCTTGAGAGGGAGCTTGAGCTTCTTATAGTTGAGGAGATCTTGGCTCAAAAGGATGAACCTTAGGATGTGGAGAAGACACAACCAGAGGAACAGAGCGCGATAGAAACCACTCATGCAGATCCATCCACCAGAGATGGAAGGAAGCGCACAAGAGAGGATGAAAAATTATTGGTGGATGCGAGAGAGAATATGGGAGCACCCACATCACAATGCAAGTAGAGAAAGTCCCTAGAGCGATACACTAGATACATGGATCTTATGGGGGAAGGGATTGAGATAGAACCATCCTTTTGTTGAGGATACGGTGCATAAACCAATGTGGGTTGATGCCATGGTTGAGGAGTATGACTCCATCATTAGAAAAAGTGCATGGGAAGTTATCCCAAGACTAGTGAGGAAGTTATTTGTAGGATTCAGGTGGGTCTACAAGGTGAAGCAGGAAACATATGGGAGTGTGAAGAAACACAAAGGAATATATGTGGCCAAAGGGTTCTCTATGGTGGAGGGGATTGACTATGATGATACTTTTTCACCAATCACAATGTACTCATCTATTACATCCATCCTTTCACTCCCAGTGCAGATGGGATTGAAGATACATCAGATGGATTTAAAGAAAACCTTTTCCAATGGAGTTATTGAGGACAAAGTGTAAATTTAACTGCTGGAATTTTTTGAGACCTTAGATAGGGAGTCACATATGCTGCAGACTCAAGAGAGCATTGTATGGGCTAAAGCAAGAACCTCGTGCTTGGTACACCAGGGTTGACAATTATTTCACCCACGGGGGCTTCATTGTGGGAGAAATACTATAGCACGTGGGCTCATATTGGGGGATATATAATAAGGAAAAAATGACATAATATATTGGGGGATATATAGGGGGTAAAGGATTTTTATATTGGGAGGTATAAAAAATGGAGCTCAAAGTTAATGAAAAAATATAAATGGGTATAAAAAATGTTAATGAAAAAATGGATACCTACAATATATAATGAAAGTAGGGGATTTTTAAATTGGGAAGGTGTATTGGGTTTACATTGGTAGGGGGTTTAATAATGTGATTTTTAGAGGCATTTTCCAATATGCAATAAAATTAAGGGTATTTTTTAATATGCCATGATCACACGTGATATGTTAGAGGTTCATTGAGTGAAGCCCCCATGATTTCACTGGTGAAGAAGATGAGCACCTATATCATATTGTGGTTGATGGTAAGATTTTGATTATTTTACTTTATGTTGATGATTTGATACTGAAAGATGATGAGAAACTCATAAAATATTTTAAAGAGGATCTTGCAAGAGAATTTGAGATGAAGGGCATGAGGCTCTTTCATTATTTCCTTGGATTGGAAATATGGAAAAGAGATGGGGAGCTATTTGTATCTCAAGGTAAGTATGCCAAGGATGTTCTGAGGAATTTCCACATGGAGGGCATCAAACCCATGGAGACTCCTCTTGCAGGAAACTGAAGGAAGGAGGATACTACTTCAGGAAAAGTAGTGGATGCTTTTGTTTACAGGCAACTTGCGGGTTCACTCATGTATCTGGTGAACACACGATCTGCCATATGCTACGGAGTTAACCAACTGAACCAGGCTATGGTTAAGCCGACCACACTCTTTTGGAAGGCATAGAAGAATGTGTTGTGATACCCATTTAGCAGAGGCAGAGTACATGGCGGTAGGTCAAGTAACATGTGAGGCCATCTAGATGGGGAAGATACTTGTTGGTTTGTTTGGACAAAAAATGGATCCGAAGATGATACATTGTGATAACTAGAGTTTCATAAAACTCTCGATTAATCTTGTATTCCATGAAAGGTCCAATCATATTGATATCTGGTATCACCATCTCAGAGATTGTGTTCAAAGGTGGGTTATGTCATTAGAGTACATTCCCATGAAGGAGAAAGATGAAAACATTTTGATGAAGGCACTGGAAAGAAGAAAATTCAAATTTGACAGAGGCCGGATTGGGGTAGCATATAATCCCTTTCTTGTTGAGAGGGAGTGTTGAAATGGAACCAATAAATAGCACCCCAACGGGGCTTCTGATTTAATTTTCCCTTAATTAAATTGGAAGAGAAATTGTAATTTCATCTTATGACAACTTCTATTAGTTAACTAAGTCACAATGACTGAGTTAGTGTAGTAAATTCGATTTGCGAGTCAAAGAGTAGGAATGTAGAGTTATCCCATGATTTAAGGGGGTCCAGTTACAATTATTTGTGAGTTGTAGTTAGTTAACTCAATAATTTGAGTTAAAATCAATTTAACTAGTTCTAAATGAGTGATGAGCTAGTGAGAGGTCAAGTGATTTAAATATGATTTAATTCACAAGTAGTGATCAATTAGTTAACTGATAATTCGCTATAAATATTTGTTGCATGTTAGTTCTAAGGAAGACCCAGTTGATACTGAGGTTAAAGGGATTATAACTATCAGTTGTATAATTAGAAAATTGTACATGTCAATTATAGAGTCATGTGCAGGCAAAGGATGCATTGCAGAATAAATTAGAATGAATTTCCTATTTAATAGGGAGACAATTCCTCTAGGAATGCGTGAGAAAGGCAAGCTAAGCAGAGGCTGAGAATTGGTTAAGTAATTGACTAATTTTTCGTAGATTAGAGTGAGACAGTTGACAGAGTGTAGGAGTTTCTCCGAGGGAGAAAAACATTGTATTTTTTCATGATATTGACTTTATACAATATACATATAGCGGGGTTTTATGCAGTGTGATTTCCCCAGATACATATTGTGTTGTGCGATTGATTATCTCTTTCTCTTACTCGTTATGTGATCGTGTGATTGTGTTTTGTTTTTGCAAATTGTAGAAGGATTCAATATCTTGCTTTAGTACATTATAAGATCCGTTTGAATTGTGTTGTTATATTTTCTACATGACAAGCTACCAAATAGAAGACTAATAGAAAAGGTTGAAAAAACCAATAACATGATGTTTCCATTGAATGTTAGAAGTAAAAATATCTCACAGTCTATTCTCACAATGTGCTAAGAATAGAAAAATCTCAGCTATGGCATTCTAGGTATTTCCATATCTCATTCAAGAGTCTAAGTCTGCTTTAGAAGCATTCAATGGTGATTGGTCTCCCTGTTATGAATGAAAAAAATGTAATTGTGAAATTTATGTTCTAGCCAAGAAAAAATGAGATAGGTTTCCCACATATTCCTCTAGATAAAAAGAGCCTTTAGATCTAGTCCATACATATATATGTGGTCCAATGCAGACACAGTCCATTGGTGGTAGTCTTTATTTTATAACCTTCATTGATGATTATAGAAAAAATATATGGGTGTATTTTCTCAAAAATAAATCTGATACATTTCCAAGGTTCAAAGAATTCAAGGCAGAACTAGAAAAATAGAGTGGAAATCCTTTTAAAGTTCTTAGGTCAGGCAAAGGAGGAGAGTACAACTCCAATTACTTCAAATGTTTTTTTCAACAATAAGGAGTCATAATTCATAACACAACAAGATATACTCTGCAACATAATGGAGTAGTAGAAAGGAAAAATCAATTGATCACGAACATGGCTAGATGTATGCTTCGTGAGAAGAAGTTGTCAAATGACTATTGAGATGAAGTAGTTTAAAAAAAAGTGTATGTTCTCAATAGATCTCCAACAACCAATCTCCAAGATACATTACCTCAAGAAGCATGGGATGGTAAAAGGTAAATGTATCTCACTTTAGAATTTTTAGATCAGTAGCTTTCGCACATGTTGCTGAGCAACTAAGAAACAAGCTTGATGATAGGAGTGAAAGATCTATTTTTGTTGACTATAGTGAGCAGTTAAAGGCCTATAGAATTTACAATCCAGTTACCAAGAAGTTTATTTTAAGAAAATATGTTAAATGTTGAAAATAAGTCTTGGTTTGATAATTTTTATGACACTTCAAATCAATATTTATATCTACCGTAGCTACCAATATTGTAGGTTCAAGAAGATTCATACCACTAAAGATGGTACATATTCAAGCAGTGAATCCACCTATGATTCAACATGTTCAGAAGATAATCATAAAAAAATAAGAATTAGAGAAATATATGAGCATGAGTATGAGTTTGATCAGTAGAATGTAATATCCCTGTTTAGGGCAGCCTCCTTGTTGAGGGTCCGGTGGGCCTTGACACGCTGCCGGGGTCTGCGAGGCTGTTTAGCTGCGGGGATGTTTAGCTGCCGTCCTCGAGATGCTCTGGTGGGCTGTTGAGCTCACCCTTAACACCCTGGGATGCCGCCCTCACTAATAGTTTGAGCTTTTGGTTTAGTGGTTGTGCCTTTGTGGTATCAGAGTCAAGGTCTCGAGGTCGAGACTCGCGGAGCGTGGTGGGCTGTAATATCCCTGTTTAGGGCAGCCTCCCTGTTGAGGGTCTGGTGGGCCTTGACACACTGCTGGGGTCTGCGAGGCTGTTTAGCTGCCGTCCTCGAGATGATCCGGTGGGCTGTTGAGCTCACCCTTAACACCCTGGGATGCCGCCTTCACTAATAGTTCGAGATTTTGGTGTAGTGGTTGGGCCTTTCTGTAATATTCCTAATTAGCACCGCTAATTGGAATACTTGATTTTTGTATAGTTTTGCCAACTATAGTTTATTAATAAATAAAAGTGAGAAAAGGGGTCTAACTCACTTAAACAAAATAAAGTGTTTCCCTAGTAGATGCAACATTATAACTTAAGGGGGAGCCTTGGGGGTCCACACCACATATGAGAGGAGGCCCACGTAGCCTCTAGGAGCTTCTGCGCAATCTTATGAGGAGCACGTGGGAGAGAGAGGGACCACGTTAGGGTTTTTGAGGAGGGCCAGCGTTATAAAAGGAGGGAGAGCCATCTCATTTGGCATTCTTGTTGTTGATGATATTTGAGCTAGAATTTTGTCTTCTGAGCACGCTGGCTGTTTAGCGTGTCTGCAGCACTGTTTAGTGCGTTGAGTGTCTCCGGTCGGAGATCTCGCCCTTAGCCCCGGGGGACTTCAAGTGCCTGCTCGAGCAAGTTTTTTCCTTCAGTATTTTGCGGGAGATTTGGTTGGTTGTTTGCGGAGGAGCTGGGCTTCTTTTGGTGACTGCGCAGTCCTTAGGAGAGAGGACGCAGTTCTTGATTGGAGGTGTTCCAGTGAGGGGTTTTTCTGTAGGAGTTTCAGTGCGATCCTGTGTGGAGGCCCAGTATTTACTAGTTGGAGATTTTCTGGGAGTTTGTGGCTTTATCTCAGCATATTTCATTTGGCATCTGCGCTGGGCCTGGAGGGACAACGTTTTTCCTTGAGGAGGGTTTCTGGGGAGATTTTCGGAGGTGGTCCATTTTGGTTATGGTTTCTGGGTTTGGACCGGGTTGGTGAGTACAGGTGATTTGAATATTTTCAGCCCATTCCGGCAAGGGGATCAGCCCCTAGTTTCAGTTCATTTCCGCAGCAGCAGCAGTTTACGGCAGTTTCCTAGCAGCTGGGATGCAGTCTCTTGTAGCAGCCATTTCCTATATTTCTGAGAGATTTCTTCACTTGCCTTGAGCAAGAATAGGTGCTTCCATTCTGATTATCCATTGTATCTCATTATATTCTCAGATTAATAAAATGGCTTAGCATTCCCGGCATTTTTATGAGTATTCGCTTCATGTTATATTCCTAGCATTTTCTATATTGCCGTATGATATTGTATGTTCCAGTTCTATACCACTTGGTGTGTTCTCTATCACTCTTAGACAGAGTCTGGGAAGGGCCAGATAGCCTCCGGATCTCGTCCTCTTCTGGAGGCGACATATCCGGTAAATGCCCTCCCAGTCAATCTCTGGTTGGAGTTTGGTGTGTTTTTGAGATATCCTGGAAACGGGATATTACATAGAACATGTTTTACTTTCTTTCATCTCAACCAACCCATTTTGAAGAAGCAGTTAAAGAAAAAAATTGGGTTGATGCAATGAACCAAGATATTATTTTCATAGAGAAGAACCAAACATGGGAATTAGCTGATCTACCAAGAGACAAAACCAAAATTGGTGTAAAACTGGTATATAAGACCAAGCTGAATGAAAAAGGAGAAACTGAGAAACATAAGGCAAGGTTGGTTGCCAAATAATTCTCAAAATAGTTTGGTGTTGACTCTGGTGAAGCCTTTGCTCCAGTAGCAAGGTTAGATAATATCAAAACTAGTTTTTCCATAATAGATCAACACAAATGGAAAGTATGTCAACTTGATGTAAAATTTTCTTTCTTAAATGGTATATTGCAGGAAGAAATTTATGTAGAGAAGCCTCTTGGTTTTGATGTTATAGGACAGGAGCATAAGGTATACATATTGAAGAAAGCCTTGTATTTCTTGAAACAAGCTCCAAGAGCTTGGTACAGTCACATTGACACCTATGTCATCAAAAGTGATTTTTGCAAAAGAAGCCATGAACCAACTTTTTATAACAAAACTCATGAAGGTAAAATTATTATTGTTTGCCTTTACGTAGATGATCTTCTTTATACAGGAAATATGATGTTAGTAGACTTCAAAGCAACAATGCAAACATAGTTTCATATGACTGATCTAGGGGTCATGAAATAATTCTTAGGCATTGAAATTTAGCAATCTGTTAATGGAAAAAAAATTGTCAAAATAATTATGCCATTGATATCATCCAAAAATTTAGAATGACCAATTGCAAACCTGCTGATACACAAATTTAGAATGACCAATTTCAAACTTGCTGATACACCAATTTCTCAAGGCACCAAGCTGAGAAAAGAAGATGTAGCACCACCAATTTCTCCCACATTGTATAAAAGTCTAGTTTGTAGTTTGTTGTATCTCACTGCAACTATACCTGATATCATGTTTGCTATAAGTTTTGTCTCCAGGTTTATGCAATCACCCAAGATTTCTCATCGGAAGGTTGAAAAAAGGATCTTCAGATATATTGTAGGGACCATAAACTATGGTTTGTTCTACACACATTCTAAAAATTGTTCACTTTCAGGCTATACATACAACGATTATGCAAATAGTCTAGATGATCACAAAATAACTTCAGAATATTATTTTCACTTTGGAGCCAATCGGACCTCATGGCAACCAAGAAAAAATCAATCATTTCAATATATTCTACAGAGGCAGAATATGTAGCAGCAAATTCAACATCCTATCAAGAAATGTGGTCGAAAAGACTATTGAAAGATATTTCAAATTTTCAAAAGGAACCAAATCCTATTTATTGTGATAACATTTCACCAATTTAATTATAAAAAAAATCATGTTTTCCACAAAAAGAGCAAACACATTGACACATGTTTTCATTTCATCCGTGAGCTTGCCAATGATGGGGACATTGCAACAACCCTGGTGAAAATTCCATGTAATAAATGATAATAATAATAACCACAGTTGATGGGACAATTATTCCAAGCTCAATGTTGGGAAACACATCCTGGGGGGTGTTCATTTGGTTTATTATGGCTAAGGAAATTGGCAAAGGCTATGGATAAGGCATTAAAGAGGAAAAAGGTATTTTTGGCACATTATTTATGAAAATAATGAAAATTAGGAGAAAAGGGAGATGAAAGGTCACAGGTTGCATGTGAGGAGGAAAATGAAGGAAAATAATGGAAAATGAAGAAAATAGAGGCCTCTTACATAAAAATATTTATGAGGATCAGTTGGTACCTTTTTTTCAGTTCAGTTTTGGATCTCTCTCATTATTTTATCTCTCTCTCTCTTTCTCTTGGACACTTGGAGTTCTAGAGAACTTTGGCATTTGAGCAAGAAATGCAAGAGAGCATGTAAATGAAGGAAGCAAGCAAGGAGGAGCAAGAATCAAGCAACTACATCAGGATTATTGGCAGGTATCGATTTGTATGTGTATTTTCCTTGCTATATTTGACATGCATGGTATTGGATATGGTTATTTGTTGTTTTGGAATGGGTTTTTCCAGTTGTGACAGTGTTTTTAGCCTAGCTTTTCCATTTCTGGATAGTTATGGTGTTATGGATTTCTCATGTTTTTTTTAGCTGGATTTCCAAATGGATTTGAAGTTGAGTGGGGTGGATCTCAGAATTGATAAAGCCACTTGCCTAGTAACCCCTGAGACAAACTGTGGGTTGCGGTAAAGCCAGTATTGAGTTGCCTTGGTGGGCCTACAAATCCTCGACTGGTGAATGGCAGGATATACGGTAAAGCTTAGAGGTGGTTTACTCTCCATTTCAAGCCTAAGGATCCTGGGTTTTGGATTGTGGTAAATATTGGGGATTATTTCCTTGTTTAGGGCCAGTGGATCCTGATTCTGACTGTGGGTTGTAGCAAAGCATGAGAGGCTAAGAGCTAGGAAAATTCCTCATGGTTTAGGAAGGGAGAATCTAGTAATATCCACGCTTATGTTGGCCTAGTAATTAGGGTTAGATCATGGTAAAGCCGATTATGACTTGTTTATTGATGAGGGTGGTTTAGCCTTGGAATGCCCTGGTTGGTTCTTTCAATTTAAGTGCCACATTCATGCTTGGAATATGACATGAGGGTGATTGGCTGAAGTAGATTTGGCTCAACTAATCTATGGTCAGGTGGAACACAGAAGTTCCATCTCCAGTTGGTTTTTACATTCAATGTTGAAGAGATAGCTCCTTTGGTATTTGGTGTGCAAATGTATTGGTTATCATGTGTATTTAATTGATGTTATATCATGGTATTTTTGTTGCTATTTTACTAGTTATAAGCTTGTATTTTATTAGTGATAATGTATGGCTCTATCTATGTTTTTGGCTGTAAATGAATATAAAATGTATCTATGGTAAAATATATTTTATTTTAGCTTAATATGTAAGGGATTTATGCTTCCTAGCGATTCTCAGATAAGTATTAAACCCCTATGTTAATTTCTGTTTTTTACACCTGTATATGCTATGTTTGTGACATGTTTGACGAAATGCCTGTCATGGATGGGTGGGGTCGGATGAGTTGCTGATGTTGTGATTGCTTCCATATGTTTGTTTTAATATTATTTACCCTCTCCTAAATTTACAGGAAGTTATGGGTAGTGACCTAGGCTCAAGGGCTCAAAATGTAGCACAAATCCTAGAGTCGGGCACAATAATCTCTTATTTGGGCCTGAGACGATACCTTGCTATGTATTTGTTATGGTCATGCATGGATGAATGGACTCAAAATAGAATGAAATTTATATGTTTATATTCCTTGACATTATATGTTTACATTCTGTCATGATTATATCTATACCTGTATTATGCTGATTGGTTGATATTGTAGGAAGTATCCTCCCCAAATTACACTAAGGTATGTTGGTTTATTATTATTCAGTTTAGCTGACATATAATTGGAAGGAAGAACATAAACATGGATAGAAATGTGGTAGACTACAAGGAATATACCTATGAGTCATATGAGCAGCATGGTAGGAACTCTTTTGATTTGGTAGACACATTGAGAAGCCTAAAGGAAGAAATAACGAGTTATAAGGCAGATAATGACATAATCATATAAGCACAAGAGAAAAAATAATAGGTGAATGCAATAATTCTTCATAGCTTATCAGATTTGTAGAAAAAATGGCCGTTACGGATCAATTCTGGAAATGATGATAGAACTAATGGGGCATATGGCAGTAGGTCTCCTGGTAGACACAAGTTAGATAGACCAGACACAGTAAGATATGGAAGGTTTTTGGACACTCCAGATAGGTGCAGTGATGAGTACATGTATCATTCCAGTTCTGGTTCAGATAAACATCATGATCATCATCTCTTTCATCCTAATAGAAGGAGTGTTAGGGGGTACTTTCTAGATGAATTTAAGAAATCCAAACCACCTACTTTTGATAGAGTCTTAAAGAAACCAAAGGATGCAAAGGCTTGGATACTTGGTATGAAAAAATTATTTGAGTTTCATGAGTACACTAATAACATGAAGACAAAAATTTATATCTTCAGTTTGAAAGGTAAAGCAGACATATGGTGGGAAGATGTCAAGTGGGTCAAAGACATTAGAACAAAGGACTTGAGTTGGCATCAGTTCAAGAAGATTTTCAGGAAGAAGTACTTGTCAGAGAGGTATTATGACAGTAAGACCAAAGAGTTTTATGAGCTAAGAATGGGATCTATGCCAAATGAAGAGTACACCATGAAGTTCTTGGAGCTATTGAGGTAAGTTCCATATCTTACTGATGATAAGGCTAAATTTCACCGATTTGTTAGTGGTTTTCCATTAGCATTTAAAGATAAAATTGAGCATGATTAGCTTCAACCACTTCACGAAGTCCTTGGGAAGTTGAAGCATTGCTATGAATAGTCAAAGAGAAAAAATGAGTCTTAGCAAGGATGGAAAGGAAACAACAAAGGTAAATGGCAACCTAAGAGGGCAATGCCTCAAAATGCATATGAGAAAGAAAAAGTGGCACCAAAAAATAATTTTAGTGCAACTGGACAGGGAGATCGGCTACATCAGTAGCATATATCACAACAAAAACATGTAGGTAGTGGTATGGGATGGTTGGAGTGTTGTACATGTGGCTAGAAGGATCTTAAGAGGGATTTTCCATAGAATCAAGGAGGTAGGCCTAAGATATACATGTTCACAGGAGGCACAAAATGTCAGGGATGTTGGGTAGAGCATTCCTCGCATTTATGAAACAATGGAAAAAAGACAGGCTGATGACCAGGCTTCTATCATTGATATGGATGGTAAGCTTTGTGATCAAGTTATTTATTTTTTGATTGACCCTAGATCTAATTATAGCTATGTTAATCTTGACTTAGTGTATAAGTGTGGTTTGAATAAGGAAATTCATGCAAAATATTGGTTAGTGTAGTTGGCCACAGGTACGAAGAAAAGAGTTCACCATTGGGTAAGAGCTTGTGCACAGTGACTTGACCGATATGCCTACAGCAACGTAGTTGAACATATTGCAATTGGGTTCCTACAATATGCTATTGGGTATGGATTGGATATATCTTCATAAGACCAAGGTATATTGCTATGATAAAGCTATTGAATGCTTGGATGATAATGGGGAACCAAGGGCCTTACAAGGAAAGAAGAAAGCCATATTAGTTAGGATGGTGACATCCATGCAAGCCAAGCATAGTTTTAGGAAAGGGTGTGTGCTATTTTCAATTCATATACCTAGTGACAAAGGTAAAGAAGTTGACGATGCAGATGTGTTGAACAAGTATTTAGTTTTACAACAATTTTAGGATGTATTTCCAGAAAATATTTCAGAGTTTCCACCACATAGAGAGGTAGAATTTTCCATTGAGTTGGTGAAAGGGGCAGCCCCAACATCAAAAGCACCTTACATGATGAGTACACTAGACTTGGTAGAGTTAAAATTGCAGTTTAAGGAAATGTTGGACAAGGGGTAAATTAGGCTAAGTGTATCACCATGGGTTTCACCATTGTTGTTCGTGAAGAAAAAGGATGGCTCTCTAAGATTGTGAATTGAACATAGGCAACTGAAAAAAGTGACCACCAAGAATAGGTACCCACTATCAAGGATTGATGATTTGTTTGATCAGCTGAAGGGGGCAACATTGTTCTCTAAAATCGACTTGAAATTGGGATACCATCAGGTACGGATCAAAGAACATGACATCTACAAGACTGCATTCAGTACCATGTATGGGCATTATGAGTTTGTTATAGTTCCATTCAGTTTGACTAATGCCCCAACTAAATTTGTGTTTTTGATGAACAACATGTTGTGTCGTTGGAAAATTTTGTGATTGTGTTTATTAATGATATATTGTTGTATTATAAAAATGAGGAAGAACATGCAAAGAATTTGGCAGCAATATTGAGGTTATTGAGAGAGCATCAATTGTATGCTAAGCTCAACATTTGTAGTTTCTTTCAGACTGAGGTACACTACTTGGGACATGTTGTCTCCAAGGAGGGCATTGTAGTAGATATAGAGAAGATAAGGGCCATCATGGAGTGGGTAGCACCTAAGAATGTAGATGAGGTGAGATCATTCATTGGATTGGAAGGCTACAACAAGAGGTTCATCAGGAAATTCTCACGGATTTCTTATCTGTTTACACCATTGCAGAGGAAAAGTAAACAATTTTATTGGAAAAAGGAGTGTGAGGCTAGTTTTGAGAAGCTTAAGCAGTTGTTGACACATACTTCAATGTTAAATATTGTAGATCCAAACAAGGAGTTTTTCATGTGCACAAATTCTTGCAAGGGAGGACTTGGCAGAGTCCTTATGCAGGATGGATATGTGGTATGCTATGAGTCGTGGAAGCTAAATGAATATAAGTAGAAATACCTAACACGTGATATTGTGCTAGCAACGATCATTCATGCACTGAAGATGTGGAGGCACTATCTTCTTGGAAGGAAGTTTTTTTACTTATGAGTGATCACCTTGGGTTGAGTTACTTTTTTGACCAACCAAATCTGAATTCCAAGCAGGCTAGATGGTTGGCCACAATCAGTGAGTTTGACTTCGAGATCTAGTGTATGAAGGGGAAGGAGAACAAGGTTGCATATGCTCTTAGCAGGAAGGTACAGGTAAATCACTTAGCAACAATGAGATCCTATGGGATAAACTTATATGATAGGATCTTGTAGGCAGGTCATTATATCACATGTATATGGAGATTGTGCACATGGTGCAGCAAGGTACATGTAGAGGTATAGGTGTTGGTACAGGTATAGGCTCAGGTGTTGGTACAGGTGCAGGTGTAGGTGTAGGTATAGGTACATGTGGTATAAGTACATGTACACATGTACATGATTTGGATTATCACCTTACTGCAGATGGATTTGTAAAATTTCATGACATGATATATGTATCAGATAATAGAGAGCTCAATAAGGTGATCTTGAGGGAGTTTCACGTGAAACTATATTCGGGTCACCCAGGCTACCAGAAGACTTTGACTGCAGCGAAGAGATTTTATTATTGGCTGAATATAAAGAGGGACGTGGTAGAGTTTGTAGCAATATGTTGATATTGTAATATGGTTATGGCAGAGTGTAAACATCCAGGTGGGTTGCTACAACTAATTATGATTCTAAGTGGAAATGGGAGGTAATTTCCATGGAGTTCATCACAGGTTTTCCTAAGACAGCTAGGAAACATAATTCTATTATGGTTGTTGTGGGCAGGCTGACAAAGGTTTGCACACTTTATTCTAGTGAAGACTACATACTCAGCTAACGATGTAGCACAGGTGTTTATCCAAGACATATTCATGTTTCATGGTGTTTTGAAGAATATTGTGTTCGATAGGGATGCAAAGTTTACTTCCAAGTTTTGGAAGGAGTTTCTTACAGGTTTGGGCACTGAGTTGGCCTTCAACACAACTTATCGTCCGCAAACATATGGGAAAATAGAGAGGGTCAAAATGATACTGGAGGATATGTTGAGGATGTATGTGATGCATCAACAATGAAAGTGGGAAGAATATATTCCACTGGCAGAGTTCACCTACAACAACGGGTACCAGGAGTCATTAAGGATGAGTTCATTTGAGGCTATGTATGGGAAGAGTTACAACATGCCTATTAGTTGGAATGATCTGGTTAACAGGGTATTGATTGGACCAAAGATGTTGGAAGAGATGTAACAGGAAATGCAGGAGAACAAGAAGAATGTGAAGGAAATACGAGATAGGTAGAAGAGTTATGCATACATGAATAGGTTGTTCAAGGAATTTCATGTTGGAGATCAGGCGTACTTGCGCATCAATCCCAAAAAGAGCTCCTTGCGGATTGGATCATGTGCCAAGTTGGCATCACTGTTTTGTGGACCCTTCAGGATCATTGAGAGGATCATACCAGTGGCCTATCGACTTGACCTTCCTTCCATAGTGAAATTCCATGATGTTTTTCATATATCATTGGTTAAAAAGTATGTTAAAGATTTTGATCATGTAATTGAACAGTTTGTTTTGTAGGTGGAACCAGATGGAAAATTCTTACCGGAGCCTCAATGTATATTGCAGAAAAATGCGTTCATGCTCTAGAATCGATCAATAGAGAAAGTTAAAGTGTAATGGAATCAATTTGGGCCTAATGAAACTACATGGGAGATGGCAGATTAGATGCGAGCCATGAATCCTTCCTTGTTTTCCAGTTGAGGCAAAGCCGTTTTGGTGTGATGTTGGTATATGTTTGGTATATGTTTTGGTGATGTTTTCATATATGTCATGATGTGTTGGATGGATGTATTTACATATGTATATGGATGTAAATACCACCATGAGCTATGTTATAAATCTCCAATAAGCGATATGGTGTCATGTCATTTGAGTTGTCATGTTGTTATCATGTCATGTTGGTTTTCTTTTCAGCAGGGTGATCATTGTAAATATTGCAACGAGCTATGTTATAAATATCCATGGGAAGTATGGTTGATTTTTAGTGGTTTTGTAGAGGTATATGTGTGGTTGAACACCGAGGATGGTGTCCTCCAAGGGGAAGGGTATTGTAACAACCCTGGTGAATATTCCATATAATAAATGCTAATAATAATAACCATGGTTGATTGGATACTTATTTCAAGCTGAATGTTGCGAAAAACATCATAGGGGGTGTTCATTTGGTTTATTATGGCTAAGGAAATTGGCAAAGGCTATGGCTAAGGCATTAAAGAGGAAAAAAGTATTTTTGGCACATTGTTTATGAAAATAATGGAAATTAGGAGAAAAGGGATATGAAAGGTCACATGTTGCATGTGAGGAGGAAAATAATGGAAAATGAAGAAAATAAAGGCCTCTTCCATAAAAAGGCTTATGAGGATCAATTGGTACCTTTTTTCAGTTCAGTTTTGGAGCTCTCTCATTATTCTCTCTCTCTCTCTCTCGGAAACTTAGAGTTTTGGAGAACTTTGAAATTTGAGCAAGAAAGGAAAGAAAGTAGGAAAAAGGAGGAAGAAAGAAAGGAGGAGTAGGAATCAAGAAACTACAACATGATTCTTCGAAAGTATCGATTTGCATGTGTATTTTACTTGCTATATTTGGCATGCATGGTATTGCATGTGGTTCGTTTATGTCTTGGCATGGGTTTTTCTAGGTATGACAATGTTTTCAGCCTAGCCTTTCCATTTACAAATAGCCATGGTGTTGTGGAGTTCTCATGTTTTGTTTAGCTGGACTGACCTAGTAACACCTGAGCCAAACAATGGGTTGTGGTAAAGCTAGGATTGTGTTTCCTTGGTGAGCTTAGGAATCCTTGACAGGTGAATGGAGGGATATACATCAAATCCTAGAGATGGTTTACTCTCAATTTAGGCCTAGGAATCATGAGTTTGGGATTGTAGTAAAGCCTGGGGATTATGTGTCGTTTTAGGCCCTAGTGACCCATGATTCAGACTGCGGGTTACGGTAAAGCCCGAGAGACTAGGAGACATGAAATTTCCTCATGGTGAAGGAAGAGAGAATCCGGTGATATTCATGCTTCTATTGGCCTACTGATTGGGGTTAGATCATGATAAATCCGGTTATGACATTTTTATTGATGAGGGTGAGGTGGTTTAGCCTCCGTATGCCTTGGTTGGTTCCTTTGATTTAAGTCCTACATTCATGCTTGGAATATGGCACGAGGGTGATTGGCTGAAGTATTTTTGGCTCAACTAATCTATGGTCGAGTGGAACATGGAAGTCCCATCTCTAGTTTGTTTTTACATTCAATTTTGAAGAGCTCATTCCTTTAGTATTTGGTATGAAAATGTACTGGTTATCATGTGTATTTCATTGATGTTATATCCATGGTATTTTTTTTGCTATTTTTCTGGTTATAAGCTCGTATTTTATCATTGATGATGTATGGATCTATCTATGTTTTTGGCTGTAAATGAACATGAAATGCACCTATGGTAAAATATATTGTATTGCAGCTTAACATGTAAGGGATCACTGCTTCTTAACGATTCTAAGATAAGTATTAGAACCCTATGTTTATTTATGTTTTTTATACATGTAGATGCTATGTTTATGACATGTTTGACAAAATTCCTAACATGGATGGGTAGGTTCGGATGGGTTTTTGATGTTTTTATTTCATCCATATATATTTTTTTAATGTTATTTACCCTCTCTTGAAGGTACATGAAGTTCTGGGGAGTGACCAAGGCTCAAGGGCTAAAAATGTAGCACAAATCCGTGAGCCGGGAAAAAAAATCTAGTGTCTGGGCCTGAGCTGCCACCTTAACAAGGCTAGCCCATGGATCTAGACCCTATATCCACTCCCTTGGCCTTACATGCCTGCGACTAAGCCTCAAAGGGGATAAAAATCAATCCCCCCCTCAGGGAACATGGCCCTTGAAGGTTGGGTTACCTCCTGGGGAGGTCAATGATGTAGTGTAAGGTGTGTCTTTGGTGTTTCCCTCTGTTCCACTTCCTTAAGGTCATCTAGGTGGTTGAATATCATATTAGTAGCCTTTCATCACATTTTTACCCCATTTGGAAGGTTACTTGGGTAGATGTGGGAAGAGGGTGTTACAAACATAGTAATTTATTTTTGTGGTTCCAAAGATCATCTTGTAGATATTTTCACAAATCCATTGGGAAAAAATGTATTTGAATTTCAAAGAGAGAAATTAGGAATTTTAAGTACCTCTAATTGTAACAATTGAGATTAGAAAGGGATGTTAAAATATTAGTCTAAGTATCTACTAGGTGTCATTACATTTGATTCATTGTCTATTATGTGTCATAGTAAGTTGAAAATTTCTTTAGTTTAGTCGAGTTCCACTCCAATCATTTATTGTTGATTTTTTCGATGTAATATATTTAGCTATTTTGAATACCAAAAAGAGCAATCTTTGCTCTACGATTTCTCTTCATTCTTTGTCAAAATTTGTCTGGAATTATCATCTCAACCATGGAGCCTAACCCCAAAATTATTGAGAGGGAATTGAACCTGTAACCTCTCAATATCAAATATACTTTAACAATATAAATGAGATCATTTATACTAACTCTCCACAATTCATAAAACAATATTCTATGTTATCATCAAGTGGCCAACCTAATAAAATGGAAAATTCAATATCAAGCTGGGATCAACAACATTACCATCCAGCTATGGAGGTGTTGAAGGCTCAAAAATCGCTACATCAAGATTGGGGATAGCCACCCAGTCGGGAACTTGAAAAGAGTTCCATTTCCATTTGGAAAAGTGGCTTCAATTGGGGATAATGGGACCACTTTCCCATTGAAATATAATTGAGTGGGTGTAAGGTGTAAAATAGTGAAATGGGAGTGATAAATGGAAGTAACAACAACTTAAGTATAAATATCTCTATTTATCTATATCATGGGACTTAATTTTCCTATTTATATGTGAATTCAAATATTTTCTTAAGTGCAAGATAATATAGATCTTTGAACACTTAAAGAAGTAAATAAAAGTAAGTTGATTGATTTGATTAAATAGTTAATCAAATTAATTGTTAAATGTTTATCGCATGAAATAAATGTTTTTTTCGTACATATAGTTAAAGATGGAAATCTCACATGTTCGATAGTGAATTAGTGCTTAATTGTATTTAAAGAACATACATAACAAAACAATCTAAATAGAAATACGACTATCAATTACATATAAACGCACAATCATTTAAAGATAAAAGTACCAGATATATCATAGCTTTGCTCATGAAACAAATAGCCTTGGTCCATTATTTCTATTAAGATGATTCAAAAAGTACAACAGTGCAACTTTCTAAAGCCTTCTTTACAAAAATTCAAAACCCTTTTCTTAAATACTTGAAAGGGTTTTTATAGTAGAGAATTTAACTATAAAAATAGTAAATACATGAAATGCTGAGAAGGTTGAACAAGCATCCTTAAAATAAGAGTAAAAAGAACAAAAATAAAGTGGGGTTGAACAATAAATTCAAGAATGAGAAGCTGGCTGCTTTCCCATTTGTTGATTTATTTCATAGATATCCATCATGGGCTTCTATTCAGGAGTTTGTGCTGGCCTTATATGCATATGTCCTATATACAATGCTTATGAGAGCACAAGAAGTATGTGTGAAGTGGTGTTGGCAAGGCATCAGAACATCAACGATTGGCTATGCGGCTTTACTAAATATTGCCAATACTTCTCAAGTTTCAATTTTGATAACTTTTTGATATCATCCTCCTTCTTCTTGGACCATTCTTTCCATGATTTCATTAATATATTAACATCGAGAAATGAACTAGCTGGGAATTCCTGAATTAGATTAGCGCCGAATAGGTTTTTGTTGATAGTTTCTTTAATATTTCTTGCAATATCTCTCACTTTGAAGAAGGGTCTTTCTACTTGTGTTAATTTTATATCCCAGTATGTAAAGAGGATTTATTTATGTGAATCTTCTATCCTTGGAAAGTTTGTTGCTCTTCCTTTTGCACTATCTTTCCATGTGATATAATTGGAAATTTTATCATCAATGTCATCGAAGTTTTTCCTCAAATCAAACGATTGATTCATTAGTGAAATTATTATTTTACATAGATCATTGATTACTGCAAAATTTTGGCAAAATACCACCTGTAGGGAAAAGAGGGTGTTAAGTTCCACAAATACTTTCTTAAAATACTGAATTTTAGGATTATCCTTCAATTGCTGAATTATGACTTGGATTTCTTGTAACTAAGAGCCTGTAATATTGATGTTAGTTTCATGCTGGATTTTCGTTTCATCAAAGCTCTGTTGCAGTTGTAATAGTTTTACTTGCCATTGATGTTCAATGTTCTATTTTTCTATTAATAATTCTTGCTGCAACTGTTGAATCCTTTCATCTTTGTCTTTGATTAATTGTTGCACTTCTGAAGCCTTGTCAATGGTAGTTGTTGCATATGCCTTTGAAAACATTGATAGCCTGGTTCAGTCATCACAAGGTTTTGTTTGTGGATCCTTCCACACAACATCCAACAATACATCTTTAGGAACTAGTTCCTAGGATTTCTCAACTCTCCTTCTCTTCCTTTGCCTGCTCATTATGACCCTACTCCTAGGATTGTAAAATATATCGAGAGGAGGTATCTCTTTGATTTTAAGAAAAATTTCTGAAGTGGGGTGTGCCAAGATGAATTCTACATCATTTTTGTTAAAAAATTTGTTAGAAGCCCAAACAGTAAGCGGGCTCTACTTATTAGTTTAAGGAGTGTTGATTGTTTCACAAGGAGTTGAGGTATCCACCTCTTGCGATCCTGATTTATTAATATTTTGATCAAAATGATCCCAGAATTTATCCAAGTCACTGCTAAATAATATTTCTCCAGGTTTTTTCACTTTTGATGTATTTTCCATTGTTCCTTGTGACATATCGTTGTCCTTTGTAGACTGCAACAAATCCTACTCTATTTGTAAAACTGGTTAAAAAACCCTCAATGTGTCGAGAGGGAGATTTTCCAAAATTTTACTTATGCATTCTCTGAACTCATTGAGCTGCTCTGGATTAAGATGGGATTTTTCAAACTTTTATACCTATACGTCTATTTGGGTAGACTCAAATAGATCATCAAATTCGTCAGGCTCATGTATGAACTGTCTCACTATAAACTGAGCTGTGAAGTTTTGGGCTACTTTGTTTCGGTTATACTGCCTCCTGGAAATAGTGGGAAAGTTTAGGCACTGTATCTGGTTAATTTCAAGACCAACATGCTTGAAATTATCGAAAGAATATACTTTGTAGTGGACGGGGAATGATGGCAAGGAATATTTCCTGGCTTCTTTAAGGGCTTATGTTAAGCCATTTCCCACAGTTTGATAGGAAAATTCTTGGGCCAAAATCTTGTCAGAGACATAGAGTGGGAGAACATGAGGTCTGGAAAGACTACTAAAAACCCTAACATATGTAAATAACTCTTCTCTGAACCACTTTCCTATGGATGTGAAATCATCGCTGGCTTCATTAGGTAATCTAGGGGATTTTTCACCAAAGACATCTTGGTATAAATGTAACATGACTCCATGAGAGATTTTATAGAAATCAGATTGGAAATTAGACTCCCAAAGGATCTTGTGATATATGTGGATAGGAGTAGGGTCTTCTAGGGTCCATTTCCATCTCATGGATAGGAAATCAGAGGTAAAGAAAATTATTTCCATGATATATTCGCTCATATAAAAAGTGGGCATTGTCTTGGTAGAGAATTTTCGTTCTCTTCTATAGTTTAGGATTTGCGAAGCTATATTATTTGACATGATAGTGGCCCAATTCATTATATAAGAATATGCTACAAAATCAATTAGGGGGATCCATTCAACTGTAAACTTTGTTGTATTAGGATATACAAACAACCTACAGATCATACTAGCAGTATAGAAATGAGAACCAATGAGAGAAGATATGGAGTACATAACCTTTTCTTCATGCTTGTGCTTGTTTGGATCTTTCCTCCACTATCTTATCGATTCTAGCTCATCCTTGTTTTCATCTGCAAAATTCTGAAGTAAATTCTTATCATAAATCTTTTTCGGGTCTTGCAGATGATACATTTTCTTCAAGTATTCAACTATGAAAGACCCAATTATTGTCTATCTTGAGGTTAGGAAGTTCCTTTTTGAAATATTCAAATTTTCAATAACCCACATAACCATATTAGTGTAGGGTAGAATATTAGTCTGAGAAGAAATTTGATGAAGGAAGGAATTGGCGACATCATTGTAAGTAGTTTCAAAAGACTACGAGGAATCGTCCACCATGGATACCCTATGGATCACTCTGGGTTCTTCATCTTCAAGAAATTTTTTCATGGATTCCCATGAATATCATCTTGAATATATGGTGAATTTTGTATAAAATAATAATGGGGGAATCTCAGTTATCTCTGGAGAAGGTGGAGCCGCTTGTGGTGAAACCATATGATTTTTTGTCTTCTTGATGTTTTTCGAAATTTCGTTCAAGTCTTTCTTGTCAGGACTAGCCTGCAGTAGAGAGAAAGAGAAAATAATGAAGAAAAAACACTTGGGATGCAAGATAATTATGACAAAAAAATGAAGTGATATCAGATATATACGTTTAATGAAAAAATCATGAAACATTATGTGAAGGCGATCAAATGATTTACATTCTCAAGGACATAAATACCATTACACTTCAATCATTAACGAAAACGTGTGTTCACATAGTCTGGATAAAAAACTCAGTGCCCCATTGGATATCTCGCATCACAAGTTTTCTTAAATACACAACTTAAAATTGCGATAATCTCCTTTTGCCGATATGTGATTGAGTCTTGTTATAGTTAGAAATTAAAATGAAAAGGTAAGAATGTATCAGAGTCTTATTGCATCGTAAGATCATAAGACCAAGCTTGTTTGAAATTTCACAATGCGATAAAAGTATCACAATCGAAAATATTGAGGGACAGGCATGTGCGATGAGGAATTGCAATGTAGCCATTGCAATATATCGCATTGGGGAATTGGAGTGGGAATTACAAATAAAAAGCAGAGATCAATTTTGTGATGGTAGGGACGTGATAAGTGACGTGGAAGATTGGTGGGACCTACTGTGGACTTTATTATGATCAAAATATTTTTCCTTTGTTAAAGTTTTTTAAGTCTTTCACATATTTTCTTTATGAGTTAGGCAAGGCGCATCACAATTTTTTGTGGTAGGGTGCTTCGGTTCATTGTTGCAATGTACGATATGTGATATGTGATAAAGCTTCAATAATATTTGTTTAAATTTGTTCGGCCTATAGAACTAAAGTTTAAGTTTGGATAGCATCATTTTTTGTTATTTGAAGTAAAATGACCTGTTTTTTTGTTCTAGATTAAAAAATTAAAAGGTTCCCCATTATTTAATAAGACAACTATCTAATTATAATGGTGGGGTTGTTGAGTAGCACAACAATTGGCCATTTACTGGAAGAACGAATTATATTTGATATAATCTATAATGAAAATTTTAAAAATTTAATAAGTAAAAATGATTTAGGAAAGGAAAATTACCTTTGAAATGTTGGATAAATAATATTACTTTGAATACAATAACTCATTTTATTGTAATTATTTTAGAACCTATTATAGATGAAAATATTAATCATCGGTATTAGTCATTAATCAGTTATAAAGATAAAGTAAGAGGCTTTTGAAACTTAGCTTGTCGATGAAATCATTTTTTCATAGGTAGAGCCTCTGCTGCCAGCAGATGTCCATGGCCTTGATAGGGTTACCTTTTAACCAACAATGAACTAGTATCCCATCCACTTATGATTGCAATCTTTAGAGGTAAAATTTTAAAATTATATATATATATATATATATATATATATATGAATATGAAGATACTTAAAAGCCACTGTCCTGGTTTGGTAGCCATATAGTGACATTGTTATTCACAGGTCGTAATAAAGCTGAACAAGCTAACTCATGATGAGACTCCTTATCTACGATTGAGTAATCATAAGCCATTACCCTGGTTTGGTGTCCAGTAATGATAATGTCAACCTATTATTTTCCCATGATCATGGTAAGAAGGCTCATGATGAGATCTATTATCTTTTAAGTTTCTTATATTTTTGAATTACACTCTAAGAATGTATGATTAATGGATGAGGAGGATCAATAAATCCTTAAGAGTAATGGATGAAAACTAGAGTTAAAGATGCTAAAGCTATACAATAGTCTTTAATTTTTCAAAGGAAACCTTTCTTGACTCATAAAAATATCAAAAATTTTATAAAGTTTGAGGTTTAAAGAACTTACAACTTCCATGGATAAATATTTCATATTTTTATGATAATTTCCAATTTTCAATTTTGTAGCTATTTCCTCAAAAATTTCTACTTTCAAAAGAAAAAACATCATAAGATGGTTAGAGATATTGACAAAAAGAAAAACACATGCTACCTAACATTATTTTTCCTAAAACAGATTGATATGTATATGTGAATATTTACATATTTACAGCAGAACAAATGTTCTTTTATGAAAATAATTTTTTGAGAATTAACCCATTAACAGGAATAACATCCCTCTTCCCTTGTAAATATTGCAGAATGAAATTCGATTGGCCTAATTACTCAACAATTTGAAATGGTCCAAGCCAAAATTTTTGAAATTTGGTATGCTTTCCTTTTTATTCATGCGCCTTGTCCCATTTCGGGACTAGATCTTTAACTTGAAAATATTTTTATCAATCAAGATTACATCATAGGAATATTTTACTAGTTTTTGATGGTGAGCATTTATTTGTTTGGATTTTTCCCTTTCTTCTTCTAATTTATGTATTTGAGACATTCTTAATTGCAGAGAAGAAGAAGGTTTTTTCTTCGATAAATTGTACTAGGGCTAATGAGGGTAGGGCTAGGTTAGGAGGAAGGATAGCCTCTTTCCCATATACCAGATTAACGAGTGAAGTACCTATGGAGGCCTTCTTAGTTATTCTATTAACCCATAGAGAAAATATCAAGGTTTTATGCCAATTCTTTTGGCTTTGATCAAGAGTCCGTTTAATAATCATAATGGTGTTTTTATTAGTTAAATTTGCTAAACCATTCCATTGAGGATAGTAATTAGTAGAGTATTTAGGTTTAAACCCTCTTTTTAAAGAAAAATTAGTCATGCTATTTCCTGAAAAGTAAGATGCATTATCAAAAATAAGTGCATTGGGTAAGCCACACTGGGTGATAATGAATTGATTAATGAATTCAATAATATTGTTAGAATTGGCTACCTTTAGTGGTATTTCTTCCACCCACTTGGTGAAGTAATTTGTAGCAGTAAGGATAAACTTATGTTTATTGGAAGAGTAAGGAACAATCTAACCTATTATATCCAATCCCCATTGTTAAAAATATTGCTCAATGTTGGCTGGTTGAAGAGGTAAGGCTGGTTTTCTCTATCTTCCTGCAATAGTTTGGAAAATTTTACATTTCCTTACATACGCATGGGTATCTTTAAACAAAGTTGGCCAATAATACCCAACATACATTATTTTATGAGCAGTGGTATCCCCTCCAAAGTGTCCACCAGCTAGTCCATCATGTAACTCTTGCAAAACCTTTTATGCTTCAGATTTTTCTAATAATCTTAACAAAACATAATCATAATTTTTCTAAATAACACACTATCAATGATTTCATATTGAATAGATTTAAATCTTAAAGACCTTTTCCTTTTATAATTGAGTTCAGGGGGAGCATAACCATTTTTTAAGTAAAAAATGAGATCAACATATTAGGACTCAATATTAGTAAGGCATACCTCAGATATCTGGACAGTGTTACCTGATTCTTCATCATCTAATATATTGGAAGCTCTAGTAAGAAATCTACAAAAACCTTGAACTCTGACAATTTTGGTCGGCTTTATCTCTATATCATATTCTTGCAGAGAGGTGACTCAATTTTCTCTTTTCTCTCCTAACTCTTTTTCAACAAGAAATTGTCTTACTGTTGGAAATGGGAAAATTGCTTTGGTGTGAGTCTTCAAAATAAAAGGCATGAAATGATTTATGGATTTGAAAATAGCAAAGGCCTATTTATCCACCTATGAATAATTAAGTTCTGAACCCCGAAAATTTGAGTTGAAGAAAGAGATAGGTAACTGTATCTGTTGATCATTGAGTTGTGTTAATACAACATCATAAGATAACTCGGAAGAAAAATTATACAAAATAAAATGATCAGAAAAGCTGAGAGTTTTGAGAGAGGGAGCATCAATAATAACTTGTTTTATTAAATCAAAGGATTCTCTTTCATTATGTCCCCATTTTAAAAATGAGTTTTTATTGATCATAGCTTGTACAGGAAAATTAATTTGAGAGAAATCAAGAACAAATCTCTTGACAAAATTAATCTGTCCTAGGAAATATTGCAATAATTGTTTGTTATGAGGAAAATATATTTCAGAAATTTTCTTAATCCTATTAGGGTCTATGTAAATTCCTTCTTTAGATACAATAAAACCTAGGAGTTTTCCTTAACTGGGAGAAAAGTATGACTTCTTGGGATTTAGTGAGATTTCATACTTTTTTCATCGTTCAAAGACCCATTTTAAATCATGGAATTGGTTGCTCATTTTCTTGGAATATATAGTTATATCATCCAAGTAAACAAAAACAATTTTATTTATCAGACCCTTGAACGTGATGTCCATAGGTCTTTGGAAGGTTGCTCCTACATGTCTTGATCCAAAAGGAATTTTTTGGTAGGCATAAGTTCCCCATTTAGTTCTAAAAGTAGTTTTCAACTTGTCATTTGGGTGAACTAGGATTTGGTTATATCCTGAGAAGTCATCAAGGAAAAACATAAGTTCAAAATCAACTACTGATTGTAATATTTGTTCCATAGGCGGTAGAGGAAAGTTGTATTTTTCATAAGATTTATTTAAATTCCTAAATCAATGCAAATGCATATGTCACCATTCTTCTTCCTGATTGGCACCAAGTTTGAAACCAATTTAGAATGCCTAGCTAGAAAAATGATTTTGGCCTTAAGAAGTTAGTTCAACTCACCCTTAATTTGATTTTCTAGATTTGGATGAATTTTCCTCAATTTCTACTGAACAAGTTTAACATTAGATACCATTGGCATAGTATGTTGAATTATGGAGGTATCATAAGTTCTTAGATCTTCATAACTCCAAGAGAAAAAAAAATTGTATCTTTTTAACAAATGAATAAAGGCTAATATTTAATCTGTTGAGAGACCAAGACCTAAATTGATGTTCCGGGGTTTAAGATCTGTCCCAAGGTTTACCGATTCAAACTTCAAAGTTGAACTCTGAAGTTTATAGTTAGTAATCTTCTTAAATCTATCATTTTAAGCATACAGATCTTCAAGCTTAACCACAGACTTGGTTAAGGAATTTTGTTCATTTTATTGTTTCAATTATCTATTATGTTGATCTTCATAAATTATTTTATCATTGTGTGACTCTTCAGATGTTAACGAGCTTAAAATATCTTCGTCATCATTAAACACACGCCGATTAATAACATTATCGGGAATGGATGGGCAAAAAATTAATTCGATTGAAAACCTATTTTGACTATAATCCTCAGGTGGAATGAGTTTGGATGCTACATTAGTGAGAAGGTTAACACGAGCATTCTGATGTCTTGGGATAGGAGAAATATTAAATGTTAGAAAATGTGAAGTGAGGGTTTGAATGAGAGATTGATAATGCTTCCAATGACCAAAGGCATAATGAATGGTGTTTCTCACTTGTTTTACAACAATTTATGAGTCTCCAAACACTTGAAGGTATTTCACATGAAGACCTATTTCTTTATACAAACCCTGGACCAGTGCTTCATACTTAATAGTATTATTTGTGCATTCAAACTCTAATATACATTCCAACATTGTTTTTTCTCCTTCTGGACTTATTAAAATGCATCCTTCTCTTGCACCATCATTGGATTTAGAGCCATCAAAATACAGAGTCCAAAAAAAATATTTAACTATTGGTTTACCTACAATATTTACACATTTAGATGAATCTGTATGTGAAAAATTTTCAATTTGGGAAGTGACAGAATTGATAGAGAAGGGAGATTCTTGAGCATTAAAACTACCCAAAAAGAATTCAGAAAAGTAGTTCCCAAGGATATTATTGGTGAAGACCACTTGTTCATTCTCTTCTTCAAAATTAGTTACTGAATGTTTCATATGTTTTTCTCGGTCATTTTAAATTTTATTGAGCTTGCCATTGTCAGGAAGTCACATATGAGACCAGTCCGTGGATAAATAACCATGAAGATTCTTAGACCAATCTCTACTTAGAATCAAACCGTAAAATTCAGGAATATCAACAACAAGTATATCAATAATTTGTCATACTTTGGAATTGGAAGAAAGTCTCATGAGAACAAAATTCATTTCCCCAATACCTTGACTTTTGTTCTGTTAAGTTGAACAATACGAACAACAAAATTTTGGGGTGAAATATTTCGTTTTAGTCAAACTGAATAAGGTATTATATTTGAAGAGGACCCCGAATCCATTGAGAAATTATGCACATTTTTATTGAAGATCTCAAAAGTAAAAATGAAAGGAGAGTGGGAATTTGATCTATCCCAAATTAAGATAGCATCAGTGGGATCAATATTTTCTGAAGAATCATTGGGAGGTTTTCCTTTTCCTTTAGAATATTTGGATGTGACAGCAGTAGGTAAAGGGGATGCATGGACTGCATTCAATTATTTAAGTAAAAACTTCCACTGTTGTTTTAATTTACTTACTTCATACAAGGAAATATTAGCTTTGACCTTATTCATATCCTCTACTATGTTATATTCTATGGTTTCAGAAACCACCAAAGTATTAGATGTAGATGGAGAATTTGAAGAAGATGGAATTAATTCAGAATATGTAGAAGGTTTTTTTTTTACCTATACCATTGTCTTTAGCAGTATGAGTAGAGGGTTTATGATTTTGAATTGATTGTGATGATTATGTAGGCCCCTTAATTCTTGTGCTAACGGGTAAAGCTTCATGATCCTCTTCATTATCAAAAGTTGAAGAATAAAATCCCATAATCCATGCACTTCAACTAATTCTTCATCTTGGGAGTCATCAACAGATAATGTTGTTTCTTCCTCATCTTCGTCTTGATCATATTTAACATTGGATATCATGTTTGGAGGTTGAGGACTTGATTTTTGAGATTTCTTAAAATACCTAAAAGGATTCTTTGAAGAGTCAGCTACCTGTTTCTTGATTTCCACCATTTCATTTGACATGGATTTAAGGACCTTTTGAAATCCTTCTAGATTAAAGGGATCTTTAGGAGTTTTCTTCTTTGGTTCATCCTTGAATGTGACATTCTTTGTCTTTCTTTCTTCCTGGGTTGTTTTCTTTTCCAATGCAAGTATCATTTTTTCAACATACAAGGCTTCTTTCATGTTTTCCACTAAAGTGACTTTATTAGCTCTGTTTACAAAAATTGCGATATTGGAAGGAATAGAGGAAATGCGCCATTTGATTTGCACATCAACACTAGGATTTGAGGTAGTTGGGATTTTGTTTAGCAATTTTTTGAATCTGGAATTAAAATCTTTGATATTTTCACCTGAATTTACTTTTATATTGGAAAGATAATTGATAAGAGTGGCAGTTGTGCGATCATCAACAAACTTAGTTAAGAATTTCTCTTCAAATATATCCCAACTAGTAATAGTACCTGATGGTAATAAAAAATACAATGAACATGCTGATCCTTCAAAGGTGTAAGGAAACAACCTAAATACATAATCTTCTTCAGCCATTCTATTGAGATTGATGGCTAACATGAAGTTATCGAGGTGTTCCTCAGTAGGGATTCCATCATCATGATTATACTTAGGAAACCATCTTTTAGGGTGCTTAGGTAAATCATGAAGAGGTCTTGCCATTTGAACAAATCCTAGGTTTGTCCATGGTATGGTTGGAATTATAGGAGCTGTGGAAGTAGAAGATGTTGTAGGTGTTCCAGAGATTGATGTGGTGGTAGAAGAAATAACCACCGAAATAGGACTTCTTAGTGACAACACTAGTTGATTGAGTTTGAGGAATATGAATAGATGAAGTGATTATTTGGGAAGAGGGAAATGGAGGAGGAACGAATGATGGAATTTGTGGAGGTGAGGAAGAAGTAATCTCGCTAGTGGATGTTTGAGCCTCTAATGTAGGATTTTTCTGTCGGTGAGAATGAAGTGGAAACTCAAAAGGAGTAATTCCGATTTTTTCGCTTTGAGACCAACTTAGTACACTAGAAACTTGTAAATAAGAAGTTACACTTACTTATGAGGGTTCATATTGAACATGATTTTATTTTGAAATATAAATTTATTCTAATTTCTTAATGAAATTTTGGACTTCAGGTGACTCTAGAGTGTAATCTTGAGGGATTACCTTTGGAGGTTTACTAAGATATTTATGAGGTGATTGGAAAACTTCAGATCTAGAGGTTGGAGACTTTGAGTGAGATATTGAAATTGTAGGAGATTTGGAGGGGAATTGACTCTTTTGATGGCATTTGGATTTGGGGTTAGAACTTGATGCCATTCACAGTCTTCAGGCCCTCCTTCTAGTGCCAAAATTGTTGAACGTTCGAATATCTCTGCCTCAACATTGGGGATAACCACTCGGTTGGGAACTTGAAAACAATTCCTTTTCTTTTTGGAATAGTGGCTCCAAATGGGGATAATGAGACCGATTTCTCTTATAAATATAACTAAGTGGATGTTATATGTAAAATAGTGAAATGGGAGTGATAAATGGAAGTAAAAACAACTTAAGTATGCATATATCTATTTATCTATATCCCGAGTCTTAATTTTACTCTTTATATGAGATTTCAAATATTTTCTTAAGTGTAAGATAATATAGATCATCAAACACTTAAAAAAGTAAATACAAGTAGGATGATTAATTTGATTAAATAGTTAATCAAATTAATTGTTAATTCACATCACATGAAAGATATGGTTGTTTCATACATATATTTAAAGATGGACATATCACATGTTCAATAGTGAATTAGTGCTTAATTGTATTTAAAGAACATACATAACAAGCCAATCTAAAGAGAAATATGACTATCAATTTCATATAAACACATTAATCATACAAAGATAAAATTACCTGATATATCATAACTTTGCTCATGAAACAAATAGCCTTGGTCCAACCTTTCTATTAAGATGATTCAAAAAGTACAATAGTGAAACTTTTTAAAGCCTTCATTACAAAAATTCAGAACCCTTTTCTTAAAGACATGAGAGGGTTTTCATAGTTGATACTTGAACTTAAAAATAGTAAATACATGAAATGCCAAGGAGGTTTGAACAACCATTCTTAAAATAAGAGTAAAAAGAATAAGAATGTAGTCTTTTGGAACAATATATTTAAGAATGGGAAGCTGACTGCTTTCCCATTTGTGGCTCTAGTTCTTATATATACATCATGGGCTTCAATTCAGGATGCTGAGTTGGCCTTATGTGCATCTATCATGTATACACTACAAACAAGAGTGCAGGAATCATCTATGAAGTGGTGAAGCAAGGCATCACAACATCAACCATTAACTATGTGGCTTTACTAGATATTGCCAATACTTCTCAAGATTCAATTTTGATAGCTTTTTAATATTATCCTCCTTATTCTTGGACCATTATTTCCATGATTTAATTAGTATATTAACATCATGAAAGGAACCAGCTGGCCATTCCTAAATTATATTAGTGCCAAACAGGTTGTCGATGATATTTTCAGAAATATTACTTGCGATACCTCTCGCCTGAAGATGGATATTCTGCTTGTTTTAATTTTATATCCCATTCTGTAAAGAGGATTTATTTATGTGAATCTTCTATCCTTGGAAGGTGTGAGCAATGCAATTTTTCAAAGTATTGTCACTGTTGCAGTTGTGTCTTTGATCCTCTCTTGTCTCCTAACCTATGGTTGAAGGCCTTGGAGGGTTAAAATGTGCATTATTTTTTATAATTTTTAATAAAATCCAAAAAAATTGAGTCCACAGTTTGTTTGTGTCATAGATTTATTAGGGTAAATTTTCTTTTAATAATTCTTTTAACTGATTTGAGTAGTTAAGGTCATGAGTTTAGATTGAGAAGAATTTTTTATTGAAAATGCTATATTCTATCCAAGGCCTAAGGACAAAATGTTAGAGTTATCAAATACTTTAGGAATAACATAGGAACAACTACCTTTTCTAGAAAGGCAACTATTTTCTTCAGAAAATCTGGTTTCAAAAGCAACATAGAAATAGCTACCTTTTTTAAAAGAGTAGCTATTTCCTACAAAATTTGTACAAGGAGTTAAAGAGAAATTACTCAGGTGAAAAGGCACTGCCCCTGGAATAATTGAAGGTCTGCTACAACAAGAGATATTACTCTTTGAAAGGTGGATATTTCTAATTGGAGGATTCATTAAAAGGAGGTTGGGTATTTATTTGCTAAGGTTAGTCAAATATAATGCTACTCATTAAAGGTAAAATATATTAAGGTTGATGTACGAGTAGTTATTAGTTAATTATTCATTGGAATGAAAGGTTCAGTGGAATGATTTGGAACCAAAAATTTAAATAATTTGAATTCGTGTCACTCAGTGTCACCGTGATTTAGGGCATGCAGAGATCTATTTCCATTTACCCCGAGAAGCTACAAAAAACGGTTTCCTATGCTCCAGCAAATAGTTTGTTACCTCGTGCCAGAAATTATGGATTTTTCAATGGTTTTTGTTGATAATTTTATGGGTGTGCATTAGTGGTTAAGTTAGATGTTAACATAATGGGTAAGGGTGGTAAGGTGAATCGTTCAAAACTGACCAATACTCATTTCCTTGATCACCATGAAAAGCTGCAGTTCCAAGCAGCAGGGTGGTATGCTAAAGAAGTTTTTAGGAGAAAATGTTGCAGTTGCTTAGATAGTTTCTGAGTCATTCGATGGAGAGAAGGTCAAGCTGGGGTCTCCGACCTTCAGGATCACAGAGAATATCATTGAAAGAGCCACCCAAACATCAGCTGCGAGCCCTGGTATAAGAGAAAAACCTTGCTTAAAGCAGATTTAAATCCATATCTCAAGCCTGAGCATGAAAATATATATTGGACCCCTACTGTTCACATTTATTATTTTAGGTCTAAGTGGAAATATTTTATTACCACTGTCCAACGTTATATTACCTATGAAGGTAGGTTTTCCACTGTGCATCAGTATCAGATGAGGTTTCTAGCTCACATTTCGGGTTCTAAACCTATGAAATTACCATTTTTCCTCTATAAATATCTATTGACAATGTCTCAAAAAATACAAAGAACCCTAGACTATTCTCTTCACAATATTTATCACAGGGGTTTAATAAAAATTATGGTGGTTTATCATTTGAAGAAGAAGAGAACCACATGGAAAAAAATCCTAGAAGATGAAGGTTTCAGCAGTGTTAACTCAAGTAGAAGGTTAGGAAGGCCTTTAAGAGAAAAAAACCCAAGAGGAGAAGTCAAGCTCTGCACCTACATTGAACCCTTAACAAACTGGTCATTCTTCTACACCATCTAGCAGCTAATTTTCAAACCACCACTACTATACCAACCATTACTCCTATACCTACAATGAAACCAAACAAGGAATTTTATACCAAAATAATACCTAATGAGCCACATACCTTGGGGTATTTTAGGTAGGAGCATGTAAGAAAGCTTAAACAAAAGGCTACTCTACCTCACAAAAATGTTGCCTCTAAAGGCAAGGAAGAGGTAGCTTCCTCTTCAAAGAATAAACACAGGAGAAAATTTATTTTGAGAGAGGGATCTTCAGTGGAAGTCACCCCTGAAACATCAACACCAAGCCCTGTTCTAGAGACTAGACAAGATAATCAAGAAGACAATGCCACTCTAGCACTAGATGAACCTACACTAGCACAAGTATTTTCCTCTCTCAAAGCATCAGCTAAGGGGAAAATTAAAGTTTTAGAGACTACAACAGAAGAACCAACTACAACCCAGATTTACTTTTCTCTTAGTTCATCATCCAAAGGAAATAATAAATCCATAATCCACTCATGCTCATATTTTGAGGAAGATAACAGTGAAACAGAGTTTGAAGAAGGGAAATCAAGCAGAGTTATCCATGGAAGAAGGAGGCCTTCATATATTCCTAATCCATACTTTCAAATGCCTCATATTAGACCAAACAATAAGCTTAGTCTATCAATAAAACTCATAGCCAACCCTACTCTCAGAGATGAGATAATAAACATAGATGAAAGTCCAGAAAATGATCTAGGGAAGAAGAAGACTCAGAAGAAAAAGCAAGTACAAAAGATAAAGCCAAACAAGAGGGTCAATAAGGCAGAAGCTATCAAGATTTTTTCTTCTATACTAGATCTTTAATGATTGAATGTAAAAAACCATGAAAATCTAAAGAATCATATCATTTTTGGCTTATATACAGAATTATCGAAAATAGCTACCTTTTCCAGAAAAGTAGCTATTATTTTCAGAATTTATATAAGAGGGTAAAAAGGTAGCTTTTTGTTTTGGTTTCGAGGAATGACACTAAGTGGTGATAAAGTTAATACAAGCTTTGTGGTAATGGTTAAATTTTCCAAGTGTCATCCAGTCAAGCTATCTTCCATATGTCATTTTTAGTTGGTTGCTCCTACACTTTTGTGGATAAAGGTCCAGGTGTCCATTTCATTTGGTAGTTACACTTTTTGTAGAGGAAGTTTTTCCAAAAAACGAGGAGCATTCAACCACCCCAAATCAACCATTTCGAGCTCTATAATTTCATGTTTTGTCTTCATTTGTATTTTAGATTACTTTTATGTTATGTTTAAGATAATCTTTACCATATGTGGAATATTGTAATTAAGTCTTTAAAACAGACTTGCACTTTTTTTGGAAGCTTTAACAAAACATCTTTTTGTATATATACTATGTAAAGCAATGAAGAAAAGGAGTTCATTGGTTTTCCATATCATTACATTATGTATTGTATATTTTAAAGTTTATAATATCAAAAAACACTCTTGAGTACTTATGAAAGATCTGATGTGTGTATTTTCTATCTCCTTATGTGTTTCCATACTTTATTGTTTCATTCCATATTATGATCTACAAATGTTGTTTCATGTTTTTGTTAGTCTTGTGGTATAGCTATACATGATTATCTAATTTTGTAAGTCTTGTTTTACAAGCTTTATGGATGAGATATGTATGGTGAAATTATTCATAAGCTTTCCCTGTTACAGAAATCTTCAAATGTATGATGAGATTCTTGTAAGTCTTGAAGAAGCCTTCTTTCATCAATAAATGATAGGTTAGACATATATTTTCTGTTTGTTTTCTTAGCAGTGGAATTATATTCTTTAGACCCATTGTTCCTACACATTTTCCTAACCATTAAAATACAAACTAATCCATGCTACCACATCAAGAAGTAGTACCCTCATATGTGTGAGTGATTTATCAATTTGAAACAGTTTAATTTTCTAGTGTGTGTGAGAATCTCAATCACTTTCCAAATAATAATCCAACTGTAAGAAAATCCATTGAGCTTAATATGTGTCTGGTCAAGTGCTCGTTACAATCCAAGTGTTGATTCTAGCGCTAACATCTTTTGGTGTGTCTGCTGGGAGACGAAGATTCTCAGCTGAGTATTCTCCAGAAGTTTTTTGCATGAATGCCTAGTACCACTTTTTAAAGGTGAATAAAAACTAGTCACTCTTTCTGATTTTAATTGGTTCAATCGGCCTGTCCACAAAGAGGACGAGGGGTTTCAAGACCACCTACTACAAGAAGAAATTAGAGATCACCTCCTATGACTCCAGTCTTTGACCCAAAAAAGATCATAAAGGGTGCAAGAGGGAAACAGAAATCAGCTAAAGCTACATCACATTCAGTGAAAAAGGTGCATTCAAAATACATTCCAAAAGAAAAGGTACCATCATCTATATTAGAATATAAATAAGTTTCAGTTTCAAAAGACTCTACTGAGATATTTCAAGTTGAAACGGTTTCTATAAAAGACAAAGTAGATGATGTTAGCCTAGATTCAGCTGAAAGTATTTCTCAGTCATCATTTAGTAGATTAGAAACAGGTATTATTCCAGTAAAGGAATAAAAATAAGAGGTTTTAGGTGTCAGTGAAGAAAACAAAATTGAGAAGCCTCTATGTTGATAGAATGGGAATTAGAACAAGTATTGGAAATTTCACCCTTCCTAGATAGGGATTTTTTAACTGAATAAGATATTAAAACAATTCTGAGCTTTCTTCAAACTAATCTTGAATATTGGTACTCTCTTAGTCCACAACAAGTGTAGTTTCCTTTGTTCCAAAACCAATCTATTGGTTCATCCTCTTCTCATCAAGGAGAAGGTAACCTTCCTGAAAATTCGACTTTTAATATCTCTGACTTTTTAGCTCAGTAGAACAAAGTTGAAGTTGCCCCAAACGTTCAAGAATATACATCCAAATTTGATTCTCCTGGAAAGGCTGAAATAAAGTCTCCTACTGTTCATTTCTTTGAAAATCCATTGTTAGCTCCAAATCCTGAAGAACCAGCCCAAGAAATTCAATCTTTAGCCATCACAAAGCAAATAAAAACTCCACAAACTATAATTTCTAGCACTCAAAGATCTGCATCAGCAAGTCTTCCACTATTTTTACCTCAGAAATTCATGGCTTAGCCTCCTCCTACAAGGGTGCAGCAGATTTTTGCTACAAGATATCCACCACTCACTCTTCCTCAACCTCTGCATCCTCTTACTCAAGGGGATCATATTAAATATTTTCCTAAATACATAGGGAAGGGAGAAGGAGTATCTGATGAAGAACACCTAGTTTCCTTTTATAGTTATGCTGATAATCAAAACATTGAACACGAAGATGTCTGGTCAAGACTCTTTGTTCAGAGCTTGGATGGAGAAGCTCGTAAGTGGATTAGAAATTTTCCACCAAATACAATAACAGGAATAGATGCTTTGGAGGAAGTGTTTGTAAAACAATGGTGTGACTGTAACTATTACTTGTATTACCTCACAGAGTTTGGAGCTTTAAAGAAGAAGATTGATGATTCATTGGTAGACTTTACAAAGAGATTCAATAAAGTATATTAAAATATTCCTGTAGAATTCAAACCTCTTGAAACTACAGCCATGATAACCTTTTCCAATACCTTAGAATCCAAGTTTTCACTTTGGTTGAGAGCTGAGAAGCCACAAACATTGGTAGGTATGTAGGAAGTTTCTACTGGACTGTAGTCCAATCTTATGGCCTCAAATAAACTGAAAATTGAAGAGGGGAAGAGAGAAAAAGATAAAAAATAAAATGAAAAGGATAAACCATCTTCTTTCTGTAAAAATTTCACATCTAAAGGAAATCTTGATCAAATGTCTAATTTGATTAAATATCTTGCTTCCAAAATGAAAAAACTGGATTTATAAAATAGGCCAACTATTAGGCCCATTCAAAATGAAGGAAATAGAAATCAGGCTCCTTTTAGGCGACCCTTTTAGCCTCAACGAATTTTACAAAGCCCAAGAAGAAATCCTGATGATCAAAATATTCAGCTTCCACTGAATAATTTTGCTGAAGAAAATTAGCAAGAACAAGAAGAGGAGGATGAAGATATAAATCTTGTTGGGGAGACATCATAGTCAAATTGTTTGAATTTGCAAGAGTATGAAGATCAGTCTAGGAAAAATCTATTTTCAGATGATTAAGATGCTCATATTCATGTCCAAAATGAGAAAAATCAGCTTGGAAATCAAACAAGAAATTATCCTTTGAGGGAAAAAGGGGTTGCCCAACAGCCTCAACAAAAACAAGATTATGAAAAACATGTTTCCAAACAAAAAACAAAAGTTAATTATGTTCCTCCATATCCTAATCTTGCCCCAATCATTAAAAATGTTTTAGAAAATAAGGATTTGTCTCCTCTCAATTTTAGTTTCAAGTCAAAATTGAATAAAATCAAGATTCTGGTTCCACTCTTTGAATTGTTGAAAAATCCAACCTATTGAGAGTCATTTAAAATTCTGTTACAACCATCTCTCGCTCTTGATTCAGTCAATCTAGAAGATGAACATCCTACCATCTACTTGGGTAGCCACGTCCAATATCAAAATGATGATAATTCTCCACCTTTTCATCTTTCACTAAACATTCATAACAAATTGCTGCATAAATGGCTATTAGATTCTAGGGCCTCTCATAATGTAATGCCTAAGAAATTGATGGATGAAATAGGGATGGAAATAACTAAACAATACCATGATGTTTACACTTTCGATTCTAAAAGGGTCAAGTGCTTAGGAGTGATCAAATATTTGGTAATTTCTCTTACCCAACTTCCCATGAAAAGTCTAGTGATGGACATAGTGGTTGCAGACATAACTTCTAGATTTGGAATGCTTCATTCCAGGTCTTGGTCCAAAAATTTGGGAGGCACTCTTCAAATGGATATGAAATACACCACTATCCCAGTCTTTGGAGGAGAATTTAGGAGATTGTATAGGGAAAACCAAATGGCTTATATCATAAGTGATCAGAAAAATCCCTCAAATCATCCTATATATGTAGAGGAGAGGGAATTCCAGTCATCCATTTTACACCTTGCTGCCAATGACAACAATTTTCAGCCTGAAATCAGTAAAAAATAACATTTGCAAGTCATAAAAGAGAAGAATTTAGAAGTAGGGAATATCTAGAAATTGTATTTTTATGGAGCCTCATCAAGAGAGGGATCAAGGGCTAGAGTAGTTCTTATTTCTCCCACTCAGCAATTGACTCTATCATACAAATTACAATTTGTCACCATTAATAACATTGTTGAGTATGAAGCACTTATTTTTGGAATGAAGGCAACAAAATTTTTGGGAGCTGAACAATTGATTGTTTTTGGTGATTCAGAGTTGGTGGTACAGTAGGTGAGAGATAATTATAAGGTAAAAAATTCAAAATTGAAGAATTACATAAATTAAGTGTGGGATTTAATTGAATATTATTTTCCAGAATTCAATTTGAATTTTGTTTCCAGAGAAGAAAATGAAATGGAAGATTCACTAGCCATTGCTGCTAGTAATTTTAAGGTTCCTCTTGATGTTAAAGCAACATATGATGTTTAGATTAAAAACAGACCTTCCATTCCTGAAAATATCAAACACTAGCAAGTATTTGAAGATGATAAAGAAATTCATAAATTCTTGGAATGTGTGGAGGAGTTTTCAGACATTCAGATTGATAATGAGAAAGACAGCTAAAATTCAGAACAACAAGCCATTCAAAAAGACTATGGCTGGAAAAGACATTATTGATCAAAAAAGAAACTTCATTCCTAAAGGCTTGGTTCCTTTAGAGAGGTTTTTTGAAAATAATGATGTATTTTTAAAGCCTGATAGTAAATCAGATGAAGAGAGTACAATTAATTGCAATATTGGTACATAAAATCAACCTATGTATGCTAAAGTTTCTAGAAACTAGAACTAAATATGTCAATTTTCTAAAGCAATATGCAAACATTTTTGCATGGTGCTACAGTGATTTGAAGACATATGACAGAAGTATAATGGAACATAAAATTCCTCTTAAAACAAAAGAAAATCCTAGAGCACAGAAGGTAAGACATATTCTCCCTATCATTGAAAAGGAAATCAGAAAAACGTGGGAAGCCAAAATAATTCTACCTTTAAGATTTTCCAATTGGGTAGCTAATATAGTCCTGGTTTGAAAGAAGAATGGAGAGATTAGAATTTGTGTTGATTTTCGCAATTTGAACCGGTGTTCAATAAAGGATAAATATCCTTTGCCCAAAATGGACCATATTATGCAGAAGATTGTAGGCTCAAAGAGGTTGTCAATGATAGATGGTTTTTCAAGGTACAATCAAATCTGAGTCGATAAAAAAGTCATGGAAAAAAAAATTTTCACTACACCCTGGGGAATTTTTATGTACAATAAGATGCCTTTTGGTTTAATGAATGCAGGTGCAACATTTCAGCGGGCAATGGACATTGCCTTTGCAGGGGAAAAGGAAAAATTTGTAGTCATTTATTTGGATGAAATAACAATTTTTTCAAAATCTGATGAGGATCATTTAAAGCATTTGCAGCAAGTGTTTGATAAGTGCAGAAAATTTGGCTTGTAATTAAACCAAAACAAATCATGCTTTGTTGTTCAAGAAGGAAAACTATTGGGGCACATAGTAATAGAAAATGGTATTTGCATTGACCCAAGGAGATTTGAAGCTATACAGAAAATTGGTTTACCTAGAAATAAGAAAGAGTTACAGTACTTATTGGGTAAAATTAATTTTATGAGGTGTTTTGTTCCAAATTTTGCAGAACTGATTAAACATATAAATGACTTTTTGAAGAAAGATGCAAAGTTCAGGTCGCAAAATGAATAAAAAAACTATTTCTTAGCAATCAAATGTGCCTTGACTAAAGCCTCAATGTTAATCAACCCTGATTTTGAGAAGGATTTTTTGAATTTTTCATATGCTTATGAGGAAACAATTGCAATAGTTTTACTTCAAAAGAACAAGGAGGGTTTGGAGCAGCCAATTTATTTTTTCAGCTGTGCATAAAGAGATGCTGAGCTAAAGTAAAACTTAATTGAAAAATAGGAATATGCATTGGTAAAGGATTTGAAGTATTTTTAGGTCTATGTTCTGCATTCAAAATTCATTGATTTTGTGCAAAATATTGTTGTCAAGGATGTATTGTTGCAGCTAGATACAGATGGCAGGAGGGGAAGATGTTTAACAAAGATTCTAGATTTTGACATTGAAATTAGACCTACTAAGTTGATAAAGGGACATCGATTAGCCCACTTGATGGAAAAATCAAATTGCAAAGCTCTAAATATGAACATAGAGGTAGCTAAATAAACATATAAATAAGGTATATCTGATTATCCTGAACTCTTTTATTCCAATTGGTATAAGGATATAGTGTAATTTTTATTAAATTTCAGTTGTCCTCAAGAAATCGAAAAATCAAAGAGAAGGGCTTTTAAACTGAAGGCTGTTAAGTATTGCATAATGTAAAATCATCTTTATTGGAAAGACCCTATAGGAGTTTTTTTGAGATGTGTAGATGAAGCTGAGTTAGAGAAAGTTATGTCAGAGATACATGCAGGGGTGTGTGGTGGACATTTATATTGGAAATATACCGAAAACAAAATTCTAAGATCTGGCTATTATTGGCCAACTCGTTTCTTTGATGTTATTTATAACGTCGAGGCTTGCACTAAGTGTCAAACGTTTTCTGGTATGCAGAAGATGCTTCCACTACCTCTCATTCCTATTTCAGCAGATGCTCCTTTCCAGCAGTGGGGGCTAGAATTCATTGGTGAGATTCATTCGCCATCATCGGGACAACGCAAGTAGATTCTTATAGCCACGAACTATTTCACCAAGTGGATTGATGCCATTCCAACCAAAAATGTCACTGACATAGTAATAATTAAATTTATGTTGGAAAATATTATGTTTAGATGTGGCTGCCCTCAAAAGTTGGTGAATGACAATGCAATGGCTTTTAAATCTACAAAGATGAACAATTTCTGTCAGAAATATAACATTGATTTGACTCATTTGACACCTTATTACCCCCAAGGTAATGGGTTAGCCGAGCCATCAAACAAAAGCCTAGTAAGAATAATAAAGAATATGATGCCAGAAAATAAAATAAATTGGGATACTCAACTAGTTCATGCTCTTTGGGAAGATAGGGTGAGCAACAAGAGATCAATTGGACTTTCTCCCTTTCAACTTGTTTATGGTACTGATGTTGTGATGCCATTATAGCTGACCCTTCTTGTCATGAAGTTTTTACAAGATGATACTGATGATTCCAATCCCATTCAAAGAAGGATGTTGCAACTTATAGAAGCTCATCAACTCTGGGAATCCCTGATGGCCAAAGCACAAAAATACAAAGCCAAAGTAAAAGTTGTCTTTTACAAAAGAGAAAAACAATAAGTTTTTCAAGAAAATTATTTGGTATTGTGCTGGGATGCAAGAAGAGAATACCATGGAAAACATGGTAAGTTTGAAAACTTGTGGTTGATTCCATCCAAAATTTCTCAAGTTCTGGAAAATAACACATTTTTGCTGAATCATTTATATGATGATCAATTGACTGGAGGTCCAGTCAATGGTCATTTTCTCAAAAAAAGTTTTGTTTGATAAGTCAGCTAGTCTTTCCATTTTAAATATTCAAAGTGTCATTTCAATAAAGCTCCATGCCCAATGGCATTTGTGTTTGTAAATAGATTTAGTCTTGAGTTCAGTCAATAAAAGTTAGTTCCTTTCATTAGCTTCTGAAATTCAAAAGTCCTGAGAGTTTAAGGAATTGAATCTACTGTCCTTGAATCCTCACAAGGGGGACTTCATCCCTAATAGGAGCCACTATTAGCACTGAAATTTTTCAAAGTCTAGTCACTGTTGTGGTTGTGTCTTTGATCCTCTCTTGTCTCCTAACCTATGGATGAAGGCCATTGAGGGTTAAAATGTGTATTGGTTTTTATCAATTTTAACAAAATCCAAAAAATTTGAGTCCAATAGTTTGTTTGTGTCATAGAGTTATTAGGGTAAATTTTATTTTAATAAGTCTTTTAACTACTTTGAGTAGTTAAGGTCATGGGTTTAGCTTGAGAAGTATTATTTATTAACAATGATATCTTCTATCCAAGGCCTAAGGAAAAAATGTTAGTTTTATCAGTTATTTTAGGAATAACACATGAATAGCTACCTTTTCTAGAAAGGAAACCATTTTCTTCAGAAAATTTGGTTTCACAAGAAACATAGAAATAACTACCTTTTTCAAAAGAGTAGATATTTCCTGCAAAATTTGTACAAGGAGGTAAAGATACATTACTTAGGTGAAAAAGCACTGCTCCTAGAATAATTGAAGGTCTGCTAAAACAAGAGATATTACTCTTTTAAAGGTGGCTATTTCTATTTCAAGGATTCATTAAAAGGAGGTTGGCTATTTATTTGCTAATGATAGTCAAATCTAATGCCACTCATTAAAGGTAAAATATATTAAGGTTGAGGTACGCATAGCTATTCATTAATTATTCATTGGAATGAAAGGTTCGGTGGAATGAATTGGCACCAAAAATTTAAATTATTTGAATTCATGTCACTTAGCCTCACCATGATTTAGGGCATGAAGAAATCTGTTCTATTTACCCCGAGAAAGCTACAACAAACGGTTTCCTATCCTCCACCAAGTAGTTTGTTACCTCGTGCCAAAAGTTAGGGCTTCGTGGATGGTTGTTGTTGATAGTTTTAGAGGTGTGCATTAGTGGTTAAGTTAGCTATTAACAGAATGGGTAAGGGTGGTAAGGTGAACCGTTAGAACCAACCAATACTCATTTCGTTGATCACTGTGCAAAGCCACAGTTTCAATCAATAGAATGGTATCGGTTTTTAAATAATTTTTCAAGAGAAAATATTGCAGTTGCTCAGGCATTTGCTGAGACATTCGATGGAGAGCAGGTCAAGTTGGGGTCTCAGACCTTTAGGATCAAAGAGACCATCATTGCAAGAGCTACCCAAACATCATCTATAGGTGATTCCTGGTATAAGGGAAAAACCTTGCTTAAAGCAGATTTGAATCCATATCTTAAGCCTGAGCATGAAAAGATAGATTGGACCCCTACTATTCACATTTATTATTTTAGGCCTGAGTGGCAAGATGTTATTACCACTGTGAAACATTATATTACCTGTGAAGATAGGTTTTCCAATATGCATCAGTATCAGATGAGGTTTCTAGCTCACATTTCGAGTTCTAAACCTATGAAATTGCCATTTTTTCTCTATAAATATCCGTTGACAATGTCTCAAAAAATACAAATAACCCTAGACTATTCTCTTCAAAATATTTATCACAGTGGTTTAATCAAAATGATGGTGGTTTATCATCTAAAGAAGAAGAGAACCGCATGGGAAAAGTTCAGCAGATGAAGCTTTCAACAGTGTTAACTCAAGGAGAAGGGTAGGAAGGCGTTTAAGACAAAATACCCAAGAGAAGAAGTCAAGCCCTGCACCTATATTTACCCCTTCAAACACTAGTCAATATTCTACACCATTTAGCAGACAAATAAGGAACTCAGCTAGGAAAGCTAGAGTTCAAACCACCACTCCTATACCAACCGTCACTCCTATACCTACAATGCAGCCATCCAAAGGAATTTTATACCAGAAGACTACCTAAGGAGCCACAGACCTTGGGGTATTTAAAGCAAGAGCATGCAAGTGAGCTTAAACAAAAGGCTACTCTATGTGACAAAAATGTTGTTTCTAAAGGAAAGGAAAAAGTTGCTTCCTCTTCAAAGAATAAACGTAGGAGAAAAAATATTCTGACAGAGGGATATTTAGTGGAAGTCACCCCTGAAACATCATCACCAAGCCCTATTTTAGAGACTAGACAGGAGAATGAATAAGACAATGCCACTCCAGCACTAGAGGAACCTACACTGGCACAAGTCTTTTCCTCTCTCAAAACATCAGCTAAGGGGAAAAGTAAAGTTTCAGAGACAACAACAGAAGAACCAACTATAGCCCAACTTTATTCATCTCTCAGTTCATCAGCCAAAGGAAAGAATAAAGCCATAATTCACTCATACTCATATTTTGAGAACGATAACAGTGAAACCGAGTTTAGTGAAACAAATTTTGAAGAAGGGCAGTCAAGCATAGTTATCCCTGGAAGAAGGAGGTCTTCATACATCCCTAATGTATACATTCAAAGGCCTCATACCAGATGAAATAATAAGCTCAAGCTAGCAAGAAAAATCATAGGCAACCCTACTCTCAGATATGCGATAATAAACATAGATGGAAGTACATAAAATGATCCAGGGAAGAAGAAGACTCAGAAGAAAAAGAAAGTACAAAAGAGAAAGCCAAACAAGAGGGTCACTAAGGCAGAACCTATCAGGATTTTTGCTTCTATACTGGATTTTTAATGGTTGAATGTCTAAAACCATGAAAATCTGAAGAATCATATCATTTTTGGCTTATATACATAATTATCATAAATAGCTACCTTTTCTAGAAAAGTAGCTATTATTTTCAGAATTTATATAAGAAGGTAAAAAGGTAGCTTTTTGTTATGGTCTCAAGGAATGACACTAAGTGGTGATAAAGTGAATGCAAGCTCAGTGGTAATGGTTTTTTCCAAGTATCATGCATTCAAGCTATCTTCCAGATGTCATTTTCAGTTGGTTACTCCGACACTTTTGTGGACAAAGGTCCAGGTGTCATTTTCAATTGGCAGTTACACTTTTTGTGGAGGAATTTTTTTTCTAGAAAATGAGGATCGTTTAGCCACCTCCAATCAGCCATTTCTAGCTCCATACTATCAAGTTTTGTCTTCAATTGTATTTCATATTAATTTTCTATTATGTTTAAGATAAGCTTTACCATATGTGGAAGATTGTAATTAAGTCCTTAAAACAGACTTGCACTTTTTGTGGAAGCTTTAATAGAACATCTTTTTGTATATATACTATGTAAAGAAATGAAGAAAAGGGGTTCATTGGTTGTCCATATCATTGCACATTTTATTGTATATTTTCAAGCTTATAATATCAAAAAACACTCTTGAGGACTTATGAAAGATTTGATGTGTGTATTGTATATCTCCTTATGTGTTTCCATACTTTACTGTTTCATTCCAGATTATGATATACATATGTTGTTTCATGTTTTTGTTAGTCTTGTGGTATAGTTGTACATGATTATCTAATTTTGTAAGTCTTGTTTTACAAGCTTTCTGTATGAGATATGTATGGTGAAATTATTCATAATCTTTTCCTATTACAAAAATCTTCAAATGTATGATGGGATTCTTGTAAGTCTTGAAGAAGCCTTCTTTAATCAATACATCATAGGTCAAAAATCTATTGTTTGTTTGTCTTCTTAGCAGTGGAATTATATTCTTTAGACCCACTATTCCCGCACATTCTCCTAACCATTAAAATACAAACTAATCCCTGCTACCTCATCAAGCAGTAGTACCCTCATATGTGTGAGTGATTTATCAATTTAAAACCCTTTATTTTTCTAGTGTGTGTGAGAATCTCAACCACTTTCCAAATCATAATCCAACTGTAAGAATTAGGGGAATTTTTAGGTCTAAAATGGTTCTCCTAAGGAAATTATAAAATAATAATGGAAACAAATAAATAATATTTGATTACATCATCAAATTTTAGAGGGAAAAAAGAAAAAACTTCTTTTTCAACTAGTATTTTCAACTTATCTCCCAAAGTGTTTTCTCAAATTTCGAGCAGGAGTACTCGTTGGATGAAAAATTTAATTCCTCATCCAAGGAGTACCCATGTTGCATATTTTCGATGGATCCCGCTACACGAAAAATGAGAAATACATGAAAAATGTGATTGTAATCACGTTTTTTCATGTATTTCTCATTTTTCGTGTAGATAGGTCCATCAAAATTATGCAACATGGGTACTACTTGGATGAGGAATCAAATTTTGCATCCAACGAGTACTCCCACCCGAAATTTGAGTAAAAACTTTTGGAGATAAGTTGAAAAAGTAGTTTTATTATTTTATTATTTTTTAATCTTTGTACCCTTTTACTTAAAAAATGGTGAATCATCCCCTATGGTTGACATCATCATCTTGAATCATATTGGTTCTTATAAAGTTTATTTTGGTTGTACATTTTTCTTAGGAGGCCCAATTTAGACCTCAAAATTCCCCTAATGAAAAGCCTTTGAGCTTAAGATGTGTCTGGTCAGGCACTTGTTACAATCCAAGTGCTGATTCCAACGCTAAAATAAGGTTTGTTTCTCTTCCTTTAACACTGTCTTGCCTTGTGATATAATCATAAATTTTATCATCACTGCCATCCAAGTTTTTCCTTAGATGGGGAAACTGATTCATCAATGAATCACTTGTTTTACATAGATCATTGATTACTTCCAAGTTTTGGAAAAAGACCACCTATTGCTGGGCAATGAGGGTGTTAAGTGCCATTGTTTCTTTCTTAAAATCCTCAATTTTAGGATTATCCTTCAATTGCTCAATTCTGACTTGGAGTTCTTGTAACTAAGTATCTTTAATATTAATGTCAGTTTCATGCTGGAGTTTCATTTTATCAAAGCTATGTTGTAATTGTGATAATTGTACTTGCCATTTATGATCAATGTTCTACTTTTATTTTAATAATTATTGCTCCAACTGTTGAATCCTTTCATCTTTGTATTTGATTAATTGTTGCACTTATGAAGCCTTTTCAATGGTAGCTGTTGCATAGGCCCCTTCAAACTGCGATAGCCTAGTTAAGTCATCAGAGGGGTTTGTTTGTGGATCCTTCCACACAACATCCAATGATACATCTCGAGGAAATAGTGCCTAGGATTGATCAACTCTCCTTCTCTTCATTTTCCTTCTCATTACGGCCCTATGCCTGGGACTGTAAAACATATCGACAGGAGGCATCTCTTGGATTTTAAGAACAATTTCTGAAGTGGGGTGTGCCGGTATGAATTCTACATCATATGTATTAAAAAATTTGTCATAAGCACCAAAAGTAAGCGAGCTTTTCTTATTAGTTTCAAGAGTGATGATTGTTTCTCTTGGAGTTGTGGTATTTACCTCTTGCGATCCTGATTTATTAATCTAGTGATCAAACTGATCCCAGACTTTATCCAAGTCACTGCTAAACAATATTTCTCTAGTTTTTTACACTTTTGATGTAGTTTCCATTGTTCCTCGTGTCATATTTCTATCCTTTATAAACAACGCCAAATCCTTCTCTATTTGTAAAACTAGTTGAGAAACCCTCAATGTGTTGAGAGGGAGATTTTCCAACCTTTTACTTCTGTATTCTCTGAACTCATTGAGTTGATATGGATTCAGACGGATTTCTGCCAAATTTTATACCTATATGTATGTTAGGGTGGAATCAAATAGATCACCAAATTTTTCAGGCTCATGCATGAAATGTATCACTTTAACCCGTGCTGTGAATTTGACTACTTTGTTTGGGTCATACTGCCTGTTGGAAATAGTGGGAAAGTTTAGGCACTGTATTGGTTAATTTCAAGCCCGGTGTGCTTGAAATTGTCCAAAGCATATAATCCGCAGTGGATGGGGAATGGGGGACAGATAGATTTCTTGTCTTCTTTAAGGGCTTTAGTTAAGCCATTTCCCATAGTTTGATAGGCCACTTCTCGAGCCAAAAGCTTGTCAGGGAGATAGAGTGGGAGAACATGAGGTCTAGCCAAACTACCAAAAACCCTAACATAAGTAAATAACTCTTCTCTGAACCACTTTCCTATGGTTGTGAAATCATCCCTGGCTTCATCAGATAATCTGGGGGATTTTTCACCAAAGACATATTGGTATAAAGGTAACATGACTCCATGACATATTTTTTAGAAATGGGATTGGAAATTAGATTCCCAGAGGATCTTGTGATAGATGTGGATAGGAGTAGCTTCTTCTAGGGTCCATTTCCATCCCATGGATGGAAAATAATAGGTAAAGCAAATGTCGTCTATGATATATGCGCTCATATAAAAATGGAGCATTGTCTTGGTAAAGACTTTTCGGTCTCTTCTCTAGGCTATGATTTGGGAAGGTATATTATTCGACATGATAGTGGACCAATCTGTTATATAGGAATCTGCTACAACATCAATTAGGGAGACCCATTCAATAATGAAATTTGTTGTATTTTGATATCCAAACAACCTACACATCATACCAACAGTATAGCAATGAGGACGAGTAAGAGAAGATATGGATTACATACTCTTTTCTTCATTCTTGTGCTTGTTTGGATCCCCTCTCCACTATCCTATCGGTTCTGAATCATCCGTGTTTTCATCTGCAAAATTCTGAAGGGAATGCTTATCATATATCTTTTGCGGGTCTGGTAGATGATGCATTTTATTCAAGTCTTCAGCTCTGAAAGACCCAATTATTATCTGTCTTGAGGTTAGGAAAGTCCTTTCTGAAATATTCATATTGTCAATAACCCACTTAACCATATCAGTGTAGGGTAGAATATTAGGCTGAGAAACATTCCATGAAGGAAGGAATTGGCGACATTAGTGTAAGTAGTTTCAGAAGATGACGAGGAGTCATCAGCCGTGGCTACCCTTTGGATCACTCTGGTTTCTTCATATTCAAACAGTTTGTACATGGCTTCCCATGAAGAGCTTCCTAAGTCTGTGGTGCATTTTGTATCAGAGAATAGTTGGGGTATCTTAGTTATCTCTGGAGAAGGTGGAGCCGCTTGTGGTGGAACCATAGGGTTTTTTTTCTTCTTGGTGTTTTTCGACATTTCGTTCAAGTCTTGCTTGTCGGGACTAGCCTGCAGCAGATAGAAAGAGAAGAGAATGAAGAACAAACACTTGGGACATGAGAAAATTATGACAAAACAATGAAGTGATATTGGATATATGTTTAATGCAAAAATCCCGAAACATTAAGTGAAGATGATCAAATAATTTACATTCTCGAGGACATAAATACTGTTACACTTCAATCATTAATGAAAACATGCATTCACATGGTCTGGCTAGACAACTCAACACCTCGTTGGATATCTCGCATCACAAGTTTTCTCAAATACACAACTTAGAAATTGCGATAATCTCCTTTTGCCGATATGCGATTGAGTCTTGTTATAGCTAGAAGCTAAAATGAAAATGTAAGCATGTACCAGAGTCTTATCGCATCGGAAGATCATAAGACCAAGCTTGTTTGAAGTTTCGTGATGCGATAAAAGTATTGTGATAGCAAATATTGAGGGATAGACATGTGCGATGAGGAATTGTGATATATTGCATCGGGGAATTGGAGTGGGAATTAAAAATAAAATTCCAATATCAATTTTGTGATGGCGGGGATGTGATAAGTGATGTGGAAGATTAGTGGGACCTACTGCGGACTTTATTATGATTGGAAATTTTTTCCTTTGTTAAAGTTTTTTAGGCCTTTCATGTATTTTCTTTATGTTGGGCAAGTCGCGTCACAATTTTTTGTGGTAGGGAGCTTTGGTATGTTGTTGCAACTCACGATATGTGATATGTGATAAAGCTTTAATATTATTTGTTTAAAGTCCTTCAGCCAATAGAAATTTTTAGTTCAAATAGCAAAAATTTTCGTCCTTTTAAGTAAAATGACTTGTTTTACTGTTTTAGATTAAAAAAATAAAAAAATCCCCATTATTTAATAAACTAACTATCTAATTATAATGAGAATTGTTGAAAAGCACAACACCAATCCATACCAACTTCAAGCTATCAACATATTAATTTGAAGAAGTGCACCTCAAGTCCAACTTCTGCCTAACTTTATCATCTGCGCTACTTCCTCGAGCTAACTTTATCATATGCATTATTTTGGTGTTTTTCCCTCCACTCAACATAAACACGCCCCTAACTAGACTCAACTTATTTTTATACGGTATTGAAGCCGGACTTTGGTTCTGCATTGTGTTAGAAATATTTATTTCGATGTCTTCCATAGACACAAGTATTGATTCACTTCCTTTTTCAGTTGGTCTAAATTTCCTGACTCCCCCGACAAACTACCGATTTTTTTGCAGGTTTAGATTATTTTTCGAAGGATTGCAGAACAACATGGAAAAGTGGAATCATGATTTATAACGAAACTTTTAATTTCACTTATTTAAAGATTTTAAACCTATAATTTAATGGTGGTATTTTAAAAATTCTTAACAGGCTGTGTAACTTACTCATAACGTCATTGCAGTAAAAAAAAACACCTTCTATGATTTTTTCTTTTATGAGATGTAGTTACATCTATAAAATGTATTTGAAAAAATATTATTAATAATGCAAAATCATTTTAATATGGATTACAAATAAAATATTTTGATTTTTAATTTAAATAAAATCATTTTATATTAAAAAAAATTATAATCATAAAATAATAAAATATCCTTATTAGCATTTATTTTCTATAACTCATCAGTGAGATGTACACATAACATAGGAGTTGAAAACCAACATTAATTATATATATTAAAAATAAAATAATATTTTTTAATTGAGAAATATGTATTTTTATAATTTAATATGAGAGTTTGTGTAAATATTTTAATAACAAAAAAAATATTTTAACATTTATTTCAGTAAAATATTTCAATATCAATTATCTATCCATATACAATTGAAAGTAGAAATGTTTTGAGTCAGCCAAAAACATTTTACAACCCAGTATAAGCATGAGGAATATATGTAATTCCTTCCATACGTAAACCTAACGTATCCATTTAAGTTAAATGTAACCATTGTCTTAGCTGCTGACGAATGGTTAGACTTTTATTAATTAAGAATTAATTATGACTGTTGTTTTTATTTCAATTGGAATATTTGAAAAAAATCGAATTTTGGTATTGAATAAAAGTTTTTCTTGTGAAATTTACTTCATGAGTAAAAGTTGATGGTAAAAGTAAATCAAGAGCTGGAGGTAGTTGAACAGAAAAACAATTTCCACAGTTACCCAAGAAACTCTGGAATAAATGAGGAATTCAGAGGAGAGTTAAGGGTTCTGAATAGGAAGAGAATTCTGTCATTCTAAAAAGAGATTTTTAGAACAGACGGTTCACTGGAGTTGGAGAATTGGACCGGATTGTCCCGAGTTCTCCTCCAGAATTACTGTTTTTATCTGGAGTTGGAGATTGGACCGGATTGTCCCGAGTTCTCCTCCAAAATTTTTCTGTGTTCAACGAAGGCCAGTCTTGGAGCACGGGGGAGAGTCGTGGGACGTAAATTGCCCAGACTCTAGGAAGGGAGGCAACGAATACCATCCACTGGAGTAAAGCCAGATGAGTAGACACAGTAGTACCTTGTTAAATTTCTTTTTTTAACAAGAAAGGGTAGAGGAAAGACTACTCTGTTATAATTAAAATATATCTTAGTGAATAGCTTCTTGCTTTTTATGTGAATGGTAAATTTAAGATAGTATAATTGTCTCTTTATTTTATTGCACTAGGTTATTTACTGCAGAAACAAATAGATATAGTGCTCACTGGATGAAATAAAAGTGAATACAGTCTTTTTAAAAGAAGAATTAAGTTTCTTGCAGGAAGGAAATAGACAAAAAGGACAGAGAACCAGCTAAGCCATAATAATTAGGAGAAAACAACTTTGCATTTCTCTTCTTATGAATTGAAGGATAGAGTAAAATTTTTTCTTTAAAAGATAGGTTACATAACACTGTGTAGAAGAGCCGTTAACCCATAGTGCTGGAAGGCCAGACTTCCATCTTCTGGGTTGGTTGCCTCCTGCCTATGATAATACACGGACGAAAAGGGTGGTCCGGGCACCCGGTAGCACAGTGATAACTAAGCAAGAGTATCTGAGGAAAAACACCATAACAATTTTTTTGATAGTAAACAAGATCAGCTATCGGATGTAACCCTCAGAGAAATAGAATTGTTTTATAAATGTGAAATGCAGGAAACAGTGTAGTGGAAAAACTGAACAATAACCGCTTTACAGAAAGACGGTGATATATGTACATAGTAATCATATAAACAACAACTGCAATAGGGGTTACGAAAAACGTATGCCATAACAAGTTTATTAACAGTTCAGTAGATAGAAAAAATAGACATGCTGCGTCGAAAAAGAAAAAGAACTTGAAATATACGCATGGAAACTCCATCTGTACAACAAATTTATATAAATGTAAGACAGAGACGTCGGCTGGAAAAACCCCTCTGTCGAGGGTTAAATTGTCAAAAATAAATGTAAGAACCGAGAACGGGTACGCAAACCCTGGATAGTCCCAGCTTTAGAATTCACATACAGTATCGTTGAATAACAAGGGACGAAAAACCTTAGACTGAAGTTCATGCAAAGACACCCTAAGCCGGAAACTCTCGGCCAGACTATCACTCTATTATTGATAAATAGCAAAGACGGGATAGCAGAGTTCCGGAAACTGGTAACCCTGTAGTCGGATCCTTAGATAAGAAACTCTGGAAGTTAACTGAAACCGACAATAATTAGAGGTACCTGTAAGTGAATGCCGAGTTAGTTCTTCTTGCGACCAAACTGTGGTACAAGCTTGAATGGCCAGAATTGAGTAGCGAGGGATGTAACCTACTTGCCAGACATTTGGTGCAAACGTTAGGGATAAAGAGTATAGACAACAATAACAAAGAAGAGAGGAATGAATGAATAAAAAGACAACCTCAACGTTGCAAATAGGAAAAGAAATTAAGCTAGGGTATTCTGAGCAATATAATACCTGTAAAATTTGGTAAAAATCCAGAGCAGGAATAAACCATTCTGCCAAACATACGACAGGTTCCATGAGAGAGAAGAACAAAAGCAACCGAGAGAGTATCGCTCAGCCAAGAAAGGAAAAAATTTAAAACGATTAAGTCGGAAACCCTTGCATGATTCAGCTAAAACAAACTGAGAATTTGAATTCTTGCTTGAGGCCTGTAACATTAAAGCTTAGTAGGAAGACAGTATACCTGAGAGCGAAGAGTAGGTATTCGGTGGACGCCATTCGCCATTTGCACTGGTCGAGCTTGGCAACACAGGTTCGACCCTGAGGATGGCCGTAAGCGTCTCCAGACCCTTCGGCGGGGAAGCAACACTGAGCTGTAATTTAGTTACGACCCCAAGGACATTCCAACCTTGGTAAATCAACACCGTCGGATCGAGATTCGATCAAGGGCACGGAGAATGCCAGGTGTAGGAATATGGACAAGTACAAATGCCAACAAAACGATTACATCAAACATATCATTGCATGTTAAATAATTCCGAGATGCAAATATGCAGAAAATCACCCAAATACATTAAAAAGAGTGATGCTGTGGCCGTAATAATTAAGTGTTGTGTACATCGTATCCAAATCCAACATGAAAAGGGAGACTTGTGAACTATATGGTTCATGATGCTGGCCACGACTCCCCACACAATTAATTAACTTAATAACTCACAATACGCCATCGTCTTAAGTATTAACAGAGTCATAAATATGAACGTGATAGATGTCCATTCTTAGCTAGCAGATTAATAACCTAGTCATGGCACTCGTAAAGTCTATACGGTGGTAACATTGAAAGTAAATTTTTTTTTTTATCTGATAATCTTTGTAGTTTTGTTTAACTACGTGACTGTTACAAGTGGTATCAGAGTGGCGTTACAACGCTGGGACCCTAATGGGTCAACTGACGATAAAATTGTATGTTATTCATGCACATTCAGATAATTAGATGGAAAGACAAACAAGACGGACACCCTCACAACCGCCACAACGAAATGTTGGAGAGACTCAACCTCCACCAGAGGGAAACCCCGAAATGTGGGTTCAGCTGGGGATAGAGCAACATCAGCGGTCTAACAGACTGATTGAAGAACAACAACATCAGACTCGCCTTTTACTGAACACAGTACAGCAGTTGCAGGAAGAAATGGAGAGAGTACGAAGGGAAAATGCAAGAATGATGCAGGATCAAGAGAGGATCTTAAAAAGCCTTTCAGATAAACAAAATCAAAGGACTGAAAAGCCCAGTGCTGGCAGAGAGTTCCAGGAAGGGAACGAACAGCAACAGCAAACAGATGAACAAGATGCAAGCCGAAAGGAAAGAAGTTTGTCACAACGAAGTAATCTAAATAAGAATTTTAATGAGGCCAAATCTGAAAATGAAACTGAACGGAAGGCAACCAAAAAGCAGAAGGTGGAATTGCACGGAGAATTCAGAAAGATCAAACCACCAACGTTCGATGGAGAAAAAGAGGAAGTAGCAGAGACATGGTTGATTAATATGAACAAGTACTTTCAGGTGTATGATTATGACAGTGGTCTTAAGGCCCGACTAGCCATTTACCAGTTAAAGGATAAAGCCACCTTATGGTGGGAAGAAGTGAAGAACGTGCGGGGAATAGAAGATCAAGATGTGACATGGGATGAGTTCCAACAGTACTTTAAAGATAAGTACTTGACTGAGCATTTTTATGATGAAAAGGCTCGAGAATTCCATGAGTTGAGACTAGGCCAATTAACCATGGACGAGTTTATCACTAAGTTTACATCGTTATTGCGCTATGTACCATACTTAAGAGAGGAGAAAGCCAAGGTCTAGAGGTTTTTGAGCAGTTTACCCACCCATATGAAGGAGCGTATCGAGTTTCTAAATCCTAAAACAATGGATGAGGCCATTAGAAAGGCGAGATTGTGTTATCAGCAAGCGAAAACCAAAATGGACCAAGGAAAAGGGTGGCAACCAAGGAAAGAAAATAGAAACAGCGCTAGTTCCAAAAGAAGCAAAACCAATAATTTCAGAAACTCAGCGAGGAACTCAATTAATAAGCAGTTCGGAAGGAACCACCAGAGGATAAGATGGCCTGGGGAAGACAAAACTGTTGAAGCTTCTTGCAAACTTGAGCAACCTCAAAATCAGAGGCCACCTCTGCAATGTTGGGGCTGTGGAGCAGCGCACTACTATCGAGATTGCCCACAGCGAGGTAAAACTGAAGCAGTAACTAACATACAGGAGGCCTCTACTGTGGGGGATGTTGCTCGAAGCATACATAGAATTAACGTAGCGTTGGAAGACCGACAAGCTGATTTTCAACCTACCATGATAGAGCTGGAAGGTAAATTGCTGTCTCAAACTGTTTCTGTTTTGATAGATCCGGGAGCAAGTCTAAGTTATATAAGTCCTAAGTTAGTAGAACTCTGTAAATTTCCAAGTCAAAAATTTAAAAATACCTTGCTGGTCCAGTTAGCTACAGGAGCTAAAAGAAGAGTTAGTGCCAAAATACCAAATTGTGCATTGCAAATCGGCGGACAGCAATTGATAGTAGACTTAAATATACTGCCCTTGGGATCCTATGATGTGTTGCTGGGTATGGATTGGTTGGAGAGGCATTGGACTCTTATAGACTGCAAGGAAAAGATAGTTTATTACAGAGATCAGAATGGTAATCGCCAAGAAATTCAAGGCATAAAGAAGCCTGTACATTTGCGTCCAATTACAGCTTCCCAAATGGGAAAATGTATAAGGAAGGGATGCCAACTGTACGCTATACAATTTGGACTATCTGAGTCTAAGGATAAGGCTGCCATGCTAGAAAATATACCTGTAGTACAGGAGTTTAAGGATATATTCCCTGAAGAAATACCAGGATTACTGCCTAGAAGAGATGTTGACTTTACAATAGAATTGTTGCCGGGAGCATCACCAATTTCGCGAACTCCCTACCGTATGAGTGTGCCAGAATTGACTGAGCTGAAAATGCAGCTTCAGGAATTATTAGATAAGGGGTATATACGACCCAGTGTGTCACCTTGGGGAGCACCTGTACTGTTTGTTAGAAAGAAAGATGGAACCATGCGCATGTGCATGGATTACCGACAGTTAAATAAGCTGACTGTTAAGAACATATATCCCCTACCCCGTATTGATGACCTGTTGACCAGGTAAAGGGAGCTACTGTGTTCTCCAAGATTGACTTGCGATCCGGATATCACCAGATCAGAGTTAAGGATGAAGATATATACAAAACTGCCTTTCGCACAAGATATGGCCACTACGAATTCGTAGTGTTACCTTTTGGGTTAACTAATGCACCAGCCACTTTTATGAGGCTGATGCATAGTATTTTCCACCCTTATTTGGACAACTTTGTGTTAATATTTATTGATGACATACTGGTTTATTCTAAAAATGTGGAAGAACATAAAGAGCATTTGCGAATGGTACTGGAGATGCTAAGGAAGCACCAGCTGTATGCAAAATTCAGTAAATGTGACTTCTTCAAAGAGGAAATACAATATCTTGGACATGTAATATCTGAAAAAGGTATAGCAGTAGACCCGGAGAAAATCAAAACTATTATGGAATGGAAGGTACCACAGAATGTGGCAGATATACGGTCTTTTATGGGTCTCGCTGGCTATTACCGGCGATTTATCAAAGGATTTTCAAAGATAGCTTTTCCCATTACCTCCTTGCAAAGGAAAGGGAAAATTTTTAAATGGACAAAAGAATGTCAGGAAAGTTTTGAAAGATTGAAACAGTTATTGACAACGGCACCTGTGTTGAGTGTAGCAGATCCGAGTAAGGAATTCGAAGTTTGTACAGATGCATGCAAGGAAGGTGTTGGGGCTGTATTATCACAAGAAGGGAGGGTAATTGCATATGAATCCCGCAAGTTAAAAGATCATGAGCAGCGATATTCAGCTTATGATTTAGAGCTGACAGCAGTTGTGCACGCTCTTCGGGTATGGAGACATTACTTACTTGGGAAGAGATTTGTATTAAAGACTGACCACAGCAGTCTAACCAGCTATTTTAAACAAGCTGACTTAAACTCCCGACAAGCAAGGTGGAATGCCTTTTTGAGCGAGTTTGATATTGATCTATAGCACATAAAAGGAAAAGAGAACAAAGTTGCGGATGCATTGAGCAGAAAACTGCATAACATATATGGGTTATATGTTAACCAAATTGAAACCAGATTCTTAGAACGAATCAGAAAAGAAGCAGACAAGGATCCTGAGTATAAATATTTGTGGCAGCAAATACAAGAATCTGAAGGACAAGGTGGACAAGGGGATTATGAGATTAACTAGGACGGGTTGCTGATTTTCAAAAAGAGGATAGTCATTCCAAACAGAGTGGAATTAAAAACTATGATACTGGATGAGTATCATAGAAGAAATTATGCGGGGCACCCAGGATATCAAAAGATGCTGACAGCTATAAGAAAAGACTACTGTTGGCCAGGCATGAGAAAGGATATAGCAAGCTATCTAAACAGGTGTTTAGAATGCCAGCAAGTGAAAGTAGAACATCGACATCCAGCTGGATTACTGCAGCCTATACCTATTCCTGAATGGAAATGGGAGGTGATCGCATTAGACTTTATTACCAGATTACCAAAATCAAAACGTGGTAATGATTCCATAATGGTATTTGTAGATCGACTAAGTAAGTCGGCACATTTCATACCTGTCCAATCCACCTATAAGACAGTTCAGATAGCAAATTATTTATGCGCGAAATCTTCAGACTGCATGGCATTCCCAAGACCGTTATCTCGGATAGAGATGTAAAGTTCACATCAGCATTCTGGAAGGCACTGTTTACGGGATTAGGAACTCAAGTACATTTTAGTACTGCATACCACCCGAAAACAGATGGTCAAACTGAGCGAGTGAATCAAGTACTAGAAGACATGCTGAGAATGTATGTCATGCAGCAACCAGTTAAATGGGAGGAGTATCTGCACTTGATAGAGTTTGCCTATAACAATGGTTACCAAGAGTCGCTAAAAATGAGCCCGTTTGAGGCGCTATATGGGCGGCAGCGCAGAACCCCCATTAATTGGAGCAGTCCCGAGACTAAACTCATGTTGGGACCAGACATGTTAGCAGAAATGGAAGCAGAAGTGAAGAGAATTAGACGGAATTTGAAAGCAGCACAAGACAGGCAGAAGGTGTACGCAGACAAAAAAAGGTCATACCGTGAGTATGAAGTTGGCAATCATGTGTATGTTAGAATTAAGCCAAAGAAGAGTACACTAAGATGGGCCTCATGTGCAAAGTTGGCACCTCGGTTTTGTGGTCCTTTCCAAATACTGGAAAGAGTAGGACTAGTAGCGTATCACTTAGCCCTTCCTAGCGATATTCGGGTGCATAACATCTTTCATGTATCGTTATTAAAATGATATATTCATGACCCAAGACATATAATCCATTGGCAGAATATTCAGGTAGTGGGTAAGCATAATGGTTAAAATAATAAGCAGGATGTTAAAGACTTATCTAATTAACATAAGTCTTTTGTGTGCAGGTAGAACCGGACGGAGAATTTCTGGTCGAACCTCACAGTATAATCGACTGGAGGGAAATCATGCTCCGGAAACGAGCCATCGCCCAGGTTAAAGTGTAATTGAGGCACTTTGGACCGGAGGAGGCCACCTGGGAAGACGAGAGTTTTGTCCGGGAATCCTATCCTGAGCTTTTTGCTGAATTAAAGTAAGAACACTGAGGACGGTGTTCACTTCCATAGGGGGAAAACTGTAACCATTGTTTTAGCTGCTAACGAATGGTTAGAATTTTATTAATTATGAATCAATTATGAATGTTGTTTTTATTTCAATTGGAATATTTGAACAAAATCGAATTTTGGTATTGAATAAATTTTTTTCTTGTGAAATTTACTTCATGAGTAAAAGTTGATGGTAAAAGTAAATCAAGAGCTGGAGGCAGTTGAATAGAAAAATAGTTTCCACAGTTACCCAAGAAACTCTGGAATAAATGAGGAATTCAGAGGAGAGTTAGGGGTTCTGAATAGGAAGAGAATTCTGTCATTCTAAAAAGAGATTTGTAGAACAGACGGTTCGCTGGAGTTGGAGAATTGGACCGGATTGTCCCGAGTTCTCCTCCAGAATTACTGTTTTTCTCTGGAGTTGGAGATTGGACCGGATTGTCCCGAGTTCTCCTCCAAAATTTTTCTGTGTTCAACGAAGGCCAGTCTCGGAGCACGGGGGAGAGTTGTGGGAGGTAAATTGCCCAGACTCGAGGAAGGGAGGCAATGAATACCATCCACTGGAGTAAAGCCAGATGAGTAGACACAACAGTACCTTGTTAAATTTCTTTTTTTAACAATAAAGGGTAGAGGAAATACTACTCTGTTATAATTAAAATATATCTTAGTGAATAGCTTCTTGCTTTTTATGTGAATGGTAAATTCGGGATAGTATAATTGTCTCTTTATTTTATTGCACTAGGTTATTTACTGCAGAAACAAATAGATATAGTGCTCACTGGATGAAATAAAAGTGAATACAGTCTTTTTAAAAGAAGAATTAAGTTTCTTGCAGGAAGGAAATATAAAAAAAGGACAGAGAACCAGCTAAGCCATAATAATTAGGAGAAAACAACTTTGCATTTCTCTTCTTATGAATTGAAGGATAGAGTAAACTTTTTTCTTTAAAAGATAGGTTACATAATACTGTGTAGAAGAGCCGTTAACCCATAGTGCTGGAAGGCCAGACTTCCAGCTTCTGGGTTGGTCGCCTCCTGCCTATGATAATACACAGACGAAAAGGGTGGTTCGGGCACCTGGTAGCACAGTGATAACCAAGCAAGAGTATCTAAGGAAAAACGCCATAACAATTTTTTTGATAGTAAACAAGATCAGCTATCGGATGTAACCCTCAGAGAAATAGAATTGTTTTATAAATGCGAAATGCAGGAAACAGTGTAGTGGAAAAACTAAACAATAACCGCTTTACAGAAAGACGGTGATATATGTACGCAGTAATCATATAAACAACAACTGCAATAGGGGTTACGAAAAACATATGCCATAACAAGTTTATTAACAGTTCAGTAGATAGAAAAAATAGACATGCTGCTTCGAAAAAGAAAAAGAACTTGAAATATACGCATGGAAACTCCATCTGTACAACAAATTTATATAAATGTAAGACAGAGACGTCGGCTGGAAAAACCCCTCTGTCGAGGGTTAAATTGTCAAAAATAAATGTAAGAACCGAGAACGAGTACACAAACCCTGGATAGTCCCAGCTTTAGAATTCACATACAGTATCGTTGAATAATAAGGGACGAAAAACCTTAGACTGAAGTTCATGCAAAGACACCCTAAGCCGGAAACCCTCGGCTAGACTATCACTCTATTATTGATAAACAGTAAAGACGGGATAGCAGAGTTCCGGAAACTGGTAACCCTGTAGTCGGTTCCTTAGATAAGAAACTCTGGAAGTTAACTGAAACCGACAATAATTAGAGGTACCTGTAAGTGAATGCCGAGTTAGTTCTTCTTGCGACCAAACTGTGGTACAAGCTTGAATGGCCAGAATCGAGTAGCGAGGGATGTAACCTACCTGCCAGACATTCGGTGCAAACGTTAGGGATAAAGAGTATAGACAACAATAACAAAGAAGAGAGGAATGAATGAATAAAAAGACAACCTCAGCGTTGCAAATAGGAAAAGAAATTAAGCCAGGGTATTCTGAGCAATATAATACCTGTAAAATTCGGTAAAAATCCAGAGCAGGAATAAACCATTCTGCCAAACATACGACAGGTTCCATGAGAGAGAAGAACAAAAGCAACCGAGAGAGTATCGCTCAGCCAAGAAAGAAAAAAATTTAAAACGATTAAGTCGGAAACCCTTGCATGATTCAGCTAAAACAAACTGAGAATTTGAATTCTTGCTTGAGGCCTGTAACATTAAAGCTTAGTAGGAAGACAGTATACCTGAGAGCGAAGAGTAGGTATTCGGCGGACGCCATTCGCCATTTGCATTGGTCGAGCTTGGAAACACAGGTTCGACCCTGAGGATGGCCGTAAGCGTCTCCAGACCCTTCGGCGGGGAAGCAACACTGAGTTGTAATTTAGTTACGACCCCAAGGACATTCCAACCTTGGTAAATCAACACCGTCAGATCGAGATTCGATCAAGGGCACGAAGAATGCTAGTTGTAGGAAGATGGACAAGTACAAATTCCAACAAAACAATTACATCAAACATATCATTGCATGTTAAATAATTCCGAGATGCAAATATGCGGAAAATCACCCAAATACATTAAAAAGAGCGATGCCGTGGCCGTAATAATTAAGTGCTGTGTACATCGTATCCAAATCCAACGTGAAAAGGGCGACTTGTGAACTATATGGTTCATGATGCTGGCCACGACTCCCCACACAATTAATTAACTTAATAACTCACAATACGCCATCGTCTTAAGTATTAACAGAGTCATAAATATGAATGTGACAGATGTCCATTCTCAGCTAGCAGATTAATAACCTAGTCATGGCACTCGTAAAGTCTATACGGTGGTAACATTGAAAGTAATTTTTTTTTTTTATGTGATAATCTTTGTAATTTTGTTTAACTACATGACTGTTACATTAAATGACGCCTATAAGCATCAATTCATAATAAGTATCAAAACACAATACATTTTATGTTGCTAAAATTCAAAAAAATAAAAACGAAATATATATATATATATATATATATATATATATATATATATATATATGATACATTTTATATTGCTAAAATTCTAAAAAATAAAAACTAACTAAATTATAATTTTGTTTTATATATATATGGAATAAGATTGTTTAACAGTGGGGATTTACTTCCACTTTACGATAGATAGGTTTTTTTACAATACCATGGTTTCTCAATACGACATAACTAAATAAATCTTAAACTTCGATTTGTATATACTATTATAAATATTCTAGAATATTCTGTAGAGGTTAAATCTCAACCATCTATCTAATAAGTATTGATAATTAAATTAATTTCATGGTTATTAGTACCATATACCCAAAAAATCACAATTCACTTCATATGAGATTGGTTTATATTGCATTTTTTTAATTAATCAATGAATATCTACCATCCCACCTAATAATTATTAATAATTAAATTTAAATTCCAAAAACCCTATTCCAAAATACATGTCTATCAGTGTAATTAAAAAATAAAATTTCTTATAAATAAAATAGTTTAATTGTGTATTACTTAATATGAAGAAGATGTTTAATCCCTTCCATATTTAGGATAAAGTTAACAAATGACATATATTACATAGTCCTTCCATGCTCAACTTAAAGTTTACACATGACATATATAGTTCTTTTATGTTCAACATGAAAAACAATTTAATTGTGTATTACTTAATATGAGAGAGACGTGCCATATCTTATATAGTCCTTTTATGTTCAACATGAAGTTAATGAGTGGCCCTAATGCACACACATATAACATTTTAATGCATACATAGTACTCATTATGAAGAAATTTATAGTCAATGAGAGAGAAATAAGGATATTTTTTATTTTAAAAAATATAATAAATTTAAAATAAAGATTAATATTTTAATAAGAATTTTGAAATTAGTTTATATCTTTCATTATATCAAAGTAGGTTAAATAGTGTTTAATATTTAATAATTTGGTTTCAAATTAATCTACATTAATTATGTTGATAGATGTGTCTATTTTGGAATAGGGTTTTCAAAATTTTAATTTAATTATGAATAATTATATTATGTGGATGGTAGGAATTTAACCTCCATGGAATATTCTAGAATATTTTTAATAGTAAACAAAAATTAAAAGTTGATATTTATCTCCAAAATATTTAGTTTTCATCATTAAATTTGACAAGGTATTTACCCTTATTTTGTCCTTAACTATGGAAAATTGACAATTTTAAAATATACATGTCATCATTGAACAATAGTTTTTTTTTTTTTTTGGAGAGAGAGAGAGAGATTTATAACTCTATATCATAGATATAAGATATCCCAAATTGGACTAAATAAATAAAAAAAGTTATATATAAGATGAAACTCTAACATTTAAGCATATATTGTGATGCTTATAGATTTGAGCTAAACAAAATATATTATCTCAATATAAGCCAAAACTCACATGCACACCCATGGGCCATATATTGCTATATAAAAAACTAACCTATGGGGAGAGTAATTATATTGAAGGGTATTTTAGTTTTTTTTAAATAATAATAGTGACATAACAAATTTTTGTTTGATTTAGAGAGCTTTTATGTAGTTTGTTCATTGTTAGTATGCTCATGATAGATCCCATTTTTTTATAAAATTAATCTTTTTCCTGGTTGGAAATAAAAATATCAAATGGGAAGTTAACATGGCTTGTATACATTCCATAAATTCATAATTGAATCTAAACATGATAAGGTTTGGGCCTTTCAAATTTTTATATGCTAGCTAGAGAGATATGTCATTACTTGTCAAACATGATGAATATCTTCAAAACACACACCTTGTATATTATTATTATTTCTTTTCCTTTATATATATGTATGTGTGTGTTTTAATAAAAGACTAGATTTGAGACCAAGACCTTTACATCTTGAATTCAATAAAAAAAATAGATCTTTGACCGAGTAAAAAGAGTGTTTACTGCCTCTTTGGCTAATTAAAATTTTAAATCAAAAGAGATGTCCACTGTAGACTCTACAGAGTTCCACGAAAAAAGAAAAACTTGCACACCAACATTACAAGACTAGATATAGATTGACCAAACTACAATCCAACAAAAAAAAATGTCCTAGTAGACAAGGAGTCGAAATAACCATGAGCCATAGTTGTTGACTTTTGAAGCTCTGACACGACGAGATCTACCTATGTCCATGCGAGCACCAGAGGTAGTGCCACCATCTGTCATTCTTTTCACTTGGGAAGTTGAGACCTCAAAAACCACAACCTGAGCAGTAAGCTCACAAATTTCCTCATTGACCTATCCAAAGAGTCTTCCATATCAGCATGGTGAACCAATAACTTAGCTTCAACAAAGAGGTGGATTGAGCACCATTTATGCTCGATCATATATTCAAGGTTATGGATTGAGAAAACCAGAGCCTAAGTGGAGTCCAGGAGCTTGTCAATCAATTTTGAAGCGCTGATGGATCCCTGGAGGTCTGAAAAGCTAGCCATCATGCTATATTAGAGATTGAAACACGAATATCTTCTATGAAATTCCCACAAGACAAAGGAAAAGATTGAAGAGAAGGAATAGTCAAAACACCACAACTTGGGACAAAATAATTTCCACCATTAATTTCAGGAATCGGGAAGGGTGAATGTGGGATCAAGAGACCTCTAGATAACGATATATAATTGAACCTCTAACCTTGGCACGAGCCATTCTAAGGCAATTAAATCCAAATATTTATGAAATCTTGACAGGATTGGAGGTGATGAAAGGAGCTCATTGCAAGGCGAGAGCGTTAAGTCCATAATCAAGCACGCAAAGAGAAATGTCGCAGCCAAGGTGTAGTGCAATAACTCGAGGCTAGAGATAAATAAATGGATAATACCGTAAGGGAGGGATGAGGCTAGTGTGATATGCCACCTGTTTACTGGAATGTGCCACTGGGACTGATCTAACAATACAAAGGTCGACCAAAGGGCGGAGTCGACTAGAAAAGATGGGCGTAGAAATCCACTGGTGTATGAAGGTGGGAGCCCCATTAATAAACCCATTAAAACCAAATTCTAGAGAGTGGAAAAATGAGTAGGGTTAGATACTCTGCTTGATTATTTATCGCTCTTCCAATACCCCAGGCAAATTGCAATACTACTTTTTAATTAGGGCCAAGAATGACCTCTCATCCTCCCACCACCCCCTTAATTTATGGTTTCAAGAAAGATTTATTAATGATTGAAATATTCGAATTCTCCCAAATCCCTATTTAAAAGTAAAAAGTGGGCTCAATTTTGTTTTATTATTTATAAGGTTCTCTTTCAATCTAACTCATCACGTTGAAAGTTGAGGTCTATTAATCATTTTCAAAATAAATGACTACTAATGTGTTTAAGTATGCTAATCTAAAACATTTATAACATAATTCAATATAACTTTCAAAAGGTATTAAATTACATAACAATGGTTATACATAATTTTGCTAAATCATTGACTAGTTTCAGAATAACAAACTTGATTCAATATGTAAATGATGAATATAGATATTTTCTCTAAATCATTGACTAATTTTGTAATAAAGAATATGATTCAATATATTTATAATATATATATCTATGATTTCTCTTTATTTTATTTTCTTTTATGGTCAAAATTGAATTGATAAGATAAAACAAAAAGGTTAGGTTAAAAATAATATAAGATAAAACAAAAAGGTTAGGTTAAAAATAATATTGATGTAGATTAGTAATTACTAATCATTTAATTTATAGAAGTATAAATTAAAACCACATGAATTATACTAACTCTTACCAATTTTTAAATTAAATATTTATTCGTAAAAGGTTATAATTTTGACCATTATAAAAAAATTGTAAATTAATTATTTGTTTGAGGTAAAAGTTATTAAAATTAATTTTTAAAAAGAGATAAAATTTTACTAATTTTGTGTGGTGACGAGCCCAAAGGGTAAATAATAAATATTCTTATCTCTTTTGAGAGATATTTCAGTATTCTAGAGTACGTAAGAGTTCCAACCTTCGGATATGGAGATCTTCCCCTAATTACTAGTGTACTGAAGTTTGACCACCATGCATGCGTTGCAGTTGCTTTGCAGGTCTTTACATCCCGTTCTCTATGCCTGAATTTTAATTCACTCGTGATAGGTTTATCAATATGTTGTAGTTATTTTAAATTTATTCAAAAAATTATGGAAATTTTGGCAAGATTTTGTTAAAATTTGGTAGGATATTTTTGTAAATTCAAATTCAAGGTATTGCTAGTTATTAATAGTGCTAAATCTATTTCCACCATAAAAATTCTTCCAAAGTGTAATATCCATGATATACTATGTTAGAAACTCTCCTAAAATTAGGATTGTTGAATAATGAAATAATATTAATTCTTATATATGTATTATAAGAAGAATATTTTTCTTATTATTAATTAGAAGAATATTAGAAGAATTAATTCTTAATTCTTAAATTGAAAATAATTTATATTCTTTTATGAAAATAAATTATATTTCTAAGTTGATATATTTTTTTAGTTTTAGAACTAACGACTCGTAATTTAAAAAAAACTATGGATAAGTGATATTTTGTCTATAAAGAAAAATCAAATCTATCTTGGAAAAACATGATAGATTTATGGATGATTTATTGGGTGATATTAAAATTTAGAAAAAATATATTTATGGATACTTTATTGAGTGATTTTAGAATTTAGGGCAAATATGGAATGCTTTAAGGATTTCGAAAAGCTATTCCATTTTCTTAATTCTACTTATTGTATTCCTATGGGAAAATATGAGATCTAATGACATAATACATGTAGAATGGAGTCAAGAAAGAGAAAGAAGGGGTTCCGAGCATGTAGAAAAAAATAAGTAAATATGCTTTTTGAAAATTATTGTATTTTTATATGGTGCATGAAGAAATAAGAATCAAATTTATTTGCTTGAAAAATTGCATATAATAAAGAGGTTATATTTCTTGGGAAAAACTCCATGGAATTTCATGCATAGATGAATAAGTGTTTTTCTCATTGAATTTTTAAAATATTTCCTGTGCATTGAATTCTTAAAATATTTTCATAGCTAAATAATTGTGTGAATTGCATGATTTATTGGAAAATATGGTCCAAATATGTCTTTGTATGTCCCAAACTGTGATATATTTGTAAAATTGGAAGAGGTTTTTTTAAATGAGCCCATTCTAAATAAAAGCCGCTTTCAGATTTGAAATATTAATTTTAAACTTCTTGAAAACCGTCTCCAAAGTTGATGACTAAAATAGAAAATCATTTAATAATTAAACATGAAAAAATGGGTTACAAAGATTCATTTGAATCTTCTAGATTATGACACCTATGTAAAAAATGAGAGATGTTATCTTCTAGATCATGACACCTGTGTAAAAAATGAGAGATGTTTTTTTAATAATCCCATTCCAAACAAAAACCTCTTTTGTTTTTCAAAAATTTGTTTCACATTAAATGCGCCCAAAATTGATGACTAAAACATAAAAAACAGAGTGTTTCCATTTGATTTTCCAGCGCCATAAGAATAGCTGTTATGTACACTTAGATATAAATATTGTGTTAATGTTCTTGAAAAGAAAGGATATGTTATTCATGCTATTTCGTGAGGAAATATTACAATTTTGTCTGATGTGTGAAATGATAGGAAAATGTTTGTATTATATAAATAATATCTAGTGAGTTAGATGTCTGGAAAAAGAATAATTAGTGTGTTAGATTCATTATATATATATATATATATGCTTTCGGATTAATCACATTGTTAGGATTAGGTCCACGTTTCAAACCAACTAATGTGGTTCATCCTCAGGACAAGGTGGAGAGATTAATCAAACTCAAAGAATAAATAGAGGGGATGCATCATTACCCGAAAATAGCCTATGAGAACTAGTCGTTAGGACTAGCTGTTAAGAACTAGGCGACAAGGTGGAGAGATTAATCAAACTCAAAGAATAAATAGAGGGGATGCATCATTACCCGAAAATAGCCTATGAGAACTAGTCGTTAGGACTAGCTGTTAAGAACTAGGCGTTGGAAATTTAGTTAGTTAGTTGAAAATAAATAAAATTAATTAAAATAAAATTAAGTAATTAAATAAATTTGTTAAAAGGGGGTTAATAAATATATGTTATGTTAAAAATTTGGTTTATAATTAAAGATATATGCTAGGGATAGGTATGGGTGTTTATAAAAATAAATTATGTTAAAAATTGGGTTTATAATTAAAGATATAGGATAGGAATATGTATGGGTGAATATTTTAAATTAATAAATAAAATAAGATAAAATTAATTAATTAAATGATTAATTATGAGATAGAAGTATATTAATAACCTAATTAAATAGTATATAAAATCTAGAAATAATAAATAAATAAAAAGAAACCTAACAGGGAACTAAGGTATAAAAATAAAGAAAAATAAATAATTAACAAAAGTGGGGGGGGGTTCCATGAAAAAAAATATAATTTTTTTTATAAATAAATAAATAAAATAAAATAATAAATTAATTAAAAATATTTTAGATTAAAAAAAAAATGGAATAGAAGAAAAGAAAAATAATAAATGGAAACTACTTGGCAAGTGCCGGGATCCAACTTTTACTTACCTTCCAACCATCATCACGGTTGAGATTCGTAGCATGTCACTCAATTTCAATTGCCTCCCTTAATTTCCTATGGTAGAAGTGATATACCCTTGCAACGACTTTAGAGTCTTCAATACAAACATGGTGGTGGGATTTTTCCACATGTTCAACAAGAGCTGAGGTATGGGACCGATTATGTCTGATGTCCGCAGCATGCTCCCAGATTCTTTGCCTAATGGATCGACCTGTTTCCCCTATATAGGGAGTTCCACAAGAACAAGGAATCATGTAAACCCCCTTCATGTCCTTAGGGTCGATAGGGTCCTTAACAAATCCAAGAGAATTTCTAATGGTACAGAGAGGTTTGAAAGAAGTAGAGATATTGTTTCTCCTAAGGACATGGGCCATCTTGTCTGTTTTCCCTTGGATAAAAGGGAGGTGGACTTTGGAAATAGGATCCACCCGAGTAGATTTTCCACTCAAACCTTTATGTGCCTTTTGAAAGGCTTTAAGACCATGAGATCTACTGTAACCATTCTTTTCAAATACATCAAGAAGATGATATTTCTCTGATTCTAAGGAGCTATCGTCAGAGATTCTAAGGGCACGAGTCACAAGAGTACACAACACACCAAATTTCTGAGCAGGGAAATGATGGGACCCAGCATGAAGATAATGCTTCGTGTGAGTCTTCTTGCGAAAAACTCGGTGAGAGATGGAACCATCCTCATTCCTTGAGAGCAGGATATCAAGGAAAGGGAAGTAACCATATACCTCCACTTCCATGGTCAACTTGATGGAATCATATAGCGAGTTCAGGTGCCCAAGGAATAGATCTAATTTCTCCTGACCATGGGGCCAAATGACACATGTGTCATCCATGAACCTGTTCCACTTCCTAGGGTAGAATTTAGCAGAGGCCAAAGCCTTAGATTCAAAATCCTCCATAAAAAAGTTAGCAACTACGAGGGAAAGAGGGGAGCCCATAGCAACACCACAGGTTTTCTCATAAAACTCACCTTGAAAACTGAAAAAAGTCGAGGTGAGGCATAGGCTAACCAATTTAGAGGTGGCCTCATCAGAGATCCGCTTAATGACATCCATGGCTTCTTGGATGGGAATCTTGGTGAAAAGGGAGACAACATCAAAGCTAACAAGAAGCTCACCAGGTTGCAACTTGATGTTCTCTCCCTTTTCACCAAGATTCCCATCCAAGAAGCCGTGGATGTCATTAAGTGGATCTCTGATGAAGCCACCTCTAAATTGGTTAGCCTATGCCTCACCTCGGCCTTTTTCAGTTTTCAAGGTGAGTTTTATGAGAAAACCTGTGGTGTTGCAATGGGATCCCCTCTTTCCCCCGTAGTTGCAAACTTGTTTATGGAGGATTTTGAATCTAAGGCCTTGGTCTCTGCTAAATTCCGCCCTAGGAAGTGGAACAGGTTCATGGATGATACTTGTGTCATCTGGCCCCATGGTTGGGAGAAATTAAATATGTTCCTTAGGCACCTAAACTTGTTGTCTGATTCCATCAAGTTGACCATGGAAGTGGAGGTAGATGGTTGCCTTCCTTTCCTTGATATCCTTCTCTCAAGGAATGAGGATGGTTCCATCTCTCACTGGATTTTTAGCAAGAAGACTCACACAGAGCAGTATATTCATGCTAGGTCCCATCATTTCCCTGCTCAAAAATTTGGTGTGTTGTGTACTCTTGCGACTCGTGCTCTTAGAATCTTTGACGACAACTCCTTAGAATCAGAGAAATCTCATCTTCTTGATGTTTTTGAAAAGAATGGTTATAGTAGATCTCAAGTTCTTAAAGCCTTTCAAAAGGCACATAAAGGTTTGAGTGGAAAATCTACTCGGGTGGATCCTATTTCCAAAGTCCACCTCCCTTTTATCCAAGGGACAATGGACAAGATGGCCCATGTCCTTAGGAAAAATAATATCTCTACTTCTTTCAAACCTCTCTGTACCATTACTTGGATTTGTTAAGGACCCTATCGACCCTAAGGACATGAAGGGGGTTTACACGATTCCTTGTTCTTGTGGAACTCCCTATATAGGGGAAACATGTCGATCCATCAGGCACAGAATTCGGGAGCATGTTGCGGACATCAGACATAATCGGTCCTGTACCTCAGCTCTTGCTGAACATGTGGAAAAATCCCGCCACCATGTTTGTATTGAAGACTCTACAGTCATTGCAAGGGTAGATCACTTCCACCATAGGAAATTAAGGGAGGCAATCGAAATTGAGCGACATGCTACGAATCTCAACTGTGATGATGGTTCGAAGGTAAGTAAGAGTTGGATCCTGGCTCTCACTAGGTATTTTTCGTTTATTATTTTTCTTTTCTTCTATTCCATTTTTTTTTAATCTAAAATATTTTTAATTAATTAATTATTTAATTTTATCTATTTATTTATAAAAAAATTATATTTTTGATGGAAAATCCCCTCTTTTATTAATTCTTTATTTCTCTTTATTTTTATATTTCTTTTCAATTATTGGCCCCTCCTTAGTTCCCTCTTAGGTTTCTTTTTATTTATTTATTATTTCTAGATTTTATATACTATTTAATTAGGTTATTAATATACTTATATCTCATAATTAATCATTTAATTAATTAATTTTATCTTATTTTATTTATTAATTTAAAATATTCACCCATACCTATTCCTATCCTATATCTTTAATTATAAACCCACTTTTTAACATAATATATTTTTATAAACACCCATACCTATCCCTAGCATATATCTTTAATTATAAACCAAATTTTTAACATAATATATATTTATTAACCCCATTTCAACAAATTTATTTAATTAATTAATTTTATTTTAATTAAATTAATTTATTTTCAACTAACTAACCAACTAACTAAATTTCCAATGGCGAGTTCTTAACAGCTGGTCCTAACAGCTAGTTCTTAATGGCTAGTTCTCATCGGCTATTTCTGGGTAATGATGCATCCCCTCTATTTATTATTTGAGTTCGATTAATCTCTCCACCTTGTCCTGAGGATGAACCACATTAGCTAGTTTGAAATGTCGACCTAATCCTAACAATGTGATTAATCTGAAAGAATTTCTATCTACATTATGGATCACAAAAGACTTAGATATAATATATATATTTGTATCCAAGGAAGTATTCATTGTGTTCAAACTCTTCAAAAATAAGAGAAGAGAATATAAGAGGCACAATGATCTTCGCATGCAACAACTTCTTGATCTCCTTCTCGATAGCTGGGAGGAGGAGCAGATTAATCTACCTCAGCTTCTATTTATGAGGTTTGGCGTCTTCTTTGAGATGTATCTTGTGTTGTATGATATCTATGTCAAAATTCTTTAAATATTGGTATGACCAGGCGAATACCTCCTTATATGATCGGAACAGCTTCAGGTACTACCCTTGATACGCTTTAGGAACCCCTTTTGATAACTTCACCAAATTTGGGTCTTCTTCTGTCCTAATGTTCAAATACCTCGCTGGTTCATCGAGGGCTAGCTTGCTCGAGTTTACTGGGACGTCATTCTCGTCGAACAACCTTTCCAGTGGTGCGATACCTCTGGGAATGACATTTCCCTTTAGATGAAGAATTTGGTGCCTGTTAAGTGTCTCCTCCCATCTTGTATTTGGTTATCCAACGTCATCTTCAACTTTCTTGTCAATCACTGAGTTTGAGAATTCACCCACCATTTCCATGAAGCATTTAAATTTATCTTCATCTTCGAAAACTCGCTAGGGTTTCAAATTATCTGGAATAGAGGGGCGGTATCGCACCTCCACTTCGTATCTGAGTAACGGGTTTTGATCGGGATGGAAATTACTAGCCGCCACAACTAGTGAATCTGCCATTATGTTCTTATCTCTAGGCATGAACTGAATATTAAATTCCAATAAAAACACTTTCAACTAGGTCCCATACCTCGTTCATGTAAGCTCTGAGTCGCAAGCTCTTTGTATAGCATTAGCTCCTTATTTTTCTTACTACCATTTCTGAATCTCAAAACACTTTAAGGTTTTGTATGTTCATATTCCACGACACTTGCAACCCCAACAACAGGGATTTGTAATTGGCCACATTATTTGTGGCTTCAAACTCAAACTTGAAGCAGAGGGGAATCAAACAACCTTTCGCAGATATCAGGAGTACGCCTGCCCCATTTCCCTCTTTTGAATAGGCCCCATTATACTGTAGGGTCCAGATTTTATTTACCTCTCCCCTTTCAGGATTTCCTTGTCTTGGGGGGAAGGCCTTCGTTTCTTGGAGGAAAATCTCGTGTTATTCCAACATGAGATAATAAAAATCGCCTTATTTACCATATATCAGGGAGTTGGTTGAACCTTCAACTTTGGTGACCATTTTCACAAACCTTGAATCTTGATATAATCTTCTCTCTTCTCCACCGAACATTGGGATAGTGGCATAGGTTAGGACAAGCTTTATTGATCCTCCAATTTTGGATCCCCAAGATCTGGATAACAACATTCCAAACTGAGCTAGGATGTCTACTACGATGATATCCATTACCACACTCTTGGCAAGGATCTGAGCCAAGTTGACCACCAGGTCCTTTATCATCCCCAAACATTTTTCCCTTTTGGAGTCAAATGATTACAAGTATTTATAAGGCCTTGTGATTTGCAACCCCATTTGTTCCATGACAGACAAGGGCAAGAGGTTATGTGATGCCTCAGAATCCAACATACAATTGTGTAACAACAGGTCATGTATCACTAAGGTCACATAGAATGGAGGTGTGGCTGAGTCCTACTCTTCTAAATGAGGCCTGAAAACTACCATAGGATGTTCTTCTTGGAGATTGAGACTATTCGATAGGGGGCTTACACCAGGGGGCTGCATGAATTGGGATACTTGGGCTTTGTAGGAGGGATGCTTCAGTAGATCAATTAGGGAAATCAGGATCTTGACCTTCTCCAATTATTTATGGGGATTAAAGATTGTAGGTAATTTTTCAGTAGGGATTGTTTTGACATGTTCTTTAGGGTGGTTAGGTAAATTCAGAGGTGGGGATGGAGAATTTTCATTTTTTGGAAGGCCGAGCTCCTAGCTTGTGGAGGTAGATGTAGTGGCCTTATGAGAAGCTGACTCTTGCAATGGTTTATTTCCTTTACATGCAGAACTAGGAGGAGTTTGGTCCTTTGATACTGACTCTTCATTCTGTTCTTTTACTCAGGTTCTCTTCTGAGAGAACCTGAGGTCATACTTCTTGTGGAGTTGAGCCTACATGAAATCCACAAAATGCTACAATAATTGTCAATATCTTGGTCTCCAAGAGGAGGTTCCCTATCTTTTGCCTCTCCTTGTAAGATGAGTTCACCCTTTTCGTCATCAGAGTAAGCGAGGAATTGATTTGCTTGACTATCTGTGACTTCCTCGACTTCCCCTCCCACTTCCCCTTCCAAATATAGAGGAGGTTGAATATGATCTTGTCCCTCCTTCCTCTCACATTGCAACAGTTGCACATGAGGATTCCTATACTGGGGATTGAATCCTCGATTAGGAATTATCTGATTAGAGCGAGGAGAGGAATTATTTGCTTCTAATTCAAGCTTCACCAATTTATTTGAAAGGTTTTTAATTAACTTGTTCATCTCTTCAATTCTGTATTCTTGTGATTATCTTTCCTGATTTGAAGTAGAAGTCTCCTATTTGTTTTTTCTTCTTACTTTGTGTTCTATTTTAACCTTGAATTTTCCAGTAGAGGCAAAATTTTATTCTACTTCCAATGCATCAGTCTGGATCTAATCTAGAGATGCAGACTTCCTTTCTCTTAAGGTGAACTCAAATTCTGGTTCGAAGGCACCCACGAAAACTACCTTAGCAGCTGCTTGGGGGGGCTTTATTTCTGCGGGGAGTTTATTATGGAACTTATTGAATGTCTTTATGAACTCTCTTATGTCCTCGTTATGTCTCTTTTTTAGAGCATTGAATTTAGTGAGAACATAGCCATGGTCCCTCTTTTCTCCCCATTTTAGCGTGAAGATATTCTCCATCTCCTCCCAGGTATGAACCATGTTGTTAGCTAGAGATTTGAACCATTGTTGAGCTTCTCCATCTAGATATTAGATGAAAGACTCAATACCACGTCGAGGTGCTCCACGTTCACATTCTCAACAAAGGCGCATAAGTTTTCAATTTGTATCTGTGTTGGAGTGCTATCTTCCCATGTGAACCGGGGTAGGAGCTTGAGATAGTTCTGTGGTATGTCATTTAGAGGCTAGGGAAGAGTTAATGGAGCATACCTATTTAGGAGGAACCCAGGTACAACCATCAGGGGAGGTGGTGGTAAATTGTGAGGGTGCTCTTGTTGATAAAAGGGGTGAAGATTAACAGGTATATGATAAGTGGAGGGGTTGAGATTAGCTTGTAAGTAGCTTTGGAGTGCTGCAACATATTTTACTTCCTCAAACTCAAAAGTAGCATCAAAGGGAGGTAGAGAGGCATTAGATGACTGTGCTTCATCCTTTATAAATGGGTTGGATAAAAAAAAGGTTTTGGGGCGATATTCGAGCACACGAGCTGTGGAACTCTGGCCATAGATATTAGCTTGTTGAGATGAAGATGGCGAAGCTTCCAAAGAAAAAGGGTGTAAGTCAGTATGACTTGCATTAGGGGAATTTTGAGGTCTAAAATGGGCATCCTAAGGAAATTATAAAATAATAGTGAAAATAATAAAATAAGATTTGATTATATCATCAAATTTTAGAGAGAAAAAAAGGAAAAACTAGTTTTCAACTCGTATTTTCAACTTATCTCCCTATGGTTTTACTCAAATTTCAAGTGGAAACAATTGTTGGATGCAGAATCTGATTTCTCATCCAAGGAGTAACCATGATGTATACTTTTGATGGACCATGGTACACAAAAAATGAGAAATACATCAAAAACGTGATTGCAAACATGTTTTTTCATGTATTTCTCATTTTTTGTGTAGTATGGTCCATCAAAAGTATGCAACATGGGTACTCCTTGGATGACGAATTAAATTTTTCATCCAAAGAGTACCCCGCTCAAAATTTAAGTAAAAACTTAGGGAGATAAGTTGAAAAAGTAGTTTATTATTTTATTATTTTTAATATTTTTACTTTTTTACTCCAAAAATGGTGAATCATCCCCCATGGTTGACATCATCATCTTGAATACTATTGGTTCTTATAAAGTTTATTTTTGTTGTACATTTTTCTTAGGAGGCCCATTTTAGACCTCAAAATTCCCCTAATGGTTGCTTTTCCTTCCAGATCCTCCTGAATATGATTTTTTCGGGATCAGATATAGAAGGGGTTTTTAGCTGAGAGGTATCTGATCGGGTATGAGACCTTCTATAAGCCATGATTACAGCTGATTTAAACTTGATTGTAGTTGAGTTGCCAAGGTGAGCGCTATGCAACTCTCAACCCTTTGTGCTCACCTAATTGAAGGGTGAAACTTATGTCGTATCTGAGGGAAATGATTTTTCTAATTCGATCCCTGACAACGATGCCAATTAATTGTTGTCACTCCTAGAGACAGCCTTGAGTTGCAAAAAACTAGTGTCTAGGACATCTTAAGAATAATAGGCTTTTAAAATAGCTTTTGGTTGAGGGAATTCTCTAGATGTATATTTATAGGATTGGTGTAACTGTAGTTCAAGATAATTGTGGGAATAATGGTGCTAAAATCTAATGTATACTGAACTGTACTTAGAATGGGCTTGAGGCCGCATAGATTTGGGTTGATGCGAATGGGCCAGGTTTAAATCCAATGAATAGAATCTGGAATACAAGTCAATGAAAGCTTAGAGTAAATGAGAGAGGAATTTTGAGGGAGGCGGGCTTGTTTAACAATAAAAATATGTCCTTCTCAGACTTAAAGAGAAAGGTGGTTGATATAATATTGATGCAGAGGTAGTCCCATGGAGAGAAATATTAAGGTAACTGAATGATTAACATATGAGTGTCATCTTCCCTCATTGAGGATGTATAGATATTCATTTATCAAAACATCAACAACCAACATTTCACACATGAGACATTTGAAGAGTCATTAAAAAAATAGAAAGGAACTTAAACAAACATGAGACGAACACATACATACTGTTCACTGACCCAATTGGAATCCATTGGAAAACAAAGTCATCACTATGTTAGCTTTCAAAAAAAGCTCTCCAAGATATGCATTCAGAGCTTAAAATAGTAATTAAAAAAAGGCTATACAGTATGAACCCAAAACTTCCACAAAATTTAGAACCCTTGCATACTCTTTGAATTACATCTTTATAGCCACTACATCACAGGATCTTAGCCTGATATTTCTTAAACATATATTCTTTCTTGATTCTTCAGTACAAATATCAAAATAAAAAATGATATGCTCCAACTGTAGCATGCCATGAGCACTGATATTCGTAGTAGAACACAACAAGAACATAACAATAATAATAACAGTAATGAGGGTGAAACTGTGGCTTCACTCGTTTAGATATCATAACAGAAAATAAAAAGACAAAGTAATTAAAGGCCACATGGGCCAGATCTTGACATCTTCAACGGTTGCACCGAGGGGGTGCCATTGGATGTGAAGTAGAAGCAACTGGTGGGTGCGAGTGCTTATAAAATATATGCCATATGATATCTGCAGGTAAGGGCACAGAGCTAAAGAGATCGAAAAATGCGCGTAGTTGAGTCAACTCAGTGTAGTAATGGTTGGCAGCAAAGAACCTTTTAACCATAGCAAGGAGTAGGAATTCCTTGCAGAGTGATGCCACCAAGGCTTTAGCCTTCAGGCAAGAGGTATTTTCCAGGGTCTAATAAGCCCTACATTTAATCTAAGTCATCTGTTGTTCATATCTGGCCAAGGGGAGAAATACCCCCAATGGGTCCTAGCATGATGGCAGTCCTGCCTCCACTACCTTGCTCCATTCATGATCGAAAGCTTCCACCCCTTTAGCCACTATACCCAAATATCCTGATGCTTTAACTCATGCATCCTCCTTCTTAATTATTTTGGTAATTTACATTATTGTCCTGAAACGTTCGTCCACTCCGCATATGCCCAAATCTTCAGTATGGAGCTCATTGATGAATATGATATATCCTTGCGCGATCATCACATTGTCATTCCCTTCTCTACGACCTACATCTAGTTGTACTTTGAAATTGCGGCTGACATTATTTTTATTGTTCACCAATGTAATAAGCTCCTAATTCTCCTTCACCTCTTTCATGATCTCGATCTATATTATTTGTCTGGCTTCTAATAGTGACATGTTACCTTTGAGCTGAGCCTTTAATTCTTTGATTAACTTCTGCTGCTCTTGAGACTCCATACAAAGGGAAACCACCTCTTCATTCAAATATGAGACCATCTTTTCATTCTCTACATAAGCAACCTTTGTTTCATCTAATAATCGTTGCACAGTTCGTGTCTCATCCTCTAACACCTTCAGCTCTGCCAAGGCCTTGGTCAAGTTCTCTATGGAATTCTGTGGATCATTGGGCACTTGTATGAGGCATATGTGGCTATCTTGAGCCTACTGAAGCTTAGATAACCTCCGCTTCAGCTCCGTTATTTCCTCATCTCTTTGGACAAGCGTATTGGTGGGGACTTTCTTCTCTTTCTTGACTTGGGCCAGCTCCTCTGTCTGGATATGCTCCGAACGAGGGATATTTAGTTTGTGCCTTAACTCCTACACCTAAAATTAGGTCTTCTATAGTAGATTTTGCATTGATTCATTTGGATTGGTGCCTTTACCCCTTATCATCTTCTTGTAATCCTCTAGCTGAGTTGAAAGAGCCTTTACATTTTATCTTTCTCTTTTTAGGGTGCTTATCATTTGGGCCAGCCTTCTCTCGGCTTTTTCTAGGGCAGGGGTGTGCTTCAACAACTCTGTATGCAACATTTTCCCAATGGCCTTGTGTAGGTTCAACTTGTCTGGCAATGAAATGAAAGCTAGCTTTGTTATCATCTCTAGCGCTTTATACTTGGAGCCTAGGGGTAGAGGGTGAGAAGCCGAATTTTGGAAAATGACTATTAACTGATCATTCTCCACATCCAAGGCTTTCATTAGCCTAATATGGTGCTTATCCACAAACTGAGCTAGTTTTTCCCTCAGTTTTCCCTTGTTGACTCGTTCTTTGCATCGATTTTCTCTCCTTTTTCCCATTCTTTTCTTGAACATGTGTCCCCATCTGAAGGTCCCTCCTGCAGGGTGACTTCCTGTGAGATATTTGAAGGTGGAAACAAGGACGTGAAGTTGAAAGATATCTGGAAACTTGTCTTGTCTTTCCCTCGATCAATGTACTATGGGGTTTCCTTACTAAGATGCTCGGTGCCCAGTCCTTCAATCCCCTCAGTTATTTTCTTTTTACTGAGGTGGTATTCCTCATCTTCATTCATGAGTTCCTAAGCCATTTGATGACTCCCTTGATCCTGGACCTCCACTTCATTATGCGCACTATCTCCTTTTACTTTAGCGGCTGGGGATTCAGCCTCCATTTCTGTATCCAAAGGCCATGAATGACTATTAGATTTCCATTCTATTAGAGGCCTAGGCTCATGCTCATATGTTGAGGCCTTAATATTATTATTTCTTCACGTGATGAATCCCTTAGGATCATAGTGACATACATCCCCTTGCAGGAAATTCATCTTCTGCAATAGCCCCTCAACTAAGGGGAGTGTGTGTCTTGAGCTAATAGTAAAAGGCCCTATCACATTTGGGAGCCTTAGAATATATCCATTCTTTGTAGGCACAAAATGAGTTTGGTCAACACTCAGAACCTGATGGATGAACTCGAGGGAAAAAATTCTCATAGACATGAAAACTGGCAGATGGTAAGGAGGCACTTCGAAACCATAAACCTTGATCTCAGTATGATCTTCGAATAAATACCAATCCCCTTCTCAATCTATCTCAATGAATTGGAGAAAATCTTTCTACTCTGGTAAAATCCTGGGTGGGGGGTTGTCATGTATGATTTTATAGGCCCTGGACATGAAATCCATGATGAATTTCGTGTATGCCCTTCCTTCAGGGTGCTGCCAGACTAAGTGGGTCCATTCGAAAACATGTTTTGGCTCGGAATTTCCCACGGAGAACTTCTCTAGGCCTAAGCCCTTGAACTTCTCTACATGCTTGAATAGGAACAAGTAGAACACCAAAGAACCGTACCTAAAATAAATCAAGGTTGATATGTCTTGAAACTGAGCTTGAAAAGCAAAGTCTAGGAAGGTGGGAATATCCAATAGGATCTCGGGTTGCATCATGAGCTCTAAGAACCCTAGACTAATGGTGTTTACCCTATCTGCATTGTCTAAACCTAACATTCCCGAGATGACCGCTAGGATGGGCTGGATGGTATTGCAGAAAAGAGACATAGGGATAGTTTCCATGGGCAGGAGAGTAGTCATGTGAGATGTGGTGATGAGTTGGAGGAAACATTTTTGTTTTTCCAAGGGCAGGTTTGAAAAATGACTTGAGAGGGTGACTTCAGTGAATTCGACACACTCTTGAGAGGATGGATAACACTGGGCATTTATAATTAGCTGATGGGTTATATTGGAGATTTTAACCCTAAGTGTGGAGAGGAAGATGTCCTTTCAGTTAATGTAGGCGTCAACGAGCCAAGATATGAACTTAGGGAAAGGATGGGCTGAAGAGGGAATTTGGTAGTAGAGCCCCAAATATGTAACCCTAAACAAATCCTCACCCTGCCACTTATAATCCAAAAGATCAGACTTAATACTGGCTACATTAAATGGATAAATGGTATCATAGAGCTGAGTGTGAGAGCCCATGAGGGGTTGAGGACCAGGGGCAATTCTAGCTTCTCAGGCCTGCGGGGTTTTGAGGGAGGTTCTCTTCATTTTCTCTGTTATAATTTTGACAAACAGTAAAGGAAAACAATGAGAGGGACTTGAAAAAATACCTAAGGCTGTAATGAGAGTGACGCGAGGAGGAAACTGCATGTAATGTGAATTTTACCTGAGCACCCAACTTGGTAAAAACAAATTGTAAAGCGTAAAAACCAGGTAGGAGACGGGTATTTTACTAGAATGGGAGCGGGGCGATAACTTGAGGGCTAACGTCATGAGGATGCCAGTGGGTTGACACGTGGTGCGAGGTGATTGGCCGACAATGATTGGGTGGGTGAGAGGCCACGTGCCTAACACGGAGGTACCGATTTCATACCTGAACGAACTTACCTTACCATACCTTACCTCATTCAACCGTGAACATGTGGTCCCCGCTAACTTACTTCGGGTCGATACATTGAGGAGAGACCCCTGTCTTGCTTCCTCGGAGCTCCTCTGATTGGTCCGTGGGGAGGCAGACATCATACCTTCCGGTGGGTCGATTCAGCCACTCTTAAATTTTTTTAGGGCTGTTGGAACGGTCCTACTGCATTTATTTGTTGGTTGCATTGCTCCTTCTCTGAGATGTACCACTGCTTCCACAGGCTGCGTCATTGCTTATGTGGGCCGTGCTACTACTTTGGGGGTGTGCAGATGCAGTGCGTTGTGCAAGTGAAGAACCCACCGAAGGACTATGTAGACCTTCTTGCAGCCTTCATAGTTAAGCCACTTGTCTCCCCATGTCCTAAAGATCTCCCTCTTGTCTTAGATTGAAATGTACATAGGCCAACATTAGCTCCATGTGGGGTCAACGTACTTTTTCCTGTGCGTTGAGAACCTATAGAGTAGGCGCCTGTGTCTTCTTCATTGCATGGAGTCATCATTAGATATTTCATGAGAAATATAGTTAAATTCAAAACATATATCATGCAAAAATGAAAATGGCATATATACAATGGGAGGATATGTACAATGGATTTCTTGGGTCCATATTAGTGATGAAAATAAGGCTTGAGAAATTGTCCATTGATAGGCATATCAAGTATGTCTCCTTCCATATTTTCCGGCCTAAAAGTGTTGTTCCCCTTGAATTTTTCCACCCTGAACGGTACAAACCAAAGCGGATCATATTTTCCATCTTTTCCTTTGTCTGACCTCCTAACGTCCCATCACAGTACCAAGTCCCCCGCCTAAATTTATCAGTTTTTAGCTTTCCGATCGAATAGGCACTTAATCTTCTCTTGATAACCTACCAACCTGAGATTCACTTGCTCCCAGGTCTCACTTAGATCCACCATCTGATTCATTCTTCTGATGAGTTCAATAGGCTCCTCTTCGCGCTCTTGGAGAAACCGGGCTATAGGCAGAGCAAGTTGAATAGGGAAGACCGATGCCCTACCATACACAAGTTCATAGGGATATTTCCCTATGGATCTCTTTGTTGTGATTCTATTCACCCAAAGAGGGAACTTGAGTTTGAAATCCTAATTCTTTTGATTTTTGTTAATGGTTTTCTTCAGGATCCTCACCAACGTCTTATTCGATGATTCTGCTAATCCGTTTCCCTGGGGGTAGTATGTAGTGGAGTGTCCTAGAAGGATGTTGTATTACTAGAAGAAGTTGATGAACTTCACTGACTTGAAGGCTTGAGCATTGTCTGTGATTATCTTTGTAGGGCACCCAAATCTGGCATTATATTCTCCTCCAAGAAATTGGTCACTATCGAGTCCACGGCATTCATCGCTGGCACTACCTCAACCCACTTGGTGAAGTATTCCGTGGCGGTGAGGATCCACCGGAGTTGATTTCTAGATGGTGGGTGGAATTTGCCTATGAGGTAAATTACCCACTGTTTGTATGGCTCTTCAGCAAGGACTGAGATCATTGGGAGGGGTGTGAGATTTTACTTCTAGACAAATGTTTGGCACTTCTCACAAGCCCTAACATGAGCTTGGACATCGCCAAATAACTTGGGCCAAAAGAACCTTGCTCCGAGGATCTTGTGGGCCATCGCACACCAGCCGTAGTGTATGTCACATATCCCATCGTGAAACTCCTTCATCACTTACTCTACCTCCTAATATGTCAAACAGAATAGTAGTATTCCAGCTGGGTCTCTCCAGTACAACAACCCGTTTTCTACTATGTACTTTTGGGACATCAACCACAATGTGCAATGCTTTGTTTTGTCACAGCCAGGAGCACACCTTAGAGTCAAAAGGTACTCAATAATATATTTATACCACAGGGAGAGAAGGTAATTTATGTGCGTTTTCTGTATGGAAGTTTCTATTCCTGGTTGCATGCCCGTATCATCCTTCACCTCTCTTCTTGTTATGGAAAAGTTTATTCCAGAGCTTGAAAGTTGGATTTAGACAAAATTTTAGCTAACCCTTAGCCTTTGATGAGCTTGGTAGGCTTTGTCTCCATTTCATACTCCTAGATATTTTCTATCCATTTTCCCCTTTTCCCTTCGTTGTTGCCTTGCACGAGAATGTCCTTTACCATGGTGGTGGGTACATAAGCTATTATGGTGGACTGTAGAACGTACACCCAGAATGATTTCAATGACTTGACGATAGTGTATGCCTTCTTCTCCATAATGTTTTTATTTTAGTTCTGCATCTTAGAGAACTTGGTTGAAGAATGCAATAGGTTTTTCATGTTCCTCACCGTTTTTTGTAATAGTACTGCAACTATTGTGTGAGGATACGCGAAGGAAAAAATCATGAATGAATTCTCATAATCCGAGCCAGAGAACACTGGAGCTTCTGAAAAATCTCGCTTGATCATGTTAAAAGAATCCCTTGATTGGGGAGTCCATTTCACTTCATTGTTTTTATTCAGCATTTCAGTGATGTTTTGGACAATCTTGGCATAATTGGGCATGAATATTCTTAAAAAGTTTATCCTCCCTAAAATTACCTGCAATTATTTCTTATTTCATGGTAGGGGGATGCCATTTGTTACTTCCACGCGTTTGGGATCAATCTTTACCCCCTCTCTTGTCACTATATGCCCCAATAACTTCCCTTCCTATGGGGAAAATAGGGATTTATAGGGTTTCAAAGATAAACCATACATACAACATTGGTCAAAGGTCCGCCTGAGGTGTTCTATATGCTCAGCATTGGTCTTGGAGAAGACGATGATGTCATCCAAATAAATCACTAGGAATTTATCCTAATCCCTTATGAAAGTGATATCCATCGTGCATTTAAAAGTGGTGCCAGAGTTTATGAGGTCGAATGGCATCCGGGCATACATGAAGGTTCCCCAGGGCGTGGTGAACATTCTTCTTCTAATATTCAGGGAGTACCGCCACTTGATTATACCCCAAGAACCCATCCATCATAGACATGCGGGAGGATGCCACCACCTTCTGCGGGATGTGATCCCTTTTAGGGAGGGGGTGATTATCTTTGAGTGAAGCCTGATTCAAGTTACGCAAATCCACAAAGAGCCTGATTTCGCCATTCTTTTTTCTCACGTGAACTAGGTTTGCCACCCACTCTGAATATCTCAGAGGCACTGTTGATCATGTCGGCCTCCTACTAAATTCTGATCATCAATCCTGCTTAAAACACCCCGGATCCCCTCTTTTTGCATGGAGAATCTATTTTTGTGCCTATCGTTGCTTTTTCCATCCCCGAAATACATTGTAAAAGGCTGAAAATCCACTTTTGAAAATATATTAGGCCTAAGCCCCTTTCCCGCCAGCCCCTTTAACTTTTTCCTCATGAAACCGGGCAGTGACCCCTTAAGGCGCTGATCGCAAGTTCCTTCCCCATCGCGATTGCAACATTTATGTTAACCCCTCCGATCGATCATCGCAAGCATCTGTGATGCCATTTATCGCATCACATTTTCCCTCCAATTCCGATTCCCCGATCGCCTACTCCTCCGATTGATCGCATCACAACATTTGCTGTTTCCTCTCATTCTGGTTTCCAATTGCGATTCCATATGGGTCCCGCCTTACACATCCATTTCATTGCATCTTCATTGCATTCCTTTGTGTTTCCGTCATAACCAAATTTTTGTGTTTTACATTAAAGTTCTTTGTTTCATAATTATTCCACCCGCTGTTCATACTCCGCCGTTGATTTTCATCCCCAAACCATGATCGAACGGTCCATAAGAATGTTTTGGTCAAACCCTATTTGTTCGCTATTTACACCATATCAAAAGAATTTTACATCTTCATTTGATGTAAAGCCACCATTTCACCACTGTTGCACTGCCATTCTGCCCATCCTTCGTAACCATCCACCTCCTCCGTGCATGGATTTCTTAATACAGTTGCAGGTTTTGCAGGTTCACAGCGCCGGAAAATTGCTATTGTTCAAAGCCTCTATTACAGAAGTCGAGGGCACAAGAAAGGACCATTGTTCAGAGGCAAAATTTATGAAGAAATCCCTAGGTAGTCGCTATGACACGACATCCATTAAAGAAACAGGGTTAGACTTCGGAAAATTTCCCAGTGACATTTAAGAGGCAGATTTCACAGATAAAAATGTAAATGTTGCGGCAAAGGGTATCAGTGGAAGATCAAGGATTTAAACAACCACATTGAATATTTTGAGCTCAGATACAATATTTAAATGGCAAAGGTACAATATCAAAGATATCCAGGATCACATCAAGGGTACAATGCACAAAAAACAATACCCTCTAGGTTTTATCTCAGCAAAGTTTTCTTTCAGGGAAGGACATAATGTTTATGTGATTATACTTCTATGTCGTGTCCCTGAGGAGATCTTTACCCAACACATTTATTTCAGAAAGTCGGTGGCAAAGTACACACAGCACAACATAGTCACTCAGCATTATGGGCGCGAGTGTTTCCGCCATTTTGTTTTAATGAGACAATTAAATGTTCATCACCTACTTCTTCTATTAGGTTTTCTATTTCTCCTATAAAACTCCAGGAGAACGAATTATTTAAGGTTCCAGATTTTATCAGAAAATTATGTAGTGAAAGGCTCGTTGTATACATTTTGTAGAACTTTGGTATGAAGGCTTAGAGCCCATAGGATCTCAATGAGGAGGAGTTCCATCTGTTAAATAGGATTCTGGTCTTTGGTATTTCACAGTCTGTAACTTTCTCTTATGTGTTATTTAAATAGATCATTTCATTTCATCCATATTTCCTGTATCATGTTTTGGAATGCGAGTGGCCCACTGATTTTTGGTATGGATTCATCCTAGTTGATGCCCATGCTTGGATTAGTCAAGCACTTTAAATATGGCTGATGCATGATATACTGTTCCATTTTCACTTCTACCATATTTCTGCTATGTTAGTTTCTTTGGGAGGATATTTTTAAAACGCTATCATTGTGTATGGATTCTTAAATTGGTAAGCCCATGCATGGTGGTATTGTGTATCTAGATATCAACTCAGTGTTAACTAATATCTCCTCAACATTTCATTCACTACATACACCTTCTGATAACTTATTTCTGTGAGGTATTCCTGAATTGGCCCTCTTTGCAGTAAACTGTCTCTGAATTGTCTGATGCTTTTGTACTAGAGTTTTACACTTTGCCTCTGCAGTATCTCTTTTGCTGTGTCAACTTTTTGAGAAGTTTGGTCCCATTCAAATTAAATTCCTTTTTGACAAGAGATAACGTGAGAGCCTTTGGTTGACACCCAAGTTATATTATATGCTCCTTGCTATGATAAGATGTCCTAGGCACTGGTCTATCACAACTCTAGGCTGTCTCTAGGAGTGACAACATCAATCGACAAAATATTTTTGGCGCCGTTGCCGGGGAACGAAGTTAAGAAAATTAGAATCCCTAGGCCTCGACAAAACCTAATTCACTCTTCAAGTAGGTGAGCATGGAGAGTTGAGAGTTATAGATCCCTCACCTTGGTGACTCCACATTCAATTATTAGAAGAATCTATTTTCAATCCTAGCTCCTCGAAAGCCACACCTGAGGTCAGATAAGTCTAAGCCAAAGATATCTTCTGCTTCTGACCCAGAGAAGATCATACATAGAAGAGGTTGGAGAGAAAGGAAATCAGTCCGTGCTGAAATCCCTGAATTTTATGTAGAAGATTACCCATCCTCTTCTTCTCAAGAAGTCCAAGTTGAAAATCCCGACTCCACTGTGGGAGATACTGAATACTACTCAGATAGTCCACTTCGGGGAGGTGTAAGAACAAAATATAACCTTCATGCTACTCCTGAGGCTGAAGAGGTTAAAGAAGTCACTGAAGTAGCTGCTGTTAACCGTGAATTATTCCCATCAACACCTCAGGCTATTGTACAGTATATTCCTATTGTTATTCATACTCCACTTCCACCTCGACCTCTTCCTCCATTTACACATCAGACTGTTGTTCTACCTCCACATCCTCCAATGGCTAATGTTACAGCCTTCTTGTTGAATAAATATGCTTCCCTGACATTACCTCAAGTGTTGAATGATATGCCACAGGATTATTTGAAGATCTTGCCTAGATTCAATGGAGAAAATGAGATTGATGCTCAAAAACATCTTGAGACCTTCTGTTCTTTCGCAAAGAATTTTAATGTAGAAAATCTGGATGTAGTCTTAAGATTTTTCGTGCAATCCCTTGATGGTGAAGCTAGAAAATGGTTTAAGACATTGGCAGACCGTTCTGTCACTACTTGGGAAAGAATGGAAGAAATTTTTCTCAGAAAATGGGGAGAGAAGAAAGATCATGGACACTTCCTTACAGAGTTTAATACATTGAAGAAAAGACATAATGAAGGGGTGTCAGAGTTTATCAAGAGATTTAATAAGTTTTATCTAAGCCTTCCTGCTGATATGAAACCCCATCAAAATGCTACCAAAGTTGTTTTAATAGCAGCTTTTGACTCAGAATTTGGTTTCTCTCTGCGGGAAAGAATGCCTGTCACCCTGGATGATGCTCAAACAGATGCTCTAGAGTTGGAGGCAAATTTTGCTGCCACTAGTAAATCAAAGGGAAAATCTGAACAAGATACTAGAAGAAGGGGTAAAGAGGAGGTATCTACCTCTAGTCAAGACAGAGACTCAGACCGAATGGAATAAATGAGAAAAATGATCAAGAATATTTATAGTCAGCTGGGTAAACTCGAGTTGGGGACCAAGAATTCAACCTCCAAGAATGTACAGAATACTCCAAACAGGGGTTATAATCCCCAGTACAGGAAACCACCCCTGCAAATATTACAAAAGTAATGGAAGGAGCAACAAGATCAGGTACCACACCCGTTGTACTTGGAGGGCCCATCAGATAACCCTGCTGAAGATGCTGCCTATGGACTGGAGGATGAAAATCTTGATTTTTCAAATAGTGATGGAGAAGAATGTCCTTTGCAAGGGGATGATGTGGATGAATGCCCATTTCTAGAAGAAGAAAGGGCCAGAGACGTAGAATATGTGGAAATTGATCATTATTGTAAGCAATTTAATGATTTCATGCAAGCACAATTCAATAGAAGATATGACCTCCGATCTTCTAGGAAGAGGACCCATAGTCAAGATCAAGAAGAAGAAGCACCACTCTAGAAGGAAGTACCTATTCAGAAGGAATCAACAGTGCAGAAAGTCACAGGCAAAGGTAAGGGACCTCTAAACAAACCTTCACAGTCTAGTGACCAAATTCCTTCCTCTTCAAAAGTAGTCATTCCCCCTAATGTCAAGTCTGTGTTAAAAGAAGTCAAACCCCTAGCTGAAAATAAAGAGTCAAAGGAAGTTGTAATAGAAAATTCTCCTCCTGCTTTTAGTTTGCAAAAAGAACTTGAGAAGGTTAAAATCCCAGTTCCCTTGACTGAGTTGTTGAAGCAAACAACATACCAATCTCAAGTCACCTCTTTCATGCTCCCTGTTTGGTCAATTTAGTGTGTCCTAAATTGCTACATTAATTTTCCAATCCGGGATTCGTAAGCTGACGAAGTGTGGCACACTATATGTGCAAGATAACCTATCTCTTACTTTTTGTCGTTTTTGGGTTTTTTATTTATCTTGGTTGGTTTCCTAATGTGAGATGGAAATTCTAAAAGACAAGTATGGATATAAATGTTCAAGGCAATAATGTCCTTTATAATGATTTCCCAAACTCCAAACTTCAAAAGGATTTTAAAACATACAATGACAAAATTAATTCCTAAAGGAAAATGAAAATGTGCCATTATACTAGTTAAACAAATAGTGAACTATTGATCATGAAACCCATTACCCTTGCTGCTGTCTAAATACAAAAGAAACTGTACTCAAAGAAATCCAAAGATTGCAAGCAAAGAAAAGCTAAAATCAAATTACATCAACTCATATTCTGACCCCTCACCATTAGTCTCGCTATGGCTTTCGGAGGTAATCATAAACAACTTGAGCAATCTGATATCTAATTTGCAGAAAAATAAACTAATATCAAATTACACACTCATACTTCAATCCCTCACCATTACTCTCGCTATGGCTTTCGGAGGTAACTGATAATGACATGAGCAATTTAATATCTAACTTGCAGAAAAATAAACTAATATCAAACTACACACTCATACTTCAATCCCTCACCATTAGTCTCGCTATGGCTTTCGGAGGTAATTGATCATGACATGAGAAATTTAATATCTAACTTGCAGAAAAATAATCTAATATCAAACTACACATTCATACTTCAATCCCCCACCATTAGTCTCGCTATGGCTTTCGGAGGTAACTGATAACGACATGAGCAGTTTAATATCTAACTAACTAGTAAAGCAAATGTACAAAACTGAAATGAATAAAACAATGCTGGAATAAAAAAAAAAAATTAAGAAAAAGAAATCAGTAGAAGGACAAGATTGATTCCATGTCATTAGTCATTGTAAAACTATGTGCAAATGCCCGGGCTGCTTACTATAATCTAGAACAAAGACACTGATCAGTTAACAGCAGTATAAAGCATGAAAAAAATGATGAACAGGAACAAAACGTTCATACCATAAGAAATGTAATATATACACGTGAATAACTATGGCATATTAAACGTAAGAAAATAAAGCATGACACTATACAGTAATGAACAAAACCTCAGCATGTGCAGGGACTCTCTGCATAGTCCTCGGTCAACAACTATCAACCATGAATTAAGCTTATGAACAGAGTCTTCTCATATATTCAAAATGCAGTCATAACAAAGAAATAATGTCACGGCACAGTGGGCTTTCCTTCCAGCGAAATTACATTACAGCAGCTAACTACTATGCGTATGAGAACGCATTATTTATAATAGAGGATGACATAACCAATTTCCTACATTCTGCGCTGATACAAGACACGTGAACAACCACGTCCAGAAATCTAGCATTATGGCTGCCGTGAAGATTAAATCTATGGAGAGTGGTCGTTGAATTTGGCTTATGGAGCAGTTCACAGGTGTTGATATGTCCCCTGCGATTTAGGAACGGCCACGCAAGTCTTCACGTGATGAAAAACAGAGTTCTGTCACCGTGGGACTCTTCGGTTGACCACCACTTGGCTACCTTTGACCACAGCCTTCTTAGGTGAATTCGACTGAGCCAATAGGACTCGATCCATGTCCATGTCATTTCCAACTTTCCCATGTGGCTTGATTTGCCTGAAGACACTTTCAATATAGACTTTAACAAAATGGATGTGGAAAGTTGAAGCAGCTGCGGAAAGTGACAAGATTCCGCAGCTTAATGAGCAAAAATCTAATTCAAACAACAGACACAAAACATAGATAAAAACCACTTTAAATGCTCTTTTATGATTAATATGCAATGATGCTGATGGCTTAGGAGGTCCAGGTAAATGGAAAAAGTCGAGAAAGGTGTATAGGAAAGATGCAGATTTGAGACTCAACACTCCCTCCAGAAGCACCAATCATCCCAGATAGTCTCAACCTTCAAGAAGAAAGACCCATGGTCGTATTTGGCCCACATGTCGAGGAGATAGATCCCTCTACTCCTCCCTTCTATGTGTCTCTGGTGATTCATGACCTGCTATTACATAACTGTATGTTAGATTCTGGAGCTTCCCACAATCTTATGCCTCTGTCAGTCATGGAACAATTAGGTTTACAAATCACACGTCCTTATAAAGACCTCTATTCCTTTGATTCCAAAAGAGTTAAATGTCTAGGGATGATCAAGGATTTGGTGGTCAATTTGGCCCAAATTCCAGCAAAAAATGTGGTGATTGACATTGTGGTAGCTGACATCCCAGCTCGCTTTGGCATGCTGCTATCAAGGTCCTGGGGAACGAAAATTGGTGGGTCACTCAAATTAGACTTAACATATGCCACTATCCCAGTTTTTGGTGGCCAGGAGAGGAGGTTATACAGAGAAACTAGATTTGTCAAGATGGTTACTAAGGCTGATAACTCTGTTAATTCACCAATCTACAGTAAAGGAGGAGATTTATCATGCCTGATGCTGGAAGAAGATGAAGGTTATGCTCATGAACCATCCCTCTGCCAAATCAAGACTAAGCAATCCTTAGAAAACCATGAAGCAGGAATCTGGACACTTCATTTTGATGGAGCGAATTCAAGAGAAGGTAACGGAGCTGGAGTTCTGTTGATTTCTCCTACAGGTAAATGGATCCCACTGTCTTTCAAACTAGAATATGAAGCTACCAACAATGTGGCTGAATATGAGGCACTCCTGTTAGGATTACAAACAGCCAAGAGCATGGGTATACAAAGTTTAAAAGTAATGGGAGATTCTGAGTTGGTGGTTAGACAAGTCAGAAATCAGTGTCAAACCAAACATGCTCGGTTGAGGGCTTACAGGAATGAAGTTTGGGACATGGTGGAGAAATTTTTCTTAGCATTTAATATCCAGTTCATACCTCGGGAACAAAATATAATGGCAGACTCTCTTGCTGTGACTGCTAGTACGTTCCGTCCACCTCATAACCCTCTTTTAAGATATGAAATTGAGGTACGTTATCGGCCATCAATCCCAGATAACATCAAGCACTGAAAGGTATTTGAGGATGAATAAAAAATGAAGAGATTCCTGGAAACAGTAGGATAATTCTCAAATATGGAGATTGATGATTGTGAAGAAGAGCAGGCTGAAGATATTTCAGAGAACAATTGGGAAGAAAAAATGGCAGGTAGTAAAGTGTTACAATTGAAGGGAAACATTATACCTAGAGGGCTAGTGCCTCTAGAAAGATTATTTGACAAGAATGATGTCCCATTGTAGCCAAACAGAGTGGTAGAAGAAAATCAGGTAGTGGACCTGAATCTGGGTACTGATGCTGAACCCAAAATTGTCAAATTATCCAAGAAGGTCCCAAGAAAATATAAGGAGCTATACCTGAAATTATTTCAGTCTTACAAGGATGTGTTTGCATGGTCCTATCAGGACCTAAAAAATTTTGATATCAGCATAATGCAGCACAAAATTCCACTGAAAGAAGATGCAAAACCTCATAAGCAGAAGCTTAGACAGATAAATCCGTTGCTGCTCCCCTCCATTGAGAAAGAAATCAAGAAGCTGTTAAAGGCCAAAATCATTGTGCCTTTGAGGTATTCTGAGTGGGTGGCCAACCTAGTCCCTGTCCGAAAAAAGAATGGAGAAATAAGGTTGTGTGTCGATTTCTGAAATTTAAATAGAGCATCCTTAAAAGATAATTATCCACTGCCCAAGATGGACCACATTCTGCAAAAAGTGGTTGGAGCTTCTAAGATGTCAATGATGGATGGATTTTCTGGTTATAATCAGGTGGTTGTACTTCCAGAAGATCAGAAGAAGACTGCCTTCACAACACCTTGGGGTACATTCATCTATTCCAGGATGCCGTTTGGGTTGATTAATGCAGGGGCCACTTTTTAGAGGGCCATGGACATTGCCTTTGTTGGGGAGCAGGATAAATTCTTGGTAGTCTACCTTGATGATATAACAGTGTTTTCAAAGGATGATACTGAACACATTGAACATCTGCGTAGAACCTTTGAGAAATGTAGAAGGTATGGTCTTTCTCTCAATCCACAAAAGTCTTTATTTGCATTAGAAGAAGGCAAACTTTTGGGCCATATTGTGACTAAAGATGGGGTAAAAATAGATCCCAAAAGAGTAGAGGTTATAAATGGTATTTCTTTCCCCATAAATAAAAAAGAGGTGCGGGTTTTCCTTGGGCGCACTAATTTTCTAAGAAGGTTTATTCCTAACTATGCTGAGATAGTTAGGCATATAACAGACATGCTCAAGAAGAATAATGAAGTAAAGTGGTCACAAGAATCATGAGAGGCATTTACCAGAATTAAAACTGCATTTTCTGAAGCTCCTGTGCTAGCTGGGCCAGATTATACCAAACCATTTATGATCTTTTCCTTTGCATCACCCCATACAGTAGCTGGAGTTCTGTTGCAGAGAAATGAAGAAGGATATGAGCAGCCTATTGCCTTTTTCAGCCAGGTGCTTCGTGATGCAGAATTGAAGAATAACATATTGGAGAAGCAAGCATATGCCTTGGTGAAATCCCTTAAAGCATTCTGCATGTATATTTTGCAGTCTCACATTACTGCATATGTGCCTATATCAGCGGTAAAGGATATCCTTATTCAGAGAGATAGTGAAGGAAAAAGAGGGAGGTGGATTGCAAAAATACAAGAATATGATCTAGACATCCGTCCTAATAAGCTGATCAAAGGACAAGGGCTAGCCAGAATCTTATCAGAATCGAACTATCAGGCTCTGGGAATAAATCTATTCATGATAGTAAATGAAGAGTCTGAGAAGAAAAAAAGGTAGCAAGGACTGGAGATAGCTTCTCAGAAAGCACATATAAAATATCTCACCAGTCCATGGTATAAAGAAATAGTGGAATATCTTCTGACACTCAGCTGCCCTCCTAGCTGTGACAAAGCTAAATACAGATCACTAAGGTTAAAATCACAAAAATACATAGTTGCTAATGGGCAGCTATATTGGCGAGATCCTTCAGGCATCCTACTCCTGTGTCTCACAGAAGATGAATTAGAGAGTATAATGGATGACTTTCATGAAGGAATCTGTGGGGGACATTACAGCTGGAGGGCCACAACTCATAAAATCCTGAAGGCTGGTTTCTACTGGCCTAAACTATTTGGAGATGTTTTTACCTGGGTCAGAGCTTGTGAGAAGTGTCAAAAATTTGTTGAAAGACAAAAGTTAGCAACTCTGCCCTTGATTCTTGTTCATGTAGATGGACCATTCAAGTAATGGGGAATCGATTTTATAGGAGAGATACACCCACCTTCAAGTGGACAACATAAATGGATACTAACGACCATAGATTATTTTACAAAATGGGTGGAAGCCATACCTACAAGGAATGCTACAGATGCAGTAATAATAAAATTCATGGAAGAAAATATCATATCCAAGTTTTGATGTTCGGCTAGAATAGTGACTGATAATGCACAGGCCTTCAAGTCTGCAAAATTTGTGAGTTTCTGCCAGCAATATAATATTACACTAAGTCACTCTACAGCCAATTATCCACAAGGGAATGGCTTGGTAGAGTATTCTAATAAAACTCTGGTAAGGGCACTGAAGAAGGCTATTAATGAAAATTAGAAGAATTGGGATTCCCGGTTGAAGTTTTCTCTTTGGGCTAATAGAATTACCAACAAGAGAGAAACTGGGAAATTTCCATACGAATTAGTATATGGGAGGGCAGCAGTTTTCCCCATATAGTTAGCTTTACCAGTGGCCCGTTTTATGCAGGAAAGTCAAGAAGAGCCCAATGATATGATCAGGAGAATAAACTAGCTGGTGGAATTGGAAGAAACACGAAATCAAGTAAGTCAAAGGCTAACTGAGTATCAGGAGAAGATGAAATACCTGTTTGATCAGCATGCAAAGGATAGAAAGTTGAAGATTGGTGATTTGGTGCTTAGATGGGATATCCGGAGAGCTGAAAAGGGAAAACACGGTAAATTCGATCCTCTCTGGTTTGGTCCTTTCAAAATTGTGGATAAAGGAGACAACAATACTTTCAGATTGGAGAATTTACAGGGTGATTTTCTTGATACCCCTGTAAATGGTCAATTTCTCAAACCCTTCTTCCAATTCTAATTCAGGCAGAGATAGCCTATTGTATTATATTGTATATTAATTTTTTGTTTCATATTTTTTTGAATAATGTGGGTGTTGTGGTGAATTATGAAGCGAAAAATAGAATTGCTAAAGAGAAAAATTCACACGAAAGAGTATCTATTGGTCTGCTAAGTTCTCGACACGTTCAAGGATGAACGTGCCATCCCCAGGTGGAGCCAATGTTGATCATGTCGGCCTCCTACTAAATTCTGATCAGCAATCCTGCTTAAAACACCATGGATCCCCTCTTTTTGGGTGGCGAATCTATTTTTGTGCCTATCATTGCTTTTTCCACCCCTGAAATACATTGTAAAAGGCTGTAAATCCACTTTTGAAAATATATTAGGCCTAAGTCCCTTTCTCGCCAACCCCTTTAACTTTTTCCTCATGAAACCGAGCGCTGACCCCTTAAGGCGTTGATCGCAAGTTCCTTCCCCATCGCGATCGCAACATTTATGTTAACCCCTCTGATTGATCATCGCAAGCATCCGCGATGTGATTGATCGCATCTCGTTTTCCCTCCAATTTCGATTCCCCGATCGCCTGCTCCTCCGATTGATCGCATCGCAGCATTTGCTGTCCGTGATTGCGATTTCCTCTCGCTCCGGTTTCCAATTGCGATTCCATATGGGTCCTGCCTTACACATCCATTTCATTGCATCTTCATTGCATTCCTTTGTATTTCCATCATAACCAAAGTTTTTTGTTTTACATTAAATTTCTTTGTTTCATAATTATTCCACCTGCTGTTCATACTCCGCCATTGATTTTCATCCCCAAACCATGATCAAACGGTCCATAAGAATGTTTTGGTCAAACCCTATTTGTTTGTTGTTTACACCATATCAAAAGAATTTTCCATCTTCATTTCATGTAAAGCCACCATTTCAACACCGCTGCGCTACCATTCTACCCATCCTCCATAACCATCCACCTCCTCCGTGCATGGATTTCTTAATACAGTTGCAGGTTTTGCAGGTTCACAGCGACGAAAAATTGCCATTCTTCAAAGTCTCCATTACAGAAGCCGAGGGCAAAAGAAAGGACCATTGTTCAGAGGCAAAATTTATGAAGAAAGCCCTAGGTAGTTGCTACGACACGACATCCATTAAAGAAATAGGGTTAGACTTCGACAAATTTCCCAGTGAAATTTAAGAGGCAGATTTCGCAGATAAAAATGTAAATGCTGCGGCAAAGGGTATCAGTGGAAGATCAAGGATTTCATAAACCACATTGAATATTTTGAGCTCAGATACAATATTTAAATGGAAAAGGTACCATATAAAAGATATCCAGGATCACATCAAGGGTACAATGCACAAAAAATAATACCCTCCAGGTTTTATCTCAACAAAGTTTTCTTTCAGGGAAGGACAAAATGTTTATGTGATTATACTTCTATGCCATGTCCCTGAGGAGATCTTTACCCAACACATTTATTTCAGAAATTCGGTGGCAGAGTACACACAGGACAACATAGTCACTCAACATTATGGGTGCGAGTGTTTCCGCCATTTTGTTTTAATGAGACAATTAAATGTTCATCACCTACTTCTTCTATTAGGTTTTCTGTTTCTCCTATAAAACTCCAGGAGAACGAATTATTTAAGGTTCCAGATTTTATCAGAAAATTATGCAGTGAAAAGCTTGTTGTATACATTTTGTAGAACTTTGGTATGAAGGCTCAGAGCCCATAGGGTCTCAGTGAGGAGGAGTTCCATTTGTTAAAGAGGATTCTGGTCTTTGGTATTTCACAGTTTGTAACTTTCTCTTATGTGTTATTTAAATAGATCATTTCATTTCATCCATCTTTCTTGTATCATGTTTTGGAATGTGAGTGGCCCACTGATTTTTGGTATGGATTCATCCTAGTTGATGCCCATGCTTGGATCAGTCAAGCACTTTAAATATGGCTCATGCATGATATACTTTTCCATTTTCACTTCTACCATATTTATGCTATGTCAGTTTCTTTGGGAGGATGTTTTTAAAACGCTATCATTGTGTATGGATTCTTAAATTGGTAAGCCCATGCATGGTGGTATTGTGTATCTAGATATCAGCTCAACGTTAACTAATATCTCCTCAACATTTCATTCACTACATACACCTTCTGATAACTTATTTTTGTGAGGTATTCCTGAATTGGCCCTCTTTGCAGTAAACTGTCTCTGAATTGTCTGATGATTTTGTACTAGAGTTTTACACTTTGCCTCTGCAGTATCTCTTTTGCTGTGTCAAATTTTTGAGAAGTTTGGTCCCATTCAAATTAAATTCCTCGTTTACAAGAGATAGCATGAGAGCCTTTGGTTGACACCCAAGTTATATTATATGCTCCCTGCTATGATAAGATGTCCTAGGCACTGGTCTATCACAACTCTAGGCTGTCTCTAGGAGTGACAACATCAGTCGACAACAGGCATGATGATGTTCGAATGCAAAAGCTTCTTGATATCCTTCTAGATAGCTGGGAGAAGGAGAGGATTAATCTGCCTCAGCTTCTGCTTATGAGGTTTGGCATCTTCTTTGAGATGGATATTGTGGTGTATCATATCTATGTCAAAAGTATTTAAATCCTGGTGTCACTAGGCGAAGACATCCTTATATGATCAGGATAACTTTAGGTACTGCCCTTCATTAGGGGAATTTTGAGGTCTAAAATGGGTCTCATAAGGAAATTATAAAATAATAGTGGAAATAATAAAATAAGAATTGATTACATCATCAAATTTTAGAGGGAAAAAAGAAAAAACTACTTTTTCAACTCATATTTTCAACTTATATCCCAAAGTTTTTACTCAAATTTCGAGCGAGAGTACTCGTTGGATGAAAAATTTAATTCCTCATCCAAGGAGTACCCATGTTGCATACTTTTTATGGACTCAGCTACACGAAAAACGAGAAATACATGAAAACGTGATTGCAATCACGTTTTTTCATGTATTTCTCATTTTTCATGTAGCAGGTCCATCAAAAGTATGCAACATGGGTACTCCTTGGATGAGGAATTAAATTTTTCATCCAACGAGTACTCCCACTCGAAATTTGAGTAAAAAATTTGTGAGATAAGTTGAAAAAGTAGTTTTATTATTTTATTATTTTTTAATATTTTCACCATTTTACTTAAAAATTGACAAATCGTCCCCTATGGTTGACATCATCGTATTGAATCCTATTGGTTCTTATAAAGTTTATTTTTGTTATAAAGTTTTATTAGGAGACCCATTTTCGACCTCATAATTCCCCTAATGGATACCCTTGAGGAACCCATTTTGATAACTTCACCAACTTTGGGTCTTCTTCTGTCCCAATGTTCAAATCCCTGACTGTTTCATTGAGGGTTGGCTTGCTGATCAGGATATCATGTCCAAGTTATGAAAAATGCTCAAAAATGAAAGTGCTCAGAAGTGGTTGCAATCTGAATGATTGGAAAGGTCCTGTCGTTGCGATTATGGCACTGTGAATGGTTCTCAGAAGCGAGGTCGTATGCATAAGTTATTGAGGTTTGAGAATGCTCAATAAACTACAAAAAAAGGACTTTTGACTCAAATTGACTTTGTACATTTTATAAAAAATATATATATGTCAAAAGTATTTTTATTATTTCTTGGAGGAGGCCAACTAGAGGGCACCACGTGGCCTGCCCAGAGGCTGCCATGTGGCCCCAGGCCTGAATGGAAAAGGGTTGAAAAATTTGTTTAAGGTCAGCTTGACACCATGGGCACGACCTGCATGAGAATTAAGGTCAGGCCTGAATGGCCATTCGGGTCGGGGTCTGAACGTAGATGCGGGCACGACCTGCACGAGAGTCGAGTCAGCTTGAACAGAGTCGGGTCAGGCACATATTACTATCAACCAAAAAATATTTGCATTCGCAGGATTCAATCGTGGGTGGCCTAGCCACCAGCCCAAAGGCCCTATCGGCCCACCTCTGTGGTGTTTCTTAACCATTAGGGGCGCTGGATTTATTTGAATTTTCCTTATGATTCATGTGGAAATAAAAAGGGCTAGCCCCATGCGACGTGTCCATACGCTTATGACCAGGGGCTCCAACCTTATCCAAAATAGTTTGCAGTTAGCGTGATCAGCGCATGTGAATGCGCTTGTGGATAAACCTTCAAATTTATTGTTGCCACCATTTTGGGGCACGGTTCCACTATTTAAGGATTGACTTCCAACTTTTTTGACCCTAACTGGAGTTCCTCCAATATTGGAGGAGGGTTGTGAGGGATATTGGGAAAATTTTGTTTTGGCCATAACTCCCTCATTATTGAACGAAAGGGTGCAAAAATAGTTAATTTTGGGTATTATCGACATTTGGAGTAGTTGGGAATAGGTTTCAAAGCCATCAGAGGTCATCTTTAGCAGTTTTAGCTTTGGGTGAAGATCAAGGAGCCATCAAGGAGCCATCATGGAGAAGGCAGTGTATTGGGCATCCTTTATCTGTTTTATGTGAATAAATAGTCATCTCTGGCTAATTCATACTTTCTAAAGCTATTTTTATATAGATCACAACCTATTGAGGCTTATTTTCACTTGTACTTACCATTTTTGAGAAATAAGATATGAGGGACATGCCATTGGGAGCTGGACTAGCAGATGTAGCCCAGGAGGGGTGAACTGCTTCATAAAATTTGCTGAGTAATGTGATATGTGATGTTTTATTCTCTGTTATTTACTGCTGTACAATTATAAACATTTAAAATGCTTAATTAATCCTCACACAGAATTATGTTTAACAAAGTTAAAACTATTTATTTCACCTGCAAACTTTAGAGAACCTTATGCACACATTATAATTATTGTTTGGATACTTAGAAAAACAAAAATAATACATTCCATTGAGATCAAGTTGGTATCAAAGCTTAGGTTGAGCATTAGGAGAGTGAAACTCTTTCTGTAATGTTATTGTGCAAAGTTTGTTTAACTGTTTGCAAGGTTTTTCATGCTTACTAGGCTAAAGCTTAAGAGAGGAGAAGGCCAATTGGAGAAGAATTTAAGTAATCCTCAGCCAAGGAGGGAAAGAGTGCCATTATCTCCACCTTAAATTTTACCTCAAAAAGAAGCAGAAGAAGCCATAATCATGTCTTTAAGAGAAGGAGAAATTCCTGAAGATATTGATCCCAAAGAGGAAGACAGGGTGTTTAGAAAGGCATTCCTAGACACGACTGAAATGTTGAGAGTCCTTTATCAAGAAAGGAATGAAAGGCTTGAAGGAGAAGGATCCAAACTTCACAAGGAAGGACAAGGATCGTCAAGAGGCCATAATGATGAAGAGAAATCCAAGAAGGGTAATGGAGGAAATGGAGACATTGGAAAGTCACCATCATCACCCTCATCTTCATCTTCATCGTTGTCTAACTCTACATCCTCTTCAGTGAAGCATACTCACAAAGTTAAGAACATGGGTAAAATTCCTTTTCTTAAACTTGATGTTAAGTTTTAATTGCCAAAGTTTGTTGGCGAAGTAAATGCAGAAAAGCTAGATAAATGGATTAGGAAATTAGAAGTCTACTTGAGAATTAAAAATTTTCGTGATGATGAAACTAAAATTCAGCTAGCTTCTTTGAGAATGGAAGGTGAAACTCTTGTTTGGTGGGAAGCCAATACAATGGAAGAGATCAAAAAATATGGTAATATTATCTTATCATGGTCTGATTTCATTTCTGCAATTAAACAACAGTTTTATCCATTAGCTCACATGTAGAAATCCATAATGGATTGGAAAAATTTCAAACCATTGAAAGGACAAAATGTTCAAGTTTATATTCAAGAATTTAGAAGAAGAGCTCTTTTACTAGGAATTGATTCTCATATCCAAGACACTTTACTCAAGTATATAGGATGTTTGCATACTTACCTAAGACATACCATTCTCATGTTTAACCCTAGAAGCTTAGATGAGGTTTTTGTTCAAGCCACACATTTAGAGGCAAGGGGTAAAAAAAATTTAGATGGGAATGAGGAAAGTGAGTTTAAAGGAAAAGGGAGGAAAAAGAGAAATGCAAATTCTAGAAAAGAGAAGGGAAAATTTTTCTGCAAACATTGTTCTAAAACAAGCCATGATGAGGACCATTGTTGGAAACTTCATCCGGAGTTGAAACTAGAAAGTTTTAAAGCCAAAGATAAAGCCAAGGAGAAAGGCAAGAAAGTTGCAATAGATGAACAAGATCTAGGATCAGAATCAGGAGATGAAACTAAAATCATAACTATGGCACTAAAGAACTTGAAGGGAAAAGAGAATGAAACCAAACCCAGTTCTAGTATTTCTAACTATTACATAGAGGCTCCAAATGAAAAGAAGGTAATTGATCTGTTTCATGTGGGGGTCATTTCCAAATACACAAATATTGACACACTATTTGACAGTGGGTCACAAGTGAACCTTATTTTTGAAGACTTAGTCAAGAAAATAAATCTTGAAACCATTCCACATCCTAAACCATATCTTCTTGGTTGGATTTGTAAGGATGCAAATTTACAGGTTTCAAAGAAGTGCATGTTGTGCTTTTCCATAAAATCACATTTTATTGACATGGTTGAATTAGATGTTGTACCACTTGATATTACATGTGTGGTGTTGGGTTGTCCTTACTTGTATGACATGAAAGCTATCTTCCATCTCCACAAGAAAAAGTACCATTTATTCAAGGATGGCAAGGAGTTTATTGTGAGAGCACATTGCAAAAAACTAGACTCTTCTTTAGTGAATGCAGGGTAGATGGAAAGGCTTATCAATGCAAGTCAAAATTTGACTCTGATGTTGATTAAACAAAGGGAAGTTGTACATAATCCTTTTCATGTATATGCTGATATAAATAATGAGTTGTTTTAGTCTGAAAGTAGGTTGTCTTTGGAAGAAGATGACAATAAGTTGCAGAAATCGTATTTGGTGTCGACCGATGCAGAAAACAAAGTGTCAGTGAAAGAAGGTGCAAAGATCCAAGAGAGGGCAAAGCATCCAAGCAGAGAAGGCAAAAAGTTCAGTAATGAACATTGCTGGTTTTAGAATGGAAGAGTACTATGGCGAGGAAACTTGGTTCTGAATTGACACAAGTATAAGGCTAATTCAACAAAAAATCGCCATAAGGACAAGATGCAAGGTGAAAATAATTTTTAATTTCCTTTGAAGATAGACAAATGTAGGAACAATATGTTTACTGCAAAGTTAATTTGTTTTTCTGCAAGTTTTGAAAATGTGCAACATGACAAGGTCAAATTCAGCAATAGTTGGTCAACAGATTCAAGGAAAAGTTTGTCGTTCCATGAGAAGCTCGAATTAATGAAATCAGGGAAATTTCAGTGGATTAGGATTGGAAGAGTGGAGATTCAGTCTCCTCATCTTTAGGTTAAATATACTAGAGATCTTTTGGGTTCCAAAAGCTTCCTATTAGGGAGGTGTGATCAGGAGATCATATCCATGTTATGGAAAATGCTCAAAAATTAAAGTGTTCAGAAGTGGTTGCAATCTGAATGACCGGAAAGGTCTTGTCGCTGCAATTCTGGCACTGTGAATGGTTCTAAAAAACGAGGTCGTATGCAGAATTTATTGAGGTTTGAAAATTCCCAGTAAACTCCAAAAAAAGAACTTTTGACTCAAATTGAATTTGTACATTTTATAAAAAATAAATATATGTCAAAATTATTTTTATTATTTGTTGGAGGAGGGCAACTAGAGGGTGCCATGTGGCCTAACCGGAGGCTGCCATGTGGCCCCAGGTCTGAACGGAAAAGGGTTGAAAAATTTGTTTAAGGTCGGCCTGACACCATGGGCATGACCTGCATGAGAATTCAAGTCAGGCTTGAATGGCCATTTGGGTCGGGGTCTGAACGCAGATGCAGGAACAACCTGCACTAGAGTCGGGTCAACCTGAACAGAGTTGGGTTGGGAAAGTATTACTATCAACCAAAAAATATTTGCATTCGTGGGATTCGATCGTGGGTGGCTTGGCTGCCAGTCCACAGGCCCTACCGGCCTGCCTCTGTGGTGTTTGTTAGTATGAATATTAATTCCAAGCATACGAAAAAATACTACTTTAGCTGTGCATAACAAATATCCCTAACAACAAAGATGGTTGCCAATATCTTCAGATCTGCAGTTAGGTGATTAAGATAAATGTTGAAAAAATCTAGATTTATGCATTAGAAGACATTAAACAGTATAAAAAAAATATTTACTCCATGCATCCAATAGACAAGACAAGAATATGTTGAATGAATTTTGTATTATGGGCACTTGGGAGGAAAAAAAAAAAGGGTGTTACCAGTTCTCCTCAATGGGATGGGTTCTTGTAAGTCCTCAACACTTCAGATTTAAAACTTCTCTCTCTTGATGGTGTAGAAAACCCAGACAAAAATGGTAGCAAAATATGACTATGATGGTGGATCAATAGTCAGACCAAAAGTATAGATCCAGAGTGATCTTTAGGCAACAAAAGGTGGTAAATGAATGGGAAAACCCTTCTATTTATAACAAAATATTGATTTAGTCTAGATATTGGTGCATAGTTAAAATATTATTAACCAAATCAAGATCCAACTTTTATAGAATATTTTATTATATTTGTTGGAGGTAAAAGGAATTTGACTTGGGTCAAATCCCTTTATTTGTAAATAATAAATAAATAAATGATTTATTTATCATTTTAAGGATGTGGTTGAGTAATAATCAAATAAATAATAATTTATTTAATTATTTATGGGTGATTTAGTCATATTTAACAAAGAATATTATTTAAATAAGGTTTAAATAATTATTCTTTAGAAAATAATAAGATAAATAATGATTTATCTAATTAAATTCATTGTTTTGGGTTAAATATAACCAGGAATATTAATTAAACTATTGTTTAACGAATTATTCCTTGAGGAAAATCAAACAAATGTAGATTTATTTAATATTTCCTCACGGGGTTTCCTGTTTAGACCATAAACAACTTAATAAAGGTGGTTTACTAAGTTATTTTCATAGTGAAAGAAATTTTACTTAGGGTAAAATTTGTCTTACATGGTATACTTTGGTGCATCTAATGATAATAGATTAGATGACAAAAAAAATGGTGTAACATATTGCCCCCCAGCATGTGAGCATTAGGAGCTAATCGTATGACCGAAGTACGTTGTAAGAACTCAATCACTAGACACTGAAGGGGAAGTCAAAGAGAGAGAAGTATAAGGTAGACCAAAGTGCTGAAAGGACTAGACCCTGAGGAGGCGAGACTTACAGGTGCGACAAGTCTCTTTTATGAGTGATTACCTGTGCTATAGGCGACGGGGGAGGCATACTAATGCCCGCCGAGGCAAAGTACAAAAAATAAGGCATCCAGTAAGCAAGGGACTGAAAAATATAGTATATGCTGGCATAAAAATGAGCTAGATAAACAACATGATAATGAATCCCACATACATATTGTGCCTGGGATAACAACCAGGACTTATACAATAATATCTGAGTACATGAGACAAAATACAACCCAGATGCCCCTGTAAACAGGAAAGGGCTCTGAAAATCTGACTGATACATGCAGTCAAAAAAGCGCTGCAAGCGACTGAGGCCAACATCATAAAATCTATGGAGCAGCATTGAAGGTTGAAGTGAAGAGAACATATAGGTATGTGGGGGGCTACCTGTAGGGCCACCCCCTCATGAGGGCTAAAAACATGGTTGAAGTGAAGAGAACATATAGGTATGTGGGGGGCTACCTGTAGGGCCACCCCCTCATGAGGGCTAAAAACATCTCACAGAAATCCAGGAATCACCGGTTCAATCTGCTGCATCACTGAACCATCAAGTATACTGGTCTCGATCATGCTGAAAGGAGCTGGAGCTGAGAAAAAATCAAGTGAAAGGGCTATAAGGAGTCCCTTTTCCTGATCCAAGGCACCGAACAAGAGTGGAAGCTGGAACCAAGGTACACCGCCCTCTAGACCTGTCTTTTGGAATAAATGATCTAATGTCGACAGAAGGAGGTCTACCATAGGTGAGGAAATAAGAGGTCCTTAACTAAGGCATGAGGGAAAATAATAGATCGACTGGTAGATGGACACCAGGGGTGATGATGAGATGGGGGGTACTGAGTAGCGGATGGACGACTTCCCTTGTTAGAGCATAAAGGGCATGGATGACCTGGCAGCGACTAACACAATATCATGAGGGATAGGGGATAGTGGGACTGAAGGCCATAATGGGCAACACTAGAGAGGAACTAAGCGATGAAGGATGGAGGACTATAGCGGGATACAAAGGGACTCGGGATAGACTCCATGAGTGCAATGATGACTCAACTTGGATGCTCTAAACAAGGGCGACTCAATGGTGTTGCCACATAGAAAAAAGGTCCAATGGGGACCATAAAAACATGAGTACATGATGGTTACTCACGATGAAGATCGACACAAGCATGGACAAGTATGAAGGCAAAGGGGTGCCCCCAAGAACGAGTGTTGCAGGTGAAGAAATTTGATTTTGACGAGTGTTTAAGTGACCCTTCTTGGACAAAAAATTTCCCAATGAAGTATCAAATCATGAAAAACTAACAGATACCCATTTGAGGGCTTGTTGAGAGCTTTCAAATGGTACAGAGGGTTTGGAAAACCGATCTACAGTTTGGCCGCAGTAGGCAAAAGAAAAATCAGGAGTTTCTCTTTTAATAAGGCATTTTCCCTCCAAATTCACTCATTTGCATGTGGAGCTGTGGTGAATGTAGAGAGGAGAGAAGGCCCTAAATATTGTGGCGATCGTAGCGGACAAACCGACTATTGGAATCGAGATCCATCCGTTGCAGGTAAGAGGCTTAACCCTACTCTTTCTTTTCAGTGGATTGAAAGTTCAGATTAGGTCCCCAAGGCTCAGGAACAGAACCCTGCTCCTCTTCACGGTCAGGTCGCATTTTTTGGGGCAAAACATGTGACCTGGGTAGCAGGTTTTGAGCAAACAACTGTGACCTATCCCAGGTTTGGGCCTGATAAGTGCGACCTGTCAGGGAGGGGTTTTTCTGTGCTATTTTTTTGGCTGAGAACTAGGTTTTTATGATGAGATACAGTATTTCATATCTGTACACTAAAAAATATGATGGTTTTGTGAAGATATGGCATAATTACGGATCAACTGGAGAGAGAGAGACCTGGGCGCATTACGTTCGGAGATCCGAGAGGATCAAGGTGTCCGCAGTGCATTTTCCAGGTGTGAGGTTCCGAAGTTTGTGGGGAACCCTTTGATGAGAGCTGGAGAGCCCTTATTGGCTCGTATTGTCGGCTATTGGGATCCAGACCATGAAGTCTTTATAGTGCAGGGGCACCAGATCGAGTTGACAGTCTAGGATATATATTTCCTGACTGGTCTCCCACCACTTGGGATGGTCGAGAATAATCAACCAGTGTTACCATGGGGGCAGAACATCATGGAGTTTGTAGAGCGCCATTGTCAACCAGGTCGCCAAGTCAAGGGGACTCAGATACCTATCGGGGATCTAGAGAGGTTAGAGACTCGTGCTGTGGCCGCAACGGTGCTGCTGATCCTGGGCAACTAGGCACTCCACCACATCACCGAAGGGCAGATGATGCTTGTGGAGAGTGTTTTGAGTGGGACCTACTATGGGTGGGCCTAGATGATGTTGTCATCGTTGAAACGATAGTTGTCACTATGCAAGCGGCAAGTGAACCATGACTGTGCATATGGCACAATTTTGTGCTCGTTCTTCTTTGAGAATATCCCTACACTTTGACCTTGTGTACAACTCCAGGATGGGGGCCTGAGAGAGCCCAGGATGTGCCGGTGGGGGCGACTACTATGTAAAGGAGGAGGTGGGGCTGTTGGACGGGTGTTTCGACCCAAGTTCTTTGTTCATTGAGATCAGATGCCACTGTATATAAACGATTATCCGTATAGTGGGATGAGTTATTATGGGGACCTGGATCTGCCACTGCTGCCTGGTCAAATATGGGGGCCTGATGGTAAGTGACAGATTGCTAATCTTTTATGTGCATGTAAAGTTATAGAATATTGTATATGGTACTGATTCTTTCACTTTTGGTATGAAAATACAACATCGGTGAAACTAGTTGGGTATATGGGATGACCTGAATAATCAGGGGTTGTAGGACCTAGTGGATCGAGAGTGCCACAAAATGAGGATGCAACAGCCCTCCTGAAGGACATTCGTCGTAGATGTGAGAGGCTTTTGACTGATGTTTCAGAGCGCGGTTGGAAAGACTTGGATGACCAGTACATAGAGCCATGTATTGGTCTACCCTCAGAGTGGTGAGGGGTCATGCGGCGCATGGCAATAACCAGACAGGGTATGCGTGATCTATGAGTTGCAGGAGGAGAGCCATTGGCTCGGGATCCTCCAGATAGTGATTATGTGTAGGGGCAGGTGGTGCCCCCTATTTTGAGTTTTGTAACATGCTATGGGCATGTCATATGTATCAGAGTGGATGGACTCTAAAACATTTTATACGACACATATTATGGATATGCATCGTTTTGATATTTTTATGTTATTGTCTTGTGTTAAATGCGTGTGCTAAATGCCAATCTAGAATATGGTTTGCAATGCTATCTACATAGTGATTTTGTGCTCTAGGTACATGACTGAATGTAATGATTTAAAATTCATGCATCAAAAGCTTCACTCGTAAATATATTCTAAAAAGGATAGGATTATGCACACAATAGACACCATTCAATTGCTTGACAAGAAGCAGGGAATCTAAATGAACATGAAGGTGAAGGATGCGATGTGAAAGGGCATCAGCTAATAAACCTCACACTACATCATATTCGACCTGATTATTGGTAGCAGTACCAATGCATACACCGTTTGAGAGAACAAGTAAATGCAAGGGGGTAAAAATGGCCCAAATTGTCGAGGCTATATTCCTGGAGTAGCGACTTGCACCATCAGAAAAACCGATATAAGTTGTGGACTAGAGGTCCATTTGAAAGGAGCTAAAATACAATAAATGGGAGGATGATGAAAAATGCTGGCAACTTGAGCGCAAAGTAGAAATCGAATGCACTTCGTGGGAGGGAGTGATCTGGGTTGGATGTCTACTACTCACACACCAACGATGAGGTGGAGTGTGGGTGCTATCAGAGGTGTAGCTTGTGCTGAGGCCACGAAGGTCGCCATAGGCACGGATGGTGCCATCCCATTTATGGGCGAGAAATATGAAGTCAGGGGTGGACATGGCTTCCATGATGTCATCATCACAATAGAAGATGGAGTGATTGGAGGAAGGGAGACCACATGACGCGGCGAAGCTACCTAACTCATCATCATGAGAAGAAAGGTTCACATGTGCATCATCACGGGGGATGACGTAAGAACAAGCAAATAAGGGATCTATGGATGTTGATCTCAGGGTGATCATTGAAGGGAGGTCAAGCAAAACAACAGGAGAAGATTCAGAGGGAGCTTCTGCCGAGGGTCTCATGGGTGATGATAGGTAGAGGATGGTGGCCGCATGCTCCATCATCTTGACATCAGGAGGGGGAATGTCAATAGGAGTGGGTAAATCCTCAGTCTAGCCTGTAGCATACTGTGCAAGTACGGGAGAAGTAGATTGGTTATGTTCAATCTCGTACTCCTGAACTACCTCTAAAGAGGCACAGTAATGCATAAGGTGGGGACAATGATGAGAGTAATGGCCATGGAGATCACACAAAGCACAAGGTTGGTTGGTGTGAATATTCTTGGTGTTCTTGGCTGCAGTCGAGGAAGAAGCAGGGGTTTCAGGGATCGTAGACTCAGGGAACACGACTTTAACCATGGGCTTGATGCAGGGCAACTCGGGACAGGTATGGGTGGAGTGAATGATAACATCACACAAAGCATAGTGATTTGGAGGTGGAGAAGGTACAGGGTTAGTCAGAGTGGCCTTGTCCTTAAAGGCCCTCTTGTGAGCTTTTCCCTTCTTACCCGAAGCCGTCGCAACAGGAGGTGGTTCCTGTTGAGGTGGCTGAGGCACTGTAACAATAGGACAATTCATAGGGACCAGTTGAATCGGGGTCAAAGCAAGATAAGGTTTGGGTTGACCAGGCAGGGTAGCGGCTGGAGGATCAAGGTACCAGACGGGAATCCCAAGGGTCAGGTTAGGAAGAGAGAGGGTGGCCATGATAGATGCCATATAAACTCCTGGTGGGGAAGCTAGGAACGGTATCTGACTGGAGGGGTAATGGCCAGGTGGGATGGCTCCTAAATGGTTAAGGCCTGGAGGAACCATTCTAGAAGGGTAGAGAGGATCATGGATACCAGCTGAAGGGCCAAGAAGAGGATGTATAGAAGGCTGAATCGAAGGGCTAGGAGTAGGCTACAGAGGGCGAGGAGGCTGCTGACTAGCCGAGGCAAGCCACTTGAGAGTAGCCTGAGACGATTGCATCATGCAAACATTCGATGAGTTGGGATCAGAGATAGGAGGAGGAAGACCAAGGAATGTACCAAGAAATGAGGAATCTTTGTATACTTCGGGTGATACACTGGTCAAAGGATCGACGGTTTGCTTGTTGGCCACTGAAGAGATGGTGGACTTAGGGGAGGTTTGAGACTTCGGTTCGTAATATGTCAGTTGGTCAATGGTGACTATCTTTCCATTATGAGGGAAGGACATCTTGCAGTGGACTGCAGAAGGGACAAAAAACATCACATAAGTGTAGCTACGACCCAATAGAATGCTGTAATCTAAGGGGGAATCTATGACTTCTACGTCAACGCAAACAGTATTGCCTGCAAGAGTAATAGGACAATTGCAGAATAAGACAATGGGCTGGGAGGCATGGCCATCCCACGCTAGGAGAGTGATCGTGGAAGGAGCTAGATCAGGCGATCCGAGTTGCTTCCAAATTGAAGCAGACATCACATAGGTGGATTCCCCTTCATCAATAATGCACCGGGAAACGTTGGTGTTCTGAACCTTGACTGGGATTTGGAATGCGATGGAATCAGGGAGAGGAGGATGTTCTGACCGGTCAACATCAAAGACAATCAATAGATTGATGGAAGGATCTACAGCACCCATGGAAGATAGTAGATCTTTTCGTTGTGAAGGGCATGACTGGAGGAGTTCCAGCATTGACATGGCAGTAGGAGATTGTGAAAAATCATCTACTATGCTATATGAATGAGTAGCTTTTCCGGAAGCAGCATTTCAACAGAGTGGTCCCTTAGGGATCTTGGTATGAACCTTTGCATTAGGCTGAGGGATCTACAAGGGACCATTAGGTGTCGAAAGAGGCTCTGTAGAGAACAAAGGAGGTGGCTCAAGGACAGACGTAGCATAAGGCTTGTTGTACTGACGGGACCGAGCTTGAAGATTGATGTCTATGGTTAGAGGCTGATTAGAGTTCATCATGAGAATTTGGTAATTAGAGGTACAAAATGGAAGAGTTTGAGCAGCCACCTAACCTTCAGGTTGTTGGGTAGCCACGAATCCTTGCTGAGGGAAAGGATTAGTAAGCACAACCGGTTGACTAGGTGTAGCACTAGGAGGGACGGAAGGGGAGGCTTGTTGTCCTCGCAATGTTGCTTGAGACTCCCATAGTTGCTGCATCTGTGGTAAAAGAGGACAATCATGTGTGTAATGACCATAAACACCACAACAAGAACAAGGCTTGGTCGTGTGAACAGGCTTGTCCTGCTTGGGATGGGTGCCCTGTTGTTAGTTAGTAGTGTTAGGAGCATTATTTTGAGGATTAGGTCTAGGATTACTAGGAGCAGACTGATTTTGAGTGCCTTTCTTCTTCTTTTTGGAGGGAGGAGGATTAGCCGTGCCCTGTTGTGCATACACCTGCCCCTGGGGGGGCGGTGGCTGTTGTTGTGGGGATTGAGAAGGCAAGGGAGGAAGCGGTGCTAATGCTGGAGGAGCTGGAGCACCAGGTTGTGGATATGGATAATAAGGAGGTTGGGTAATAGTGTGGTAAACAAGAGGTTGGGTAAAAATTGGAGGCATGCCGTATCCTGGATACGTGCTATTGGGAGGGGGGAAAGTGCAGGAAGTGCTGCCCCCCCCTGAGGAAAGCCATAGCCCATGGGAGGTTGAGCGTATGGATTGGAGAGATCCAATGATACCGTCGGTGGCGTGAGATGCCTCTGGTGCGTTGGCACCACTGGGTCTGGGAAGATCAGGTAAAACGGTATAAACATAACCCGACTGAGCATAGATCAGGTCATATTTTAACGCAAATTGGAGAGCGGCTTCTTTAGTTTGAGGAAAGTGAGATGCGGCATCTTTTCCAATAGGTGGCAAAAGAGATCTAAGGAACCAGTCCATGTAGACATGGTCTTCAAAGGTAGGGGCTCAATATAAGATCTTTCTTCTCTACCATTCCTAGACATGGTCGAATAGGCGGGTCACAGATGATTGACGGAAATAAGTAAAGAGTTCGGTACCAGTGTCATAATGAAGGGGAAGCTGGAAGTAAGACAGAAAAGCCCGGGCAAGAGTAGCAAAGGTGGTATGAGAGGAGGGGACTTGATCAACATACCACTTAGAAGCTTCACCAGTAAGCGTACGTTGGAACAACCGAAGACGGACAGAGTCATCGGTAATGGAGTTGGACGAACACCACATGTGGAAAGATCGAACATGATTTGTAGGATCTTCAACACCAAGAGCTTCAAACTTGAGGATGTTGGAAGGGAGCTTGGTTGGCATAGCAGGCCAAGAAACATCATGGTGTATAGGGTCATTTATCAATTGGTCAAAATTAGGAAGGCTGAGGCCTGCTGTGAAGGGGAGCAAGGGCACAGCTGGGGTAGTGTCCATTGCGGTCCCACTAGTGGTATTCCTAGCATGAGGGTTGGGGTTACCACTATCATTAGGTCTTGCACTAGACATGGTGAAGGTGCCAGGGGGAGAACCGAAGGTAGAACGAGAAGGAGAACCCAAAGGACTAGAAGAAGAGTCGATGTGCAGACTCAGTGGAAGACTAACTCGAATCCTACGCGGAGGAGTAAGTATTCCTACTGGAAAATGAGGATGAAGGCCAAGAAGTATCTAGGATGAATGCCTTGGTGGTGCAATGATGATGACACAAACATGGCACAAAGGAAAAAGAGACCGACAAGGGTAGGGAGGTGCAGGATCAACTAATTACAATGTCGAAAAAAGGGCAGAGAGGTGCAGGATCAATTGATTTCAATGTTTTAGAGTATTTTCTTGGCGGTGTTAACCAAGCCCTTTTTCGCTTAGGGTGTGTGTGTGAAGTGTGTAAATTTTAATTTTTAAACCCAAACGTTTGTAGAGAAAAAAAAAGTGTGCTGTATAGCTACAAATAAACCTGCAATGTCAGTATATAAGCCTGCAAAAATAGAAAATAAACAGATAATAATGCAATAATCTAAAACCAAGGAGGCAGGCCTCTCAACAACTAGTCTATAGGTGAGTGAAAAACTAATCAAAACACACTAAAAAATCCAATAGATCTAAGGTTAGGAGGGACATAGATCTAAAGGACAAAATCTGCTAGAAAGTGGTGCAGAAACAACAACAGATCAGAAGAAAAATTGCTATAAAAAGAGGTGGCGAAAGGATAGCTCCAGGAGGGAAACAGAGTGAACCCTAGAGGAAAACCCAAACAAAGCTAAATGAGGTGATTTGGAGGTCAGTTATCAGATCTGAGGTAGATCTGAAGGTCAGTTATCAGATCTGAAAAAATGGCTGAAGACTCTGGAATTCCAGACAACCTGCAACAACAAAAACTCTTCCACAAGAAGTGGAGGGTACTAAAGCCCTAGGGGGCTAGGTTCCCACTTATTTGAGAAAAAAAAAATAGTGATAGGTCCTAAATGGGTGGAGACAGATGTCAGACAACCCTGAACAGAGGCTTAGACAAACCTAGAAAAATTTTAGAAAAATTCCCGCAAAAATTCCAGGTCGCAGTTTTTGACCTGTTTTCAGCAGAGGTCGCAATTTTTGGGTTGAAAGGTGCATCTTGAGGGTCCAAGTCACATATTTTGGGCCAAAAAGTGTGACCTACACTTCCGGCACATTTTAGAGTCTTTGCTTAGCAGTGTTAACCAAGCCCTTTTTCGCTTAGGGTGTGTGTGTGAAGTGTGTAAATTTTAATTTTTAAACCCAGACGTTTGTAGAGAAAAAAAAAAGTGTGCTGTATAGCTACAAATAAACCTGCAATGTCAGTATATAAGCCTGCAAAAATAGAAAATAAACAGATAATAATGCAATAATCTAAAACCAAGGAGGCGGGCCTCTCAACAACTAGTCTATAGGTGGGTGAAAAATTTTGTATTATGGGCACCTAGAAGGAAAACACAGAAGGGTGTTACCAGTTCTCCTTAATGGGATGGGTTCTTGTAAGTCCTCACCACTTCAGATCTAAAACTTCTCTCTCTTGATGGTGTAGAAAACCCAACAAAAATGGTAGCAAAATATGACTATGATGGTGGATCAATAGTTAGACTAAAAGTATAGATCCAGAGTGATATTTAAGCAACAAAAGGTGGTAAATGAATGGGAAAACCCTTCTATTTATAACAAAATATTGAGTTAGTCTAGATATTGGTGCATAGTTAAAATATTATTAACCAAATCAAGATCCAACTTTTATGGAATATTTTACTATATTTTTTGGAGGGAAAAGGAATTTGACTTGGGTCAAATCCCTTTATTTGTAAATAATAAATAAATAAATGATTTATTTATCATTTTAAGGATGTCGTTGAGTAATAATCAAATAAATAATTGTTTATTTAATTGTTTATGGGTGATTTAGTCATATTTAACAAAGAATATTATTTAAATAAGGTTTAAATAATTATTCTTTAGAAAATAATAAGACAAATAATGATTTATCTAATTAATGTCCTTGTTTTGGGTTAAATATAACCAGGAATATTAATTAAAATGTTGTTTAACTAATTATTCCTTGAGGAAAATTAAAAAAAATGTAGATTTATTTAATATTTCCTCATGAGGTTTCCTATTTAGACCATAAACAACTTAATAAAGGTGGTTTACTAAGTTATTTTCATAGTGAAAGCAATTTTACTTAGGGTAAAATTCGTCTTACATGGTGTACTTGGGTCCATCTAATGATAATAGATTAGATGACCAAAAAAATGGTGTAACAATGTTTCTTAACCTCTAGGGGCACCCGATTTATTTGAATTTTCCTTATGATTCGGGTGGAAATAAAAAGGGCTAGCCCCATGCGACATGTCCATACGCTTACGACTGGGGGCTCCAACCTTATCCAAAATAGTTTGCGGTTAGCGTGATTAGCGCATGCGAACGCGCTTGTGGATAAACCTTCACATTTATTGTTGCCGCCATTTTGGGGCATGGTTTCGCCATTTTAGGATTGACTTCCAACTTTGTCGACCCTAACTAGAGTTCCTCCAGTTTTGGAGGATGTTTTTGAGGGATATTGGGAAAATTTTGTTTTTGCCATAACTCCCTCATTATTGAACGAAATTGGGTGCAAAAATAGTGAATTTTGGGTATTCTAGAAATTTTGAGAATTTTGGCATAGGTTTCAGAGCCATCAGAGGTCATCTTCAGCAGTTTTAGCTTTGGGTAAGATTAAGGAGCCATCAGGGCCATCATGGAGAAGGCAGTGTATTAGGCATCCTTTGTCTATTTTATGTGAATGAATAGTCATCTCTGGCTAATTAATACCACATGAAGTTGTTTTTACAAAGAGAATAGCCTATTGAGGCTTATTTTAACTTTTAATTACCATTTTTTAGCAATAAGATATGAGGGACATGCCATTGGGAGCTGGACCAGTAGATGTAGCCCAGGAGGGGTGAACTACTTCATCAAATTTGATGAGTAATGTGCTATGTGATGTTTTATTCTCTGTTATTTAATGTTTTACAATGATAAACAATTAAAATACTTAATTAATCCTCACACAGAAATCTGTTTAACAAAGCTAAAACTATTTGTTTCACCTGCAAACTTTAGAGAACCTTATGCACACATTATAATTACTTTTTAGATACTTAGCATAGAAAAACTAATACATTCCATTTAGATCACTTTCTTGAGTGTATCAGGACATCATTCCTGTTGAAAAGCCTTTCTAGCAACTCGAGACCTCTGGGAATGACATTTCCCTTTAGCTGCACAATTCAGTGCCCACCAAGTGTCTCCTCCCATCTTGTCTTTGGTTATCCAATGTCATTTCAACTCCTGTGTCAATCACTGAATTTGAGAATTCACCCACCATTTCCATGAAGCGTTTAACTTTATTTTCATCTTTGAAAACCTACCAGTGTTTCACGTTATTTGGAATAGAGGGGCGACATCGCACCTCCACTTCGTATCTGAGTAATGGGTTTGGAGGGGGGCATAAATTGTTGGTCACCACAGCTAGTGAATCTGCCATTCTGTTCTTATCTCTAAGCATGAAATGAATATTAAATTCCAAAAAAAAGTTTTCAACCAGGTCCCATACCTTGTTCCTATAAGATCTGAGTCTCGAGTTCTTTGTATGGCATCAAATCCTTATTTTCCGTACTATCATTTCTGAATCTCTAAATACCTTAAGGTTTTGTATGTTCATATTCCACGCTACCTGCAACCCCAACAATAGGGCTTCGTACTCTACCACATTTTTTGTAGATTCAAACTCAATCTCGAAGGAAAGGGGAATTAAATAGCCTTCCAGAGATATTAGGAGTATGCCTGCCCGATTTCCCTGTTTTGAATAGGCCCAATCGAACTGTAGGGTTCAGATTTTATTTGCCTCTCCCCTTTCGGGATTGCCTTGTCTTGGGGGGAAAACCTTCATTTCTTGGAGGAACATCTCATCTTCTTCCAACATGAGACAAGAAAACTCACCTTCATTACCATATATCGGGGAGTTGGTCGAACCATCAACTTTGGTGACCATTTTGACAAACCTTGACTCCCGATATAATATTCTCTCTTCTCCACTGAACACTGGGATAGTGGCATAGGTGAGGTCAAGCTTTATTGATCCTCCAATTTTGGATCCACGAGATCTGGATAACAACATTCCAAACCGAGCTAGGATTTCTGCTACGATGATATCCATTACAATACTCTTGGTAGGCATCTGAGCGAAGTTGACCACCAGGTCCTTTATCATCCCCAAACATTTTACCCTTTTGGAGTTGAACGCATACATGTATTTATAATTCCTTGTGATTTTCAACCCCAGTTATTCCATGACAGACAAGGGCAAGAGGTTATGTGATTTCCCAGAATCCAGCATACAATTGTGTAACAACAATTCATGTATCACTAAGGTCACATAGAATGGAGGTGTGGCTGAGTCCTTCTCTTCTACATGAGGCCCGAAAACTACCATATGACATTCTTCTTGGAGATTGAGACTATCTGATAGGGGGCTTACACCAGGGGGCTGCATGAATTGGGATAATTTGGCTTTGTAGGAGGGATGCTTCAATAGCTCAATTAGGGGAACCAAGATCTTGACCTTCTCCAATTATTTCTGGAGATTAAAGATTGTAGGTCCTTTTTCAATAGGGATTGTTTCGACATGTTCTTTAGGGGGGTCAGGGAAATTCAGAAGTGGCGATGGAGAATTTTTGTTGTTAAGAAGGTCGAGCTCCTGGCTTGTGGAGGTAGATGTAGCGGCCTTATGAGAGGCTAACTCTTCCAGTGGTTTCTTTCCTTTACAGGCAGAAATAGGAGAAGTTTAGTCGTTTGATACTGACTGTTCATTCTGTTCTTGTACTCGGGTTCTCTTCCAAGAGGACCTAAAGTCATACTTATTGTGGAACTTAGCCTGCATGAAATCCAAAAGCTCTACAATAATTGTCAACATCTTGGTCCCCAGGAGGAGGCTTCCTCTCTTCTGCCCCTCCTTGTAAGATGAGTTCACTCTCTTCATCATTAGAGTAAGCAAGGGATTGATTTTCTTGACTTTTTGTGAATTCCTTGGCGTGCCATTCCACTTCCCCTTCAAAATATAGAAGATATTGAATATGATCTTGCTACTCCTTCCTCTCATGCTGCAACAGTTGCAGAGGAGGCTTCCTATACTAGGGGATTGAATCCTCGATTAGGAATTATCTGATTAGATAGAGGAGAGGAATTATTGGCTTGTAATTCAAGATTCACCAATTTATTTGAAAGGTTTTTAATTAACTTGTTCATATCTTCAATTCTGTATTCTTGTGATTCTCTTTCTTGATTTGAAGTGGAAGTATCCTCTTTGTTTTTCCTTCTTACTTCGTGTTCTATTTTCCCCTTGAATTTTCTAGTAGAGGAAAAATTTGCTTCTACTTCCAATGCATTAGTCTGGATCTAATTTAGAGATGCAGACTTCATTTCTCTTAAGGTGAACCCAAATTCTGGTTCAAAGGCACCCGTGAAAACTACCTTAGCAACTGCTTGGGGGGAGTTTATTTCTATGGGGAGAATATTATACAAATTATTGAATCTCTTTATGAACTCTGTTACATCCTTGTTATGTCTCATTTTTAGAGCATTGAATTCAATGAGAACATAGCCATGGTCTCTCTTTTCTCCCCATTTACGTGTGAAGAGATTCTCCATCTCCTCCCAGGTATGAACCATGTTGTTGGCTAGATATTTGAACCATTTCAGAGCTTCTACGTCTAGATATTTGATGAAAAGCCTTAATACCACGTCTAGGTGCTCCACGTTCACATTCTCAGAAAAGGCGCATAATTTTTCAATGCGTATTTGCGTTGGAGTGCTATATTCCCATGTGAACTGGGGCAAGAGTTTGAGATAGTCCCGTGGCATGTCATTTAGAGGCTCGGTAAGAGCTAATGGAGAATAATAATTTAGGACGAACCTAGGTACATCCATCAGAGGAGGTGGTGGTAAATTGTGAGGGTGTGTTTGTTGATAAAAGGGGTGAGGGACAACAAGTATCTGATGAGTGGAGGGGTTGAGGTTAAATTTTAAGCAACTTTGGAGTGCTGCAAATTATTTTACTTCCTCAACCCTAGGACTAGGATGAAAGAGAGGTAGAGAGGTGTCAACTAACTGTGCTTCGTCCTTTATAAATGGGTTGGATAAAATAGAGGCTTTTGGGGGATATTCGAGCACACAGGCTGTGGAACTCTAACCATAGATATTAGCTTGTTGAGATGAAGAGGGCGAATATTCCAGAGAAAAAGGGGGCAAGTCAGTATAGCTTGGTTTCTTTTCCTTCCAGATCCTCATGAATGTGATTTTTTCGGGATCAGATACATAAGGGGTTTTTTCTTGAGAGGTATTTGATCAGGTATGAGGCCTTGTGTAAGCGAGAATTACAACTGATTTCAGCTTGATTGTAGTGGAGTCACCAAGGTGAGGGATATGCAACTCTCACCCCTTCATGCTCACCTGATTGAAGGGTGAAACTTATGTCGTATCCCATGGAAATCGTTTTTCTAATTTGATCCCCAGTAACGGTGCAAAAAAGATGTTGTCACTCCTAGATACAGTCTTGAGTTGCAAAAGGAAAATGCCTAGGACATCTTAAGAATCAAAGGCTTTTAAAATAGATTTTTCTTGAGGGCATCCTCTAGATGTATCTTTAAATTATTGGTGTAACTGTGGTTCAAGATAACTGTGGGAACAATGGTGCTAAACTCTAATGTATACTGAACTATACTCGGAATGGGCTTGAGGCCACATAGATTTGGGTTGATGTGAATGGGCCTAGTTTAAAGCCAATGAACAGACTCTATAATATAAGGCAACAAAATATTAGAGGAAATGAGAGAGGAAGTTTTAGGGAGGCGGGTTTGTTTAAAAATAAGAATCCATCCTTCTCAAAATTAGAGAGAAAGGTGGCCAACATAAGATTGATGGAGAGGTAGTTCCATGGAGAGCAATATTAAGGTAATTGAATGATTAACATATGAGTGTCATCTTCCCTCAGCGAGGATGTATACATATTCATTTATTAAAACATCAACAACCAGAATTTCACATGAGACATTTGAAGAGTCATTAAAAAAATAGAAAGGAACTTAAACAAACATGAGACGAACACATACATACTATTCATTGACCCAATTGGAATCCATTGGAAAAAAAATTCGTTGTGATATTATCTTTCAAAAACATCTCTCCAAAATATGCATTCAAAGCTCAAAACAGTAATTACAAAAAGGCTATACAGTATGAACCCAAAACTTCCACAAAATCCAGAACCCTTGCATACTCTTTGAGTTACATATTTATAGCCCCTACATCACAAGCTCTTAGCCAGATATTTCTTAAACATATATTTTTTCATGATTATTCAGTACATATATCAAAATAAAAAATAATACAGTCCAACTGTAGCATGCCATTAGCACTCCTCTTCATAACAAAACATAACAAGAACATAACAATAATAGTAATAGGAATGAGGGTGAAACCGCGGTTTCACCCATTTAGACATCATAACACAAAATAAAAAGACAAGTACTTAAAGGCCACATGGGATGAATCTTGACACCTTCAATGGTTGCGTCGAGGGGTGGCAGAAGGTCCCGAGCTGCGTGGCAACATGGGAGTGGAGGAAAAGCCAGAGTGGCGACGTGACGGGGGCACCATTGGATGTGAAGTAGAAGAAACTGGTGGGTGTGAGTGCTTGTAACATATCTGCCATATGATATCTGCAGGTAAGGGTGGGGAGCTAAAGAGCTCGAACAATGCACGTAGCTGAGTGAGCTCAGTGTAGTTGATGTTGGCAGCAAATAACCTTTTAACCATATCAAGGAGTAGTAATTCCTTGTAGAGTGATGCAACCAAGGTTTTGGCCTTTAGGTGAGAGGTCTTTTCCAAGGCCGAATCGACCCTGCATTTAATCTCAGTCATCCGTTGTTCATATGTGGCCAAGGGGAGCAATAACCCCCAACGAGTCCCAGCATGCTGGTAGTTCTGCATCCATTACCTTGCCCCATTCACAGTCGAAATATTCCACCCCTTTAGCCACTATCCCCAAATATCCTGATTCTTTCACTTATGCATCCTCCTTCAGAATCATTTTTCTAATTTCCATTATTATCTTAAAATGGTTGACCACTCCGCGCATGCCCAACTCTTCATTAGGGAGGTCATTGATGAATCCGATTTATCCCTGCGTGATCATCACATTGTCATTCCATTCTTTGCGACCCATGTCCAGTTGTACTTTGAAATCATGGATGGAATTCATTTTTATCTTTCACCAATGTAATAAGCTCCCAGTGCTCCTTCACCTCTTTCATGATCTTGGTCCAGATTATTAGTTTGGCTTCTACTAGTGACATGTTACCTTTGAGATGAGCCTTTAAGTCTTTGATTGACTTTTGCCGCTCTTGAGACTCCCTGCGAAGGGCATCCACCTCTTTCTGCAAAGATGAGACCGTCTATTCATTCTCTGCATAGGCAACCTTTGTTTCATCTAATAATCTTCGCACAATTCACGTCTCATCCTTTGACACCTTCAGCTCTATCAAGGCCTTGGTGAAGTTCTCTGAGGCATTCTGTGGATCATCGAGCACTTGTATTAGGAATACGTGGTTGTCTTGAGCCTACTAAACCTCGGCTAACCTCCGCTTCAGCTCTATTATTTCCTCATCTCTTTAGACAAGCGTCTCAGTGAGGACTTCCTTCTCTTTCTCGACTTGGGCCAACTCCTCTATCTGGATATGATCCGAATGAGGGATATTCAGTTTGTGCCTTAACTCCTGCACCTCCAATTCATTCTTCCGCAATAGAGTTTGCATTGTTGCATTTGGATTGGTGCCTTTACCCCTTATCATCTTCTTGTAATCCTATCACTGAGTTGAAAGAACCTTTTAATTTTCTCTTTATCATTTTAGGGTGCTTATCGTCTGGGAGAGCCTTCTCTCAGCATTTTCTAAGGTGAGGGTGTGCTTCACCACCTTTTTATGCAACATTTCCCCAATGGCTTTATGCAGGTTCAACTTATCTCACAACGAGATGTAAGCTAGCTCTAGCATTATCTCCAGGGCTTTATACCTGGAGCCTCAGGTAGAGGCTGAGAAGCTGAATGCCGGAAGAAAACTATTAACTGATCATTCTCCATATCCAAGGCTGTCATTAGCCTGGTATGGTGCTTATCCCTAAAATGAGCTAGTTCTGATCTCATGTTTTCCCTTGCTGACTGGTTCTTTGCCTCGATCTGCTCTCCTTTTGTCCATTCTTTTCTTGAACTCGCTTCCCTATCTGAAGGTCCCTCCCCTAGGGTGACTGCTTGTGAGAGTTCTAAAGGTTCTGACAAGGACGAGGAGTCAAAATATTGCTAGAAACCTAGCTTTTATTTTTCCTAACCGATGTACTATATGGTTTCCTCATCAAGCTTCTTGGTGCCCAGTCCTTAGGCAACTCAGTTCTTTGCTTTTTACTGAGGTGGTATTCCTCATCTTCATCCATGAGTTCTTGAGCCATTTGAGGAATCCCTTGATCCTGGACCTCCACTTCATTGCGCGCACTGTCTCCTCTTCCTTCAGCAGTTGGGGATTCAACCTCCATTTTTGTATCTGAAGGCCACAAATCAAAATTAGCGTTCCATTGTAGTATAGGCCTAGGCTCATGCTAATATACTGAAGACTTAATCTTCTTCTTTCTTCATGTGATGAACCCCTTAGGATCATAATTCCATACATCCCCTTGCAAGAAATTCATCTTCTGCAACAACCCCTCAACTAAGGGGAGTGTGTGTCTTGAGCTGATAGTAAAAGGCCTTATCAAATTCGGGAGCCTCAAAATATATCCCTTCTTTGCAGGGACAAAGTGAGTTTGGTCGGCACTCAAGACTTGACGAATGAACTCGAGGGTGAAAATTATCATAGACATGAAAACTATCAGACGGTAAGGAGGCACTTCAGAACCATAAACCCTGATCTCAGTATGATCTTCGAATAATACTAATCCCTGACACAATCTGTCTCATTGAATTAGAGAAACTCCTTTTGCTCAGGAAAAATCCTGGGTGGGGGGATGTCATGTATGATTTCTTAGGCCTTGGACATGAAATCTGAGACAAATTTTGTGTACCCCCTTGCTTCAAGGTACTAGTGAATTGAGTGGGTCTATTCGAAAATGGATTTTTGCTCAACATTTCTCACAGAGAAATTGTCTATGCCTAAGCCCTCAAACTTGTCTGCGTCCTTGAAAAGGAACAAGTAGAACACCAAAGAAAAATACCTAAAACAACTCGAGGTTGATATGTCTTGAAACTGAGCTTCAATAGCATAGGCCAGGAAGGTGTGATTATCTAGTAGGATCCCGGGTTGCATCATGAGCTCTAAAAACCCTAGACCGGTAGTTTTTACTCTATCCACATTGTCTAAACTAAACATTACCGAGATGACCGCTAGGATGGGATGGATGGTATCGCAGAAAAGAGATAGAGGGATAGTTTTAGTGGGTGGGAGAGTAGTCAGGCGAGACGCAGTGATAAGATCAAGGAAATCTCTTTGTTTTTCTAGGGGCAGGTTTGAAAAATGACATGAGAGGGTGACTTCAATGAATTCAACACACTCTTGATAGGAGGGATAACATAGGGCCTTTCTAATTGGCTGAGGAGTGATTTTGAAGATTTTAACCCCTAGTGTGGAAAGTAAGATGTCGTTTCGCTCAATGTAAGCGTCAACAAGCCAAGCTATGAACTCGGGGAAAGGATGGACTAACGGGGGAATTTGGTAGTAGAGCCCCAAATCTATAATCCTAAACAAATCCTCCCCTCGCCACTTATAATCCAGAAGCTTAGAATTCATACTAGCTACATTAAAAGGATAAATGGTGTCAAAGAGCTGAGCGTGAGAGTCCATGAGGGGCTCAAGACCAGGGGAAATTCTGGCTTCTCGGTCTTGCAGGGTTTCGGGGGTGGTTCTCTTCATTTTATCCATCATAATTTTGACAAACAGTAAAGGAAAACAACGAGAGGGACTTGACGAAATACCTGAGGAAACAACGAGAGTAACGCGAGGAGGAAACTGCATGTAATGTGAATTTTACCCGAGCGCCCATCTTGGTAGAAATAAACTGTAAATGGTAACAATCAAATGGTCGAGCGTAAAAACTGTGTAGGAGATGGGTCTTTTACTAGAATGGGACTGGGGCAACAATTGAAGGGATGACATCATGAGGATGCCAGCGGGTAGACACATGGTGCGAGGTGATTGGCTGACAACAGCCGGGTGGGTGAGAGGCCACGTGCCTAACACGGAGGTACCAGTTTAGTACGTAGACGGACTTACCTTACCGTACCTTACCTTGTTTAGTCGTGAACGTGTGGTCCCTGCTACCTTACGTCGGGTCGATACATTGAGGAAGAACCCATGTCTTTCCCCCTCAGAGCTCCTCTGATTGGTCCGTGGGGAGGCTGACGTCCTATCTTCTGGCGGGTCGATTCCACCACTCTTCTCTTTTTTGAGGGTTGTTGGAATGGTCCTTCTACATTTCTTTGTCGGTTGAACTGCTGCTTCCGCGGGCTAGGCCGCTGCTTTTGCGGGCTGCACTGCTACTTTGGGGGTTGTGCGGCCACGGTGGGTTGTGCAGGTGAAGAACCCGTGGAAGGGTTGTGCGGACATTCTCATAGCCTTCATGGTCAAGCCACTTGTCTCTCCATGTTCTAAAAATATCCCTCTCATCTTGGATTCAAATGTACACAGGTCAACACACACGAAATTTAGATGTTGAAGTGTCACTAATAAATATTTATGATTGGTTTATTAATATTTTATGTAATCATGATATCAAATGTGTTGATGACAAAAATGGGAGGAAAGAATGGTAACTTATGCAGAGGGTAGTTCATGTTTAACATTGTGGTATATAAAGATTTGTGTATATTGAGGAGTTCCAACTACAGTATGATCCACTTATGGAAACATTATGACCACAAAGACATAGAGATTGAATATTCATGGGTAAATGATATCATGATGATTGTAATATCTTATAGCTAGTTATGTTAAATTTAAGATGATTTTTCTATGTAATATTTTATGGCAATGGTCAAGAGATGTACTCCCTTATAACCATTGAGTGAGGGGTGAACAACCTCATGAGCATTTAATAATAAAAGTAAATGTTCTTTGGTTTTCACCCTACGAGGTTATTATAGTATATCAATATCTAATGATGTGATTTTTCAATGTTCCAATTTTATGATGTTAATTTCTTTCATGATGTAATGTTTATATTATCAAGTATGTGATTTACTTATTGAGTTGAAAGAATCATGGAATCGATGCATAGTTATAGCAGTAAATTGAAGTTAATATGCTACAACAATGGTAGTTAATGGTTGTGTACTTCATTATACTAAATATTTCTCTAGATAATGATGATGGTTATTCTAATGATCATTGAGGAAATATAGAAAGTAATTTAAAAAGTTACGCATTAGTAAATCTTAAAATTTTTTCCAACTCCATGCATTTTCCTGCTAGATTAAAGGATGTTACATATGACAAGTTTTCTTTTATCATATATGAATTTCTGAGAATCAAGCAAATTTAGATGCCCATTAATATCGTCTCCACTCTTCATAGACAAACTCTTGATGAACAATTACTACATTAGCAGTTGGGAACACTCTATCGATCTATAACGGGTGTTCTATAGACAATCCGATTTGAACGAACGACATATCAGACAATCTATAGATCAATACCTACTACTACATAGCCAGTGGACGGTGCTAAACTTAATGTGGTTGCGGATTTTGAAAAAAAAAAAAAAATATAAACTAGATTTAAAAATATTTTGAATAGAAAATCGAGATAAAATGGCTAAAATGGATGGTGGATAATGTTACGGATAACAAACGATATTACAATTGGTGCGACTCTCGAACTGTTTATGGGTAGGCCCATATAATATCCTTAGTCAAATAATTTTAGGGATATATACACCGCAATTCAAGTTAACAAGTGATATAGAATGACTCCTCCCATAGGACAAGTGCTACCAATGAACATAGAAAGAATATTCCACGATTTAGACTCTAGAGACGTGTTGAAAACGACATCCCCATAAATTTCAACACCCATTTCATGTTTAAGAGACGTGTTGAAAATTACATTCATATACATTTCAATGAAATCAACCATTTATGTTATTTCTGTCAACTAGGTTTATTGTATTGTCATTCTTAACATATGAGTTTATTGTATTGTCATTCTTAACTTAGGATAAATGTCAGCTTGGATAGATTTTATTTTCAGATCTATTAAGTTTTCAGTGAGATCAAATATCTAAGGTGTGAAATTATTTTTGGAGTGTAAATAAGTTATATTATACAAGAAGATTATTGAAAATTATATGTTGTAAAAATTTGTAACTCAAAAAGTACAAACATAAAATTATAATCTAGAGTGTCTTATTTATAAATTAATCTAGATGTATCTTAATTCTGGATTTACCAAGTGAAAAAATGAATCAAATCTTTATGAAAACTTTTTTTTGAGAGAGAAAAGAGATTTGATCTCTCTTAAGAGTGAGTAGATCCAATGTTAAGATGAATCTATATTGGTTTAATTATAAATTATAATTAATTATAATAATAATTATTATTTTTATATTTTTTAATTATTTTTATTTTATACAAAGATATATTTCGGTAATAATCACATAAAAAGAACTTTGTTGATGCATTTCGAACCAACCACTGTGATTCATATTCATGACATATGAGAAATCATATCATGGAATTCCATTATAAATAGATGAGAAGAAATCGATGAAATCGATGAAATACCATGTGGATTCCAGGGATAGAAAAGGCGTTTACATCATTTCTTTCCCTTGTGGGACTCCATACATCGGTGAAGCTGGTCGATTGATAAATAAAAGGATATGTGAACATGCAACTGACATAAAACATGGAAGAGCCCGCGCTGCTGTTTTAGTGGAACATGTAGAAAAAACTAACCATGACATCTACGTTCAAGAGGCTAAGGTCATTTCCAGTGTTGACCATTGCATTGAAGAGGCCAAGGTCATTTCCAGTGTTGACCATTTTCATCACCGTAAATTAAGGGAGGCTTTGGAAATTGAAAAAAGGTTTGTCAACCTTAATAGAGACGATGGTTGGAGTATTAGCACGTGTTGGATCCGTGCCCTATACTTCTAAGTGTTGGTTTATTTTTTAAATAGGCCTCCTTCCCATATTATTTCTTTATGCTTATATTGATATTTTATTAACCTAGTTTTATATTATATGTAGCATATAACAAATAATCCTCCCCATTTTTTAATCTTTTAACTAAAAATGGTTAATTAATCCTACCTAATATAAATAGAAAAAATAAAATAAAATAATATCATATAAATATTTAATAATAGAATTTGATTAATGAAATTTAGATATTTTAATAGAAAATATTTTTTTTTGGTTTAAATAAAATAAAATAAAATGTACCTAAATATAATAAAATATTAAGAAATAATAATATTTTATTAATAACAAAAAATTGAATATATAACTAAGAAGGGTTGATATATCCATTTTAATAATCCTAACATTACCAGAAGAATATTAATAGAGATAAATAATTTCTTTAAGTCAAACTTTTATGATATTATAATAATTAAATATTATTAGAATATTAAATAATATAATATAAAACTTAATTGAAATTTTGACCTTTTAACTATTTATTTTCTTTTAAGTCAAACTATTTGTTACATTCCAACTTGCTAGTTAAACCTTCTCCTTATCTATTTATAATGGAATGTCATGATCTCATTTCTCATATGTCTTGAAGATAAACCAAACTAGTTGGTTCGAAATAGGTCGCAAAAGTTCTTTGTTATGTGATTATTACACAAAGATATCTATATATAAATTATGGATCACAAAATCCAAATTTTAAATATTTTTATTTTTATTTTTATATAATTTGACTAAATCAAAATATTTTATTGAACTTTTAATTTCATTTTAATTTTATGTTTTTTATTTTTATTTTTATTAATTTTAATTTATGTAATTTGAGACAAATTGTTAAATATTACAATACCTCTACCATATTGGAGCTAAAAAGTGCCACTCAATAAAACAAATTATTCAATACAATAAATGCTTAAATTCTATAGGGAGTGTTAGAAAGAAAACCACTTATCTCCATAAGTACATATTCTATTAGACTTAATAAAATAATTTTATAACTAAATATAATATATGTAAATAATAAATATTTTTTAATTAAATGTAAATTAAACTTATTATTTTATATTAATAATAATAAAAATAATAATAATCCATTGGGCTATATAATTAAATATAATTTATGTAAATATATATTTTTTAATTAATTATATTATTTTATAATAATAATGTAAATAATTAATAACTGACAAAGATAATATTTTTTTTTCCAACTGAAAAAGAAATTGTATTTGGAGCAACTCTCAAACATATATAGTCTTGAAATTGGGCAAAATACCTGTAAACATCAAACTGTCCACCTATCCAATAAACCATGACCATGGGACTGATTTGCAGCAGATTCTATGTAGAGTTGAGAGATGATAATATGAATGCCAACATTATTTAGCATTGAGACTTTCTTTTGTGAACCTCGTCAAATCACCAAGTACAAGTATTATGTTCGGAAATATTAAATGGTTAACGTTATGGTAAAATGTATGCGTGGTAAATGATTTCCATAATGAATCAAGGTGGCATCAATATCAAGCTGGAATCAACAATATTACGATTAAACTATGGAGGTCAAGACCAAATTCAAATAATCAGAATATTAATTTGGAGATGTGTAAGTTAAGTCTTACTTCTTGAGTCAAACTTTATCATCTGCACTATTTCTTGTAGCTAACTTTATCCTAGTTTTTTTTCTTTTGATTTTACTTCCTCACAACATCACTATGTCCCCCCACTAAATTCCTTACTAAATAATTTGGTACGGTATTCAAATTTTGTGGGAATTCGGTTCATTCGTGGCATTAGCAATATTCATTTCGTCCTCTTCCATGTGGAAATGTAGAATAGAATAGAACAAAGTATTTAGTAGCACTTGCTTCTAAATGTGGAAAGGTACAACGAAGGAATATAATATCTGGGAAGACCATCTCACCACTCATTCCAATGCAAGAATTTTTAATCGTTTCTCTAAGTGGAGTAAAATTAATTCCCGATAAGAATATATAGATGGTGTGAAAGTTAAAAAAAAGAAACCTTACTATAGTGTCTCGATCTACTTCACCTACTTGTTTGATTAATTAACAAGTTATTAATCTAAATATTCAGAAAAACACTCTAGCAAATACAAACTGCAGTCTACACATCTACAATTCATTTACTGAACAACACACAAATGTGAAAAAATTACACGGATTTTTCGGACAAATGTCCTTGGAAAAACCCAATGTGCGAAAATTGATGCAGCAACTCTAGAGGGTTTTATTACTATGAAAAATCTCAATACAGTTATATAGGCCCCAGAAATGGTCTGCCTTACAAATAAATTACACAAGGTGTACCTTTCACTCAAAGAAAAAAAATATGGCTAATCCAAACCTCTCTAGGGAATTATGAATTCGAGCCCTTTCTAGCCCACCAGAAATCCTCAGCGTAGCCTACTTCAACCTCTGCGTCAACCCTCTGGCCCAGTTCAACATCTACAAAGCTCAGGATGTCCCTGTGTCACTCTGGAAGGCTCTGCGCTACCTCTGCGTCACCTAGATGGCTCTACATCCCTCTTTACATGGCCTCTACGTCAACGTCTCTGGACTGTGTCCCTTTAGCTAGTCTCTGCGTTTCCCTAGTACAATATCACCTCTCTACTGCTGTATTCTCGACCTTGGATCAGATCATCCCTTGCCGATCTCTACCTCTCACTACACTGTAAACTCACTTCTAATTCCTTAGTGTTACACAGTAATTTGTCACCGTCCCTACCATTCCCCATCCCGCACAATGGAGGACCCATTTTGTGACCTGTGAACATTGTCATGCCTTGAAACCATCATCAATGCATTCCTCTAAGCATGAGCTTCAATTGCCCTAAAGAAATCTCCTTGCAGAAAATCATGAAAACATCTCCTTTTGCATTGGCGCGTGCAGACAGTTCATCACTCGCGCCAATGGGGAAAATCCTACAAATCGGCCGCGCCAACTGGCGCTCTGTCTCAGAGCAGTAGTCGCGCCAGCCAATTTAAGGAGTGTTTTTTAAATAAAGATGGAGGAAGTTGTGTTTCAACAAACTCAGAAACCATTGCCTATCTTGAGTTGGGAGGTTTGGCTGCGGGAGTTCTATGGAAGGGAAGTGGTTTGCCACCTCCCATGGAACCTTCCTTGTTGATAGGGCCAATCCCACAATAATAGGGATCCCAACTCCCTCCTTCCCCATCTATAAAAGCCTGCTCAATTCCATGGCAAGCTAGTCTGGAAGTGCCTAAGCTTTGGATCTCAAAATTCCCAAGAGCCTTTGTGTTGTAAGAGCCCTCTTTCTTCCCTTAAGGCCGACTCAGTTAAGGAGACTATCGTTAAGAGACTCTGGAGAGGTTTGCCCTTTCCTTGGCGAGCTTTGCGAGACGTGAACGACTGGAGACCCATCCGAAGGAGACCACGATGCCAGAACATTGGTTGTAATCACTTTCGATTGTTATTTAATGAATGATTACGATTATGGTTCCACTCTGTTTTCGATTATGTTAATATGAGTAGTATCCTTTCTGACTGATATTTAGTTGCGTATGCTGGATTTTATGCTTGTATCTGTTTGTTTCTTGCATGTGCAGGTGTCCATCCGCGGAGATCGTGGAGGATCGTGATCTGCCGGGGCTGAGGAACGGGAACGCTCTCTTCTTCAGATCATAGCATTGGATTCCAGGTAGGCCTCCATCTTTGGTCTTTTCATTCGTAACTAGGAACTTGCGTCGTAACATTTCGTGATTTTTGCTAGACCCCTGCTGGGCTAGTAGGGATCGCCTCTGTCCGCAGAGAGGATTTACCTCCTCAACAATTTGGCGACCATACTGGGGATCGTCTAGATTTCACCGTCTTGGATTGTCTCTGCTGATTATTTGGTGATTTTCCTCGCTCGTTAGCCTTCCGGTTGGGTTCTTTTGTCGTTTTTTACTTCTTGGTTTGCTTAGTTTACATTGATCTGCTTTTGGAGTAGTTCTTTCTTGTTTTTGGCTAAGAAACTCGACTGGCGCGCTTTTTAGCCCGACAGTCGCGCCCATTGGCGCATGTTGCTTTTGTATAGCCCGTGCCAATTTCTTTCTGGCGCCTGTTGCAGCCTTACAGTCGTGCCACTCCTGTAAGGTTTTTGAGTTTGCTCAGTTTTGAGCTCTCTGGGTTTGGTCAGTGCTTTTCTTCTTGATTTTTCGACTACCTGAGTGTGTTGGAGTCCTGTTTGACTGGAAATTTGCCTCCTTCCTTTGGTTGTTTGCTTTTATCTATCGATTTCACGTTTTAATCCCTAGGGCATTTAGTGGCTTTGTGTATCGAGCCCTCCTTGGGAGTTTTGGTGTTTCGTTTGTCCAGTCGACTTTCTGATTACTCCTCCGCATCCTCTTAGTAGTTGTTCACTCTTTTGTTGCGATTTTTGGGTGATTGCTCATTCCTTCATTCAAATTTCGTTTGGTCTTGCTTTGGGCCTAGATCACACGGTTCATTGGAGCCTTTGAATATTTTTCTTGGTTTTGAGAGACTTTGGTCGATTTTGGATCTGATTGCTTGTGTCGTTGAGTGAAATTTTTTCGTTTTGCTCTCTCAATATCGTTTCTCAAGTTGTTCCGTTTGTTTTTAGTTTGTTTAGTGCATTTAGCTATCAAACGTTGAAAATTAAAAAAAAAAAAATCTCTTGTGCTCTTGGTTGAATTAGTGCAAATTGAAATTTTTCGATTTTACTAGTAATTAGTGATTTGAATGAAAAGTTTTCAATTTCATTAGTTGCATTAGAGATCTCATTGTTTGTCTTCCGATCATTTTGTTTGTGTAAAGACTCTCAACTCTTTTGTAGCTAGTTTTTCATCGAACTAAATGGAGTACTGTGGCATGTAGCTTTGCATTTAGGAGTTTTTGAAACAACACATTCGTTAGGGCCTAAAAATTGAAACCTAATTAAAGATCAACTTTAAAATCCACTCAATTAACCTAAGGCAGCATTGAAATCTAACGAAACATATTTAGAGGTCTAGGCTAGAGACGTGTTCCGGCGTCTTTAAACCTAGCAGCTGTCGTTCTCCTTTTGGCTTTAGACAGCGCTAGTACGGACTTGTGCTCCCCGTACCGTCGCGTATATAAAGGGAGACCCCTCTAGGTTTTCAATCCTTTATCCACAGGAAGCCGAGTCTGCCGCCCTATACCCGTGATACACCGAACACAGCATTCGGGGAGATTGCCTGCACGTACGGAAAGTCCTTGGTTGATTTCTTCTTCATTGTTAAAACCAAGGTGTATATTGCAGTTCACGGTTATTTGGTACACCCTTTGTGCCTAGTATTCCTGAGCAGTCATTTGGTCTTTTCTGACTCCCTAAATTTGAAAAGACCGTCAAGCGCTTGTCCTTTCACGCTTGTGTCAAATCTGAAAGAGATAGAGTCATCTTTTTATCGTTTCTCGACTCTTAAAACATGAAACGGTAGAGTTTCTTATTTTTCAATGTGGTAAAATTAATCACCCACGATTATACGCCCTGTTAGATATTGCTTGTTGACCGTTTGATCGTGTGTCTTGACTCTTTTTCAGCCCGTGTGTGTGTTTGCTTCTTTTTCTCTGGTCTTTTGCCACAGTGGCGGAACCTTCGGTTTCGTCTACTGGTAGTCCTTACACGGACGATTCTTCAGAGGCTTCCCAATCCTCTGTCGAACCACAGCAGCCTGTTGTTTCCGAGTTTCCTGACGGGGGACCGGTTCTCGTTGAGCAACCCTTTGGAGGACCAGTTGAGTTCAATTGGCCCTTTTCGGACCCTGTGTCTGAATTGAGATTAGGAGCTGATTTCCTTTCTCTTACATCGGGTTCGCCTTTTGTTGCTGTTGTATTTCCTCCTAGTCCTCGCCGTCTCTTGCGTGATTTAACGGCAGGATCAACCATGAGTGATTCTGGTGAGGAAATCCCAACGTCTGGTGAAGACTATCAGCTCTTCCCACGAAGATTGTTTCAGGGAGACAACTCTGAGCTGGCTGACATGTCAACAGCCAGTCCTTCTTTACCACAGGGATACAGATCTCTGGGTCAGATCATTTTCGCTGCAGCCTCTATGGGAATATCATCTCCTGCTTCGAGGCCATCTGCTACTACACCCAGGGTGTCTCCTCAGACGCCCGTCACTTCTGTTCCCATCTAGCCCACTGTCTGTGTGGCTGCCTCTTCTCCTATTGTCTCAGCATCTGCTACTAGGGCTGGGCCAACTCTTGAAGATGTTTATCTAGCGACTGCTATACCGGAGAATATCTCTCCGGAGGAGTATCGGTTGTCTTTGCAACAGTCGAACACTGAAGTTGGACCGTCCTCCCAAGATCCCTACCGATCTTACTTTTCGCACTATGCACAGGATGGTACTCCCGTGTATGCTTTCCCAGGTCAGTATGATGAGCACGGGGAGATTTTACGTCTACCCGCTCCTGAGGCTTATCTCTATGCTCAAGGCTTGCCTTATAACCAGGCTTATAACCCGCAAGGACAGCCTTTCCAAGGCCAACCTGCGGGCCAACCTGGCTATCTTTATGATCCACAGGGGCAGCCCATTCAAGGCTACCCTGTCGGCCAACAAGGGCCATCGTACGGTCCGCAAGGACAGTATTATAGCCCTTCTGGTCAGCCTGTTCAGCCTCAGCCGGGGTATCAATCGGGACCGGTCTATGGTCCTGGGGGGCAAATCCAACCTCCTCCACCTATGCAACCGCAGTATCCTATTGTTTCTAACGTTGCATACCAGCCAGGACCATCCTATGGTTCTGCTTCAGGTCAAACCGGTTTCCAGAAGGCACCTAGTCCTGTTCCACCACTAGGCCAACCGGTTCATCCGGTCCAACCCGGTGTCCCGCCTCCAGGCCAACCGGCCCATCCGGTACAACCTGGGGCTCACTTACAGCCAGGTCAACCTGTGCAACCGGCGCCGCCTGTCTATCCGGGTCAACCTGTTCATTCAGGTCAGCCCTCTCACCCGGGTCAACCTGCTCACTTAGGTCAACCCTCTTAGTCAGGTCAACCTGTTCATTCGGGGCAGCCCGCTCATTCCATTAACCCTTCTCAGCAGCCGACTCATTCAATGCCACAGCCAAATCAACAGCTGCGCCCTACGTATCAGGCTCTGCAGGGTTCCACTTTTCAGTAGCCTACTCATCCTCAGGGTGGTTATTATCCTCATGGTCAATCTCAGCCGAATTATAACCACCCCAGAGGCTCTCAGTATCATCCTCCTCCACTCGGTTTTACCTACACTCAGCAGCCAAATCCAAATGCTGCTTATACAGGGCCGACACATAATCAGGGTCCGTACCCTAGTTATCAAGCCCCACACTATGGTTACCAGCATCCAAATCAGTCTGGTTATACGACCTACGCCCCCTACGGTCAGAATCCTGCTGGACAGAACCCGTGGGGGCAAGGATATTCACAACCATCGTGGAGTATAGGTACCGGACCTCATCATGGTCCAGGCATGACGGTTAATCCACCATTGCCGTTCCTGGCTACCTTGGAGCTGCCAGATGTTTCAAAGTTGACCAATGATCTGATTTTACATAATCCATATTGGCCTCCAGTTCCCACCAAGATACCAGGTGATTGCCCCAAGTTTGAGGGAAAAGCTGGAGAGGACCCCCAGGCGCATGTGATGACGTATCATCTTTGGTGTTCGTCTAACTCTTGGGTCGATGATTCGATTCACCTACGCCTCTTCCAGTGTACTTTAACTGGAGCTGCTGCTAAGTGGTACATAGAGTTATCCCGTGGCATTTTCCAAGATTTCAACTCTTTAGCCATGGCTTTCCTCACGCATTTTCAGTTACCGGTTCGGTATGAAGCCGGGACGCACCTCCTGACTTCCCTGAAGCAGGATAAAGCCACTCACATCTCAGATCACATTCATGAGTGGCGGCGCTGTCGTAGACTGATCAAGTTTCACATACCTGATCAGATACTGACTCACTGGTTCACCACCTCCTTTGTGAATAAAATCTCTCAGGATATTGCAATGGGAGCATGCGTGATAGAGGAACAAGCCATCGCGCGTGCCCAATACCTGGATCTTGTCTATTCTCAGTCCGGCACGCTTTATGACATCTTGACTGATGCTCCATGGCCCGGAACCTCTAAGGCTCCGCCTACCCCTGCGGTGGATGGTGTCATTGGTTCTGTCTCTTAGAATTCGAAGAAATCTTTGAATGGGAAGCAGAAGGCTAATTCTTCCAACAATACTTCTACTAATCCCGCCTCATCCGAGTCTGGCAAAACCGCGGAGGTGAATTCCGTTCAGGCCAATCCTGCGGACAAATCCTCCAAGGGGAAGAAGAAGGGCAAAGGAAAATCTAAATCTGATGCCTCGAAGCCAGAATCTAAATCTCGTACTGAGGATGGCTCTCAGCGTAAACCGAAGTACCCTTGCCTCATTTGTGAAGGGGACCATTATACTAAGGATTGTCTACGACGATCCGAGGTTAGTCAACTTCTTAAAGGCCCTAAAGGGACTCCGACTATTCTAAAAGAGCCATTCCCATCTCAGCAGACCCAGATGGTCAAACAACCGTCACCATATGCACCGTTTGGGTCTCAGGTTTTCATGGTGAAAAGTATTGCACCTATCTCTGTCGCTACGCGGTCGAAGGATTACAACGAATCGCGGCAGGCACCCGAGAAGGCAGTTGTGGATGGGTCGCCTCCCCCACCTGTCTCCGGTCCGTTGGAAATCGAGAAACCTTCTCCTGAACCCGTTGTGAAGCCACCTCCTAAAGGTGTCCTTCGAAGATCTTCTTATAATCCAAATGCTCGTGCCGCTCAACATTATAGCATTGTTGAGGATTTGGCACAGGCACCGTCGGCCATGTCTGCGCTAGAAGTTCTTCAAAGTTGTCCTTCGCAATGGAAGGCTCTATTGTCTGCGATCGGGGGCATTGATCCCGCCGATTCGAGTCTTCTCACCTTCGATTTGGAGAATTTCACTCCCTGGCTTCCACATCAAATCGCTCTGATTATTCAAGTCGGGATTAACGGTCTGAACATTCATAGGGCCGTCGTGGATGAAGGTGCATCTATCTGCGTTATGTCCTCTACTTGCTGGAAGGCCATCGACTCTCCAGCCCTGTCGTCGTCTCCCAATGCCCTTGAGGCATTCGATGGTCGGGAATCTAAACCCCTGGGCGTTCTCGAGAGTCTAGCGATCACATTACAGGGAAAAACTGTCAACGTAGAAGTGGAAGTGGTTGACGCTAAACTCAACTACAATATACTTCTTGGCCACAGCTGGACCCATGCCATGCTCTGCGTGCCGTCCACCGTCTTTCGATTCATTAAGTTCCCTCACGAAGGCAAGATTGTCATGGTGGATCAGTTGTCATTTTTCACCTCTACCTTTGAGAAAAACGTGCCATACGTGGATCAAATTCCGAATCCCCCGGATAGTGTAGGACCTGGTCTCTTCAAAGACCCAGTCCTCATGGGTATTTTCCCCGCACCACCCCCTGGGCCTCCTCCTGGGAGATTGTTAGAGCACAGTTCTTTCTCTTGTGTCAAGCTCTTCAAATAATGAAACAAGATGCCACGAGGATAGTTCTTTTAAGTGTGTCAACCTTGTTAAAACAATGAAACATGAGCATATCCAATTCGAGTATTGATAGATTTAGTTCAAATCTCTTTTGTTTTCAACCTTCACTCCATTTTCTATAGACTAAAGCTTGGGGGGCATGCACCTCGAATTGAGACACCATGCTAGGGGGCATGCCCGTGGTGTGTGTACATAGGTGTGTGATTTTTATTTGTGTGCATGTATAGTGTGGTGTGCTTTGTAAACATCTTTTTATTTATCAGGCCTTCCTGGTTGTGCAGATGTCTATTCATCCATTTGTTGGTTTCGCAGATGGTGCCTCCCGCAATACCAGGAATATGTCTTCAGCAGCCTGGGTAATCTATGATCCTGTTGGTGAGTTGGTCAACTTGCAAGGAGTGTGTCTAGGGCGTACCACAAACAACATCGCGGAATATAGTGCTGTGTTAGAATTATTAACCGAGGCGGTAAACCTTGGTATCCATGAATTGCTCGTGTATCTAGATTCGCAACTTGTGGTGTTACAACTGAACAGACACTATTCGGTAAGGAACCCGCCCATCTTACGTCTGTATCTGCATATTCGATTACTGGAAAGAAATTTTGACTACATTACATATCATCATATACCCAGGAATTTGAATACACTAACAGATGCAGTAGCAAATTTGGTATTAGACAGACATTTGCACAATTTGTAAATCATCATCACATAAAAAGAAAGATCCATCTAGAAATAGATATGCATATATATATAGATATCACAATGTTTACATAGAGTGTGTCACATAAAAGTCAAAATATACATAATCATCTTAAGTACATCCGGAGACGATACGTCTCTCAAAAAATAGGTGTGGTATAAATCCTAAGAGCTAATCCACATGGTGCTCATGATAGCATGTGACTGCACGCACTAAGCGTCTCAGGATTCGGTGGATCCGACTTGGAACTCCCACTGTGTGACGCTGGTATGCCATCGGTACGTCCGCCAGCCGAGCATAGTCCGGAATCACTCGGGCAATGCCCTCGAGATTCTGGATCAACTCCTCTCCTCCGGTGCCCTCTCCCTGAGGATCAGGGGCGAGGTGAGTCCTCCGTGAGATTGGAGACATCCCAGCTGGTCTCTCAGGTCCCACATCTGCATACATATATAAAATGTGTTAGGACGAATGTGTATTAACAAAAAAAACATAAAACATAAAATCAAAAACATGAGGTCTTACCCAACTCCTCGTCCCAGTCATCTCCTTCTGGCAGTGGGAGATCTGGGTCTCCGGTGAAGTCAGTTCCTGCATATGGCCAGTCCTCCACTACAATCAGCTGGCGCCGTAACCACCTAAAGAACTCCGGCCTCCAGGACATCTATTGGCCGCCTCCAGCTCTAGGCATTAATGCTGCCCAGCGAGCCATTCTTGGCTCTCGTGGTATCGGATCTGCTACTGAGGCCCCTTGGCCCTGGAAGATTAGTAAACGTTCCAGAATGAATGATACCAGGATGGAACCATAGCCAAAATGTTTTAGTTTAGCTTGTTTTCATTTTGTGAGCTGCCTTTTCATATTTATTGTTACTGCTGTTGCCCAGTCGAACAGTAAGGGACTCATGCATTTTGAGGCCAGCAGGAGTTGGGCCTTTGTGGCCTCGTGCGGTGCCTGCGACCCTGCAGCCCGCATGATGGTATGTAGGACAACTCTCAATGCCAGATCGAGGATAGTGTGGATATCCACCTTCTTGCTCCCTGATCCCATTTGTGCTCCTCGGCACACTCGTGCCATCACTTCTTCCATCTTCTTGCCAGATGGTCTGCTTCCAGTCAAGACCAGGATCGGACCTCTGCGAGACAATCTGGTGATAAAATAAACATCAGAAACCTCCAGCTCTAATACCTGATCTCGTAACCTGAACCCTTGTTCATGTTCGTCCCAAATACTGATCAAATACTGGAGGAGCTCGGGCTGAGCTCATAGACAGGGTGTAAGGAAGAACATCTTCAACCCACAGTTTCTGAGGGCATTCATGCAAGCCTCACTTTGGATGGCCTGTTCATCCTCTTCTCCATGCTCTCGTTCTTTCCATTCAATCACCATTTTTCTTGATTACCTGCATCCATATGGTCATAAACCTTTAGTTAGATCTCTAGTAGGCCTCAAATTCCATGCAATTTGGTTTAAATATCGATTTTTTAGGCGGAATTTTAGGTTCGGCCGCTGGCGCGGCTGTTTTGTGAACAGTCGCGCCACGTGGCGCGAGCCCTTTGTATAAAATAGCCCATTGGCGCGGGTCCGTGCCCGATACCCGCGCCAATGAGCGCAGCCCTAAAATTTCAAAAGTGGCCACAGAGAACTGATTTACAAAGGAAAATTATTAAAAAATGGATGAAAATGTAGAGCAGGGAAGCGCCTCTTACCTGTAGCAGACGAGAATCTGAATGGTCAACCGGATCTGTCGCAATCGCCGTCAGAAGTTTCCACTCCAAATGGACCACTGTTGCTTTTTACCAAGGTGAATAGTAAATGTAATTTTGTTTTTACCAATTTGGCATATTTATAACTTTTTGACATAAAATGAGTTGTACAAAGTTATTTTTATCAAATATGTTAGTATGTTATGTCGAAAATGGGTTTTTACGCTTGCTTGGTATGTGCAGCAGCAGGTTTTTGCGACTTTTAACGATGGAAACGAGTTGTATTTTATACTTTTTCGGACTCTGTAAATACACGAAAAAGTCACTTTGGAGTCATCTTTCAGCTCTTTTATGACTCTCTAAACATGAAAAGATTGCCGAGGCCCTTGTCGTTTCGATCTCATTAAATTGGACACGAATCGACATCTACCCAGTATACGTTTACCCCTTTTTCGGGTTGGAATGGATTGATTACGAAAAAGGAATACCCTAGCCTATCGCGACTAGGAGGTTTTCTCGGATATTGTTTTCTACCTTTTCGGATCTGAGGAACTATTTACGAAAAGGGACCTATGGAGTTTACTTTTCTGCTGTCTTTTCAAACTCTCTAAACATGAAAAGACGTCGAGTTCTCCCTTTGTCAGACTCGTTAAACCCTGATGACATCGGATCCAGTCGAAATGACGTTCTCCGAGTTCCTCCTTCCTAGGACTTGTTAAATGCACTAGGATGGATTCGCCCGAAGGGCGGACTTATATTACAAGCATATGCTATCCCCTTCAAGCTTGTTATAAAAAATAATTGGGGTACTCGCCAGAATTGGTGGGGGAAAAATGGAACCATCGTCGTTGTCATCGGCAGTATGTCGCTCTTGAACATGGCACTTGTCTGCATTCGTGTCGGGTTGGGGACATCTCATCTTGTTTCTTCACTTTGCCTCCGTGGGTTTGGATAATCCCTTTTGACCTCTCATCTGCTCATTGCCTCGTCACCATGACCTCTGATCCATTGATGTCAAATACTGCCAAGTCCACTGTCGTGCCGTTTATATGTTCAAGAGAAGTTGGCCTCTGCAAATATCAACCTTCCTCTGATTCTCATACGATCCTGATTCACAACAAAAACATCATGTTCCTCTGTCTCGTGTCGATGATGTGGGAAACATTATGGCCCACCTTCGGTCAAGGTCACTTCCTGTCGACTTCAGCTCATTATCCAGGAAGTTGATCTAGAGACTCCTTCATGGTACCTTGGAGCCTGCATGCCTCAATGGCAGGTTCGTCGCATTCGACGTGAGGTTTTCATCACTGGCCTCAGATCGAGTGATTCTGCGGGTGTTCGACGCCAACTCATTGATTCACACGCCGTAGATTGTACCTGTAGTACCTTGAGGACCATTGTCATTATTGGTGGTTCCTCTCGCGTCTGTTAACAGCTTTCATCATTGGCTGGTAATCAGACGATGTTCTTGCATGTTCGACTTCAGCTCACATATTCACATGCTTGAACTTGTACTTTGTTGGGTCGAGATGGAGCGCAAGACCCTGGATTATGTCTGTTGTAATCCAGGCTGCGATTGTGGATTATTATCATTATGTACATGACTCACTGATTGGATGGCTGCGACCATACCTGAGTCTATTTATTTGATCCTCGCTGGATGGCTGCGCCCATACCCTGGATCTGGATTATAGTGTACTCTGTTTCGGATGGCTGCGCCCATACCGCATATACATCATGTACTTGAGATATCAGTTGTATTTTTCTGCGCAGGTTTTCCGACGGCGGGCCTTCAGTTGAACATGTTCTCGTAAAGCATTTCACCCCTCTCTCTCTTGGGCCTCATACTTTAGGGGGCATCTGTTACACTGTAATTTGTCACCATCCCTACCATTCCCCGTCCGCACAATGGAGGACCCATTTTGTGACCTGTGAACATTGTCATGCCTTGAAACCATCATCAATGCATTCCTCTAAGCATGAGCTTCAATTGCCCTAAAGACATCTCCTTGCAAAAAATCATGAAAACATCTCCTTTTGCATTGGCGCGTGCAGACAGTTCATCACTCATGCCAATGGGGAAAATCCTACAAAGAGGCCGCGCCAACTGGCGCTCTGTCCCAGAGCAGTAGTCAGGCCAACCAATTTAAGGAGTGTTTTTTAAATAAAGATGGCGGAAGTTGTGTTTCAACAAACTCAGAAACCATTGCCTATCTTGAGTTGGGAGGTTTGGCTGTGGGAGTTCTATGGAAGGGAAGTGGTTTTCCACCTCCCATGGAACCTTCCTTGTTGATAGGGCCAATCCCACAATAATAGGGATCCCAACTCCCTCCTTCCCCATCTATAAAAGCCTGCTCAATTCCATGGCAAGCTAGTCTGGAAGTGCCTAAGCTTTGGATCTCCAAATTCCCAAGAGCCTTTGTGCTGTAAGAGCCATCTTTCTTCCCTTAAGGCCGACTCAAGTAAGGAGACTATCGTCGAGAGACTCTGGAGAGGTTTTCCCTTTCCCTGGCGAGCTTTGCAAGACGTGAACGACTGGAGACCCATCCGAAGGAGACCACGACGTCAGAACATTGGTTGTAATCTCTTTCGATTGTTATTTAATGAATGATTACGATTATGGTTCCACTCTGTTTTCGATTATGTTAATATGAGTAGTATCCTTCCTGACTGATATTTAGTTGCGTATGCTGGATTTTATGCTTGTATCTGTTTGTTTCTTGCATGTGCAGGTGTCCATCCACGGAGATCGTGGAGGATCGTGATCTGCCGAGGCTGAGGAATGGGAACGCTCTCTTCTTCAGATCGTAGCATTGGATTCTAGGTAGGCCTCCATCTTTGGTCTTTTCATTCGTAACTAGGAACTTGCGTCGTAACATTTCGTGATTGTTGCTAGACCCCTGCTGGGCTAGTAGGGATCGCCTCTATCCGTAGAGGGGATTTACCTCCTCAACACTTAGCAAACCCCACCCCAGAAATTTGACTTAGCTTCAGTGCTCTGCAATGTGTGTATGTCCTCCAACTGACCCCAAGCCATTCTTTTATAATTTTCTCATTGGGAAACCAATGGCAGTGATCTAATATCTAATCAATGGCTCAGATTAAAATACTTCTTGATGCATGCCACTTAGAACATTTCATCACATGTGTTAATTAATTCACTTTAATTTTTCTATTTCCCTAAGTTAGGCTTAGGGTCCTCATTAAAAAAATTAATTATTTGAATAACTCATACACCAGATGAAATTTCTCTAAATTATTCCTGGGTCTTGGAGATCTCATATGTCTTAGCCTCTCCAAAAATTTTTGGAGCTAGATAATACTCGATGCTACCCGAAAATCTCAACACTCCCTCTTAGCGAGGAGTGCGCTCTAGCAATACTTCCACATTAAAGCATTGCCCTAATCTCAACATCGGTCTTTGTACTGTTGATGCTTGGCCTGCTGCCCTCCATCCACTGTGATACTGCCACTTTACTACTGCCCTTGTCACTTCCACTGACACTGCTTCATCTATATTGGAACTCCCTCTCATATTGCTGCATCGTGCTTCCAACTGCTGCACTGCAACTTAGTTGCTGAGAAGTAAGCAACTGAAAGACCACTACCTAGTCACTGAAAGATAAGTTAGTCGGGTTGCATCTCATCACTGAATCTCCCTCAGTTGTTGCGCTGTGATGTCTCTCTGAAGCCACTGTGCTACTGTTGCTCTGCACTGCCCCTCTGCGCAGGTGAAGTCTCATCATCCTTTGCGTTGTTGCTTCTACAATGCTACTGCCTCTCCATTGCACTGATCCAATCTATAACATCCCAGATCTGCTTCTTCTTCACTGTGATCTTATGCACCCACTACTCCAGCAATCTTGCTACTATCTTAACGCTCCTGTAGCTCGTATGTGATCCAAGAGTCTGGGCACCTCAAGGATCATGCCTCCATCTGTAGTTTCTCTATAGATCAATGTCACCCTATCGCTTCTCTTGAGGCACATGAGCACTCGTAGCCACATCATACTCACTACCACTGTCACCTCTAGCTGTTGTTGCCTTGGAATTAGAAGATTCCTTATCCTTCCTCTTATTACAAGTGCTGGTGAAGTGACCAAGTTTGCCACATTTAAAGCAATGAACATTTTATAGGTCCCTCTTCTTCTTTCCTTGCTTCCGCCATTCCTTTGATGCAAGGGTTGTGTTCTCATCCTCCTCCTTCTTCACTTTTCTACTTCCATTATTGAATTCCCTCTTGGTCATCCCCCATATCTCCTCCTATCGAAGGATGATCCACATGTCACCCCAATTAGGGAGTTGCGCTCTACCAAAAATGATTTGGACAAAGGTCTCCCATTCATCAGTGTCAGCATTCAAGGCTTTCCTTACTAATTTTCCTTCATCCAGAGTTGAACCCAAGGAAATTAGCTAATCCCGGTCAATCTGCAACCTGGAAAGGAATGTATCGATCCCTACCCCTTTGTGTATTTGGAACATCCTCATCTAGTTCTCCAGAAGCATATTACATTGTACGAATATCCCCTAGTATAGCATGGTCAGAGCTGTCCACACCTCATTTTCCGCCTTCTTCTCAGCAATGTGTTAGACCATGTGATCCTTATCCCCATCCATGATCAAGCACTTTGCCCGCTCCTGATTCTCATTATAATTTTGAAGAAATTTTGCATCGACCGACACATGTATGAAATTTTCGGCGTGTTTCGTGATGCTGTATTCCTCTAGGACTCACAAGATTCTGGCCTTCTAGATCGAAAAGTTAGACACATCGTCCAACCTATCCTAATCACATAGTTCGTATGGGGCCATCTAGCTCAAATATGTTGAAACAATTACTCCTGTCCCTCTTCCTACAACAACACTCAACAAGATACTGGATCTAGGTTTCCTAGAGATAGAAACCCTCTATGGTAGCTGCTCCCTATGAAAATTGATTTCCCTCTAGGAAATCCTCTGCTAAATCACCTGAATCAGTCCTCTACGATCACCCTCTTGATCGAATCTTAGAACTGTTTGGAACAAATTTGTTGAGCGACTCTTCTCCTCTTGCTTTTGTCACCTTTTCTAGGGACTGTTCTGCACTGACATAACTTGTGCCACATCAACAACTTCTAAAGATCAGAAGTTGTACTTACAGACATTGGAAAACTGCACAACAATTCTTCCACATGCACCATGTCCCTCTCTCTAGCCTTTGCATGAGTAGACTAGCTCATTGCAGTGACTGCATAGCGCAGGCTACCCCTGCGTTTCTTTGGAAGGCTCTGCATTGCCTCTGCACCACTCAGATGGCTTTGCATCACCCTCTGCATGGCCTCTGCGTCAGCCTGGCTGGGTTGCGTCCCTCTTGGTACTGTGCTGCCCTCTTCTGGATCTTTCCTACTTCAGCTGCCCTTCCTATAACAAATATTTTCAGCTGCTCTGCTAGTGGATCAACTTGGTCTGCAATGATTTGATACCATGTGAAATTCTCAACATAGAACCCCTACTGCAGTGTCTCGATCTACTTCACTTGCTTATTTTATTAATTAACAAGTTATTAATCTAAATACTCTGAAAAGCACTAAAGAAAATACAAAATGCAGTCTAAACATATATAGATCATTTACTGGACAACATGCACATGTCACAAAATTATGTACACACATATTTTTCAGACAAATTTCCTCTGAAATCCCCAATGCGGGAAAATTGGTGCAACAACACTAGAGGGTTTTATTATTATGTAGAATCTGAATACAACTATATAGGCACTAGAAACGGTATGCCTTACAGAGAAATTACATGGTAGTTGTACCTTTCACTCAGAGACAGAAAATATGGCTGATCCAACCCTCTCTGGGGAATTACAAGTTCGAGCCCTTTCTACCCCACTAGAAACCCTTACAGCAACCTTCTTCAGCCTCGACATCAGTCCTCTAGCCTAGCATAGCCCCTACGCAATGTATGCGCAATGTAGTTTGTCCCTGTTGTTATCACCCAAAAAAAATGAAGCATCATTTTGACAAGCTTAAATAGGTTCATGTGTCCAAAATAGGGTTGTAAGATTCATTTTTAAGTTTGGTCAAGGGAAATATATAATTTTTATTGTTTAAGTTTACCCTAAGGTCTAAACCCACTCATTTTTAAACTCCTTCATGTCACATCATTCATAATTTTCTGAATTATTTCAATTTCCAAGGTTTTTGTACCAAAAGTGTTAAATTAGCCAAGAAACCACAGTTTCGTAGCGAAATACACTGTGAAAAGTCACTTTTCGCTACGAAACTGCTAATAGTTTCGTAGTGAAAACAATCAAATTTACACTAAAAATGCTACAAAAGCGTGGTTTTATGTCTATCTTGTCTGTCTAGTTGTTAGGTGTCAGAAAGTCTTTGGGAATGAGTAGGTTAGATGCCATTCGAGTCATGGAGGGATAAATCCAAGGTACATGCTCAGGTCTGCAGTCATCATGATCAGTTTAGGTAAGTATGAGTCATCATAAGGTCATGAAGAGACATCAAAACTTCAGATCCTTTCCCAATTCAATAATTTCTTATTCCTCATTCTTTCTTGTGTGATATTGAGCTCTGGAGAGCTAGTGCACTAAGCCAAAGCTGTTAATGGTGTTTTCAAAGGATTATAGTGATCATCATCAAGCGAGGCTGCAAATTTATCAAGCGAGGCAGCAAATCATCAAGTGAGGTTGTGAAGACATTGAAAAAACTATGGCAGAGAAAAGGAGGACTAACAAGGGTGGCCAATGCCTGAGATATGAGCTTGCAGACATGAATTTGATAACTGAAGACCCAGCAATAGTAGAAGCTTTCAGAAGAGTAGGTTGTCTACAGTTTTGTGAGAAATTACTTGGCTGTCATACACAAGTGTCCAAGGAGTTTTCTTTGAATTTCAGTGGAACAACCACTAAAGTGGGAATGCTCAATTTATCCATCACACCTGAGGTTATAGCTGCTACTACAAATATTCCAAGAGGTCAGGAGAACTGGTTCAAAGGTTTCAAGTTTAATATGGAGCAGTGCAAAGAGTTCCTGAAGCCTGAGTATATTGAAATGGATCTCACCAATGCTATTCCAAGAAGTTACAAAAAAGAAAACTATTCAAAATTGCCGCTCATCATCCAAAAGTACTTTACCCATGAAGGGAGATACCACAAAGTGTACTCATATCATTTCAAATTACTTCTGCACTTTACTGGTAAGATTTCCCTTGATCTGCCTTTCTATTTGCATATAAGTTTGTCAAAAATGGCAGATAAGGTCCAAGTAAAGTCTGAGGGGAGTGAGACTTCTTTATTTCATCATGGTTTAATGAAATTATTGGTCTTAGATGAAATTCAAAGGTTAGGTAGAGATTGGTCTTCATTCTTGTTTGTTAGTGGTTTTGAGCTCGATGCTCTTACTCCTTCAAGAACTCCTAATCCTAGGAGAATTCCATCACCATTAGCAGTAGAACAGAGGGAATCAGTAGTAGCAGAGCCAAGTGAAGCTGCAAGAGTAGAAAAAAGTGAACAATTGTAAAGGAGTCAGAGAAAATGTAGAGTCTTGATACACCAAGTGTCCCACCTGCAAAACAAAAGTCAAAGGTGGTCAAACCTACAAAATAGAAATAAAATGTTAGTAAACAAGGAACCAAAAGGATGACTAGGAGTCAAATAATGGTTCTGGAAGAGAAGATAGTGACTGTAGAAGACAGAGCAGATGTTAAGGGAACTCTAGATGATATTTTACATGCCATTGACATAGAGGAAACTCCTATTGTCCAAGCTGAGTTTATAGAGGAAGGTGGACAGAAGTTAAAGAAGGCTAAATCTGCAAAGAAATTAGAATTTGAGGGAGAAGATGTAGGTTTCATGTTCCAAGCAAGAAATCCTATGACAAGGAATGCTAGGAAGCAATTAGAGAGCAGTAAATAAGTTCAACCACTCACTAACACATCTCAGTCACCTCAAGAGGTTATTGACCTTTCATCACCTACAGACAAGGATATAGTCAGCAAATCAAAGAAGGGAAAATAGAAGGTGATGAAAAAAATAGAGTTGAAGCTCCTTGAAGAAAAAATGAAAGTAGATAGTCATGAAATTGCTGTTATGAAAATGAAGCAAGGAAACAAAATGTAGAGAAGACTCAATTGGAAAAATGAAGGAAATTTGGGAAGAATAGGCTGACACTATCTCTAAGACTTTGGACAACATACATAAGCTCATCAAATGGACTATTCTAGCAAGGAAAGAGGCCAAACATGTTAGGAGGATGAACACACAGTTGAAAGCCACAAATAGAAGATTAAAAGACAAGGTTAAATACCTTCAAGATCAACTTGAACTAATTCATGAAGAGTTAGAGACAAAAGTGTTGGACCCTTAGTTAAACTGAGAGGGGGGGAGGGGGGTGGTGAATCAGTTTAATGCAATCATGCTCTTATTATACTTTCTTTTAATGGAAATAAAACCTTTCTTATTTATATCCAATGGAACAACAATATTAATCAATGAGCAGAAGGTACTAAGCAGAATAAATAAAAAGTATCAACACATATTCATCATGCATATGGACAACAGATATAAGTGGAAACCCATAAGGGAGAAAACCACATCTTATTATTGTTGTGATGCAAAGGCAAGATCCAACTCCCTCTCACCACTGATTTTCTGTAGGCACCAACCTACAGGAGGCTCCTACCTCAATTCTGCAAGCTACAACTTGTAAGGAAGCTTCAAATCCTAGCTATTTTCTGCAGGCTACAACCTACAGGAGGCTCCTACCTCAGTCAGCTACAACTGACATCTATCAAGCTACAACTTGATATGGAAGCTCCAAATTCCTCACTCTTTCAAAAATCATATGCTAATTTACCTTGGATATCAGCTCTGTTCTGTTCCTTATTCACTGCTATCCTCCAACTTTCTTATCTTTCTTATATCTTCTCTGATTCTTCACAGCATCTCTATCTGCTCCTCCTTCTTCTTATCCTCTCTGCCTCAATTCTTCATTCTCTAACCTCTCTAACCATATCTATGAGATATCATTTATAGAGTTCACCTCTTGAATGTTTGTATTCTACAGAGAATTTGGAGTGAACAACCATGACTCTTTGACTTCTGCCTTCTCATTCCTTTGTCCATCTCATTCAGAAAAAATATAACAATATGTACAAATTTCAATATTACAGTGGAGTTTTGTTTTCCTCTGGAGACTTGCCTTTGCATAAAAAACAATATAAAATCAATTAAAACATTTACATTTTCAGTTAAAATAAGAATTTCTATTCAGCCCATTCAGTTTTGGCTCACTGTGAGCTTGAATTTTCTGTTGCTGTAGTGTAACAAACTAACATTTTCATTCCTATGCATTTCTCATTCTGATTCTGCAATTCTGAATCCCTTCGCAGCACACCTCTTCAACTCTACAATCTCTGTTTATCTCTGTCAGACCCACATTCTCCAGGATCACTATAATTGTGTATCTGTTGCATATATAACTGCTTTACCAGTTTAGCCCCAAAGAAATCTCAAAGTCTTATGCATATAAAAATTCCTCACCATTCATTTTCCTTGCGCTAGCAATTTGAATAAATGTATGCGGTAGATTTTCCATCCAAGGTGAAAATCTCTGCTTTTAAAACTTACAATAAGCCTCATGTGCGGAAGTTAACTTCCTGTGTTTAACACTATGGTTAAAACCCACATATTACAAACATACACGAGAGCATTTCTTTCTTTTCATCTTCAAACCTATGGTTAAACCATAATCAAACCCCTCTTATAATATGTTGAATTAATATTCGAATATTCCGACCAAACCATTATTTAAGTCTCGACATATACTCGGTTTTACAACTTAAACACAATGGTCAACAAACCACATCATATTCCATACAAAGATCTAAATTTGGTTAAACATAAACCAAAATTATTATATAATGTTTTAATTCCTGCACTAACACATAGTCGGACCCACCAATTTCACGGGCTTTTACGTTATGGAGAGCTGAATGTCAATATGTGACCTTGTATACAACCTGTTTATAAAATTACCTATGCGCCAACGCTTTATCAATCCATCATCTATGAGTGCGCTTTATTATCTTTGACTTTGATAAAACTTCCAAAGTATCAACATTCACTATGGTTGGCCAGACTTTCATACTGCCAACGTAACTTTAACACTCTATTCCTTGGTCAAAACCCGACATATCACACCATACCTTATTTCATATCAACTCCAGCTTTGGTTAACATATCAATCCCCATTATAGATTAAGGTTGGGCCCACAATGTTTCTCAACGTACCTTCATCGTTAATCCTTTCACAATGTGGATTTATTAACCTCAACCTTCGACCTTTATAGGAAGTTGCATTATATATTGGCCCCTTATGGAATATTCATATATGTATAAACTCAGACTTTGATAACAAAACCAAGCGCCAACATACAACTATGTTTGGGCCCTAGCACTAACGTACCTCTCAAATCTGACAGTTGAGGAGTTGTCGCGCCTGCTTCGGTGATCCAACGACCAAAACGAAATATTGCGTAACCAAACAACACAAAGTTTATTCCTCCAGTTCGCGCGATGAACTGGGCGCCGATAGTTAAACTACCCTTCGCATCCAATGGTTGACGCTTCGTCGCATCAACACCAATGATCCAATGATCATTAACGAATATTGCATTTTTTATTGAGACAAACTTTAACTTGAAAAAATAATGCGAAATGGGCGGATTTGTAAAACCACTCAACGCCACGTGTCGAGCACAAAGGTGTATTGCATTTTTATTTCGAATTCCATTTACCACTTTCAAAAAACGCGAACCCACTGGTTTTACTCCCCAACACCGCTTTCACTGTTCATTCAGGGTTCCTTCCTATTCATGGTTCCGCTCCTTTATTTCGATTAAAATTAACTCTGTGATTTTATTGTTTTCGTTTTGTTATTTAACATTTCCCAGATCCACTTCACCCTTTTGTTATCATATCATAGTTCCGCCATAACTTCTCCATTTTCTGTACCTTATGAAGCTCCATTGCTTCATATTTTGTTGTGTATTCTGAGACCCCATGCTTCATTCTAGAAGTGTTTGCGGGTGTAATCGATATTTAAACAGGTTAGAATAAACCCCTTTCACAATTTCATTTGTTCTGCATTGATTCGATTCAATCAAACAGGGTTATCATATATTCATCCATAGAACTCAACCATTCATCACACCGAATTCGATCATAGAGTACATATACCTCAGAACCAATTCCTTCATTCATATATATAAAATTAGATACAAAAGCCCTGTCTCTGCTTCTTCCTGCCCTGTGTCTGAGCTGCTTCTTTTTGCTGCCCTGCTTCTTCAAATGGCCCTGCTACAATTGCCTCTGCTTCATGTCTAATGCTTTCCCTGCTACCTCTGCTGCTTGGGCTATCTTTCCTGTCTCCTTTGCCATCAATGACAATATTTCCAATAGTCTCCCCCTTTGGCATTGATGGCAATACACTTCCTCTACTTGCCTTTTTAAAGACCTTTTCTTCTGTTACTTGCTTTTTCTTACTTTTCACTTTTCCTCCCCCTTTGACATCAATGGCAAAGGGTTGCACATTTCCTAGTGTGGTTTCCAAATATTTTCCATAATATTCTGATCTTGAGGACCTGTTCCATGCACTGCTCACTTGCTCTGGTTCTTTTGTGACAATATTTGATGATTGATCTCCCCCTGGAATGATGCTTTCTTTTCATGTCAGAGAGTAACATCTGTAGACACTACTCCTAGTTTGTCTCTTAGATATTCGAATGGTTCTTTAGCAAGGGGTTTTGTGAATATGTCTGTTGTTTGTTCCTTTTTTGGTACATATTCCAGCTTTACTACTTTCTGTGCTACTTGTTCTCTGAGGAAGTGGTAGTTTATTGGGATGTGCTTTGTTTTTGAATGAAGTACATGATTTTTAGATATACTTATTGCACTTGTATTGTCACATTTGATAGAAATAGGTTCATAAATGATTACCTTAATGTCTTGGAGAGTTTGTTTCATCCACATTACTTGTGTGCAGCATGTTGTTGTTGCTATGTATTATGTTTCTGTTGTAGATAGAGAGATAGAAGTTTGCTTCTTGCTCAGCCATGCCACTAGAATTTTTCCCAAATAGAATGCTCCTCCACTTGTGCTTTTCCTATCATCCACACAGCTGGCCCAATATGCATCTGCATATGCTGTCAAAGTGAAGTTTTTTCCTTTTGGATACCATAGCCCATGATGTGCAGTTCCTTGTAGATATCTGAATATTCTCTTGATTGCTAGTAAGTGATTTTTTTTTGGTGCTACTTGATATCTTTCCATAAGTCCCACAGCCAGCAAAATGTCTGATCTAGAAGCTGTTAGGTATAGCAGACTTCCTACCATGGATCTGTAAAGTTTTTGATATACATCTGTTGATCCATCATCTGCACAAAGTTTGCATCCAATGATCATGGGAGTTGACACAAGTTTTCAGTTTTCCATTTTGAACCTTTTCAACATCTCTCTTAAGTATTTTTCTTGTGAGATGAATGTTCCTATGCTATTTTGTTGAATTTGAAGTCCTAAATAGAAGGTGAGCTCTCCAATCATAGACATCTCAAATTCTGATTTCATTTCTTTAGCAAATCCTTTTGCTAACTCATCTTTGTTGCTTCCAAACATGATGTCATCTACATACACTACTACAATTAAGAGTTCATTTTCATTATATTTTATGTAAAAATTGCTGTCTAATCCTCCTTTCTTGAACCCTTGTTTCTACAAGTATTTGTCCAGCCTTGAATACCATGCTCGAGGAGCTTGTTTCAGCCCATATAAGGCTTTCTTTAATCTACACACATAGTCTGGTTTATCTGTTAAGGAGAATCCTTCGGGTTGTTCCATGTAGACTTCTTCCTCTAAATCTCCATTCAAGAAGGCAGACTTCACATCCATTTGATATACCTTGAAGTCATGGTAGCATGCAAAGGCCAACAACATTCTGATAGCTTCCATTCTGGCTATAGGCGCAAATGTTTCATCATAATCAAGACCTTCGATTTGTGAATAACCCTTGCATACAAGTCTGGCTTTATTTCTGATTACCTGTCCTTGTTCATTCATCTTATTCTTGAATATCCATTTTGAGCCAATGACATTTTTCCCAGTGGATCTTGGAATTAATTCCCATGTATTGTTCTTCTCAATTTGGTCTAGTTCTTCATTCATAGCATTTACCCAATTTTTGTCTCAGCTGGCTTCTTCGAACTTCTTTGGCTCTATTTGAGATAGCATGGCTAGGTGTACTTCTTCTGTCTGTTCAGCAAGCTATCTTCTAGTCTGGACTCCCACACTTTTGTCCCTAATGATTTGATCTTCTAGATGATTCTTTTGAGTGTGCCTTGAGGGACCTTTTGAGTTTAATTCAAGATCTTTTGTTGTCTTGCTTAGATCATCATTGTCTTGGTTCTCTTCTTCATGATCTTCTGGAGGATTGCTGCACCTTGTACTTCTTGTTCTATTTGGTAGATCTTCATCAAATATTACATCAATGCTTTCCACAATTTTGTGCAATGTTTTTTTGTATCACCTGTAACCCTTACTCTTGGATTCATATCCTAAAAATATTCCTTCATCAGCTCTTGCATCAAAATTTCCCATTTTTTCATCATTATTATTTGTGAGACACCTGCTTCCAAAGAATCTAAAGTGCTTGATTGAAGCTGGTTTACCATGCCATAATTCGTAAGGGGTCTTGTCACTATTTGGTCTTAGATGAGCTTTGTTAAGAATGTGAACAACTGTGTGTACTGCTTCTGCCCAGAAGGTTTGGGGAATGTTACTTTCTTGCATCATGGCTCTGGCAATCTGTTGTACTGACCTGTTTTGTCTCTCTGCCACTCCATTCTGTTGAGGTGTACCTGCAATTGTGAACTGTTGTTTTATGCCATGCTCATTGCATAGGTCTGCAAAATCATAGTCTGTGAATTCACTTCCTCTGTCTGATCTGATGCACTTTAGCTTGCATCCTGTTTGATTTTCTGCCAATGCCTTGAATATCTTGAATTTTTCAAGTGCTTCAGATTTATATTTGAGAAATGCTACCCATGTCATTCTGAAAAAATCATCTATTATCAGCATGAAATACGATTCTCCACTTGGTGCTTTAGTTCTTGAAGGTCCACACAGGTCCATGTGTACAAGTTGAAGTGGCCTACTTGTTGATAGTTCATCTTTGGTCTTAAAATATGTGCAGATCTATTTTCCCAATTGGAAAGATTTACATATGGTATTTGAAGGCTTCTTTATTGCTGGCATATCTCTAACTTCTTTCTTCTTGCTCAGACTGATGATATGGTCAAAGTTAAGGTGTCCCAATATTCTATTCCATAACCATGACTCATCAGGTTTGCTTAGGTGGCATGCTTCCTTCTCTTCTTTCACTATATAGACATTACTTTCTGTTCGAATACCTTTGATCAAGGTCTTTCCTGTGGTGCTTGATATTACTTCTCAGTCTTGTGCTCCAAAAATAACTTCACAGCCTTTATCACACATTTGACTAACACTAAGCATATTTTCTTTCATCCCATCCACAAATAGTACATATTGGGCCTTTCCTCTTCCATTATCCATACTGACTGAGCCTTTTCCTTTGATTTTCCTTGCTTTATCATTGCCAAAAGTAACATTTCTAGATTTATTTTCATCAAAGGTTATAAAATTACTTCTATCTCCAGTCATATGCTTTGAGCATCCACTGTCCAAATACCATTGGCTTTTCTGATCTTATGCTATTAGAGCCAGGTCACACTTATTCATCTTCTTTTTCCACTGCAGGCAGCTATTTGTTTGGCACCTTTTCTGGGAAGATGGACCACATTCTTTGAGAGGACATTGGGAAGACATATGTCTGATTTTATGGCATACACAGTATTTGATCATATTTTTAGCAGAATTATGAGTATGAGTAAACTATCCATGATTCAAAACCTCCTTGAGGTTTTGAACATCAGTCTTTGTCCATATGTTCTGCACTCTATGACTTTATGGCCAAATTCCTTTACAGTAAAAACAATATCCATAAAAACAAACTGCATACCTGATGAAGGGTTGTCTTCTCCATTTGTTTGCTTGAGGTAGTATTTTCACTGTTTGCATCCTTTGCTGGTTTGAATCGATTCTCCGTGTATGACAGTATGCAACAATATGTCCCAGTTTGTGGCAGGCATAACATGTGACATTTTTCATGGGGGGAAGAATCTCCTTTGATAGCTTCCAAATTTGATATATTCAGGAGTATATGAGCCTTTTTTAGTTGACTGTTTATTTATTTCATTCTTTGTCATTTGAGGTTCCTTCTGGTTTCTGTTTACTTCATTGCAGGTTTCTTCTTCTGTAGAAACCTTCTGAGCTGCTTCATTATCCTTATCAGCTTTTACAAAAATGATATTTCTATTTTCCTTTTCTTTGCCTTTGCTTGATTCTCCTTCATAGCCTATCCCAGTTTTTATCAAAGGAGATCTTTGAGCATCTAGAATGTTATTCAACTTATCAGAGCTTGTCATTTGAGAAATGTTTATTGACAATTTCCTTTGGGTGTTTTCTAATTTCTTCCTCAAGCCTACTACTTCTTCTTCCAATTTCTCTTGCTTCTGAATTTTATCCTTAATTTTCTTAAGTAAAATGTTTTCTACCTTCTTGGATTCTTCAAGCTCTACTTTCAACTGAATGAGGTCTTCTAAATTTTTCTCTTCTCTTACATATTTGAGGAGAATCTCTTTATGTTTTCTGCACATTAGCTTAAGTCTGTCTATTTCCTCTAGGGCACTTCTTAGCTCCCCCTCAAGATCAACTTCACTTTCTTCTTCATCTTCTAGAAGGAATCCTTCAAGCTCTTCTTTGGCCATCAATACAAATTTAGAGGCTCCTTATTCACTTGAGGATTCATTTGAGTCTTTAGAAGCACTTCTGTATTGCTGAGCATAAAAATATTTTCTGTTGAATCTCTTCCCTTTCTGCCAGTTCTTTGATATGGTTTTCTCTGATTCTTGAGTCTGATTCTTTGTTTTCTTATGAGGACACTTAGAAACATAGCGTCCAACTCTTCCATAGTTAAAGAATTTAAAAGGAATTTTACCTTTATATTTGCCTGAGCCTCTGTCTAATCTTCTGATAAATTTGGCCTCTTCTTCATCAGAGCAGGAGCATGTATCTTCTTTTTCTTCTTTGTTCTTCTCTGTCTTAAAGGCTGCCTCCCTCACATTTGACTTCCTCTGTGGCAATCTCATCTCATAGGCTGTTAAGTTTCCTAGTAATTGGTTCATAGTCAAAGTTTCCCAATCAGTAGTTTCTTCTATGGTAGACACCTTGGGATTAAAGCTGGATGGTAAAGATCTTAGAATCTTTTGAACAATTACACATTTATTTATGGTTTCTCCTTGAGCTTTCATTATATTCACAATTTCTACAACCCTTAAAAAGAAGTTGGCAATGTCTTCATCATCATTCATTTTTATATTTTCAAACTGAGCTCTATAGACTTGAAGTTTGGCTATATTCACATTTTTGTCTCCCTCATGGATGTTTTCTAGAGTATCCCATATTTCTTTGGCAGTCTTGCTATGCATTACCTTGATAAATTCTGCCTCACATAGTCCACTTAAGAGTGCATTCATGGCTTTTGCATTAGCTACAAAGTCTTGTTTGGCATCTTTCTCTAAGTCAGTATCCTTTGGGGCATATCCCAATTCCACAACAGCCCAAGCTTCTATTCCTAGAGACATTATGTACATCCTCATTCTAATTTTCCAGAAGGCATAATTTGTATCGGTGAACAAAGGGGGTTTATTTGTTGAGCAACCTTCTTGACTAGCCATCCTGGAGACCTAGGATCTCCTTCCAGTTGTTAAACTGTTACAGAAGGAACCGGCTCTGATACCAATTATTGGACCCTTGGTTAAACTGAGAGGGGGGGGGGTGAATCAGTTTAATGCAATAATGTTCTTATTATACTTTCTTTTAATGGAAATAGAAACTTTCTTCTTTATATATAATGGAACAACAATCTTAATAAATGAGCAACAAGTATTAAGTAGAATAGATACAGAGTATCAACACACATTCGTCATGCATATGGACAATATATATAAGTGGAAATCCATAAGGGAGAAAGCCACATCTTATTATTGTTGTGATTCAAATGCAAGCTCCAACTCCCTCTCACCATTAATTTTTTGTAGGCACCAACCTACATGAGGCTCCTACCTCAATTCTGCAAGCTACAACTTGCAAGGAAGCTTCAACTCCCAGCTATTTTCTGCAGGCTACAACCTATAGGAGGCTCCTACCTTAGTCAGCTACAACTGACATCTATCAAGCTACAACTTGATATGGAAGCTCCAACTTCCTCTCTCTTTCAAAAATCATATGCTGATTTACCTTGGATATCAACTCTGTTCTGTTCCTTCTTCACTGCTGTCCTCCAGCTTTCTTATCTGTCTTATATCTTCTCTGATTCTTCACAGCATCTATATCTTCTCCTCCTTCTTCTTATCCTCTCTGCCTCAATTCTTCATTCTCTAACCTCTCTAACCATATCTATGAGATATCATTTATAGAGTTCACCTCTTGACTGTTTGTATTCTACAGATAATTTGGAGTGAACGATCATGACTCTTTGAATTCTGCCTTCTCATTCCTTTGTCCATATCATTTAGAAAAAATATAACAATATGTACAAATTTCAATATTACAGTGGAGTTTTTTTTTCCTCCGGAGACTTTCCTTTGCATCACAAACAATATAAAATCAATTAAAACATTTACATTTTCATTTACAATAAGAATTTATATTTATCCCATTCATTTTTGGCTCACTGTTAGCTTGAATTTTCTGCTGCTGTAGTGTAACAAACTTACATTTTCATTCCTGTGCATTTCTCATTCTGATTCTGCAATTCTGAATCCCTTCGTTGCACACCTCTTCAACTCTGCAATTTATGTTTATCTCTGTCAGGCCCACATTCTCCAAGCTCACTGTAATTGTGTATCTGCTGCATATATAACTGCTTTATCAGTTTAGCCCCAAATAAATCTCAAAGTCTTATGCATATAAAAATTCCTCTCCATTCATTTTCCTTGCGCTGGAAATTTGAATAAATGTATGCGGTAGCTTTTCCATCCAAGGTTAAAATCTATGCTTTTAAAACTTACAATAAGCCTCATGTGCGGAAGTTAAATTCATGTGTTTAACACTATGGTTAGAACCCACATATTACAAACATACACGGGGGCATTTATTTCTTTTCATCTTCAAACCTATGGTTAAACCATAATCAAACCCCTCTTATAATATGTTGAATTAATATTCGAATATTCCGACCAAACCATTATTAAGTCTCGACATATACTCGTTTTTACAACTTAAACCCAATGGTCAACAGGCCACATCATATTCCATACAAAGATCTAAATTTGGTTAAACATAAACCAACATTATTATATAATGTTTTAATTCCTGCACTAACACATAGTCAGACCCACCAATTTCACGGGCTTTTACGTTATGGAGAGCTGAATGCCAATATGTGACCTTATATACAACCTGTTTATAAAATTATCTATGTGCCAATGCTTTATCAATCCATCATCTATGAGTGCGCTTTATTATCTTTGACTTTGATAAAACTTACCAAAGTATCAGCATGCACTATGGTTGGCCAGACTTTCATACTGCCAATGTAACTCTAACACTCTATTCCATGGTCAAAACCCGACATATCACACCATACCTTATTTCATATCAACTCCAGCTTTGGTTAAAATACCAATCCCAATTATATATTAAGGTTGGGCCCACAATGTTTCTCAATGTACCTTTGCCGTTAATCCTTTCACAGCGTGGATTTATTAACCTCAACCTTAGACCTTTATAGGAAGTTGCATTATATATTGGCCCCTTATGGAATATTCATATATGTATAAACTCAGACTTTGATAACAAAACCAAGCACCAACATACAACTATGTTTGGGCACTAGCACTAACGTACCTCTCACATCTGACGATTGAGGATTTGTCGCTCCTACTTCGGTGATCCAATGACCAAAATGAAATATTGCGTAACCAAACAACACGAATTTTATTCCTCCAATTCACATGATGAACTGGGCCTCGGTAGTTAAACTACCCTTCGCATCCAATGGTTGATGCCTCGTCGCATCAACACCAATGATCCAACGATCATTAACGAATTTCGCATTTTTTATTGAGACGAACTTTAAATTGAAATAATAATGCAAAATGCGTGGATTTGTAAAACCACTCAACGCCACGTGTCGAGCGCGGAGGTGTATCACATTTTTACTTCGAATTACATTTACCACTTTCAAAAAATGCGAACCCGCTGGTTTTACTACTCAACACCGCTTTCACTGTTCATTCAGGGTTCCGTCCTATTCATGGTTCTACTCCTTTATTTCGATTAAAATTAACTCTGTGCTTTTATTGTTTTCCTTTCGCTCTTTAACATTTCCCAAGTTCACTTCACCCTTTTGTTATCATATCGTACTTCTGCCATAACTTCTCCATTTTTTGTACCTTATGAAGCTCCATTTCTTCATATCCTACTGTGTATTCTGATACCCCATGCTTCATTCCAGAAGTGTTTGTGGGTGTATTCAACATTTAAACAGGTTAGAATAAACCCCTTTCACGATTTCATTTGTTCTGCATTGACCCGCTTCAATCAAATAGGGTTATCATATATTCATCCACAGAACTCAACCATTCATCACACCAAATTCGATCAAAGAGTACATACACCTCAAAACCAATTCCTTAATTCATATATATAAATTTAGATACAAAAGCCCTGTCTCTGCTTCTTCCTGCCCTATGTCTGAGCTGCTTCTTTTTGCTGCCCTGCTTCTTCAAATGGCCCTGATACAACTACCTTTGCTTCATTTCTAATTATTTCCCTGCTGCCTCTACTGCTTGGGCTGTCTTTCCTGTCTCATTTTCCATCAATGACAATATTTCCAACAAAAAGGGCTTAAAATGATAGTCCTTGAAGAGCCAATAGCTCAACCAATTGTAAATGAGGAAGAAATGCCTCAAGGATCACAAGGTTAGTTGTTTTATGGTTTTTTAAGGCTAATGACATGTTAGAGATAATATTTTGGCACTTACAGAGTTCATTTTTAAAAAAATACACAAAAATCTGCATTTTCAGCACTTTTCAGTGGTTTCATAGCGTGCTTGGGCTTGAAGGGCAGCAAAACGCTAAGAAACTACTGTAGCTGCTCCTTTTACTTTTTGAACCAGTTCTGGATGCTATCAAGAGTTGGAATTCATGTGGGAGATGTGTTTAATGATGATGAACACTATGGCAAAGGAAAGAATCAATAATTTTGAGGTTAAATGGCATATTTTGTAGTGCTACGCAAGTACGCTAGGAAACAACCTTACTTTCGTAGCATACTGTATTTCAGCCTTTTTAGCAGGTTTTGGAGCATCTTTGGACATTTGGAGATTATTGAAGCATTAAATACCATGCCAAGTAACTATTTAGCACTCAAGGACCACGAATTGAAGATAAACTGATAACCAAAGTATTCGGGGAAGAAAAAGACTATTTGCCTAAAAAACAAGGTTTTGTTTCCCAGTTTTGAGGAGGTCAGTTAAGTGGTCATAAAGTGATGAATCCCATCATATAAATTCAAACATGTAAAATCATACTTGTCAAAGAATGTAATTTCTTTAGTAGATAAGGTTGCTAAAGGCAATAATGAGTAGTTTGAGTCCTATTAGAAAAAGGACTGTCATGTAGGATATGTGTCTGTTTGTCATTAAGTTGATGTTTTATGGTTATGCAAGGTGTCATTAGGCAAAAATTTGATGAATCTAGCCAGGAGGCATATTATCTCATGATGTAACAAGTCTATTAAAGGCCATTGGGTCGAATTTGTCAAGGGTTGGAGATTTTTATCAAAATTGCAGCTTATTGTAAATTGACTATTTCAGCAATACAAAGATTTTTTACTTGACCAACCTGAGATTTTGAATGAGTTTTTAGTGCTTACCTATATTATATATACCTTTTGTGTATCTAATTTGCAGTGGTATTAATTTATAGTACTCAAAATTCATTCATGCAATGCTCTGACTTCCTTTATAGATGAATTGACTGTGTATTTTCCTGTTTCATGTGTGTGTGTCCTACTACTAAAAACTATGACCTGCCTCAGCTTCCATGTTAAGTGAACTCACTAAATCACTAAAATGTTGACTCCATAAGCCCAATGTTTACTTACTGATATTATTTTCAACCTATACCCATCATAAGCAAGTTATTTCCTAAATAGAGTTAGCCATCTACATCTTTATTCAATATCATTAATCCTTGAGAGAGCCCTCTCAGACTGATGAGGCTAAGCCTCAGTCACAAGTTGGTTTGAAACAGTTATATAGAGTTTTCTGATCAGTAGCCAATCAGGTGCAATTTTGTGATAACACCTCCATCACTCTGGAAGGCTTTGCACTGCCTCTGCACCACTCGGATGACTCCGCGTCCCTCTCTGCATGGTTGGAATGCATCCCTTCGACAACTCTCTGTGCTACCCTAGTACAATATTGCCTCTCTGTTGTTTTATTCTCGGCCTTGGATCATATCATCCCTTTTCGATCTCTGCCCCTCACTACACTGAAACTCAATTCGAATTCCTCAGCAAACCACACCCCAGAAATTCGACTTAGCTTCAGTACTCTGCAATGTGTGTATGTCCTCCAACTGACCCCAAACCCTTATGTTATACTTTTCTCGTTGGGAAACCAATAACCATGATCTAATATCTAATCGATGACGCATATTAAAAGATGTATTGATCCATGTCACTTAGAACATTTCATCACATGTGTTAATTATTTCACTTTAATTTTTCTATTTCTCTAAGTTAGACTTAGGGTCCTCATTAAAAAAATTAATTATTTGAATAACTCATACACTGGGTGAAATTTCTCCAAATTCTTTCTGGGTCTTGGAGATATCGTGTGTCTTAGCCCCTCCACAAAATTTTGGAGCTAGAACACACCCAATGCTACCTCAAAATCTCAACAGATGGAAGATCTCTAAAGCCACTCAGAGACATTAGAAATGGGCATACAAATCTATGAACATGACTCCACCTACTAGATTTCAATGACTAATGAGAAGAATTAGGTTGTTCTTAGGATTGAAGACACTATTTTTGGTATTTAGAAAGACAACATTGTCAGTTCCTTCGGTACAGTCCAGTGTCGAAGAAAGAGGAATGAGAATGAAAACATAGGAGGTGGAACTGGAGTAGAGTGATGCTCTTCCAAAGGTGGAAAGAGAGACACTCTTCTAGGAAAAACAATATAATTTCGTTAATCATTTTATTTTTAATTTCATTTTTGTGCTATTTTTCAAATTCTAGGTTCTATTTTTTATAAATATGGTAACCATGATAATATAAAAGTCCTTTTAGAAGAAAAACAAATTCAAGCGAAATGGGTAGCACATCTCACCTGCGGTCACTCCAATTACATAAAAAATTGGAATAGGAGTTATCTTCTAATACAGACAATCTTGAATTCACCAACCAATTTCTAGGTTGTGCCTTGAAATCCCAAGCACACTTTCTGTGATCTGAGGCTTGGGCTTGTGAATAAAACTGTCAATCCTTGGATGCTTCAAATCACAGTCAAAGTCCCCATAATTTTCCATTTTGGAGTTAAAAAAACACAAATGGAATTGATTTTGGCCAAAGATTTAATATATTATAGACACATCCAATTCATTATAAAAATTAAAAGAAGGTGACAAAAAATCGACATTACTCCATGATTAATTTACAATAGTTAAAGATTTCCTTACACTCTACCTGAAGCTCTATCACATCTTTACGTCTTTGGTTAGTGTTTCTAAATCTCTCTTCCCTCTTTTATGATATCATAATATAGTATAATGATAATAAAATAATAAGCATAACTATATATTAATCATATATATTAAAATTTTGTATAATAAATACTAATTTTTTTACCATAAATTGTATTTAAAATATTTAAATAAATAAATAAATAAGTTATTGTTTTAATATTTGTATAGTTTTTTTTTTAAACCCAATAGAAATTAATTTTATAATAAATTAACTTAGAAACCAATGAAAAATGAAAATATCTCAAGATTTAGATATTAGATTTTTTTTTTTTTTTTCATTTAGGATGGGATTGATAAAATTTTAAATGACACTTCCCAGCAAATTCCATGACGGTTGCAATGCCACTTGTCAAAAATACTTATATATTAATAATATATATTAAAATTTTGTGTAATAAATATTAATATTTTTTTATTATAAATTAATATTAAAACATTTAAATATAGAAAATATAAATCAGTATTCTAATATTTTTATAAATTTATTTTTCAAAACTTAATTTTATGATAAATTAATTTAAAAACAAATGAAAAATAAAAAAATTTCAAAATTTAAAGATTATAATATTTCTTTTTTCATTTAGTATAGGATTTAGAAAACTTTAAATGACAACACACTTCCCTCATAATTCCTTGACTTATAATGTCATGTGTCAATTGGAGAAAAGAGAACGAAATACACAAATCAATCTTATTGGTCAAATCTTCCCAACCAAACACATCATAGAAACACCTTTAATTTAATTAACTCATATTTCAAAGTTTTCCTAGGTGATTTAAATTACTCATAGCGTTACTTAGCCCACTCATAAATTGGAGGAATTTGAATTTGGAACTTGAAGTAATTTCTTTATAACTTCATTCTATTTAAAGATATTTATAACTTCATTGTATTTAAAGTTGTTTTATAACACAAGAAGGAAGATATTTATTTTTTTTCGAATAGTTTAATGTATATGAAAAAAACCTTTTTTAAAAATATAATATAATGAAGATATGTGATTCATTTTATTGGAAAATTTATTTTACCGATTCAATAACGTGACATATCATTATTTCCATCATACATAATATTTTAAAAAATAATAAATGATAAAAATTTATTTAATATTAATTGTAAACTATATATAGCATGTTTTAAAATTGTGTTTGTTTGGTTAAGAGTTTATTTTCTTTAATGGCTCAAGACCTAGTGACATCTTACAGTTGTGAAATTATTTCCTCTTATGGACCACCCAGTGGGGAAATTCCAAGTGGGGTTCTTTTCCTTGAATAATAGTAGGGAACCAACTTGCTTTCATAGATAGAAACCAATAATGGTTTCTCCATAGCTAGTTTGACAACTAAGTTATGATAGGTTTTCTCCATATACATATATATGAGAGAAAAGTAATCGAAATAAAAATATTCTTATAAATAAATACTTTTTATACATTAATAGAACGAATATGTGTTATTTATTTATGATTTAATATAGAGTTGAAGCTCAGTATTATTTCAATTTGAATGATGAAGACCATTTTTTTTCTTTTGTTAAAAAAAAATATTTATTATTTGACATATAAGTGATTTTTATATTGCAATATGAGGGAGATGTATAATTGGATACATTAATAACAAAAAATATTATTTCAATATTCACTTTAAGAAAAATACTTCAATATCAACTTTCAGGCCAGGAGGTAACTCCACCAAACTCAATTGATTTTCATTAAAGCGTGCATACAAATAGATACATGGAGGTGAGACTCTTGGGATTCATCTCCCATTGTCTCTTCCACTCACTTATTTTGTATTTACATTATTTTTACAATTTCACCCAATCCCTAGGATTAAGTATCAACATTATGTTGAATTAGATGATATTATCAATATGCAATCTGCTCACTTGTGGAACAATGACGTAGATGGATTGTCTTAGCATCAACATGATGTCGAATCAGATGGTATTTTTTATTGATGTGCTTCGTTTGATAATGGAAATTTGGTTTCTTAGCCAACTTTATTTCTGAACTGTTGTCGATCATGAGTGGATTTGAATGCATTTGTTTCATCTTCAAATATTTCACAATTTTCCTAAGCTACACAATTTTATTTGTTGGTTTAACTGCTGCCACATATTCTGCCTGAGTTGTGGAATCTGTTGGAACTGATTGTTTGCATGATCTACAAGACGCAAATCATGATCCAAGACTCATAGTATAACTTGAAGTAGATACCCAAGGTTGTTTGTCTCCATCAAAGTTTGAATCAGAGTATCCAATCAAGTTGAAGTCACCCACCTGTGTATACTTGAGTCCAAAGTCTTGAGTCCATTTCAAGTAATTTATAACTCTTTTTGCAGTAGACAAATGTACCTCACAAGGATTTTCCATAAACTTAGAGAGGATTCCAACAACAAATGAGATGTTAGGTCTAGCAGTAATCAGGTAGATGAGACTTCCTACAAGTTGTCTATCCTTTGTTGCATCCTCAAATTCTTTTCCTTCAATGGATGTGAGCTTCGAGTTTTGTTCCATTAGAGTGGTCAAAGGATTGCATTCAACCATGCCAAACATGTTCAGTATAACTCCAATGTACTTCTTTTGAGAGAGGAATATAAACTTAGGATGTTGAGTTACTTCAATACTAGGATAGTAGTGAACATAGCCCAAATCGGTCATTTCAAAACCTTTCCTCAATTCCTTCTTTATGGATGCAATAGCTCTCATTATTCCCTGTCATCAAAAGATCATCTACATACACCACAAGATATATAACTGATTTTCCAACTTTCTTGAAAAACAAAGTTGCATCATCAAGATCATAATGTTTGAAGTGAAGTTTCAAAATACGCTGAATTAACTTCTCATACCAGGATCACGGTGCTTGCTTGAGGCCATACAAGGATTTTAAAAGCTTGTATACTTTGTGTTCTTAGCCCTTCATAACAAATCCATCTGATGGAATTTCCAATCGTTCTCAGCTGCCAAGGCAAAGAGTGTCTGGATGGTAGCCCATTTTGTTGTGGGTACAAATGTATCCTCATAATCGACCCCTTCTTTATGTGCAAAACCTTTTTCCACAGGCATGTATTTGTTCTTGTCAAGTGATCCATCAACTTTGTACTTGTTCTTGTAGACCCACTTATAGCTAATTGGTATGGTTACCAATGGAGGATCATCCTGCTTCCAAGTGCCATTATTTATCAAGGCATCATATTCCTTTTGCATCGCTTCATTCCATTCATGATGAGAAGTAGCTTCTTTGACTGAAGTTAGTTCAAAATATGTAGAAAAATTAAATTCACAAGTATAATAAATATCCATATCAACATGTGAATCAAAATCATCTACATCACCTCCATTTTTCCTAGTGTAACTTCTTGTTCCTGTCTTTCCAACCTCACTAGTATGAAAAATTTCAAGTGCCTTTGCGACCCATTTTGGAGGACCTTTATGAGTTGGAATAGACTGCTCATTTGAATGAGTTGGGGTTGAATCAAATTTTCAGTCTCCCAATTATGTCAATCACATCACTCCAAGTGTTATTTGTGGTTGGATCCTCATGTGAGGGAGAGAGTGCTTCCGAAGATGATTCCATAGATTGATTCAGTATAGGAATTTTCCCTTCAAGATGTGGAAAGGCTGATTATCGAATGATTGAAATGAATTTTCATGCCCGAATATATCCAAGCGATCAATCTGCCACTCAACAACATTGTCAGTCTTGTAATATTCAAGAAATAAGACATCTATAGATACTACAAACTTCTTATTAACTTCATCATAGAGACGATATTCTTTGGAGGTATTTGAATACCCCAAGAAGATACACTTACAACTCCTTGCACCAAGTTTGTTTCTTTGTTCCTTAGGTATCAAGGCATAATAGGTGGAACCAAAGTCCCTGAGATGCTTTACCAAAGGAATGTGGCCATGCCACAATTCATAAGGAGTCTTGTTTCTAATTACATTAGAAGGACACCTATTCGTTATAAAAAAAACACATAGAATTGCATCAACCCAAAACATGAATTTTACATTCTTGAAAAACATCATGGAACATACCATATTTAAAATTGTCATGTTCATTATTTCAGTTACACTGTTTTGTTGGGGATTGTAAGGCATGGATGTTTGATGTTTTAGCCCATGTTGGCGAAGTTAGTTTTCAAATTAATTTGAAGTGTATTGTTTTCCATTATCAGTGTGAATAGAGCCAATATGATTTTTTGCATAATTTTCAATCCATACACGAAAGTATTTGAATGTTTGAAAAGTATCATATTTGTTCTTCAATAAATAAACCCAACACATTCTGGTGTAATCATATATTTATTTCCATTTGTAGAAGGAATAGGCATGGGGCCATATAAATATGAATGAATAAGCTCAAGTTTTCTATGTGCTCTCGAATTTGAATCATGAAAATATTTTTTGCTATGTTTTCCTAGAATACAAGCATCACATTGCATAAGTTTCCTAGGAATTGTAGGAAAACATTTAACACCATTTTTCTTCAGTAATCGAAGGTTGTCAAAGTTAAAGTGCCCAAATCTAGCATGCCATAAAAGACTTGATGGGAATGTACCTTCATCATTTCTAGAACTGAATGCAAAGTTTTATGCATCAGCAGAGGTACCTTGTAGATTTAGAATTCTTTCTTCTTCTATCCTCGTCATGAAAAGTGAGCGATCTGATGCTTTTTTGACCTCAACCCTTCCATAAAACATATGAATGGAGTTTCCTTATTGGCAGATGTGGACCAAATAAAAAAAGTTTCTCCTCAAATGTGGGAGGTATAGAACCTCATGTAGAAGAAATTCTGGAAAACTGGGAAGCTTAAGCCTAATTTTCCCAAGTCTTGATGGCTTGAGTTTTGATTTTTTTGCAAAGCATCCTGCTCCATAAACCCTGTTAGTAAAATCTTAAAGACAATATTTTCTAAAATTTATGTGGCATGTTGCTCCTGAATCTAGCAACCAATCATTTTTCCAAGTATTAGGGTTCCCGTAGTTTGCAAGATTGGCAAGAACAAACACTGCAGGGCCTACATCAGAATAACTTTGGAATCCTAGGATCTAGCCCTCCTGGATTTAGAGAGGGATCTCGCTATATGTGTTTAGAATGATATGCTTTTAAAACTCATGATTTGATATTAGGATAGTTAAGAAGCATAAGGGATTTGTTTGTTTTTGGTTGGGATGGATATCATCAAAATAAAGGAAGTATTTTGAAGGGTAAAGGTGTGAGCAGGTTGAAAGACTGGTTCAGCTGATAGGATATGTAAGAGACAGTATCAATCCATTGGGATATGGAGTCAAAAAAGGGTTTAATTGCACAACAAGTTTCAAGAGTGGTCCATGGGGCAAGTCATCTATATCAAAGAATTTCTTTAGATTGATTTTTTGGTATGGAACATTAAAAATATTGTGAAAGAAGCAAAGCTAATAACCATTTAAGAATATATTAACTTCAATAAACAAGAAAATCATTTCAAAGTAACTGTTTGAAGCAAGCCAAAGGACAGGGAAAACCATAGACTTCTTTGGGAAAACTTTTACTAAAGCACACTTTTCAGACAACAATCCAAAAATCTAACAGATTACCTTCAAAAAGTAGAAAAAATTCAAGATAAACAAAAGAATAGCCTAAGATCAGGTAAGGACTTTGAACCTATCCTGCTTTTGGCATACTCTCAGGGATCTTTTCAAAGCAACCGTTGGAGATAAACTAGAGGACATGGCTAACCATAGAATTCTCTAGTTCAAATTTACATAACAGACTTTTCAAGAACTTTCAAAGACAATATCTCAAGTTGTACTCAGGAAACATGGGCTCACCAACACTTCAATGGTTATACTCTATTGAATTATCCTCAAAGCAACAATTAGAAGAAAACATAGAGATAAATCTTATCAGTGAGAAATAGGGTAATTTGCAGTAAATCCTAATCTATATTTCTTGTTCTTTATCAGAGAAAGTGGAAAGTATGAAAAACATGAGAAAAACAACAATTACAGTAAGAAAAGCATCACCATTGACATAGACCAGGATCCCATAAATCAACTTATATATTTGATGTTCAAACCAGTTACAATCTTCAAGTCTAGTAGGTCTTTACAGCTTCAAACTTCTCTTCTCAATCTATATTTCTTCAATTACTAACAGAGCTTCAGCAGCCTCAACAACTATTTACATTCAATAAGTATTGAACCAACAACAATACTAGGCTCCTCATATGATATATATAGGTAAATTGAGGAGGTGGAGTGAAAGGAAGGTCTAACTATTCAATTAATATAGAGTAAATGCTTCTCAACCTTTGGGAGGCCTAATGGAGAAGATATCTAATTCCTTAACTCTGTTAATTTATTTTTACATTAAGTTTCATCAACTTCAGTCACTTTTGTTGACTTTTCAGGCTTTTGGTAGGCTAGCAATTACTTTCTAAGCTGTCTTTGCAAATATATCTGATTGTGCATTGAATTTGTATTCTTTTAAGGGAAAATAAACTGGTAGGTGGCATTTTTGGTCTTTGGAGAAGTAAAGGCTTCGGTAATTTGGCATTTGAAGCCTTCTTTCTGCTGATATGTCATGATTTGTCGCTTTAAACATTGATTTAGGCCTTTGATGTGCTTTAGGCCTTCTTTATCATCTTTCATCTTTTGTCCTTTGCTGATTGTTTGATCTTTAATTTACTTGTCCTTAACTATGCTTTATCCTTGTAAATCATTGGTTAAGTCGTCGATCTTCTTTCTTTATTCCTTAATCTTTAATCTTCACTATTCTTCTGTGTTTTCTTTTGTACAGGTGGCTTCCATGCGCTGGAGGGCTTCAATACACGATCAATGTTCATGGGGCACTGATCAAACCTTGGAACTCGAACCCTGGGTATTTTTTCTACGTGATTTTGCCCTGAGGGTCATCATCCTAGGCTTTTCCAATATGTCTTTGGCTGTGGGATGACCTGCATAATTTTCTGCCTTTAAACCTACACAACAATGAGAACATTAAATAAAAACCTGCGTTTCTTGGCTAACTACATTTAAGAGGTTCGAGGGAGGCAGAGGAGCATTGGCATAGGAGGGAAATATGCATGGATGAGAGGATTCCATAGGTGGAACTAGGCGGGATAGCATTTAAACTTGAATCTGGCGCAAAAATAGGAGAAAAGTGGTTTTGTGGGAAACTAGGAAGTTTTCGCGCTGACTCTGGGCGGTTAGTGGTATTGAGTGAATCGAATGCGATTCCACTCAAGGGATGACACGCGTCGTGGGAAAAACTGCCTTTTTTTTGCGGAAGCTACACGTTGGGGAGACTTTGGTGATCGAGCACGAAACAATGCGATGACCATTGGATCTGTGGTTGCAGATCCAACAGTGGACAGGGTGCGCGAAATGGTAAAGGTGCACGGGAGGATGAGTGGTGGGGACAGGTGGCAGGCAGAAAAAGGGCTGGCAAACAATTAGTGGAAGGTGGGCCAGGGAGGATGATGTGACAAGTTTGTCGGGTAGAGGGGTGTGATTTTTATGTGGGTTTGAAAGGAGGAAAGGCGATGGCCTTTGGATCTAGGCATAGGGCCTTTGATCAATGGTGAATATCATTCAAGGAAAAGGTGAAGCGGCACAGAGAATAGCTGAAGGGCTAGGAGTGAGGCGCAGAGATGGTCCTGTGGGGAATGGATAGGACCAGGGTTAAAAATGAAAGGGGCAGAAGCTTGAGCGGAAGGGATCAATGGGAGTCGTTAGATCGGGGAAATGGATGGCTGAGATCAACTACGGAGGGACTTGGGGGTATGGAGGAAAATCTCGGAGTGTGCCTCCGCAGTAAATCTCAGCCGTAGATCTGAGATCTCCCGCAGTCAAATGAGTCAACTGCGAGGGCACTGGGGAGTACGGGCCACTTTGGTCGGGTGCCCCCACAGTGAACCTGTGCCATCGATTTGGGAGAATGAACGGTTGTGATCGCTTCGGAGGGGGAAGAAATATGAGAGAAGGGAGGGCCCACTTTCAATTTTTTTTTGGAGGTTAAGTCTTTATACAGAGGTTTTGGGGCTTGTGAAGATACAAAGGGCGGAAAGGTTTTTATATGGGAAAAGGGGCTTAAGGTCCTTAGCGCATGGTCGTAGCGCTAGGTTGTATGAGACGGAAAGGGGCTAAGGTTTAAGCCAAGAGGGCTTAAGGCCTTATTTCTTTAATGGGCAGAAAAATAGGCTAAAAAGAGGGTTTTTTAAGCCTTATTGAGGTTCCAGTAGGATGAAAAGGGTGTTTTTAAACCAATTTAAAGGGGATTTCATGGTTTAAAAAGGATTTTTAAGGGATTGGAGGGTGAATGAGGGAGAAAAGGGGATTATTTGGGGAATAAGATGAATGTTTAGGATAAGTAGTAACGAATGGAAAATGGGTGGAATGGAGGGACTTTGGGAGGAAATTTTGAAGGTGGAAATGATGGAGAAAAGGTATGAGAACAATATTTTTTGTAACAACAGGACTAATTAGTGGATTTTTGAATGAAGATTATCAGAGGAAAGGATCTTTGGCCAAGGTACACAACAAGGCTTCAAGAACTCACAATTTTGCTTAAAACTTATTTATTGAAGACTAAAAGACTTGTTTTAGCCATGATCAGTTATGACAAAATTTTATTGATGGCTAATAGTGGCTCCACTTGGGGATGGCAGCTCCTTGGAGGTTTCATGAACCTAAAAAAATTATCTCTGGAATGTAGATCTGTGTTTTTCATTTTGACAACCTCTTTCTTGTTTGATCATGTTGCTAAAAAAAATGATTAGTATTTGTATCAACAAAATGAATTTCTCCCAAACATTCTACCTTCACAGCCTACTTGTCCTAACATTTTTTTTCTTCATAAGGTGCACTTGGACTTGCAAACCTTTTGACATCAACATTTTATTCTTTTATTGAAAGAAGAAAACTAATCTAAATCTACCCTTATTTCTTCCATGAGTTCATATTAAACAGTTGAACTCATTAATTCTCTACCTAAGATACTATATACTAGGATTAAACTGTCTGATAGATCTTATTCTCTATATTCTAAAACAAAAGTTTAAATACAAAAAAACCAGGATTAAGCTGTCTGATTTTCTGTAAGACTATGGCATAAAAACAAGTTGCACATAGACTGAATTTTACAGAAATTTTAAAACAAAATTGTGAAGGCTTAAGATCTGAAAATTATGAATATCCTTCTTTCTTTCTTTCAGCTCTAGTTTTGATCTTTTTAGAGTTCTTCTTCTTCTTTACCTGGTTCAAGTTTTCGGCATGTTAGAACCAGTTCTTTTTCTTCTCTTTGGATCAGGTTTTGATATGATTTGAGCCATTCTTCAGCAAACTTACAGGTTCAGGATTTAAGCTTGTTTGAACCTCTATTTTTCTATCCTAATCTAGTCTACTGATAAGCCAAGATTAAATTGTTTGGATAATATGATTCACTAACCTATCAGCAGTAAATTGAAATCTATCTAGTCATGATTAGGCTGTATGACTAAATAGCAGTGCTCTCTTTTAAGTAGTGGCATTTAGGCTTTCACACTTTCAGATTTTTCTTTTTTTTTTGGTATGGGGCTGTACCTTTCTTCTTTTATTTCTGCCCTCTTTTTCTGTTTTTTCTATTGTTTTTCTCTATTTTTTCTTTTTTCAAATTCAAAAGTAGTGTTATATACAATGAAAAAAAATATTTGAACTAAAATTCCAGTTAACAGAAATAATGTTTGAGAATCTTGCTATTGACAGGACCTCCAAAATATTCAGCTCCATCGAGTTCTTGCAGAAAAAATGCATTGTTTCCAATAGCAAATTGAATAAGATAAGGGCCTTTCCATATATGATCAAATTTTCCATGTTTGCGCTTATCTTCTCTCCTTGAATCCCATTTCAATACTTTGTCACCAACTTTAAAGTCACTTGCCTTGGTTCTTTTGTCAAATAGCTTCTTGATGTTTTCTTGTAGTTGCTGGGCTTTGATGTATACTTCTTCCCTGGTTTGTTGTAGATGTATAGTTTGGTGTATTCTTCTTGTTATATCATCATCTTCAGACTGTACTTCTTGGATCAGCTTCATGAATGGCACTCCTAAACTAGTTGGAAATATTGCATCTGTTCCATAAAATAGCTGGTAAGGAGACATCCCAATTGAATTTTAATTGTCAATTTGTCTGCCCATAATGCATGTACTAGCTTGTTGTGCCATGATTTTTTGTTTTCTTCCAGCAAATTCTTGATTATGTTCACCAAAATTTTATTTGAGGATTCTGCCAACCCATTACCTTGAGGGTAATAAGCTATAGAATGACCCAATATAATCTGATATTTATGAAAAAATTCCACCATATTTTTAGATCCAAATGTAGTAGCATTGTCAGTTATGATCTTTCTAGGACATCCAAATCTAGACAGTATATGGTTTTCAAAGAATGAAATGATGACTGATTCTATGGAATTCCTAGAGGGGATGGCTTCTATCCATTTGGTAAAATAGTCTGTTGCTGTGAGGATCCATTTTTGTTGGGCAGATGAGGCTGGATGGATTTCCCCAATGAAGTCTAGACGCCACTGCTGAAAAGGAGCTCCAACAGTGATTGGTTGCAAAGGTAAGGGAAGTAGCTTTCTTTTGCTTTCAAAGATTTGGAATTTTTGACAGGAAATAATCATTTTGTGGATATCTTGAAAGAGGGTAGGCCAGTAGTAACAAGCTCTAAGGATTTTTTTAGTAGTTGACTTCCAGTAGAGGTGGCCTCCACATTCTCCTTCATGAAATTCATGCTTGATCTTATCTGCATCATTCTCATGGAAACATTTAAGAAATAATCCACTATAATTTTTCCAATATAAACATTTATTCAAAATGAAGTAATTTACAACTTTCAAATTTAAGAATCTTGCCTTTGTTTTAGAAAAACCAGGAGGGGTATTAAGATTGAGAAAAACATACAAAATATCAGCATACCAAGATGAATTCAGAAAATAATCTTCAATAATTGGAGTTGTCAACTCTTCCTGTTCATCTAATGCATTAAGCATGTTTATATCAAGAGATTGAAAGTTGGATTCAGCCATAAGCTTTGCTAGTCCTTGACCCTTTATGAGCTTAGTGGGCTTGATCTCTAAGTCATATTCAAATATTACAACAATCCACTTTCCTCTCTTGCCATCTAGATCTTGGGTCAATATGTCTTTTACAACTGAATGAGGCACAAATGCTATAATGTGTGAGTGTAAAATGTAAACTCTAAATTATTTTAAGGCTTTGACCAAGGCAAAGGCTTGTTTTTCCATGATATTGTACTTAAGAGGTGCATCTTTTAATGCCTTGCTGAAAAATGCAATTGGTTGCTCTTGTCCCTTCAAGTTTTTCTGTAATAGGACATCAGCTACTGTGTGTTATGATGCAAATGAAAAAATGAAGAAATCCTTTGTAAAATCAGGACTGATAAGAACTGGTGTTTTGGTAAGTGCTTGTTTTACCAGCTCAAATGATTTCTTTGCTTCTAAGGTCCATTTAACTCCTTCTTCTCTCTTAAGAATATTTGTTGATCCAGGTGGATATTTGTGGCCACCCACCTATTCCACTTGGGCCCCCACCATTGTCTCTTTCAGTTTTTCAGTTTCAGCATAACTTACTATTTTTAGCAGTTTTTCGGGTCCTGAACTTCCGGAGCCGTTTTGAGGCCCTAAACGACGTTTTTTGGGCATCACACCTCTAGCTAATATCATTTCATTTAGAAATGATATTCATGGTGAAAGTTGTAGTCCTCAGATAAAGCTTTCTAATGATGTATCATGTGCGTCAAACGGAGATAGTATGCCAAAATTACGTCCCTGGGAAGTTGAAACACCAATTTACCTAAACGGGGCCCATAGTTTTGGCGCTTCATTTCCTAGGGTTAGGTTTTTGGATGTTTAGGGTTCTCCATTGTTTCTCAATAATAAATAGGCCCTCGAACCTCATTGTAACTTAGTTCAGAGGCCTGTAGCCGCCACATCTCTTCTCAGAGATAGCTACCAACGCCCTAGCTAGTTTTATTTCCATTTCTGTCTGTAAGAAAATTTCAGTTCTTTGATATTAATGAAATGAAGTGTTATTTCTGCTGCATCTCTGTATTTATGGTTATATGTTTATTCTGTTGCGTTCCTGCATAAATCTGGATCAGTGGTATCAGAGCGGTTTTCTTTTTCTCGATCCTTCTTTGCATGTCCCCAACGAGGTCGGGGTATAAGGAGCTAGGGCTTGATCTGGTGGAACCTTTGCAAGATCAGCCTCGAAAACCTCGACGGACGCCCATGGGGGATGAAAAGAAATATGAGGGAGCAGGAGATCCTATCAAAATATTGCTCGAGGAGGCCCTCACAAAAAAAAGGAATGCAATGATGGATAACTTTGCTCAGATCCTTCAACGGCTGCCCACCGGCAGCGCATCTGCATCCAGCAACCACTCTAGAGGTGCGACTCCTTTTAAGGTACAAGTAAATTTTGACATTCCCATATTTGAGGGTCAAATAGATGCAGATGCCATAGATAGATGGTTGAATCTATTAGAAGGATATTTCTCTGTTCATGACTTTTCAGACCGGGAGAAGATTATTTTTGCACTCCTCAAAGCTACCCCCCATGTTAAGGATTGGTGGGAAACCTACTATGAGAACAAGGACCAGACAGAACCCTCTTTGTTCTCGGCCGTACCAACTTGGAATTCTTTCCAAGACGCCATCAAGGAACAATACTATCCCGTGGGGAGCTATGAGGACAAGTACATACAATGGACCACGCTATGACAACAAAGGGATCAAGATGTGCATGAGCTAATGAATCTGTTCCATACCTTGCGCACAAAGTTGGGTATCAAATATTCAGAGAAACATTTGGTGCTAAAGTATCACGGCTGTCTGCACAAATACATTCAGGAGGAAATGGAGTTCCTCGACATCTCCTCGCTTGGTACGACATACTGGTATGCTACCAAGATTGAGTAGAAATTCAAACAGAAGAAGCGAGATTTTGGATCTGTGAATCAAAAGCAAGGGAAAGGCGCTTCCAAACCGCAGAACAAAGGATAGAGCCAAGGTATGGTGGCTAAAGACAACCCGTCAAAGCCACAAGAAAAGAACAACACCGCAAAGCCAAAGAAGGACATGGGAAAGTGGTGTGAGTTCCATAAGAGCTCCACTCACAACACAAGTGAGTGTCGGGCCAAGCAGTCGCTAGTGGCCAAGATGAGGGCTTCTGAGTCAGATGCATGCTCAGACTCCGAATCAAAACCTGAAAAGGGGAATGAAAAAGGGAAATAGATTATTGATGCGGAGCCCAATGCCACTGTTGCCACTACAAAGATCCAGAATGAGGAACCAGAAGATCCAGAGGAGGAGGAACATCTCTTCCACTCCTAGATGTGAGTAAAGGGCTCCCCTGTATAGTTCATTGTTAACAATGGGAGCCAAAAGAACCTCATTTCAGTAGACGCCGTGAAGCGGTTGGGCTTGCCGACCACAGCTCACCCACATCCATACACTATCGGGTGGCTTCACCAAGGACGAGATCTCTGCGTTAGCCAACAGTGTCGCCTTCCCTATAGCATCAAGCCCTTCACGGATGAGGTATTATGTGATGTTGCTCCTATTGTGGAAGCGTCATGATGTGTATGAGTCTTGACCTCGTGTTGTTATTGTTACTTTGGGAAATAAGTTGTACAGGATACCAGAGGTACCACCTCCTGCGGCTATCTCTTTGGTTACTGCAAAACAATGCAATAAGCTCATTTCCCAAACCAAGAAATTCGTTTTCCTGATGATCCACCCCCAGGGAAAGAAGAAGACTGTGACCGCGACCTCCAGACAGGGCTCCTCTGCATGACAACAACAAATGGATAAGGTTGTGGAGGATTACAGGGACATCTTCACCGCACCCACAGGGGTTCCTCTGCACTGTCAGGTCAAGCACCCGATTGATCTGACCCCAGGTGCGCCGCTACCCAATGGAATGATCTATCGGCACTCTGTTCTGGAGAATGATGAAATCAAGAGGCAGATTCAGGAGTTGTTGCAGAAAATTCACATCAGACCAAGTTCGTCGCCCTGTGGGAGCCTGATCGTGTTGGTACAGAAGAAGGATGGGACGTGGAGACTCTGTGTTGACTATCGGGTGCTAAAAAAGATCATTGTCCAAAATAGGTACCCAATCCCATGGATTGATGACCTTCTGGACCAACTCAAAGGTGCAAAATATTTCAGCAAGATTGACCTAAAGTCTGGGTATCACCAGGTACCAGTTAAACCCTCTGATGTGTGGAAGACTGCCTTCAAAGCCAAGGAAGGCCTTTTTGAATGGCTAGTCATGCCTTTCGGGTTGACGAATGCTCCTGCAACCTTCATGAGGATGATGGATGACATCTTGTGGCCATTCACTAAATCATTTGTAGTGGTGTACTTGGATGACATTTTGATCTTCAGCAAGACTTGGGAAGAGCACCTTCACCACATCTGACAAGTCCTCCAAACACTACGGCAACACAAGTTGTGTGCCAATTTGGAGAAGTGCACGTTTGGCATGACCCAGGTTCAATATCTGGGATACATTATTGATGAAAGGGGGGTGCATGTGGATCCAACCAAGATCCATGTCATTCGGGATTGGCCAGCCCTAACCACTATAACAGAGCTTCACAACTTTCTGGGTCTTGCTAATTTATACCGTAGATTCGTGTTGGGATTCTCTCATATCACTTGGCCCTTGAGTCAAGTCACCAAGGGAGGAGCGAGAGCAAAATTATTTTGGTGAGAACCTCAACAGAAGGCGTTCACAGAATTGAAAAATCGCCTCTGTTCTGCCCCAGTGCTCACATTACCAGACTTGCAACAACCATTTGAGATCGAGATAGATGCCTCTGACTATGCTATTGGGGCAGTTGTTACTCAACAGGGACATCCAGTGGCATATCACAATGAGACATTGTCTGAGACAGTTCGCAAGTATCCCACCTATGACAAAGAAATGTATTCCATTGTGCAAGCCTGTCGACAATGGAAGCATTACATTTTGGGGAAGGAAACAATCATCCACACAGACCACCGGCCCCTACAGTTCATACAGACACAAGGGAAGTTGCAGAATGATCTCCATCAGAAGTGGTCCACATATCTGCAACAGTTTCATTTGAACATCAAGTACAAGAAGGGTAGCACCAATAATTTTGCAGACTGCCTCAGCCGACCATCGATCGTGGCGCTCACCACCGTGCTCAACTCTTGTGGGCACGAGACTTCTGATTGGCTGCTTCTCTATGAGAGTGACCCAGAATTCTGCCACACTTACAAGGCACTCTTGGGGGGTACGCAAGTTCCAAATTTTCACCCCCAAGATGCACTTTTATGTCACCTGGGACACCTTTGTGTTCCTTCAAGCGAGCGTGCCAAGATGATATGGGAAGCACACTACAGTTGAGTCACTGGGCATTTCGGGGTCGAGAAAACAGTAGCAATACTACATAATTATTTCTATTGGCCGAACCTTTGAAAGGATGTCAAGAAGCACATCAGATCCTGCACTGCTTGTGCCATTGCCAAACTGACCATCAAGAAGCAAGGCCTATATACTCCACTACCTACCCCTAGTCGACCTTGGGAATCCATCTCCATGGATTACATGTCGGACCTACCTTCTACTAAGAATGGAAATGACTGTGTTTTCATGGTCGTTGACAGATCGAAGATGGCCATTATGGCGGCCTGTAAGAAGAATATCACAATAGAAGCCACTGCTAAACTCTTCTTTGAACGAGTGTGAGTGCGCTTTGGTATCCCAAATTCTATCATATCAGATCGAGATAGCAGGTTCCTCAGCACATTTTGGTCTAGCCTCTGGTCAATTTTGGACACAAATCTCACCAAGTCCACAACTTTCCATCTCCAAACAGATGGCCAGACAGAGGTCGTCAATAGAATGATTGTACACATTCTGCGCATGTACAATTAAAAGCATCCATGCACATGGGACGAGAGCCTCCCCTATGTACAACATATTTATAACAGGGCTCTCCACAGTTCAATTGGCCATAGCCCCTTTCAGGTGGGCTTGGGATTCCAGCCACTATGTCCCATTGACGTAGCCATGCCATTTGCAGCTGCTCAGGCTGATTCAGCTCATGTCCAGTCTGAAGTTCACAAAGAAAGTAGCTTCATTGAGCACATTCAACACATCTGCCAACAAGTTCATGATATATTGGACAGAGCCAATGCAAAGTACAAGTAGCACCATGATCAACACCGGGTGCCACACAACTTCCAGGTGGGCGACAAAGTATGGCTGCATTTGCAGAAGGAGCGCCTCATTGGACCACACCGCAAGCTTCGCCCCCTCCGATACGGGCCATACACCATCACTAAGGCTATAGGGAACAATTCCTTCGAGCTTAGTATTCCTCCATTCCTTGGTCTGCACCCAGTCTTCAATGTGGATCGCCTTCGTCCTTACTTCCCACCTCTAATGGACACCTCAGACATTGCAGAACAACTCACACCAACAGAGTTAAACCCAGACTGCATGGAAGAGGCCACCACATATTGTATCATGGACATGCAAATCAAGAACACTCGCCAACAGAAGATCCAACTGTATTGAGTTGTCAAAGTTGGCCAACTTCTGCACCAAGGAAAGTGGTTCACCAGGGACCAAGTTAAGCAGAAATTTCCTCATCTCATGGAGGAACTTAACGCAATGGGGACCATTGCTTCCTAAGGGGGGAGGAATGATCCAGGTGGATATTTGTGGCCACCCGGCTATTCCACTTGGGCCCCCACCATTTTCTCTTTCAGTTTTTCAGTTTCGGCATAACTTACTATTTTTAGCAGCTTTTCGGATCCTAAACTTCTGGAGCCGTTTTGAGGCCCTAAACGATGTTTTTTGGGCATCGCGCCTGTAGCAAGTATCACTCTACTCAGAATGATATTCATGGTGAAAGTTGTATTCCTCGGACAAAGCTTTCTAATGATGTATCATGTGCGTCAAACGGAGATAGTATGCCAAAGTTACGTCCCTGGGAAGTTGAAACACCAATTTACCCAAACGGGGCCCATAGTTTTGGCGCTTCATCTCCTAGGGTTAGGTTTTTGGATGTTTAGGGTTATCCATTATTTATCAATAATGAATAGGCCCTCGAGCCTCATTGTAACTCAGTTCAAAGGCCTGTAGCCACCACATCTCTTCTCAGAGATAGCTACCAGCGCCCTAGCTAGTTTTATTTCCATTTCTGTCTGTAAGCAAATTTCAGTTCTTTGATATTAATGAAATGAAGTGTTATTTCCACTGCATCTCTGTATTTATGGTTATATGTTTATTCTGTTGCGTTCCTGCATAAATTCGGGTCATTTTTCATGATTCTAAGGAGTTCAGCTAGATTTGGTATGAACCTTCTCAAGAAATTAATCTTCCCAATGAAATATTGAAGTTCCTTGATGTTTCTAGGATGGTTGATTTGCAATATACCATCGACCCTCTTTGGGTCTATCCTTATTCCCTCTTCTGATATGATATGTCCAAGAAGTTTACCTTCTTGGAGACCGAACAATGTTTTCTTTGGATTTAAGGACAACCATATTTTTTGCATTTCTCAAAGAATTTTCTCAAGTGTATTAGGTGTTCTTCATTTGTTTTAGAATAGACAGTGATATCATCAAGGTAAATTACAATGAAGTAACCTATTTCTTCTGAGAATGCTATATCCATGGCTCTCTGAAATGTGGCACTAGCATTTATTAAACCAAAGGGCATTTTCAAATACATGAATGTACCCCAAGGAGTAGTAAAGGCTGTTTTGAGTTGATCATCAGGATGTACCAATATCTGATTGTAACCTGAGAAGCCATCCAGCAAAGAAATTCTTCTAGAACCAACTACCCTTTGTAAGATATGATCCATTTTGGGCAAGAGATAGTTTTCCTTTAATGAGGCTTTGTTTAAGTTTATAAAGTCAATGCAAAGCCTTATTTCTCCTATTTTATTCCTATCTGACACAAGATTAGACACCCACTCTGAGTATCTAACAGGAACAATAATTCCAGCATCATACATTTTTTTAATTTCTTTCTCAACCAGAGGTAATTGAACAGGGTTGATTCTGTGCAATTTTTGTTTAAAATGCTTCTAGTTTTCTTTGAGGGGTATCTTATGCTGGATTATTTCTGTATCATATGATTTAAGGTCTTCATAAATCCATGCAAATACATCAGAAAATTCTTTAAAAAACTCAATGTATCTCAGTTTAATGTGAGCTGGTAGTGTTTTAGACAACTTGATCATTTTAGGCTTATGTTCACTGCCTATGTTGCATTCTTCCACTTCAGCTTCAAGAGGTTCCAGTTTTGGCTTTTTGGCAACATCATTCAAGTCAAGCAATTCTTCTAATGGGACCAGTCCTTTTGGCAAGCTTTGATTTTTAGACTGCAGCACTTCTAAGTCTTCCTTTTCTAAATCTATGCTATTTTCTATTGTATGTTTGGGTCTAGTTAACATATTTCTTTCAGCAATCTCAGGAGACTTTTATTCTTCAAAAAGTGGGTTTTATTCAGTAGGACAGTCTTGTTCATACTCTGAATCTGAGTTTGGTGTTTCAAATTCATTTTTATAATGTAGGAAGTCTTCTATTCGTTTATCTCCTTCAAAAACTGGCCAATATTTTTCATTATCCGGGACAGCTGGTCTATATTTGACTTGGATGGTGTAATGTTTTCTTTCATAAGGTCTTAGACAAGTACTAGCAGCAAAGGCTAATCCATTGGCAATAATGTTTTGGTTCCTTGGGACAAAGGTAAGTTGAAATTCAACAAATGTTTTTAACAAGTCCATGGCATCATCTCTATAGGCTCTAAGTCTGGGATGTTTAGCAGTGTATTCCCCATTTACTTGCCTAATTATCAATTCTGAATCTCCATGAACTGTTATCCTCGTGGCCCCTAATTTTTTTAATAAATTCAAGCCTAAAAGGAGAGCTTCATACTCCACTATGTTGCTCGTGCATTGGAAGTTTAATCTATAATAATGACCCTCAGCATGATTGTTTTCAGTGTTGTGTACCCATATGTCTGCTCCTGCACTAGTTTTAGAGAAAGATCCATCAAAACTCATACTCCAAAGAGGATTGTTTTCAGATTTGTCTTTTATTTCATTGCTGTCCTCTCTGTCTTGTTCACCACTATGTTTTTCTTTGATTTGTTCCTCAAGATTTTCACTGTATTGAGGGCTCATTCTTTGATTATCATGATCTGCACTATATTTATGACTGTTTTGGACCTCAATACCCTCAATTTGTTTGTTATAAATGTCTGAGTTTGAAAAGTGATCTAATGATTTTTCCTTTCTCTCATTTTCCTCTATGGTTGCCATTATGTTTGGATGTGGAGTGACCACTATATTGGCTGATGTTTCATTGACTAACCCTTGCTCATTAGGAATCTTATCATTCTAAAGAATGAATGAGTCAAGGCCAGTGTGAATGGAATAAAGAGAAGAGTTTTCTGGTCTTTCTTGGTTACTCACCATGTACTTCATGTGTGTTTCCTTATAGAGTCTTCTAGGTTGACTAAAGACAGGGATGGTGGCATAAGTCATATCCATCTGCATAGTACCTTGCAACTTAGCACCCCATGATCTTGAAAGAATCATGCCATATTTGGGGGGTATATTAGCCACTACAATGTCCATCACTAAGCTTTTGGCTAGAATTTGGGCTAAGTTAACACATATATCTTTTATTAGGCCTAGGCATCTCACTCTTCTTGAATCAAAGGAATATAAATATTTGTATGGTCTGTTACCTCTAGACCTAATATTTCCATTATTACTTTGGGCATGAGGTTATGTGATGCCCCTGAATCAGGCATGTCATTGTGAAAAATATTATCATGGATGTTCAAACTGATGTAGAATGGAGGGGTAGTTCCTTCTTGAAATTTTCCTTCAATCTTAGGACTGAACAGAAGCTCTGGTGTATCATCATTCAAGTTAACATTATCATGAATTTCTTCTATGTTCAAAGCTTTGAAAACTTGACATATATATACATTTTGAGTGACTAACTCATTGAGTGGGACACAGATCTTTATTTTGGAAATTTCATTCTCTACACTAAAGGGAATTTGATTTTTCAAAATGTTTGAATCAGCCTTCTTAGTCACTGATTCATCAACAAAATCAACTTGCTAATTTCTACTATTTACAGCAGTCAAAATGGTTTTTTCAAGAGCATTAGCTGAAATGCTAGTGCTGCTAGGGTCACCACTCTATTTTTCATTGATTTGGGTGATTTTTCCCTTGTTTGGATTACAACTTTAAGCCACTGTTTTATGATTTTCTACTATCTTTTTGGAAGTATTTACAGGGTTGTTTTTGGCATAATTATCAGAGGTTTTTTTCCTGGGAGTTTCTTGATTCTTTTTACTTCTTAGGCATATTTTTCAGGTGATCCTATGGTGGCATTTTCCAAGTCTTGTTCATAGTATTCAGTTTCTAGTCTTCTATCATCATGGGGTGTATATAGACCTTGTTTTCTTTTATGGAGGCAATCCGAATCCCCATTTCTTACTCCCAGCATGTTTATGTTATCATCCTCTATTTGTTCAATTGTTTCTCCATCCTCATTAACATAATTTTCTTGGAAAGGAGGTTTGATCTGTTGATCAACATCTCTTTTTCTGTTTTGAGGTTGATTTCTCCTAAAGTTCTGATTTTGGTTATGGGATTGGTTTCTATTTTTAGGAGTTGATTGATTTTCTCTAGATTTTTTTCTCTTAAAAATGTTCATCCTCTTCATCATCTCCTCCATCATCCTTTTCATTTTTGAGTCAGATGTGGAAGGTGCAACTTCATCCCTATATGATACCTTCTTCTCAGTCTTCATTCTAGCTCTCTTCTCAATCAAATTTTCTTCTACACTAAGAGCTCCCTTCTGCATGTATTCTAAAGTTAAGGGATCTCTTTCTCTTAGCTGAAATTCCATTTCGGGATCAAATCCTTCAGGGAATTTGGCCAAGGCTGAGCCTTGTGGAGGTTTCAAATCTGGGGGTAGTGTGTTATAAACACTATTAAATCTAGTGCAATAATTTTGAACACTTTCCCCAGTGTTCCTCTTGAGGTTTTTGTAATATGAAAGTATTTGGAGAGGGTTCTTCCTAATTTCCCATTTGTTTATGAATGTTTGATGTAAAGAAGGGAGATCATTTATACTATAAGGATTTAAACCCTTAAACCATTTCTTGGCCTCTCCTCCTAAAATTTGGGCAAATATTCTCATCTTAATGGTCTCATATTCTATTTCCATATAGTCAAAGGCATCTTTCACCTTGTCTACGTGCTGTTTAGCAGTAGTGGGTTCATTTTAGGTGAAATGGGGAATTTTGGACTGATAGTCCTGTGGAAAATTGACTAAAGGTAAAGGAAGGACTAAATGAGCATACCATGTTCCCATGATAAGAAGTTGTGGGATAAATGGGTGGTTTACAAGTGGAGGGTTTATGAAATGAGGGGGAGGATGGAATGGAGTAGTTTGAACAGTGGGTGTATGGATAACAGAAGTACTTGGACCAACAAGAGACTATTGAGCAGATCTAGGATGAGAGAATCCAAAGTTATGAATGAAATGCAGATCAGGTGGGGTGGTTTCTCTGCTATCAGTATGTGCATAACTATGTTGGGGTGAGTGTGGAGGCTCAAAGTCTATCTGATCTATATCACTAAGTGTCTTAGTTCTGGATGGGTTTCTTATGAATGGTAGGTCAACTTGTGTATCTTGCAGAGCTGAGATATTTTCAGGGACAGAGTTAGCTCTATGAATTGTTCTGACAACAGTTGAAGTCTTGGATTTAGGAGATTTCCTGAGGATAATTTCTAGATTATCAACTATCTCAGGAGGATTTGGGTCAGGATAGGCTCTAGTATGAATTCTTTTAGAAGCCACTATATGGTGTTTTTAGACCTAATGATGAGAAACGTTCAGCCAAGTATGACAGTATTTTAAAGGCTAACTAATATTTTTCAAAGAAAACTCAATCCTCAAAGTCTTCTTAACTGGGTTTGAATGATGTTTGAAGGATAAAATAATTTCTGAGTGGAGTCTTAGTAAAAACCAGTGGGGTTAGTAGGCCTACTGAATACCAATGGAGTTGCCAGGTGAAGGATTTTTACTTGTTTTCAAGGTTTGGTTGTTGCTCACCATCAACAATCAATAATAACCAGTCTTGGTGACACTTGCATCATTTAGAAATAGGGGTTTGTTGAGTTGTGAAGTTATCTATTATTGAATATTCCCCAGTATGGGCACCACAATGTTAGGGTCCCCATAGTTTGCAAGATTGGCAAGAACAAACACTGCAGGGCCTACATCAAAACCACTTTGGAATCCGAGGATCTAGCCCTCCTAGATTCAGAGAGGGATCTCTCTATATGTGTTTAGAATGATATGCTTTTAAAACTCATGATGTGATATTAGGATAGTTAAGAAGCACAAGGGATTTGTTTGTTTTTGGTTGGGATGGATATCATCAAAATAAAGGAAGTCTTTTGAAGGGTAAAGGTGTGAGAAGGTTGAAAGAATGGTTAAGCTGATAGAATAGGTAAGAGACAGTATCAATCCATTGTGCTATAGATCCACAAAAGGGTTTAATTGCACAACAAGTTTCAAGAGTGGTCCATGGGGCAAGTCATCTATATCAAAGGATTTCTCTAGATTGATTTTGTGGTATGGAACATTAAAAATGTTGTGAAAGAAGTTAAGCTAATAACCATTTAAGAATATATTAACTTCACTAAACAAGAAAAACCTTTCAAAGTAACTGTTTGAAGCAAGCCAAAGGACACGACAAACCATAGACTTCTTTGGGAAAATTTTTACTAAAGAACACTTTTCAGACAAAAATCCAGAAATTTAACAGATTACCTTCAGAAAGTAGAAAACATTCAAGATAAACAAAATAATAGCCTAAGATTAGGTAAGGACTTTGAAACTATCCTGCTTTTGGCATACTCTCAGGGATATTTTCAAAGAAACTATTGGAGAAAAACTAGAGGACAGGGCCAACCATAGAATTCTCTAGTTCAACTTTACTTAGCATAATTTTCAAGAACTTTCAAAGAAAATATCTCAAGTTGTACTCAGGAAACATGGGCTCACCAACACTTCGCTGGTTATACTCTATTTAATTATCCTCAAAGCAACAATTAGAAGAAAACATAGAGATAAAGCTTATCAGTGAGAAATAGGGTACTTTGTAGTAAATCCTAATCTATATTTCCTGTTCTTTATCATAGAAAGTGGACAGTATGAAAAACATGAGAAAAACAACAATTACAGTAAGAAAAACATCACCATTGACATAGACCAGGATCCCATAATTCAGCTTGTATGTTTGATGTTCAAACTAGTTACAATCTTCAAGTCCAGTAGGTCTTTAAAACTTCAAACTTCTCTTCTCAGCCTATCTTTCTTCAATTATGAACAAATCTTCAGCAGCCTCAACAACTATTTACATTCAATAAGTATTGAATCAAAAATAATACTAGGCTCCTCATATGATATATATAGGTAAATTGAGGAGGTGGAGTGAAAGGAAGGTCTAACTATTCAATTAATGTAGAGTAAATGCTTCTCAACCTTTGGGAGGCCTAATGGAGAAGATATATAATGCCTTAACTCTGTTAATTGATTTTTACATTAAGTTTCATCAACTTTAGTCACTTTTGTTGACTTTTGAGGCTTTTGGTAGTCTGGGAATTACTTTATGAGCTATCTTTGCAAATATCTCTGATTGTGCATTGAATTTGTATTCTTTTGAGGCAAAATAAACTGGTAGGTGGCATTTTGGGTCTTTGGAGAAGTAAAGGCTTCGAAAATTTGGCATTTGAAGCCTTCTTTCTGCTGATCTATCATGATTTGTTACTTTAAACACTGATTTAGGCCTTTGATATGATTTTAGGCCTTCTTTATCATCTTTTATCTTTTGTCCTTTGCTGACTGTTTGATCTTTAATTTACTTGTCCTTAACTATGCTTTATCCTTGTAAATCATTGGTTAAGTCCTCGATCTTCTTGATTTATGCCTTAATCTTTAATCTTCACTATTCTTCTATGTTTTCTTTTGTAGAGGTGGCTTCCATGCACTGGAGGGCTTCAATACATTATCAATGTTCATGGGGCATTGATCAAACCTTGGAACTCGAACCTTGGGTCTTTTTTCTACATGATTTTTCCCTGAGGATCGTCATCCTGGGCTTTGCCACTATGTCTTTGGCTGTGGGATGGCCTCATAATTTGCCGCCATTAAACTTGCACAACAATGAGAACATTAAATAAAAACCTATGTTTCTTGGTTAATTTCATTTCAGAGGTTCGAGGGAGGCGGAGGATTGTTGGAAGAGGAGGGAAATATGCATGGATGAGAGGATTCCATAGGTGGAACGAGGCGGGATAGCGTTTAAACTTGAATTTGATGCGAAAATGGGAGAAAGGTGTTTTTGCGGAAAACTAGGCAGTTTTCACGCTGACTCTGGGTGGTTAGTGGTATTGAGTGAATCGAATGCGATTCCACTCAAGGGATGACACGCGTCCTGGGCGAAACCGCCTGTTTCATGCGGAAGCTACACGTTGGGGGGACTTTGGTGATCGAGCGCGAAACGACGCGGTGACCATTGGATCTATGGTTGCAGATCCAATGGTGGATAAGGTGCGTGAAATGGTAAAGGTGCACGTGAAGATGAGCGGTGGGGACAGGTGGTGGGTGGAGAAAGGGCTGACAAATAGTTAGTGGAGGCTGGGACAGGGAGGATGATGTGACAAGTATGTCGGGTAGTGGGGTATGCTTTGTATGCGGGGTTGAAAGGAGAAAATGCGATGGCCTTTGGATCTAGGCCTAGGGCCTTTGATCAACGGTGAATATCGTTCGAGGAAAAGGTGAAGCGGGGTAGAGAGTAGCCGAAGGGCTAGGAGTGAGGCGCAAAGATGGTCCTATGGGGAATGGATAGGACCAGGGTTAAAAATGAAAGGGGCAGAAGCTTGAGCGGAGGGGATCAATGGGAGTCATCGGATCGAGGAAATGGATGGCTGAGATTAACTGCGGAGGGACTTGGAGGTACAGAGGAAAATCTCGGAGTGTGCCTCCGTAGTAAATCTCAGCCATAGGTATGAGATCTCCCGCGGTCAAATGAGTCAACTGCGGGGGCACTGGGGAGTATGGGCCACTTTTGTCAGGTGCCCCCGCAGTGAACCTGCACCGTCGATTTGGGAGGATGAACGATTGTGATCGCTTCGGAGGGGGAAGAAATATGAGAGAAGGGAGGGCCCACTTTCGATTTTTTTCGGAGGTTAATTCTTTGTACAAAGGTTTTGGGGCTTTTGAAGATACAAAGGGTGGAAAGGTTTTTATATGGGAAAAGGGGCTTAAGGCTCTTAGTGCATGGTCGTGGCACTAGGTTGTATGAGACAGAAAGGGGCTAAGGTTTAAGCCAAGAGGGCTTAAGGCCTTATTTCTTTAGTGGGCGGAAAAATAGGCTAAAAAGAGGGTTTTTAAGCCCTTTTGAGGTTCCGGTAGGATGAAAAGGGTGTTTTTAAACCAATTTAAAGGGGATTTCATGGTTTAAAAAGGATTTTTAAGGGAATGGAGGGTGAGTGAGGGAGAAAAGGGGATTCTTTGGGGAATAATATGAATGTTTAGGATAAGTAGTAATGAATGGAAAATGGATGGAATGGAGGGAATTTGGGAGGAGATTTTGAAGGTGGAAATGATGGAGAAAAGTTCTGAGAACAATATTTTTTGTAACAGCAGGACTACTTAGTGGATTTTTTAATGAATATTATCAGAGGAAAGGATCTTTGGCCAAGGTACACAGCAAGGCTTCAAGAACTCACAATTTTTCTTAAAACTTGTTTCTTGAAGACTAAAAGACCTGTTTTAGCCATCATCAGTTATGACAGAATTTTATTGATGGCTAACACCAAGATGAAAGTGAAACATTAAAAAAGTCTCCAGTTACTCCAATATTACAATGTGCCACAACATAATAAGAGCATTCGGGTGCTTTACCTTTGTGTTTTTCATGAGTTTTACCTTTGGCTTCATTTATTTCTTTCTCAATTATTTCCCAAGGTAGCTTACATGTGGATGCATCATGTCCATCTCTATAGCACCGTGTGTAATTAAGATTAGATATTTTGCCTTGAAATTGTCTGCCCCCCTACCTCTGAAATTTCTTCTTCCTCTTTCTCTTTGGCCACCTCTTCTTCTAGAAGAATTTTGAGCATTATTCTTCTCTTTATGTGCAATAAATACAACTTCTTCAGAAGAATGAGGAGTTTTCTTCTTCGCAAAATAATTTTCTCTCTTTGCAAACTTCTTCTTAAGGGAGTCAAAGGTAATCTCCTTGAGGTTTCCACTTGCTTGCAATGAATCAAGATAATGTGAGTAAGTGGGATATGATGCCTTGGCATAATATATGAGTGGTATGTCTATTTCAACACTAGTGTTTTTAATGTCATGCATAATAGATCTTAATTCTGATGCTAAAGAAAGAGGGTCATAATTTTCAAAGTCAAGACTGAATAGTTTAATCATCCATTGACCAAATTCAAGTTCTGAATGCGATTCATATAGTTATTTCAACTTCTTCAATGCTTCATAAGCATTTGAGAATGATGTAATGTGGTGAGTCACATATTCATTTATAGATGCTGCAATCAAGGCATAGGCCTTGCTATTCTTGTTGTCCCAATTGGCGATCTCCTTGTTTGATGTAGGACTTGCAGGTGCATTTTATTTGTCTCCTTCACAAATTCCTTTCCACAACTCATTAAATATTAGAGCATGTTTTATTTTCTGGGAACACTCAGGATAATTCTCCTTTCCAAAGAGAACCACTCCCACAATAGATATGAGTGGATGCATTCAAATATGCACTATAAAAAATAAATTATCTGCTACCACTATGCCAATATTGTAAAAAAAGTGAATTATGTTACTAATTTGTGTAAAAAATCAATGTTTTATACAACAAGGTTTTACTTGGGGGAGGGCGCATCGAACATCAAAGGTAGCATCAATACAAGGAATTGAGAGGAGGGCATCGAGGATGTAATAGAGTGGGCTGAGAGTGTGTGTAATAGAGGATATGAATGAGTGTCCAAATTCATCCTCTTCAAAATATTTCCAATATATCCAAGGGTTGGTCATGCTTTTTCCAGCGCATACCAATTTACAGGAGACTACACACCAAAATGAATGAGTTGTGCTAGTTCAAAGACAACAAACCATTCCACTGCAATGCAGACCAACATTGAATCAAACAAAACACGAAGAGTTACGATTTTCAAAAAACGAAGCTCATGGTAAGAATAAACATATATAACATTGTTGGATGTTGCCATAGAGATCTTTGAGCCTTTATATGGAGGGTCTAGTAATTGAAGGACCAGAGCACAATAATGGAGGCATTGAGCTGTCGGAGGGGCGTAAGGACCACCAAAACAAGGCACTGTAGAGAATTGTGACGGAGAGGACTGTGATGAGAGCGTTGTACTGGAGGCTAGGAGCGGCTGACATGAAGTTGACATGAAGTCGACATGAGAGAACATTGATGAAAGGACGCTGGTATGGAGGGCCGAGGGAAACATAATACTATGTGCCGAAAGGAGAGAGGAATATTGTTGAGTGTGCCAAGAATAGGATGAGTAAGATTTGCAGTGGGCAGTGAGACAGTTCTGCAAGGAGCAGACATAGATCCAGGAGCAGGAGGGAGTTATAAGGAAGCCAAGAATAAACCTATCTCTGATACCATTTCAGGCTCAGATGCAACTCCATCAAATTGAATTTATTTTCATTAAAGAGTGAATACGAACATATACATGGAGCTAAGACTCTTGGGATGCATCTCCCATTGTCTCTTCAACTTCCTTATTTTGTATTTACATTATTTTTTCAATTTCACCCAATCCCTAGAATTAGGTGTCAAGACAACTATTTATCTATCTATAAAACAATTGAAAGAAAATTTTCTGATAAAATGAAAAAATGTTTTTTTTTTTTATAAATGAAATATGAAAAAGATATATAAATCCTCTTATAATCAATATGAAAGTACAATTGAAAATGAAAATTTTATTTAAAAGTTACATAGTAATATGACAAAAATGTATAAATCCTTCCATGTTTTACATAAAATCAACAAACACGTGTCATATATTATATAATATTTCCAAACTCAACATCAATTTGAAAAACACATGTTTTATGACATATATATATATATATATATATATATATATATATATATATATACATATATATATATATATATATATATATATTAAATTTAAAATATTTTAATAATAATTTCAAATTAATTTACATATTTCATTAAAAAAAGCTACATTAATAACTATTAATATGTAATAATACATATTTTCAAATTTATCTATACTAGCAATTGCACCACATGTTGCAAAGGAAACGACTTAAGGCAACAACATAGGAAAGATTAGCATAGAAGAAAGAAGTAAAAATATACATATGCAAATAATATCTATTGTTGATTCATATAGATTTTTCCATTCCTTCATGCTTTTCCACTTCATGAATGCAATGTATGTCTCTAAAGAATAGTAGGCTTCCTTTCAAAATCAAACTATTGTTCTAAAAAACTAATGGAATATCCTAAGTCAAATTATTCCCAATCTTGAGTGATCTTGGTAGATGCAGAGGGTGGAGTGGAATTCAAACTGCCTACATCAGAATCAAAGGTCCCCCACTTGGTGGTGATAACTATAGTGTTACTGCACAATGGATTTTCATTTCGGATCTTTAAAGCATCCATTGTCTCAACATAGTTATGTACCCTTCCAACCTGAGTTTCATAAAACGACCAAATATCATTGGTAAATTAAGAAGCTAAGCATAGTTGAAATTTAAAATATTTTTTCATGGTAACCTATAATTTTTAGAAATTGTTGAGGGATAGAAACAATAGTAAGACTTAATAAATCTTCTAGAAATAATTGAAGCTTCATTTAAGAGGTTTGCAAGATCAACACCATCAAGCATAACCTATGTGCAATTTATTTACGAAGGTATCACTATTATATGGAAACTAGTGATATCAAGGGGAACATAGATACTGTCTATAATTCTCGAGGTGAGAATGGTGGTTTCAATTCAAATGTAGTTTAGGAGTATTTATCATGGTAAAGTTTCTCAAGAGCCATCTTTTCTCAAGAGTTTTGAATGTCATGCTTTAACATTATCAAAATTGGATCCCAAACAATTTTCCTCTATTGAATTTTTAAAGATATATTAGGGATTCATTATTCGTTTTGTTGGTATTCTCTATAGGATGTTAGTGTATAGCTAATGATAATTGAAACGTGTTATGGTGGGCTCTTTTCCCTCCCGATTCACTTTTACAATGGGTCATGAAACATTTGGTCCTTCCTTACAACCATATTGATTTTGAGTTGAAGAGAAGGTATCTATAGTTTGAATTGAAGAAAAATGATTACGAGCTCGAGGAATGAGGTTGTTATATGATAAGATGTATAGAAGGTTCTCTTCTTAGTATCATAAGTGGCTCTCAGTTGGGGTAGGTTTAATTTACTAAATAGTTTCATAGAATCCATCTTAATGTGACAATCATGTCTAGCTCAAATTGTTCTGAGGAGTGTTATCCTCTCCACCCATGTTCAATTTACACAAGTAGCATGTTGAGTTATTAATCACTATATTGTTGTAATATCCTTAATCCTTGTGCTGAAAAAACTTCAATCTTTTGAAAAATCTTTTTTACCTTATATAACATCTTTCGAATGAGGAAAATTGCAAGGAAGATTCACCTAGGGTTTTATTTCATGAAAAAAGAATCCATTATATTTTACAGATGACCAATCACATATTCGAACACTAATACCTAAAAAAGTTAGGAAAATATGTTTTAAATTTATTTGGATAGTAAAATGATAGAGAATATCCAAATCAAATATTCATTTGTTCTTAGGTTACAAAAAAAATATGTAAGTTTTGAAAATTAGCGCACTAGCCTATAATATTCCAAACTTACATATTTTCCATAATCATAATTGAATGACTTAGATCACTTCTTAGGTTACATAAAAAAATAAATATGCAACTTTTGAAAATTAGGGCACTAGCCTATAATCCAAACTTACATATTTTCCATAATCATAATTGAATGAGTTAGATCCCCAAAAGAGAGACAAGTAAGGAGCACAATATTCAAAACATGAAATTGTGAAACTCAAGATAAGACTTAATGAAACCATATCTTTGATGTTAAGTAAGTTTTTGGATAAATTTTGAAGGGACATAAATTCGTCATCTTTATTTCTAATTTAAAAATAAAGAAACCCTTATTCCTAAGAAAATTTTCCTAATTGTTGATCCGGATATATGAAGGAATGCAAGAGAATACACATATAACCACAAATAAAAATATGTAGCGGAAATAACACTTCATTTCATTAATATCAAAGAACTGAAATTTGTTTACTGACAGAATGGAAATAAACTAGCAAGGGCATTGGTAACTTATCCCTGAGAAGAGATGTGGTGGCTACAGGCCTCTGAAATATGTTATAATGAGGCTTGAGGGAATATTTATTATTTAGAAACAAAGGAAAACCATAAACGTCCAAAACCCTAACCCTAGGAGATGAAGCGCTAAACCTATGGGCCCCATTTGGGTAAATTGGTGTTTCAACTCCCTGGGGACGTAACTTTGGCATACAATCTCCATTTGATGCGCACCATACCTTGTTAGAAAGATCTATCCAAGGAATACAAATTTTGATGTGAGAAACATCGGTCCATTGACCTATGCTGCTCCTGATGTTCCCAATTTATTTTTTTTAGGTCCTCAAAATGGCTCCGGAAGTTCAGGACCAAAAAAACTGCTAAAAATAGTAAGTCATGACGAAACTGAAAAAATAAAAGAGATAATGGTGGGGTCCCAATCGGAATAGGCGGGTGGCCACCAATATCCAGCTGGATTATTCCTCCCCCCTTAGGAAGCAATGGTACCCATTGTGTTGAGTTCCTCCATGAGATGAGGAAACTTCCGCTGAACTTGGTCCATGGTGAACCACTTGCCTTGGTGCAGGAGTTGGCTAGCTTTGACAACCTGATACAGTTGGATATTTTTTTTTTGAGGGTTATTGATTTACATGTCCATGATACAATTTGTGGTGGCCTATTCCATGTAGTCTGGGTTTAACTTTGTTGGTGTGAGTTGTTCTGCAATGTCATAAGTGTCCGGTAGAGGTGGGAAGTAGGGAAAAAGGCAGTCCACATTGAATAATGGGTGCAGGCCAAGGAATGGTGGAATACTAAGCTCGAAGGCATTATTCCCTATAGCCTTGGTGATGGTGTAAAACCCATATCGGAGCGGGCAAAGCTTGTGGTGGGGTCCAGTGAGGCGCTCCTTCTGCAAATGTAGCCACACTTTATCACCCACCTGGAAGTTGTGTGGCACCCTATGTTGATCACGTCGTTGTTTGTACTTAGCATTGGCTCTATCCAATATTTCATGAAATTGTTGGCGAATGTGTTGAATGCGCTCGATGAAGTTGTTCGCTTTGTCAGATTCAGACTGGACATGAGTTGAATCGCCTTGAGTAGCTGCAAATGGCATGGCTACGTCAATGGGACCTAGTGGCTGGAATCCCAAGCCCACCTGAAAGGGGTTGTGGTTGGTTGAGCTTTGGAGTGCTCGGTTCTAAAAGTGTTGTACATAGGGGAGGCTCTCATCTCATGTGTGTGGATGCTTTGAATTTTACATGCACAGAATGTGTACAATCATCTTGTTGACGACCTCTATTTTTCCATCAATTTGGGGATGGAAAGATGTAGACTTGGTGAGATTGGTGTCCAGCATTGACCAGAGGCTGGACCAAAATGTGCCGAGGAACCTACTATCCTGATCTGATATGATAGACTATGGGATCCCAAAGTGCGCCCAAACTCGTTCAAAGCAGAGTTTAGCAGTGGCTTCTGCTGTGATATTCTTCTTGTAGGCTGCCATAATTTCCATCTTCGAGAATTTGTCAATGACCATGAAAACACAGTCATTTACATGCTTAGTAGAAGGAAGGCCCGACATGTAATCCATTGAGATGGATTCCCAAGGTTGACTAGGGGTAGGGAGCAGAGTATAGAGGCCTTGCTTTTTTATGGTCGATTTGGCAATGGGACAAGCAGTGCAGGATCTGATGTACTTCCCGACATCCTGTCGAAGGTTCGGCCAATAGAAATACTTCTGTAGTACTGCCATTGTTTTCTTGACCCCGAAATGCGCAATGATTCTACTGTAGTGTGCTCCCCATATCATATTAGTAAGCTTGCTTGAAGGAACACAAAGGTGTCCCAAGTGACATAACAAAGCATCTTGGTGGTGAAAATTTGGAACTTTCGTACCCCCCAAGAGTTCCTTGTATGTGTGGCCAAATTCTAGATAGCTCTCGTAGAGAAGCAGCCAATCAGAAGTATCATTCCCACAAGAGTTGAGAATGGTGGTTAGCGCCATGATCAGTGGTCAGCTGAGGCAGTCTGCAACATTATTGGTGCTACCCTTCTTGTACTTGATGTTCAAATGACACTGTTGCAGATATGTGGACCACTTCTGATGGTGATCGTTCTGCAACTTCCCTTGTGTCTGTATGAACTATAGGGGTTAGTGGTCTGTGTGAATGATTGTTTCCTTCCCCAGAATGTAATGCTTCCATTTTCGACAAGCCTACATAATGGAATACATTTCTTTGTCATAAGTGGGATACTTGTGAACTGTGTCGGACAATGTCTCACTGTGATATGCCATTGGATGCCCCTGTTGAGTAAGAACTGACCCAATAGCATAGTTAGAGGAATCTGTATCGATCTCAAATGGTTGTTGCAAGTCTTGTAATGTGAGCACTGGGGCAGAACAAAGGCGATGTTTCAATTCTATGAACGTCTTCTGTTGAGATTCTAACCAAAAGAATTTTTCTTTTGCTCCTTCCTTGGTGACTTGACTCAAGGGCCAAGTGATATCAGATAATTCCAACATGAACCTACGGTAGATATTAGCAAGACCCAGAAAGTTGCGAAGCTCTGTTAGAGTAATTGGAGCTGGCCAATCTCGAATAACTTGGATCTTGGTTCGATCCACATGCACCCCCCTTTCATCAGTAATGTATCCCAGATATTGAACCTAGGTCATGCCAAAAGTGCACTTCTCCAAATTGGCACATAACTTGTGTTGCCGGAGTGTTTGGAGGACTTGTCGAATGTGGTGGAGTTGCTCTTCCCAAGTCTAGCTGAAGATCATAATGTCATCCATTTAGACCACTACAAATGAGTTGGTGAACGGCCGCAAGATGTCATCCATCAACCTCATGAAGGTTGCGTGAGAATTCATCAACCCGAAAGGCATGACCAGCCATTCGAAAAGGCCCTCCTTGTCTTTGAAGGTAGTCTTACACACATCAGAGGGTTCGATTTCTACCTGATGATATCCATACTTCAATTCAATCTTACTGAAATATTTCGCCCCTTTGAGTTGGTCCAGAAGGTCATCAATCCGTGGGATCGGGTAACTATTCTGGACAATGATCTTGTTCAGTGCCTGATAGTCAATACAGAGTCTCGAAGTCCCATCATTCTTCTATACCAACATGGTCAGGCTACCATAGGGTGATGAAATTGGCTGGATGTGACCTTTCTGTAGCATCTCCTGAATCTGCCTCTTCATTTTATCGTTCCCTAGAACAGAGCGCTGATAGATCGTTCCAATGGGTAGTGACGCACCTGGGGTCAAATCAATGGGGTGGTTGACCTAACAGTGAAGAGGAACCCCTATGGGTGAGGTGAAGATGTCCCCGTACTCCTCCACAACCTTGTCCATTTTTTTTTGTCGTGCAGAGGAGCCTTGTTTGGAGGTCATGACCACAGTATTATTCTTGCCCTGGGGGCGGATCATCAGGAAAACAAATTTCTTGGTTTAGGAAATGATCTTACTACATTTTTTTGCAGTAACCAAAGATATAGCAGCAGGTGGTGGTACTTCTGGTATCCTGTACAACTTATTTCCCAAAGTAACAATAACAGCGCGAGGCCGAGACTCATACATAGCATGCTGCTTCCACAAGTATGGTTGGCATAACAATACATCAAAAACATCAAGAGGAGCAATGTCACATAATACCTCATCCATGAAGGGCTTGATGCTATAGGGAAGGCGACACTGCTGTCTGATGTGGAGATCCTGTCCTTGGTGAAGCCACCTGATAGTGTATGGCTGTGGGTGTGCTGTGGTGAACAAGCCTAACCACTTCATGGCGTCTGCTGAAATGAGGTTCTTTTGGCTCCCATTGTCGATAATGAACTATAGGGGGGAACCCTTTACCCACATCTGGGAGTGGAAGAAATGCTCCTCCTCCTCTGGATCTTTTGGTTCCTCCTTCTGGATCTTCGCAGTGGAAAAAATGGCGTTGGGATCCGCATCAATAATATATTTCCCTTTTTCATTCCCCTTGTCAGGTTTTGATTTAGAGTCCAAACATGAATTTGACTCAGAAGCCCTCATCTCAGCCACCAGCGACTGCTTGGCCCGACACTCACTTGTGTTGTGAGTGGAGCTCTTATGGAACTCACACCACTTTCCCGTTTCCTTCTTTGGCTTCATGGTGCTATTATTTTCTTGTGGCTTTGACAGGTTATCTTAGGCCACCATGCCTTGGATTTTTCATTTTTTCTATAGTTTGGGGGCACCTTTCCCTTGCTTTTGATTCACAGATCCAAAGTCTCACTTCTTCTGTTTGAATTTATGCTCAATCTTGGCAGCATACCGATATGTTGTACCAAGTGAGGAGATGTCGAGGAACTCAATTTCCTCCTAAATGTATCTATGCATAAAACTGAGATACTTTAGCACCAAATTTTTCTCTGAATATTTGATACCCAACTTTGTGCGCAGGGTATGGAACAGATTCATCAGCTCATGCACATCTTGATCCCTTTGTTGCCGCAGAGTGGTCCATTGTATGTACTTGTCCTCGTAGCTCCCCACGGGATAATATTGTTCCTTGATGGTGTCTCAGAAAGAATTCCAAGTGGGTACAACTGAGAAAAGAGAGGGTTTTTTCTCATCCTTTTTCTCACAGTAGGTTTCCCACCAGTCCTTGATATGGTGGGTAGCTTTGAGCAGTGAAAAAATAATCTTCTCCCAGTTGGAAAAGTCATGAACCGAGAAATATCCTTCTAATAGATTCAACCATCTATCTATGGCATCTGCATCTATTTGACCCTCAAATATGGGAATTTCAAATTTTGCTTGTACCTTAAAGGGAGACTCACCTCCAGAGTGGCTCCTGGATGCAGATGCGCCACTGGTGGGTAGTCGTTGAAGGATCTGGGCAAAGTTATCCAACATCGTGTTCCTTTATTTTTTGAGGGCCTACTCGAGAAATATTTTGATAGGATCTCTTCCTCCCTCATATTTCTTTTCTTCCCCCATGGGCAGTTGTCGAGGTTTGTGAGGCTGATCTTGCAAAGGTTCCACCAGATCGAGCCCTAACTCCTTATACCTCGACCTCGTTGGGGACATGCAAAGAAGGATTGAGAAAAATAAGACCACTCTGATACCACTGATCTGGATGGAGTGTAAAAACTCTGGTAAACTTGAATAAGTATATATTATTATTGATAAAAGATGAGATATGATTACAATGGGGAATCGCCGAGGCTTTAAATATAGCCTCATGGTGTCCCTTGGTGTAGAGGAATGATCTTTGATCATGCCCTTTCACTTAATAAAACCTAAGATAAATATATCTAACCAATAATTAATAAAATATACATAACATTTCCCCTCTCTTAAAGATGCTTTGTCCTCAAAGCATACGTAACGATGGACAATGTTGATGAATGCCTGGGTTTCTTGAGCGGTGGGCTCTTGCTTCCCACATTTTAAAAAGATCTTGAAGCATCTTCTCGAGCTCCATCTGTTGGTGATGTGGATAGCGACAAGATTTGATATTGACATGGTCGAGTCCTTTCTTGAATTCTATTGGATGTTCATGTTCCTTATTAGGAGGTATTTTTATTGGCAGGTCTTGGAAGACTTTTTCGTGTTTCCTAACTATTCCTTGTTCTTTTGGTGATTTTTCATGATTCGTTTTTAGATTTAGAGGTAAGTTACCAACAATTATCATTCGATGCAACTTCTCCTCATCATCAAATGCTTCATTCTTAACAACCATATCTGCTTCATCACCGAAGGCCTCAACAGCTTTTGGGACTGTATCAGTGGCTTTGGATGTGTTTGTCTCTTCACATTTTTCTTTCAATTCTGGGGATGAAATTTTTTTTTGTTTATAAGCATCTGCATTTTCATGGTTTCTTTCATTTTCAATGACTATGTCTGTTGTTGCATCTGTGATAGAAGTCACGTTGAATACCCACACTGTTTCTTTTTCTACCATTGGATTTTCATTTATATAAACGTTCTCAATAACTTTTGTTGCATTACTAGCTTTACCAGTGGACTGAGTTTCATTTTCTTCTCTTGGTTTCTCAGCTCTATAATTTCCATGGTTGATCTCAAAGTCTCTACTTCTAGGTGGTTCAACACTCTAGCCTTCATGTGAGCTGATTTCCAATTCAACCTCATTTAATTTCTCTTTTTTAAACATGTTATATTCATGATGATTATCTGAATTGGCTGAATTGTTCAGTTGATTATGTTCGACATTTAGGAATATTGGAGATTGTGTCTGACTTAACTTATCTATCTTATCATTTAGCTTATTGAAGAGTTCTGCCGTCTCATGATGATTTAGCCACATTTGTCTTTCTATTGGATTTGTCGTGTCATGAACCTTTTTGATGTCGTCGGAGTGTCCTGCAACTGTACCTTCAAGATCGACTAATCTTTTTCCGAATTCTTCGGAATTATTATTGATTTGTTTCTCGAGATCCACCAATTTCTTCTGGAATTCGGCCATCGACATCGATGAAGACATTGAACGTGTATGAGGTGGAGAATATTTTTCTGCCAGTTTTTCCCTCTTTTTTTTTTTTAAATTAATTAATTAATTAAATTAATTTTTTTTTTGAAATAATAATAATAATTTCTATATATATATATTAAATAATAATAATAATAATAATAATAATAATAATTATTATTATTTTATTATTTGAATTATATATATATAATTATGGGGAAAAAAAATTGTTAACCTTGAAAAGTCACGTTGTTTTTAAAAGTCACTTTGTTTTGAAAATGCACGTTGTTTTGAAAAGGGGAAATGAGTTTTAATACCATGGGCAATTACCATGGGCCCAAAACCACGAGCTTGTAAACCACGAGCAATTACTCTTCCTTGTTCCTTTTTACTTTGTCTTCACATGTACATATATATACTTCTTTATATATATATCTCTTTTTACTTTTACTTTTTTTTCTTAACTATTTTCTTTTAAATATTTTTTTTCCTTTTAATTTATTTCCCCCTTTATGTTTACTTTCCTTCTCTCTTTTGATTATATATATATATATATATATATATATTTCTTCCTTCTTCTTTTTTAAAAAACAAATGTTGCTACGCACAAGCACTTGGTTTTTAAAAAAATCTGCAATTTTGGAATTTTCTTGTAATTCCTTAATTCTGGGTGATCACACAGATCCCAAAGAGTGATGGCTCTGATACCAATGGAGTGTAAAAACTATGGTAAACTTGAATAAGTATACATTATTATTGATAAAAGATGAGATATGATTACAATGGGGAATCACCGAGGCTTTAAATATAGCCTCATGGTGTCTCTTGGTGAAGAGGCATGATCTTTGATCATGCCCTTTCACTTAATAAAACCTAAGATAACTATATCTAACCAATAATTAATAAAATATACATAACACTGGATTTATGTAGGAGCACAAGATAAAAAACATATAACCATAAATAAAAAAATGCAACAGAAATAACACTTCATTTCATTAATATCAAAGAACTGAAATTTGCTGACAGACAAAATGGAAATAAACTAGCTAAGGCGTTGGTAGCTTATCTCTGAGAAGAGATGTGGTAGCTATAGGCCTATGAACTGTGTTACAATTAGGCTCGAGGGCCTATTTATTATTTAGAAACAATGGAAAACCCTAAACATCCAAAACCCTAACCCTAGGAGATGAAGCACCAAAACTATAGGCCCCGTTTGGGTAAATTGGTGTTTCAACTTCCCGGGGATGTAACTTTGACATACGATCTCCGTTTTATGCGCACCATACATAGTTAGAAATACCTATTCGAGCAATACAACTTTTTATGTGAGTAACATCGGTCCATGGACCCATGTTCCTCTCGATTTCCCCAAAAAACGTTGTTTAGGGCCCGAAAAACTACTAAAAATAGTAAGTCGTGACAAAACTAAAAAACTTAAAGAGACAATGGTGGGGCCCCAAGTGGAATAGGAGGGTGGCCACCAATATCCACTTGGATAAATTTCTCACTTAATTTTTCTATAGTTTTGAAACCATCTAAGGAGCAATTTATCATGTGGAAAAGTAATGAAAATATGTGTGAAAAATATACTCATAGAATGTCTGGAATATGTACATGTGAATATGAAACCATGATTTTATTCTAGCGCATATTATTTTATTCCCATACCATGCAAGAATGATGTTGATGAGTGAAATGATTGGTCTCCTTCCAACCCATCATATCTTATCGTGTATATATATCATAATTGACTTTCGTAATCCCTATGTAGAAGTGGTTTGGAAAGAAAAGAGCATAGCAACTCTATATAGAGGCAGAAATCAATATGTAAAAATGCGTTCAAAGAGATGTATAATACAATAAAACTTTCCATAAATTCTTATAATTTGTGATTTTCCAAAACTTCACTAAGATGTGACTCTGTTACACGAAATGATCATTAAATTAAAATCAAGCAATAAAGCTCGTTTCCCCACAATCCACAAATTGCACATATTACTTCATTTGGGGGTGACAGACTACTTCAATGATATTGGGTGGCCTCTCATTCGCAAAATTCGGTCCTCCTCATTCCCATTGCTACAACCAAAAGCAACACAAATGGCTATTGCAGTGAATGGATCCTCCTGTATAAAATATTCCATATTCTTCCCCATAGGCATAGAGGTGAAGCCAATGGCTGCAGCGTACCAAGAAGGGAAAATCGAGGCAAAAAGTCCAATGAATGCAACATACCAAGAAGGGAAAACCGAGGCAACAAGTCCAAATTTACCCACAAAATGAATTTTCAGCGACACAGTTGATGTTGTTAATATAGAGAATGCAGATGATAGAAATGATAAAGTAGAGCAATTAGAATCGAATGAAAGGTGGGTGGAGAAAGGGAGAAAGATTAAGGGAAGTGGAGAAACATGACATCCAGTGTATATATGCATGAGGAAATGTAGATGGGGAAAGTGGGTATCAGAAATAAGAGAACCCAAGAAGAAATCTCGCATCTGGCTCGGCTCCTTCTCCACCCCAGAAATGGCAACTCGTGCAAATGACGTGGCCACTCTATGCTTGAAAGGCCACTTGGATTTTTTCAATTTCGTGGAAATTTTCCATCATCTTCCTCGCCAAAAATCTAATGCAACGAGAGATATATAGGAAGCTGCAACAACTTCAACCTTGGTTAATCTGCCCATTACTTCTCCTCCTTCACAAATTTCTCTTCAATCTGTGGGTCTACAGGAGAAGGCAGAGATTATTAAGACAAATACCAAGCAAAGGGAGTATTTTTCCAAGGTAAACTTGACAAAATTTCTTAAAAACACGGACGAAGGATTGCTTTTTGCACCTGCACCTTATCATATGCTTGAGGGACAATTCTCCAATTTAGATGAAATCAACGAAGATGATAACAGATATGGTGAATTATTTCTCTGGCAAATTTCTCAGTGAACAATATTGTAATGTATTTCCTGTCAATGTTAGGTCCTTATATTACTAGTATAGTCCCTTATTGTTGTTAGTGTAACCCACTTATTTTTATTTTTGTACCCCTGTAACCCCCATATTTTTATTATTGTGCCCTTACATTATTATTGTCAGATCGGCTAGGATTACATTGTGGCCCCATGGAATCCTATATATAGAGAGGAGGTTTTGTCATTTGTATCATCCAAGAATTTTTCATTTATGTAATGTATTGGAGGTTTCCCCCTTGAAGTGGATATTTCTAAGGCATTGATATCTCTTTTCTTCTATTTTTGGAGCTGGTTTCACAACATTTGGTATCAGAGCTTTGGATTCTAGGGTTTCGCTGCTCCAAACAAGTCATCGTGGAATTTTTACAATAACTTTTTTTTATGAAGGTTTATAAGCTGAACGTTTTAGTGGGCAAAACCGAAATCCTGAGGAAAATCGTCGCAAAACTTTTGATCTTGGTTCACAATATTTCAGAGATATGATATGTGCAAATTAGGGATTTTTGTAGGATCCTGAATTTAACCTAAACAAGGAATCGTGGAATTTTCACTATAACTTTGTTTCTACGAGAGTTCAGAAGCTGAAAATTTCAAAGAGCAAAGCCACAATCCTAAGGAACTTTGTGTAAAAATTTCATAGCTATATTCGCAATATTTTCAAAGATATGGTCTGTGGAAGTTAGGGATTTTTCAAGTTCCCGAATTTCATCTCAAAGAGGTGACCGTGGAAAAATCGTCATAACTCTCTCTCTACGCATTGGATTGGAATTATGTAAAAAGTGGTTGCAAGTAAACAGACTATAGTTTCTTCTATATCAATTTGAGAGTCAAAAGAGGAAACAGTGCCATGTGGCAAGTCATACAAATTCTCTCTACTGAACCAGTCCATAATTAGGTCATCGTAGGAGATTGGGCATAAATTTGCCTTTTAGAATCCAAATCAGGTCAGATCTGTGGAATTCGAAAGAAGATTTAGAGGGCTACTTCAGGGCTGAATTTTAGATATTCAAGATCTGAAATCACAGATAAAATTTAGTTTCAATATCAAGCTCTTAAAAAAAAAAAGTGTGTATTTTTTTGCAAATTGCATAAGTCTTGTTTGAAAAATCAGTTTTAAGTGATTCTGAAGGCCTATTGAGTATAAATATCAGTAGTGAGTTCTAAAATTCCTCCAAAAAATAATTCAACACCCATTAAGCCCTCAGAGTACTCTACTATGAATCATAAAGATGAAGAATTTCAACATGATCTATCAAAATTACAAGAGCAAGTGCACCAAAATTCGCTCTTGCAAATGGATGTTTTGAAGAGAAACGTGGAAGATGGTTTGAAGAAAGTCATGGAAGCTACGATGGATGGTTTGAAGAATGGTATGGAATAAAAAATGAATGGTATGGAAGAAAAAATGAAAGGTTTGAAGGAAGACATGGAAGGTTTGAAGGAAGGTTTGTCAAAGTTGATACAAGAAATGATTCCTAATGGCGAAAAGATTGTAGAGGAAACTCATGATGAGAACAAAATAAATGTTAATCATGATTTCATAAAATCTAATTTTGGATAAAATAAACACCATATTCCAAATATGGATATGAGGAAGTTTGATGGAAAGGATCCCGTAACATGGATACTATATATGGAGCAATATTTTGATCTCAATAATGTGCAAAACACACAAAAGGTACGCATTGCAACTTTACATTTAGAACAAAATACATTTGTATGGTATCGATGCCTTTTCTCCTGTAAATTTTTTTTCACTTGGTAAATTTTTATGGAGGAAATGATAGCACATTATGAGGATACAAAGAACAACACCTTCTTTAGCCAATTGATAAATCTAAAAAAAAAGGGTTCAGTGGTGGAGCACATTGAGGACTTCCAAAAATTGAATACAAGGGTAACTAATATTCTAGAGGAACATAGGATTGATGTCTTCATAGGGAATTTAAAGGATAACATCCAACATGAAGTTCACGTTTGGGAACCAGATTCATTAGAGAAGGCATTCAGGTTGGCAAGAAAAATTGAATGTAAAATTATGGCGACAAGGAAGCCTACCACTCACAGCTATAAATATGGAACTGTTGCTACTGCTAGACTTCCACAACCTACGAGGTTGACACCACAACAATTGGAAGAAAAAATAGCAAAATGGCTTTTCTACAGTTGTGATAGCAAATACACTAAATGTCATAAGTGTGCTGAGAAGAAATTATTTTACATAGATTGTGAAGAGGAGGAAGAAAACGAACAAGAAACTTCAAAAGAAGGGGATATACACTAGTAAGAAACCCTAGAAGAATAAGAAATGCGTACAACCATATCATGTAATGCATTGGCAGGAATTACCACTCCTAAAAATCCCAATATAGAAGGACATATCAAGAAGAAAAAGGTAATAGTGTTAATTGATTCGGGTAGTACCCATAATTTTATACATTGTAAGGTAGCCAAGGAATTGAATTGTTTCCTATACCCAGCACCGGAATGTCGAGTGATGGTTGCAAATGGAGGAACTCTAAATTGCTCTGGAAAATGCCAGAATATCAAACTATCCATGGGGGAATATGTATTGAATATTCCAATGCTTTCCATCCCAATGGGAGGTGTTGATGTTGTACTAGGATTACAATGGTTACAATCTTTGGGGATGATAGCTTTTAATTTTCAAGAACTTTTCTTGAATTTTTTTTTGGAAGGAAAGGAAATCGAGTTAAGGGGTATCATAGGGAAGCTAGAAAAGATAATAGGCTCTAATGTCATGAAAAAGCTTCTGAAGAAAGAACAATGAGGCGTAACTGCACAATTATGCTCACTAGAAGTTCCAACATCAAACTCATCTATTTCTCGAGATCTCCAAAAAGTCTTGGAAAATCATTCCAAGGTGTTTGATACTCCCTGTTGTTGTGGATTAGTCACACGGGTGTACAAAATTGCACCAGCTTGGAGAGTCTGGTCTACTCTCTAAACTATTGGTAATAGGCAGAAAGTGGGGGGAGCTCAAAAGCATAAAACTTAATGGAAATAGTATGCTGAAGTATGCTCTGCTTAAACTAAAAATAAAAACACAAATATATAGAGGCTATATAGAGAGTTCCAAATGATAATAATGCAAACGATGGCTCGATGGCCTCTTCTTATTAAACGTTTGAAATGGAGAAGAAATTTTACCCACTTTCCAAAGGGCCCTTAGGCAATGGCTCTAGGTCCCGATGCAAGGATGTTGCCTTCTGAGCTCTGCCTCTAATGCAGTCTCACTCTCTCTCTCTGCTATAGTGGACTAAGATGTTGGGTGGCCAACTATCGAGTCCTCTTTAGCTCCAGCTCCGGGTCACACACAATGTTGGTGTTGCTTGGGCAACTTTGGCTAGCATAACAATGTGATCACCATTTCTTCATCTCTTGGTGGGTTTATATAAGTGAGCTTCAAATCCTCCTTCCCTCCCTTGGTACATGATGGATGGTGACCCAAGGGAGAGGTGTGATTCCATTTTGTGCTCAAATATTCTTTTATGTGCTCACATAATGTCTAAGGAGGCGCTGGTGGTTTTCCTTAGTGGCTTTCACATAAGGAGTAACTATCCTTTGCTTAGTGTGGTCTCGGAAAGTGACTTTTTTCCATTTCCAGGAATGCATGCTTATCGGGCAAAAAGGCATGCAGAAGGCACTCTTCTTGATGGATAAAGAAAACATTTGAGCATTTATGACTAGTTCAAATATGATTTCTTAAAACCTTAGATATTTTAAATACTTATTGATTCCATAATGTATTCCTATCCTGTAAATCCTTGGGCTCGACATTAATTGATGTCATCTTCTGCTGTACGATTTTCCAGTGTTAACAGTTGCCCCCTAATGTGTGAGGTCTAGGAAGAACTGTATATATGAAATAAATTATAGTTTCTTTTTTGTATCGTATGCGGAGAGAGAGAGAGAGAGAGAGAGAGAGAGAGAGAGAGAGAGAGAGAGAGAGAGGTCTGCGTGTATTTTGGAATTGACAAAACCTTGCACCATTTTCGAGATAACCATGAGCTAAGGGACCCCCTGCAAGTAGAAAAAATATGCAACATATTTAAAAATTCAAGGAGGTGGGCATGTCCCATGATCGTGATGCTAGGCTAGCTAAAACAAATTGATAGATACATGTGTTGTCTGTGCCACTACTGTGGTAGTGATGCTGGTGGTTGTTGATTACGACTACTGATGCCCTCAGGGGCGTTTTTTCTTTGACGATAGGTGTAATGTGGTACCCATATGCGTAATCTTGGTATGGCATATCATTGTGAAATCTATGCATATGTAATGATTGGGACCTTCCTGTGTCAGCATTGTTGTCAGAGATGCTTATGGAGGCACGGGTCTTCGACGGATTTGATCAAAGTGCAATGGTTGTAAGGTACGATACCATCGTGACATGAAAGCTTTTGTGGTGGTCGAATTTCAGGAGGATCGATGACATCTATGGACAATGATTTCTCCCACAGTGCCACCCAAGGATACCCCTTTGCATGGGGAGGGGTTATCAAAGGTAGCACTTCCTTTTTGGAAAAGAGGTGTTGAGGTCGACAAAAATGAAGCCTTAACCGAACCATGAGTTGCCGACCTGAGGGGTCGGGGACTGAGATATGATGGGTTTAACATAATAATTTTGGTGAGAGGTGACTGAAAACGGATGATGGGTATTTAGTGACCTGAGGTCGAAGTATACTTGAGCAACTTGGAGGCAATCATAGTTATTTCTAAAGGGAAAAGTTCCTGTAGTCGGTAGGACTTCCTGGGCGGGTAGAACTGGCTATGAATGTCGGGATGGTGCGTGTATGACGTGAGTGAAATACTTCGACCAAGGGGAATGGGGGAATGCTTCCATGGGAGAAAAGGTGAAATATGAGGGCGAAGTGGCGAAGGGCATCGTTTGCGGTCTTTGTACACCTACCAAAAGAATAAAATAATGGGGTTTGGTTTGTACGAAACACAGAGATGGGTACCCCAAAACACGAAAGAGGGTCACTCACTGAAGGTGTGAGGATGGTGTTCTACTGGGGGTAGGGGTCCCATTGGTTGGTCTCATGTGTGGGGTTTATCAAACGGAGGATGCCGCAGATGGGATTATGCTGATGGAGGTATGGCGGGCCAAATGCGGTGTGTGGAGGTGCACTTTCAATCTGCTTGTACAACCTGATCGTCTGAGAAGGGGGGTTGAGTTTGAATGGTAAACTTGACCTTATGCATGATAAATGGCTGAGCATGAGGTGCTTCTTGGACTAAGATGCTATGGCCATGGCGTCACTTGTGGGTTGATGTATGGTCTACTTTGGATGATGATTGCCATGGAGGGGAGGCTCTACCGACCAATGCAGAATTTTATCATATGCAAGGTGGGGTGACGATAAAACTAGTCGGGTATGAGGACCTTATGGTTTATTTATAATGGAGAAATGATGTCAGGATATGTAGAGTTTTCTGGGACTCTATCATGCTGGGGGTAGAATGATACCTGCCTCGAGATTTTTAGTGGATGGTGTTGTAAATAGGCTGCAGGTTCTTCCTGCAAAAACAACTACCTCAAGTGAAAGAATATTCTTTTCATCCAATATTATTGAAAAAAATGAACTTTGGAAAGGAAGATGGGAGGGTGCATACCTGCTGGTGCTGAAAAAATATTTTTTCAGGAGTGCGAATGTGTGGCATCGGCTCTATTTATTATGGAGTGTTGATCACCGTGCTGCTTTCAGACTGGTGATCAGATACTCTAAGCTCCGATTTTTTCTTGGGATTTGTTACTTGGGTCCTAGTTTTGATTTTAGTTGGGGTTGACCCTAGACTGAGATCAGGGGGGGCGTTGTTAGTTACTGCCCCCTGTCCAGGATCTCCCTTTTTTTTGTTCCTTGGCTTCTTTTTGCAGCATTTGGAGGATTGTCATAATTCTTTTGGTTGTATGGTTGTTGATGAGCCTAGGAAGGGTTGCAATAGATTGACTGGTGCATTATGTTGTGCCATTTTCCCATTATGTACGGGGAATGGGGGATATCGGTTCCCTTGTCCCTGGTTGGTATATGAGTGCCGGGGTGACTTTCATGATAGCTAGGTTGTGATACGTTCTAAGTAGAATTATATGAGTATCCAGGGTATTGATTACTGCTTCCTAGGTGTCCTTGGGCCAAAGACCCGATCAAGCCATCTGTAGAATTGACGTGCATGGTAATACTACTCCCTAGGTGATCCTGGGTCAAAGACCCGATCAAGCCGTCTACAGAATCTACCTACCTGGTAACTCCCTAACTACCATGGGTGTTACTATTGCCTAGGAGATCTTGGATCAAAGACCCAATCAAGCCGTCTGTAGAATCTACCTACTTGGTAACTCTTTGAGTATCATGGGTGTTACTGGTGCCTAGGAGATATTGGGTCAAAGACCCGACCAAACCTTCTGCAGAATCTACCTACATGGTCACTCCTCGAATACAGATTACTGCTGCCTAGGTGACCTTGTGCCAAAGACCCATATCAAACCATCTGTAGTAGATGACGAGCCTGGTAACTCCCCGAATACAGATTATTGCTGCCTAGGTGACCTTGGGTCAAAGACTTGATTAAGCCATTTGTAGTAATCAACACGCATGATAACTCAAGAGGATGAGGCAACCAGGTTCCCCTGTCCCTGGTTGGTGTATGGTGGCTTGGGGGGAGGAGGGAAAAATGGCTGCCTTTTTGGTGACTATCGTTCCTCTTGTAGGCATAGGATGGTACAAGGTTCATTGTTGATAGAATGGATGGAGGGATCCTCTTGATAGGATCGCTCGATCGCTTGTAAGTCATCCCTATATCATGGTATTTCTGGACAATGGTGGGTATAATGCCCATAGGTGTCACAGACAGCGCATGCATGATTGGTACGTAGCGGTTTTCTTGTACTTTTGGTGGAAAGTTCCTTTTCATGGGAACGTCGTGTCGAGGTGTCTGCTTCGCAGCCGAGGAGTGGTTTTAATTCATCCAACTACAGACATATGTGGGTAGGGTTTCCTGTGACATCACATATAGCGCAGGATGATGACTCCCTTTGCATGGTGGGGGTCACCGCTTTCTTTCCTCTCTTGGAGATTTTCTTGGTCGTGGTCACTGGTTTCACAAAGGGAATTTCCCTTGCAGGGGTGATTTCGACCATTGCTTGGGTAGGTTGGGGCTCCTCGGGACTGGGGGGCTTTAACCCAAATGCAGTAACGTTGGTAGCTGGTGTTCTTGAAGGGGGAACAAAGTACCAAACTGGGAATGCCAATGAGATGTTGGGTAACACCAATGTTGCCAAAAATTTCTGGGAGACAAAGCTAGGAGGTGGGTAGAGGAAAGGGGTATGGGAGGCGGCGTAGACTAGGGAGGTTTCCGTGGCCGATGCCTCGGTGTCGTTACTGCTTGAGTCTGTGTCTTGACTAACCTCGCTGCTTGATGTGGAAATCATGCATACTGGGGCCCCTGTGGCATTGGGCGATACCTCAGGGATAATGGGAGGATCTCCTAGGAATGACCTTAGGACGGACAACGGTTTGAATTGGCCAGGGCCATATTCTTGACACCGTAAAATACCATCTATGCCTGTATCTAAGTAGGGTAGAATTACATCCATGTTGTTCAAGGGACGCTTTTCACTGTGCATCAGCTGGTCTACGGCAATGATTCGATCCTTGTGGGGGAACATCATGATGTGGAAGACGAAGGATGTTGTGGCAGACATGGCGTACATGTAACTCTGCCCAAGGAGTATATTGTAATCCAAGTGAGCATTCAAGACTTCGATGTCTATGTGGACCATCTTGCTGGCTAAGTAGACCAGTACATTTTGGAAGAGACTGATGGGGGTTGATGGACGACCGTCGTATGCTCTGAGTGTGATGACGAAAGGTTTGAGTTTAGGGGCTCCTAACTTCTGCCATACATTCTTTGGCATGATGCATGTGGATGTACCCTCATCAATGACACATCAGTGAATAGTGATATTCTATACTGATACTGGTATCTGGAAGGCGACCATGGAGGGAAGCCTAGGGGTGGCTTTTTCTAAGTCAAAAGCCATCATGCATGTGTCGACAGGGTCGATAATGCCTAATGTAGAAAGTAGGGATTTTTTTTGCTTTGGGCATGACTGCAATACTTCCAGTGCAGACATAGCAACAGGTGATTGAGCTAAATCATCTACGATGCTATAATTGTGGGTCGCTTTGGAGTAGTTACTTGCTCGCCTATTAGACCCTTTTACCATTTTTGGAAATGGTTATAAAGGAATATTTGGAATGGTTAAAGGTGCAGTCTGTGTGCTTGAACTAGCCCCTGATGTACTGGTGTCTGGTGGGGTGTCATAGCTGCGATTCTGAGTTTGGAAAAACATTTCTTCCCTAGCCATGTAAATTTCATGGTTGTTTTTCCCAGAATCATCCGGGTTTTGCTGTTGAGTGCTAACCGTTCCTTGACAAGGGAAGGGTTCTTACATCATCGCAGTTGGCTGGGAAGATCCTCCTTGTCCTCGGTTACTCTGAAGCTTTTTAAGCTCAGGGAGTTCAGGACAGTGGTGAGTATAGTTCCTGTACTCACCACATATTTTAAAAGAATGGTTTGTTCGTAGAGGTGGCCTTTTGCCTTGCCTTTGGGTATTTCTTAGCTCCTTGTTCTAATTCCGGTTGGAGTTACCTCCAGCCTAGGATTGCGGTGGGTGCTGTTGGTTTCTGCCCCCTTGTCCAGGGTTCCCTTTGGGCTTGTTTTTTTCCTTTTTCTTAAACACATTAGGAGGGTAGTTCTCTTGATTATACCAGTGTGGTTGATTTTGGGACGACTACACAAAGTTCACTTGTGCATTGTTTTGCGTAGGTGGGTTGTGTGCCTGGGACTGAGCATATTGTTGTCCCATGTTTGCACCTGGCCGTTGGGGGGGGGAGCTCTTCTGTCAGTCTTTCTTCCCGCGTACTGGGTCCCCTCATCTGGAGGATAAGGTACTCCTTGATGATATGCTTGCACTCTTATTAGTCAAATTTTTCTGTTGCATATGATGACTTTGAAATCCGGATTGTGACATGTTCTGGGTAGACCCATGCATGTAATCGAGATTTTTAACTCCTATTAGTCCATCTGTAGAGTTAGACGCGCCTAGAAATTCTTGATAAGATTGCAGGCGCGGGGTGTTAGGTAGGATATTATATATGTATCATGACTGCGTATAGATCAGTTCAATTTGTCGGGCTTTACTGATTGCGTCCTCTTCGGATGTGGGGTTACGTTGCGCCACATCCTTTGAAATCTCTGCCGTCATAGTTTTCAAGAATAAATCTAAAAGGACTTAGTCATCGAGTTTCGCTTTGCATAAACTGCGACGTCGCCTCCATTCATGGAGATGCTCTGAAATATGAGTAGAGGGGGATTCTCTGAAATGAGTCAGTAACTCCATTCCCAAATCGTGGTGAATGGGCAACTGAAATTATGTGAGGAATGCGGTAGTGAGGGTGCTAAAGGTTCCATGTGAAGCAGGGGGTTGCTCCACGTACCATTTCGCGGCCACTCCTGTAAGAGTGCATTGAAATAGCCTCAACCGAATAGTATCGTCAATGATGCTATTTGATGAGCACTACAGGTGAAAGGTCATTATATGATTTACTAGGTTTTCTGCTTGCTTGCCTTTAAAATTTGGTATGTACGAAGGGAGCTTCGTGGGCATGGGACGCTAATTGGGGTCATGTGTGATGGGGTAATTGGTGAGCTTGGTCAAATCTGGTAGATTCAATCCAAAAGACGCCTGGATCGACGAGGTTTCGTTGGAACTGTTTGAGTGTCAAACAGGTTAGGTTTTGGAAAAATTTTGAGGGGATCGAGTCTGTGATCACGACACCATAAAACAAAGTGAAAATGAAATTAATTTTCCCTTTAACTTAATCTATGTGATCAATCAAGAAAAAAATGGTTTTGTTTGTTTGCGCGTGATACTCAAAATTAGAGAAGACCTATTACGTCCTCACACACTCAAAAGTAATTGGGCCTTGAGAGGATTTCTTGCGAGTGCTGGCACAACGTCCCGTAAGAGCTGGCGACGCCCCCAGTCTGTTGAAGAGAATCAACCAAGGTAAGGGTAGAGGGTCTGGCGCTTGCCTGCACCGTCACTTATAGGGTAAAGGATGCCCTAGTTTTGGCCACTAAGAACCACCATCCCACGCGAGCATTCGAGTCTTGGGATTCTTGGTAGTTAGCTAACAGTACTGAGTATCAGCTGGGTCAGGTACCCCCAATTGATACATCACGCACTGCGCCTAAGCCTAACCCCCTCTAAATCAGGTTTCTGCCGTGCTCGAGTTTTCTTATTGTGGGCTGATAGTTGGATTTTAAAGCTCTCTAAATACACAACTTCTATGTTTCAATGTGAAGTGTGATCAAGGCGGCTTATTGGATACCCACCCCCTTGATCCTAACTTAATCTATAAATTCTCTTATGGCCCCTGTGGGGAGAATTTAGTGAGTTGTTTTAAGTTATTTTTAGGTGGCTTTATTTTCTTAGTGGTTGAATGTGTGTGAGTGTATGGTGAAAAATATCATAATTTGAACATATGGATATCAGTGATCTTTTAGAAAAGTCCCCTAGTTAAAGTATGTGACGTTTTTCCTTGCTCAAATGGATAGCATTTGCGGATAATGGGCCGCTTCTAAATATTCCTAGTTAGTCTATGTGAGTGACTAAAGGGAGATGGCGAATCACAAATGTAGAGCGTTCATATGCTTGTCTATGGTCACCAAATGGTGCAAAGACAACAAAGATTACTTGCTGTAATTGGTGATTCAATCCTAGTCCCGCAATTTCCTAAATGCAAAAATTGAACTTAAACTAAACAATTTCTACACTAGATTATGCATGTGTGGTCATGAGCCACTTACTTGGACTAGTTAAACTAAGTGTGCATACCAGAATTTGCAAAAACATAAATTGCTCAGACAAGAATGGTTAATTTCCCTCCTACTTAAACTATGTGAACACTTTTTGAAAAAACCAACTTAAATGAAAACTAACTAAATGCCTACATAAAGCAGCAAAAAGTGAGTTCTCAGAAGCTGTGGGGTATCAACAAAGGTGTTGGTAGATACATTAGGGGCTGCCCAACACACTTACAAGTAGAAAAAATGAAGAAAATAGGGAGAAAAAATCTCTGCAATTTTTGCGAAAAGCCCTTGACAGGTGCGCCTTCTTGCGTGCATATCAATCCTGAACGCGCACAATGTGCCATTGCGTGGAAAAACTATGCACAGAAATCGTGCAAGTAAAATATTAGGAGCTTCCTTCTTCAGTCTGTCACTTGAGTGAGTCTCGGGAGTGCAAGATGGGTCAAAGGACTGTCAGCTCCACTCCAACATAGACAAAGGGTCTCCTGCAAAAGATGGCACAACCACATAAACTTGGAACATGTCAGTGGAGTCGCCGATCCTGTTTTTGTGGATTAGTCACATGGGTGTATGAAATCGTACTAGCTTAGAGAGTGTGGTCTACTCTCTAAACTACTAGCAACAGGCAGAAAGTGGGGGCAGCTCAAAAGCATAAAACTTAATGGAAATAGTATGCTGAAGTATGCTCTTGTTAAAATAAAACTAAAAACACAAATATATAGAAGCTATATAGAGAGTTCCAAATGATAATAATGCAAATAGTGGCTCGATGGCCTCTTCTTATTAAACATTCGAAATGGAGAAGAAATTTTACCCACTTGCCAAAAGGTCCCTAGGCAGTGGCTCTAGGTCCCAATGCCAGGATGTTGCCTTCCAAGATCTGCCTCTGATGCAGTCTCACTCTCTCTCTCTGTTGTGGTGGACTAAGATGTTGGGTGGCCAGCTATCGAGTCCTCTTTAGCTCTAGCTCCGGGTCACACACAATGCTGGTGTTACTTGGGCAACTTTAGCTAGCATAACAATGTGATCACCATTTCTTCATCTCTTGGTGGGTTTATATAGGCGAGCTTCAAATCCTCTTTCCCTCCCTTGGTACATGATGGATGGTGACCCAAGGGAGAGGTGTGATTCCATTGTGTGCTCAAATATTCTTTTGTGTGCTCACATGATGTCTAAGGAGGCGCTGGTGGCTGTCCTTAGGCATTTTTCACATAAGGAGTAGCTGTCCTTTGCTTGGTGTGGTCCCGAAAAGCGATTTTTTTTCCATTTCCAGGAATGCGCGCTTATCGGGCAAAAAGGAGTGCAGAAGACGCTCTTCTCGAAGGATAAAGCACGCATTTCAGCATTTATGACTAGTTCAAATCTGATTTCTCAAAACCTTAGAGATTTTGAATACTTCTTGATTCCATAATGTATTCCTATCCTGTATATCCTTGGGCTCGACATTAATTAATGTCGTCTTCTACTGTACGATTTTCCAGTGTTAACACTCCCAAAGGACTCCCACCTATTCGTGATCATGATCATGCTATTCATTTGATTCTAGGAAGTGTTCATCCAAACATCATGCCTTACAGATATCCTTATGTCCAAAAGGGTGAAATTGAACATATGGTTGCAGAAATTTTAGAGGCTGGTATAATTCAACCTAGTCAAAGTTCTTTCTTTGCTCCAGTAGTATTAGTGCACAAGAAGGATGGATCATGGTGCATGTGTCCAGATTATAGGGAGCTCAATAAGCTCACTATTAAAGATAAATTTCCCATTCCTGTGATTGATGAATTATTGGATGAATTACATGGAGAAATTTATTTTACCAAGTTGGATTTTCGTTCAGGATATCATCAAATTAGAATGAAGACTGAAGATATTCTGAAAATAGCATTTCGAACTCATGAGGGTGATTATGAATTTTGGGTCATGCCTTTTGGCCTTACCAACGCACCTTCTACATTTCAAGAGTTGATGAATTCCATTTTCAAACCCTTATTTTTGCTAGTATTTTTTGATGATATACTAATCTACAGCAGGTCTTGGAAGGATCATGTTCAACATGTTGACAAGGTGCTCAAACTATTGGAGGAGAAACAACTGTATGCAAAAACATCCAAATGTTTCTTTAGAGTACAAGATGTGGAATATCTGGGTCATATTGTATCTCACGAGGGTGTTAAGGTAGACCCTAACAAAATTAAAGCCATAGTGTAATCCTAGCTGGCCTAACAATAATAATGTAAGGGCACAATAATAACAATATGGGGGTAACAGGGGTACACCAATAATAATAAGGGGGTTACACTAACAACAATAAGGGACTATACTAGTAATATAAGGACCTAACAATCAACATGGGAGATTGTATCGGGCTTTTAACCCATACTTTGGCAAGAATTTGGAAAGAATATGTCCTGGCTTGGTGTTGTAGGAGATTCCTTAATTGTTTTGTACATGTTGATTTCTGTCTTTCTGAAGTGGTGAACAAAACATCACTTTTAGGAGCTATGGTAACCTTGAAATCTCTTCATTTTCTGTAGACTACCAAGTCTTAAATCTCAACAATTATATTGTAATTTCCACAAATATCGTAGAATGATAATTTACAAACATTAATAACTTTGAAAGAAAAAAATATCCATAAATGAACAGATGATTTGACAGAAAAATTGCGGGAAAAGTATGCACATGGGAGAAGCTTGAAGAGTGTTTAGTCCTTTACTTCATAGGTTAGCCATAATACACTAAATCATCTTATAAATAATGAGGTAAATGAACTGTGAATGTATTGCTTCAAGGGAACAAAGGATAGGACCTCAAGATCATTACTAATAGCCAAATTGAGTCATACAATGTAGCAAAAGCAAACATTCAATATCCTCATATTTGTAGAGAATACCAAGGATTAATGAACAACGCGAAATTCGAAATAAATTATTGATTCTATATACAATGCATCGACAACGTAACCCCAAAACATCCAAGAACTCCATGGTTATCAAAAGGAAGAACCAACCTAGTAGTGAGATAATTTCCAGGAACAAACACCAAATAGAATTTTGGAAGTGGACGCCAGACATAAGCTGTGAAGGTGTAGACTTTACATATGCAGTTCACAAGGAACTCACAATGTTATTAAATGACACAAATAAATTGATACTGGTAGAAATCTTAGGTATAGATGCATGTTAAGAAAATAAAACTATTTGTGCAAACCAGAAATCTTAGGTATAGATGTAAGTTAAGAAAATAAAATTACTTGTGCGAACCACTCCGGCGAGGATGAATTCTTGTAACGCAAGAAGTTGGTACTCACGCCCAGATTCAGATGAAGTAGGGGAACCTATATTTAATCCATGAAACAAGATATTAATGAACCCATATATGAAAAAAAAATCATGAAGTGAATGGTGAAGGAATAACGCTAATAACGCTAAGAACGATATGATCCCTCGACACATAGGGTTTATGAGGGTGAGGAAGGTGGTGTGTATAGGGATAATCATCTTTGTTCTGGTTTCCAAATATAATAATGTTTCCTACAGAGGAGAAACACTGTAGTCATATTCCCTATTACTCAAATGATAGAAACCAAAATTTAGTCTTAGTAAAAACTTTCTTACCAAAATTTGTAAAATGCATGGTAAAATGATAGAGGAAACCTCACTAAGAAGTATTGGGGGTCTGGTACTTGAAACATCTAGAAAGCGAACTAGCGGGTTCTAACAATAACCTAATTCACCCCATACAACATAAGAAAATATCAATCTAGTAAGCCGCAAATTAAATTCAATATAATACTTACATTGAACTCTAAGATAATATGTGAAACTACAAGTTGTCAGTGGAGGTTACTTGACTGGTGGAGAGAGGGAAATCTGCCACAAGGTCGAGAAGGATTTAGCTTCAAATAATCCAATGGAAGTATCACAGTATTTGGAGCAGGGTTCGAAACCTGTTCTGATGCAGATGTGCTCCCAAACGCAACAAGAAAGAAATGAAATCCTCACTATAGAGGAAAAAAAATTCAAGCCAAATTTCGGATTAACCACAAGATTTCTGTTTTGTTCGATGCAGTTATAACATTTATTATTTCAATTTCTTTAACCGCGTTTCAATCCGACGATAGAAAATAGTTTAATCGTCTAACATTTCATCCCACGCCAGCAAACAAGTCCACGGTGGCAATCGGGCATGTTGTTTTCACATAAAAATGACAACGACTTACGTCTTAATTAATAGTCACTATTGAAAACCCTTGTTTATCGTATCAATTATACCAGCCATTACGAAGTTTTAAATTAAATATTTATTTGAGGTAAAATATTATAATTCTACGAAACTATTACGAAGTTTTAAATGAAATATTTATTTGATGTAAAGGATTTTTTATTTTGTGTGGTGAAGAGCCGAATGATTGAACAATAAGGCAGAAAGTTCAGTGTTTTCTTTCTTCCCGAGAACGTGAGTGCTCCAACTTTCGTGTATGGAGATCTTCCCATTATTGCCAACTGTCTGCAGTTTGACATTCATGCACGCGTTGCAGTTGCCTTGCAGGCCTTCACATCCCGTTCTCTACACCCGACCTCTGATCCCATGGGCCATTAATACTCTATATAAAACAGTAACTGAATATTTTTGTTTATCTACATGAAATAGCTGTTTGAATTTGAATTTGAGAGATTTATGTAATTTTTTTTTAGAATTATACATTGATGATAGATTTTAATGTTTATAAAAATGGTTTATTTACTATTTTAATTAGAAAATATATATTACAGTTGGATATAAAAATTTCAAATTTGTGATTATCAATTTTATGATGCTTTCTATACATTCACACTTGAATCTAAACACAATTGAGTTTATTCTTTTAGGTGTTATCCTGTCTGTTTATTGATATTTCTATTCTTTTTTCTTGTTAGAAGATTATGAATTTCTTCAAAGTCCATGTCTGCATATCATTATTCCTTGAAATGTTAAAATCTTCTCAAATTCTCATTTGGAAGTGGCTTCAAATTTGTTTTATTATTTATAAGGTCCCTTTAAAGTCCAACTGATCAAATTGAAAGCTAAAATTGATTGTTCCTCCTTAAAATACATTATAGCTAATGAGTTTGAAGAAGCTACTTAAATTTTTGAAAAAATAATAAATAATTGCACCAAATCATTGACTAATTTAATATTAGAAATAAATATGATTGAATATGTTAAATTTTTTAAAGTAATATAAAAGATATACATCTATTATATTACTTTCTCGAAACTTATTTTATAATTAAAATAAAATTAAAAATTAATTAAAAAACACATCACTTATATTAAAAAAATAGTGTTTTGACATTTCTAACATAAATTAATTAATTAATTAATATATATATATATATATATATATATATATAAAACCATACCTAACAAATATTTATACCTGCATCCATATGATTACTTAGATCCGTGATGAAAATGACGCCAAACATAAAATATAACGGTCTTTGTGTCAACCAGCGTTGGTTTATTGTCATCCACCACGTATGATAAATAGAATTGTCGTATAGGTTCGTTAATTTCGTGACAAAACTTTCTCTTATCAATAAATAAGCTTGCTCTCGTGACACACTCCGTTGCATGCATTTATTTATAAATAAATGTTTAAATTTTATAGGAAATTAGTTATACGAATTGATGTTCAGAGTGACAGGCTAAGAAAATAATAAATATTTTTTTATTTAATTGGTAAGTTATAATTTTTTTATTATTTAAAAATGAAATATATTATTTTATAATAATAATTAATAAAAAAATTAATCAGATGTTTCTCGTGATACAATGTGTTTAGATGTTTCTCGTGATACAATGTGTTTTATAGGGAAATGTAAAAGTATAAATAAATAAAGAATGGAGGATGGAGTTAGAATCTTACTATCACGAGAGGTAATAAGATAGTGAGAGATGATATTTTAAGATAATTAATTTAATAATAATATTTGATTAGAAAGTAAAGGGTATTAAAATTAACTTTATTTGTTATTTGTAAATTGATAATATTGTATTTGAAATGGTTAAATAATATATTGAATTAGCATTGAATAAAGAAAAGTTAAAAGAAGAATTAAAAAGAAAGGAATAAGAATTAAATAATTAGTTTGAATGGGATAATAATTAATTGGTTTGGTTGTAAAGTCTTGGTTGTCAAGTTTTAGTAGCACAACTCGTTGAAATTGTGTCTTATGTTAGGAGGAAGAGTGTCTTATGCTATGGGGAAGAATGTCTATGTCGGGTGCAATCCCCGAACGACTTTGACAGATTAGATGCTTTTGGGTCACGACTCCTCAAGCTACAAGTAACAGGTAAAGCCTAGAGAATCACAAACAACTTGACAAACTAAAACAACTAATTAATTGGTTTGGTCAAAATAATATCAATATGGAATTGAACTTGTGACTAAAAGATTAAATATTAAACTAAAGAGAATAAAAATGAATAAATGGAGGATGGAGTTAGAAGCTAACAATTAAGGTAGGTGAAAAGGATGGTACTTAGATAACTCTAAATAATGAATTTAATAATATTATTATTTTAATACTGAAAATAATTGATTAGGAAATTTTTGATAATAAGTTGTAGATTAGGGGTGTTACATATGCACTAGAATGAAAGGAAAAATAAATGGATGGTGGGTGAGGGGAGAATAAAGAAATTGCTGAAATAAGCAAGAAAAAGACAGGGAGGGAGGGGTAAGGAGAAAACATAAAAATGGGGGGGAGGGTAGATGGAGGGGGTTTAAGAAGGGTTAAAATTGAGATTAGGGGGAATGGGGTTTAGAGGAAACGAAATGGATATTGGGCTTCCATGTATGGCTTAATTGGTACCCATATTCCCAATTAATTTTTTTATGGTGCTTTTTAATTTTTATGGCTTCCCTAATGACATAGATGGAATGGAAGGAGAAAAGGCAAATGTTTTTGTTTTCTAACAACAAATTAGTTGTTTGGTATTGTGGGACTACTACGTGATGGATGCTTTTGAAAAGTGATTATGGTAGATGTCAACCACATGTTCTTTGAACTTGGATTTGAAGGATCTACCAATTTGTCCTATGTAAGACATTCCATGGGATCATGGGATTTCATAGACTTCTGGGCCCGACAAGGGGTCATTTTTTTCCTTGGCCGATCTGAAGAGATGGCTAAGTGTTTTTTGGGGTTTGAATAACGTATGTATGTTATTTATATAAATAATTTTGGAAATATGATCACTATCCCCTTGAATGTAGGGAAGGGTTACTTTGGCTGAGGGTGGTTTACTAGAAAGGTGTTTAGGTTGGGGGTGGAGAATGGAATGAAAGGCCTTGTTATTATGGGAAGAGGAGTAATCATTGGCTTTGAGGGATTTAGTGAGATGGGATATTTCATTAGGAAATTATTGAGAGGAAGAGATCTGAATGGATCAGGTAAAAAGGGCCTTGATCATAACAAATTTTTATGCAAAATGGTTAGAGAGTTGAAATGGAGGTATTTATCAGTATGAGTCTTCTTCTAATAGAATTTATGGTTAAGAGTACCATCAGGGAGGCACGATACAAGGACATCACGAAAGGGGAGGGAATGGTTATCTGCGAGCTCCATGGTAGATTGGATGTGAGGGGAAATGTGATTGGGATGGAAGAGGAAGAATTGGAGCTGTGGTATACCATGGGACCGAATAATAAATGTATCATCAAAAAAATGCTTCCAGAATTTATGTTTTAAGTGTAATATCTCATGGTCTAAGGTTTCAAAATAATCCATGAAAATGGTGGCCACAACATGGGAAATGGAACGAACCCATGGTTTTGTTCTTGATTTTCTCATAATAGACTCACCGAAAGTGAAAAAGGTGGTGGTAAGGAAAATTTTAATAAGTTTTAGGGTTTTAGAGTCTACCATCTTGGAAACAAGATCAATTTCTTCACAGACAAGAATCTTAGTAAATAAAGAAACAAAATCGAAGCTAACCATGATATTGTTTTAGATTTAATTAAACTTTAGTAAATAATAAATATTTGTTTTATTATTAAATTTTTTATTATATAAAAATTAAATATATTATTTATAAGAAAAATCTCTTCTTTTGTCTCTTTCCTATTTAGCATAAATCTTCCTTAAAGGGTCTTCATATTCCAATATAAGTCAATTGTGGGCATGTATAGGTTCTTTATGCCCTTGGTATGGCCTCTGTTAGGTTTTAGGCAACCACCTATGAAACGATATAAATATTCAAGAGCCTTGTTCGCTACTTATATCTGTTCCACATCATTAAGAACAACTTGAATGACATGTAAAGATTGATAATGATAATTAAAGGTAGAGAATTTTGGGTTATAGTGAACCCATATCCCTCCTTTGGCCTCATAATATGCAATCCCACATCAACAATGAGGTCATTAGTAGGGAATTGTCATGACCTTAGATGAGAGAAAAGACCCAGAGTAGATTAAGATAACAAGGAGAGAGATGAGAACACCAAGATAAGGGTGCAGACACAAAGTTGGTGCAATATCTTGCACCTAGTCAAAATGTGGCAAAGATGCCAAGACATTAAGGAATGAAAGCCAACCAAGGGACACATATGAGGAAGGGCAATGAATGACAAGCTAACTTGTGTAGAGGTAAGAGAGGAAACAAAAGGAAAAAAACTATGGATCCACTGGGAAAGACTATGGATGGATAGAGAAATAAAACCATTCAAATTGCAGTGAAATCAAAATTCTAAGGCTCATAAAAAACATTAAACATAAGGGCGTAATGACCACATGCAAGACCTGATCACTCATACTTCCTAGTGCATATTAAGAGTTGGAGTGACTTAATAGCATATTAACATAATAATGGTTAATCATGGTGAGATATTGAGAGAGATTTTGACTTAATTAAACATGGGATTGTGTGGCCTAGCACACCCCTGCCATAATTTCTTGGTGGGATGACCAACTTGTCGATCTCGCACCTCCTGTTTCCCAACTTACCCCATACATGGAACCTAGATTGCTTTGTCTTACCTTATCACAATTATTCTTCAGAACTAAAGTTAGAATACCTTACCATGTTACAAAATAAAGGGTTGAAGACTCCAAACAACCTTCATTGGATAATTTGGCAACCATTTTGTTTTCAAAGTGCCTTATATGGGAAGAGATGACCATAGAAATTTTATAGAGGATGGTTGCGAGTCACGAGAGACTAGTTTCTATCCTCCAAGTTGAAACCCTTCTAAGAGTCAAAGCATGAATAAGTTTCTTAATCATCATGATGATTATTTGAAAATACCCTTCCATTGGAAAAATAAGAGAAGAGGTCAAGTGAAGTCCAAATTCAAGAGCAAAGAGATGAATATCATTATTTTTTGTGTTTAAAAGAACCAACAAATAAGTGGGGATGTTTCCATGGTGATCTTTGGAGACTATTGTAGGCAAGTAAACTTGGGTTGCTCTTAGAGATCCGTACCTATTAAAATTGAAAAAAAAAAAAAATGTTATTTTTAATTAGATTTGAATAAACAATTCTCGTCCAACCAACAAGTCAATCATTAACTTTTTATCATATTACTTTATTTCGCCATCGCTGCATATTGCCCCATGGATAAAGTGAGATAATGTTAGCGCTAGCAGACACGAACTGAGTACAACTATGTGACTCTCAACCTTTTCCTGGATACGCCACAAGTCAAGTAAAGAAGCGCTAGATAAAGTCTACTGGGGTAGAACAGGAGCTACCAGTGAAACTACAAAGAAATATCAACGGATTTAGTGATTGAGAGACGGTGAAAATGATATCCGCATAAATTTCAACGCCGATTTCATCTTAAGCGACGTGTTGAAGGTGACATCCATTTAAATTCAACGCCAATTTCCTGACTTTGACACGTCTTGAAAATGATGTCCACCATTTCTGTGGGAAACGTAAAATATAACGGTCTTGTATGTCAACCAGCGTTGGTGTATTATCATCCTCCACATATGATCAATATAATTGTAATGTACCTTAGTTACTCTCGTGACAAAACTTGCTCTAAAAAATAAATTGTGTTATACTTTTTCTATTGACACGGCGCGGTGTAAGCATTTATTTATACATAAATGTTAAAATTTGACTAAACGTTATAAATAATAGTCCAGTGTTAATAAATACATATTTTTTAATTATTATAGTTTCATTACCCACAAATAATTAAATATATTATTTTATTATAATATTAGAAATTTGGCTTCTGTGATCTATAAAATGTGTGTAAATTTTGTTTTTCGGTGAAAATCACATAAAAGAAATTTGTGTCCACCCATTTCGAACCAGCGAGTGTGGTTCATCATTAGGACAAGATGAGAAATATCAAGAAACCAGTTTAAGTAGAACAGGACTGCTCCAACTAGTCGTTGGAAAAACGGCTAATTTAACTAGAATAGGAAAATTATTATTATTATTTATTTATTTATTTATTTTTTAAAAATTTGATTATGTTTTTATTATAAATTCTATATAAATAAAAATAAAATAAAAATAAAATATAAAATCAAATCAAATAAATTAAATAAATAAATCAAATAGATAAATAAGTAATAATAATAATACTAATTAATCAAATAATTTAATATTACTAAAGAAGTAAGATTTAAATAATAATAATAATAATAATAATAATAATAAAAATAAAATAAAATAAAAATAAATAAATAAATAATAAAAATAAAAATATAATAATTTAAAAATAAAAATAAAAATAAATAAATAAATAAATAAATATATATATATATATAATAAAAACAAAACAAAAATACTAATCAAAACCAAATTAGAAAAATAAAAGGAGCACATCTGGATAGAGGAATCAAGATCGACTAAGAGTGAAGAGCAGGAATCCTGCATCTGCTAACATTCCACCCATCATCCCTATTAAGGTTAACCGACCTCTTTTAGAGATTTGTCTTACTTCGACCTTCTTTAGTTTCGAGGGTGTATTCTTTGAACAGACCTGTGGTGTGGCCATGGGTTCCCCCCTTTCCCCTGTTGTTGCTAATCTTTTCATGGAACGCTTTGAATCGAAGGCCCTTTCCTCTTCCATTTTTCAACCGAAGCTTTGGAAAAGGTTTGTTGATGACACCTGTGTATTGTGGCCCCATGGTAAAGAGAAATTAGACCTTTTCTTCCAGCATCTTAATGATCAATATGACTTCATTAAGTTTACCATGGAATTCGAATTTGATGGTAGCCTGCCCTTTCTGGATGTCCTTCTTTCGAGAAATGATGATGGTTCCTTCTCTCATCAAGTTTTTAGAAAGAAGACCCATATTGAACAATATTTACATGCTAGTTCTCATCATTTTTCAGCTTAGAAGCTTGGGGTTCTCAGTTCCCTAGCAACCAGAGCCTTTAGAATCTCAGATGTGAACCACTTTGAAGGTGAAAAATTGCATCTCCTTAATGTCTTTTGTAAGAACGGTTATAGCAGGGCTTAGTGTCTTACAGATTTTCAAAAAGTTGAGAAAGGTCCTAAGGTTAAGAAAGATCCTTACGATCGATTATCTAGAGTTCACCTTCCTTTTAACCAAGGTACTACTGATAAAATCACAAGGATATTGAAGAAACACAATGTCTCTTCAACTTTCAAGCCTCTCCGCACTATCTGTGGTTCTCTTAGATCGGTAAAGACCCGATTTGCCCGATGGATGGTAAGGGTGTTTATTTGATTCCATGTTCCTGTGGGACCCCTTACATTGGTGAAACTGGTCGATCTATTAACCAAAGAATTCATGAACATGTCGCTGACCTTAGAGATGGTAGATCTCAGTCCTCTGCCTTGGCAGAGCATGTTGAAAAAATAAATCACCATATTTGTATTGAAGATACTAAGGTTATTGCAACTATTGACCACTTCCACCACCGAAAGTTAAGGGAAGCCTTGGAAATAGGAAAGAGGCCGATTAACCTTAATAGGGATGATGGGTGGAATGTTAGCAGATGCTGGATTCCCGCTCTTCACTCTTAGTCGATCTTAATTCCTCTATCCAAATGTGCTCCTTTTATTTTTCTAATTTGGTTTTGATTAGTATTTTTGTTTTGTTTATATATATATATATATATATATATGTATTTATTTATTTATTTATTTTTATTTTTATTTTATTTTATTTTATTTTATTATTATTATTATTATTATTATTATTTTAAATCTTACCTCTTTAGTAATATTAAATTATTTGATTAATTAGTACTATTATTATTATTACTTATTTATTTATTTGATTTGATTTTATATTTGATTTATTTATTTAATTTTATATTTTATTTATATTTGATTTTTATTTATATAGAATTTATAATAAAAACATAATCAAATTTAAAAAAAATAAAAAATAATAATAATAATAATAATAATAATAATAATAATAATAATAATTTTCCTATTCTAGTCAAACTAGCCGTTTTTCCAACGGCTAGTTGGAGCAGTTTTATTCTACTTAAATTGGTTTCCTGATCAGATTTCTCATCGTGTCCTGATGATGAACCACACTAGCTGGTTCGAAACGCGTCGACACAAATTTCTTTTATGTGATTTTCATCGAAAAAAAATTTTACACACATTTTATTATAATAGTTAATAAAAAATAATTTAATTAACCATTTTTAATATAATTAGATATTTAATTATATTCATAAATTTATAAAACATTGATTATACTTTAATAATACAAATTATATATATATATACATATATATATATATATATATATATATATATATATATATATATATATCATTTAATGCTTTTTCTTTGAATTCAAGGGTGTGAATACCCATGTATGTTTTTTTTACATAAAATTTTCCAATAACTATATTTCCTTTAAAGTTAAATACAAGGATCGTGAATTGTAACAGTTAAGTTAACCATAAAACTACCAATTTTTTTTTTTTTTTATCATAACCGAAATCTACACCTAGCAATAAATACTGACATCATATGGCACGGCCTTATTAGTTGCTTTGCTGGTATTGTTCTTTGGATTCTCGCGTTTCGGTACTATATAGTGGAACATGATTTGTACTGTGGATTATACATACTGATCTTTGTGTTTGCTTGTGGATTTGATTTAATAATGACTTACATTACTAATAACTCACCTTACTATTATGCACCCGATGATTATGGTTATCTGCTATCACAATTAAATCTGTCAATTCACAACTATTGGAAATGGGTTTATCCATTCGATTAGTTAGGTTGGCCTTGCCGCTCAATACCTGGCAGCCTATCCTCAGTCGATCTGAGATTAATCTCACGACTTTTGTGCCTAGGGTTAGTAATGACCTTAGGCGTTCTAACCGTTCCAGATTCATTTTCACGCATAGCGCCGAGAGCTCTGGAGGCGGTGCTGTCTCTTTCAGGGTTTCGCAACAAGCGATCCAATTTTACCTTGAAGATGGTGGTAACGTGGCTACCAGAGGGCTTGCCCCTCGACTCAGGTAATCATAGTTCCCGACCTTCCTTTTTCCTGAAATTAAGCTGTACAGAGTTTGAGTTTCTTTGTGTTTAATGAATGGAGGAGTCTAGTTATCATTCTGTTGTTTACGCCTTTGTCCCCTGAAGAATAAGAACTTCTGGCTGGTATACATATATGTTCTTACACTCGCTGCGGTTTTTGTTTGGGTTTGGCAGTGGAGGTCAGGTGCTACGAATTTCCCATATTCGAGAACGACAGGTACTCCCATTTCTGAGAGCTGTTTTTCATTTCTGGGGTTATTTCTTGCTACAGTACCATTATTAACTTATTCGTTTTGTAATTTCTCCTTCATGACTAATGGGGTTTCCTCCTATGGCAGGTACCGCTTATATTTTCCCTACTCCAGCTCAGAGTTCCTTGTTTTTCCAGGCTTGTTCGCGGAATAAGGGTTTAACTCCTGCATATATTTCACAGGTACTCCGATGCCGACGGAATCTGTACCCTTAGTCTTCTCTTGGCGGATAATTTTGTTATTGTCTAGCTTAGGGTTAAACATTTCATAGCTTGATATGATTTAGTTACATGCCATTCAGGCTAGGTTCACATATAGGTTTTTTTGATGACATTTACAGCCTCAAGCCGACAGATTGTATATTATTTCAGACTACTCCTAAGCGGAGTTCATTTTGACATATGCTGTAAATTTTTTCTATGGCTATCCATTGGACAGTTTTTATTTTTTATTTTTTATACCACTCACGCTTACCTTTTTTACGTTTCTAAACTTATGATTGTACTAGTTGCAGATGTAGTGAGTAGTTCTCCATTCGAGTTTTGTTTTCCTGTATATCATATATTAAGCCGTGAGGCTAATTACAGTGTCTACAATTTTTAACAGTATCTGCAGTTTGTTTTTACAATGACATGAGTTCTTATGTATCTTTGAGGGTATTGATTTAATGTTAACTGTATCAACCCTAGAATTCCTTATAATTGGTTTTAAGGGTTTTGTTTCCGTTTGTAAGGTTTAATAATTCTCTGTTGCTACTAAGAATTCCTATAATTCTCCCTGTCCTTGGTTTTTCTCCTTCTGTTAATCCTTCCTTAAATAATACAGGGCGACCGGACCGCCAATACGTCCGTGTCTCATCATAGACGGAGAACGACCAACCCTGGAGCACAGGTTACTGGCTTGAAGGGTTAATGGTTCTCCCGGTTTTACCATCTGAGGTTTTCTTGCACTGTTTATATTCTTACAGAACTATCTTAGTTAGCGAAAATGATATGGTCAGTAATTAATTTTCATGTTCTGTTACTAAATACTTCTTTCACAAAAATTTAATCTACTTTTTGAAATGATTTAGGAAATAAGGAAAAGAATACAGAGATAGGGTACTATTCTTGCTAACTACTGTAGAAACTCAACAGTAAAGTTTTTCTGTCTGCTTCGGTGGTACAACTTCTATAAATACAGTACCTACTTTTCAACAATCCCTACTATAATAGTAAAAGAAACAAAATTTTTTATTTCACAGAAACAATATCAAAGAACTAACTACAACTTTCACAGAAATGAAATTCAGAATAAAAAACAAACTACTTCTTCTACTCTTTTTACTCATCTGAATTTTAAGCCAACTGATGGTAACAGTGTTCCTCCCTTCCATGAGCTGGCTAACAGTTACGCAACTCTCCCCCGTGCTCAAGTATGGGTCTCTGTTAAATGCAGAGCACTGGATGAGAACTTAGGACAATCCGGTCCAGTCCTCCCATTCCAGGGGAAGACAGAAATTTTGGGGAGATCACGAGACAAATCAGTCCAATCTCCAACCCAGAGAACACTCTGTTCTGAAATTTTCTCTTCCAGAATAACAGAGTTCCTTTTCCTCCTTCCACAGGCAGAACCCCAAAACTCCCCTTGGAATTTTTATTTATTCCAGAGTTTCCATGGGTAACTGTGGAACTGTTTTTCTAACTAACACCAGATCTTGATTTACTTTTTTTTTTACCATCAATTCTACTTATGAAACTAATTTCACAGTAAATCTTTATTTAATATAAAAAATTAATCTTTTGTTCACTATTCCAAAAACAAAACATCAGTCTCAGTTAATTAAAAGTCTAACCATTCGTTTCCACTAAAACGGTGGTTACAATTTTCCCCCTCTGGAAGAGAACACCGTCCCCGGTGTTCTTATTTTAATTCAGAGAAAAGCTTAGGATAAGCTTCCTGGACGAAACTCTCGTCTTCCCAGGTGGCCTCCTCCGGTCCAAAGTGTTTCCATTGCACTTTAACCTAGGCGATGGCTCGTTTCCGGAGCATGATTTCCCTCCGATCTATTATACTGTGGGGCTCGACCAGAAACTCTCCGTCCGGTTCTACCTGCACACAAAAGACTTATGTAATTATATAAGTCTTTTAACATAATACTATTTTTAACCTTTATGCTCACCCACTACCTGAATGTTCCGCCAATGAATAATTTGTCTTGGATCATGAACATATCGTTTCAATAACGATACATGGAAGACATTATGCACCCGAATATGACTAGGAAGAGCTAAACGATACGCCACCGGTCCCACTGTCTCCAGTATTTGGAAGGGACCACAGAATCGGGGCGCTAATTTTGCACAAGATGCCCATCTTAATGTACTCTTCTTTAGTTTAATTCTAACATATACATGGTCTCCGACTTCATATTCACGGTATGACCTCTTTTTATCCGCATTCACTTTCTGCCTATCCTATGCTGCCTTCAAATTCTGTCGAATTTTCTTCACCTCTGCTTCCATTTCTGCTAGCATATTTGGTTCCAGCATGAGTCTATTCTCGGGGCTGCTCCAATTGATGGGAGTTCTGCACTGCCACCCATATAGCGCTTTGAACGGACTCATCTTTAATGATTCTTGGTAACCATTATTGTAGGCGAACTCTAACAAGTGTAGATACTCTTCCCATTTAACTGGTTGTTGCATGACATACATTCTCAGCATGTCTTCCAATACCTAATTTACTCGCTCGGTCTGACCATCTGTTTGCGGGTGGTATGTAGTACTAAAATGTACTTGAGTTCCCAATCCTGTAAACAGTATCTTCCAGAAAGCTAATGTGAATTTTACATCTCTGTCCGAGATGACGGTCTTAGGAATACCATGCAGTCTGAAGATCTCATGCATAAATAAATATGTTATTTGTACTGTCTTATAGGTGGATTGGATAGGTATGAAATGTGCCGACTTACTTAGTCTATCCACAACTACCATTATGGAATCATTACCTCGCTTTGATTTTGGTAACCCGGTGATAAAGTCCAACGAAATCACCTCCCATTTCCACTCGGGAATGGGTATAGGCTGCATTAATCCAGCTAGATGCCGATGCTCTAATTTTACTTGCTGGCATTCTAAAAACTTGATTAAATAGGTTGCTATTTCCTTCCTCATGCCTGGCCAACAGTAATCCTTTCTTATGGCTGTTAGCATCTTTTGATATCCCGGGTGTCCTGCATAATTGCTTCTATGATATTCATCCAGTATCATAGTTTTTAATTCCACTCTATTTGGAATGACTATCTTCTTCTTAAAAAATAGCAACCCGTCCTAGTTAATCTCATATCCCCCTTGTCCACCCTGTCCTTCAGATTCTTGGGTTTGCTGCCACAAATATTTATACTCTGGATCCTTGTCTGCTTCTTTTCTGATTTGATCTAGAAATCTGGTTTCGACCTGATTAACGTATAGCTCATAAATGATGTGCAATTTTCTGCTCAATGCATCCGCAACCTTGTTCTCCTTTCCCCTTACATGTTGTAAATCAATTTCAAACTCGCTCAAAAAAGCATTCCACCGTGCTTGTCGGGAGTTTAAATCAGCTTGTTTAAAATAGCTAGTTAGGTTATTATGACCAGTCCTTAATACAAATTTCTTCCCGAGTAAGTAATGTCTCCACACTCGGAGAGCGTGCACAACTGCGGTCAGCTCTAAATCATAAGCTGAATATCGCTGCTCATGATCTTTTAACTTGCGGGATTCATATGCAATTACCTTCCCTTCTTGTGATAAAACAACCCCAACACCTTTCTTGCATGCATCCGTACAAACCTCGAATTCCTTATTCGGATCTGCTACACTTAGCACAGGTGCTGTTGTCAATAACTGCTTCAATCTTTCAAAACTATCCTGGCATTCTTTTGTCCATTTAAAAATTTCCCCTTTCCTTTGCAAGGAGGTAATAGGGAAAGCTATTTTTGAGAATCCTTTTATAAATCGCCGGTAATAGCCAGTGAGACCTATAAAAGATCGTATATCTGACACATTTTGTGGCACCTTCCATTCCATAATAGTCTTGATTTTCTCCGGGTCTACCGCTATACCTTTTTCAGATATTACGTGTCCAAGATACTGTATTTTTCCTTTGAAGAAATCACATTTGCTGAACTTCGCATACAGTTTGTGCTTCCTAAGCATCTCCAGCACCATTCACAAGTGTTCCTTGTGTTCTTCCGCATTCTTAGAATAAATCAGTATGTCATCAATGAAAATTAACACAAATTTGTCCAAATAAGGGTGAAAAACACTATGCATCAGTCTCATAAAAGTGGCTGGTGCATTAGTTAACCCAAAAGGTAATACCACGAATTCATAGTGGCCATACCTTGTACGGAAGGCAGTTTTGTAAATATCTTCATCTTTAATTCGGATCTGGTGATAACTGGATCGCAAATCAATCTTTGAGAACACCATGGCCCCTCTTACCTGATCAAACAGGTCATCAATATGAGGTAGAGGATACCTGTTCTTAACAGTTAGCTTATTTAACTGTCGGTAATCCATGCACATGCGCATGGTTCCATCCTTCTTTTTAACAAACAGTATAGGTGCTCCCCAGGGTGGCACACTGGGTCGAATATACCCCTTATCCAGCAATTCCTGAAGCTACATCTTCAGTTCAGTCAGTTCTGGTACACTCATATTGTAAGGAGTCCGTGAAACTGGCGAGGCTCCTGGCAGCAGTTCTATTGTAAAATCAACGTCTCTTTTAGGCGGTAATCCTGGTATTTCTTCAGGAAATATATCCTTAAATTCTTGTACTACAGGTATATTTTCTAACAGAGCAGCTTTATCCTTAGACTCAGATAGTCCAACTTGTATAGCATACAATTGGCATCCCTTCCTTATACATTTTCCCATTTGGGAAGCTGTAATTGGGTGCAGATGTACTGGCTTCTTTATGCCTTGAATCTCTTGGCGAATACCATTATGATCTTTGTAATAAACTATCTTTTCCTTACAATATATGAGAGTCCAATGCTTCTCTAACCAATCCATACCTAATATTACATCATAGGATCCCAAAGGCAGAATATTTAAGTCCACTACTAACTGCTCTTCGCCGATTTGCAGTGCACAATCCGGTATTTTGGCACTTACTCTTCTTTTAGCTCCTGTAGCTAACTGGACCAGCCAGGTTTTCTTAAATTTTTGACTTGGAAGTTTACAAACTTCCACTAATTTAGGGCTTATATAACTTAGACTTGCTCTCGGATCTATCAAAACAGAAACAGTTTGGGATAGCAATTTACCTTCCAGTTCTATCAATGTAGGCTGAAAATCGGCTTGCGGATCCTCCAATGCTGCGTTAATTCTGGGTATACTTCGAGCAATATCTCCCACGGTAGAGGCTTCTTGTAGATTATTTACTGCTTCAGTTTTACCCCACTGTGGGCAATCTCGATAGTAGTGCACTGCTCCGCAGCCCCAACACTGCAGAGGTGGCCTCTAATTTTGTGGCTGCTCAGGTTTACTGGAAGCTTCCATTGTTTTGTCTTCCCCAGGCCATCTAATCCACTGATGGTTCCTACCGAATTTCTGATTGATTGAGTTTCTGGCAGTATTTCGGAAAGTACTGGTTTTTCTTTTTTTGGAACCAACATTGTTTCTGTTATCTTTCCTTGTTTGCCACCCTTTTCCTTGGTCTATCTTGTTTTTCACTTGTTGATAGCACAACCTTGCCTTTCTAATAACCTCATCCATTGTCTTAGGATTTTCAAACTCGATACGCTCTTTCATATGGACAGGTAAACTGCTCAGAAATATTTGAACTTTGGCTTTCTCTTCTCTTAAGTACGGTACATAGCGCAGCAATGATGTAAACTTGGTGATGAACTCATCCATGGTCAGTTGTCCTAGCCTTAAATCATGGAATTCTCCGGCCTTTTCATCATAAAAATGCTCAGTCAAGTACTTATCCTTGAATTACTGTTGAAACTTTTCCCATGTCACATCTTGATCCTCTATTCCCCGCACATTCTTCACTTCTTCCCACCATAAGGTGGCTTTGTCTTTTAGCTAGTAAATGGCTAGCTGTGCTTTAAGACCACTTTCGTAATCGTACACCTGAAAGTAATTTTTCATGTTAATCAACAATGCCTCTGCCATTTCCTCTTTTTCTCCATCAAACGTAGGGGGCTTTATCTTTCTGAATTCTCCGTGTAATTCTACCCTCTGCTTTTTACTTGTTTTCCATTCGGTTTCATTTTCAGATTCAGCCTCATTAAAATTTCTGTTGGGATTACTTCGCTGTGTCATACTTCTTTCTTTTCGGTTTATATCTTGTTCATCTGTTTGCTGTTCGTCCCTTTCTTGGAATTCTCTACCAGCACTGGGGTTTTCATTCCTTTGGTTCTGTTTATCGGAGAGGCTTTTTAAGATCCTCTCCTGATCCTGCATCATCCTTGCATTTTCCTTTCGTACCCTCTCCATCTCTTCCTGCAACTGTTGTACTGTGTATAATAAAATGCGAGTCTGATGTTGTTGTTCTTCAATCAGTCTATTAGACCGCTGATCCTGCTCTATCCCCAGCTGAACCCACATTTTGGGGTTCCCCTCTGGTGGAGGCTTCATCTCTCCGACATTCCGCTGTAGCGATTATGATTGTGAAGGTGTCTGTCTCATTTTTCCTTCCAACTAATTATCTAACTATGCATGAGTAACATAAAAATTTAACGTTAGTTGACCCAATAGGGCCCCAACATTGTAACGCCGCTTTGATACCACTTGTAACAGTTAAGTTAACCATAAAACTACCAAAATAAAAAAAAATTTATCATAACCGAAATCTACACCCAACAATAAATATTGACATCATATGGCATAGCCTTATTAGTTGCTCTGCTAGTATCATTCTTTGGATTCTCGTGTTTCGGTACTATATAGTGGAACATGATTTGTACTGTGGATTATACATACTGATCTTTGCGTCCGCTTGTGGATTTGATTTAATAATGACTTACATTACTAATAACTCACCTTACTATTATGTACCCAATGATTATGGTTATCTGCTATCATAATTAAATCTGTCAATTCGCAACTATTGGAAATGGGTTTATCCATTCGATTAGTCAGGTTGGCCTTGTTGCTCAACACCTGGCAGCCTATCCTCCGTCGATCTGAGATTAATCTCACGGCTCTCGTGCCTAGGGTTAGTAATGACCTTAGGCATTCTAACCGTTCCAGATTCATTGTCACGCATAGCGCTGAGAGCTCTGGAGGTGGTGCTGTCTCTTTCAGGGTTTCGCAACAGGCTATCCAGTTTTACCATGAAGATGGTGGTAACGTGGCTGCCGGAGGGCTTGCCCCTCGACTCAGGTAATCATAGTTCCCGACCTTCCTTTTTCCTGCAATTAAGCTGTACAGAGTTTGAGTTTCTTTGTGTTTAATGAATGGAGGATTCTGGTTATCATTCTGTTGCTTACGCCTTTGTCCCCTGAAGAATTAGAACTTCTGGCCGGTATACATATATGTTCTTACACTCACTGCGGTTTTTGTTTGGGTTTGGCAGTGGAGGTCAGGTGCTACGAATTTCCCATATTCGAGAACGACAGGTACTCCCACTTCTGAGAGCTGTCTTTCATTTCTGGGGTTATTTCTTGCTACAGTACCATTATTAACTTATTCGTTTTGTAATTTCTCCTTCATGACTAATGGGGTTTCCTCCTATGGTAGGTACCGCTCATATTTTCCCTGCTCCAGCTCGGAGTTCCTTGTTTTTCCAGGCTTCTTCGCAGAATAAGGGTTTAACTCCTGCATATATTTCATAGGTACTCCGATGCCGACGGAATCTGTACCCTTAGTCTTTTCTTGGCGGATAATTTTGTTATTGTCTAGCTCAGGGTTAAACATTTCGTAGCTTGATATGATTTAGTTACATGCCATTCAAGCTAGGTTCACATCTAGGTTTTTTTGATGACATTTACGGCCTCAAGCCGACAGATTGTATATTATTTCAGACTACTCCTAAGCGGAGTTCATTTTGACATATGCTGTAAATTTGTTCTATGGCTATCCACTGGACTGTTGGGAAAAATACTGAGAGGGGGGGGTGAATCAGTATTTACTGCATATTCAAAACTTTTACTTTTTCTTGCTTCTAAAACCCATACGCTACTTTCCTGAAACAGACTTGCGTATATACGCGGATACCCTTTATGAAACTAGCGTATACACAGATATCTAATTATGTCATTAGTTCTTCACTTAAATCATTCCATCATTCATTCATCAGATGTTTAATAAACAGTAAACATGAACAGTGAGAACAGAGTAAACCATCACACAAAGCATCACACATGAACACGGGATTTTTAGGTGAAACCCGAGTGAAAACCACGTTGCGGTTGCTCGACCTTCAATATTTTATTATAGAGAAAACATCTTACAACATATGTCTTTGGTGCGGACTCTGCCGGCACGCGAGGCACCCACTTGCGCTCGTTTACGGCCTCCTCACCGGAAGGAGCTACAACCCACGACTCGTTTACCGGCCTATACGGAAGGCTACGACCCCCTGAATGGTTACCGGCCTCTCTCCTGGAAGGGAGCTGCATGTTTTGCTCTCGTTTGGCCTCACCTGGAAGAGAGCTACAACCCCTTGTTGAGAGCTACGGCCCTCAGCACCTCTATGGACCACGTTTCATCAATTTTCACACTGGATCCAAAGCTTCCTTTAGGACACCACTTGTAGGCCACGTTTCATCATATTTTCAGACTGGACCCACTCCTTACTTTTAAGCACAGTCAAACATGAAACTGATATATATAACTCACTGACAGATATCAATAAACCAGCAGAACAGATCAGACATTTCTTACCACAGACTTCAGAAAACCCTAGTTTGCATACGCGCTTTCCTTTCACCGATGTCGCGTATATACGCGCCAGTCCACATCACCCGGTAACATCGCACGTAAGCTTCCTTTCGCATACGCACTTTTTCTTCGAATATAGCGTGTATATACGCGCTTCCTCTGCAGCTAACTAGCGTATGGATCTTCAATTATTACAGAGCTGCATACTTCTTCAGATCAGACATTCAGTTCAGATTCAACCCTTTACTTTAGACAGATGTTCGCCTCATCATAGATCTAATCACTCCATAAACAGATCTAGCAAATAAAAGTACATTTCAGATCCAGAGATCCCGTTTCATCATTTCTTCATAAGTGCATCATAGATTCAGATCTATCATCAAACCTTTACCCTTTCCATACAGATATACTTCACAGAGAAGTATTCATTCAAGCTCAGATATCTTGCTCCCACACTCATGATTTTCACAATGAATTTCTTCTCCTTATATATAGGTTTATCCTTTTTCAATACCATGAGCCCCTTTTTCAATACCATGAGCCAAAACAATACCATGAGCCCAAAACTACATTACTTCCGATGGTAATCCTGGACGGGGTCAATTAGGCGGATCATTACCCAATACAATGGGTCAATACTATGGTGGTTACCCTTGGTTTTTCACTTTTTGAGCGCTTTTGCCCATACGCAACTTGGAACGTTCTTTTCCGCGTGCATACGCGACTTATCCTAGAAATATCCGCGTATGCCTTCAGACATACTCTTTTCATCAAATATTTAGCACATGCTGAATTTCTTTCTTCATTGCCTTCTTTACTCACTGTAGATACATCGGTTTTAGTTCATCAAGACATATTCTATTAAGCACAACTTCATCCAGTAAGTTGCCATTATCTTCATCAAGAGGGTTGCCTTTCAAGGACAACATTCATCATCATATTGCTAACAAACATCATTTACCACGTCCATCACGTCAAGAATAACTCCATCAGGTGGATTGCCATCAAGGACAACACATGTCAACAGTCGCATGTCTTCATCTTCATTCAGTGGATTGCCATCAAGGACAACACTCTGCATCATATTTCCAACAATCTCCCCCTTTGGACTTGATGGCAACCACGATGGTGTTTCGTTACCACAACAGATAGGTACATTAAGAATACAATGACACCATGTCACATTCCCCATTTTTGACACCATTCAAACACCTCAAACACCATGTCACTCTCCCCCTTTGACATCAAGGGCAAAGGGCAGATCAAAACCAACATACTCTCCCCCTTTTCTCCTCATATGGAAGAAGCGTTCTGCAGATCTGATGTATACTGAAGTGACCAAGCTCCCCCTAAATTCATGCTGAATCTTCAAACATGTTTTTCAATGAAGTACATGACTCTATGAACTTCCTATCACAACAGACTCATACTTACATCAAAGATCCAACCAAGTGGATTTACATATGAGACCCAAATACCCAACCAAGTGGGTTTACACATCTCAACTCAACTACCCAACCAAGTGGGTTTACGAAATTTGACTCAGCTACCCAACCAAGTGGGTTTAAAATTTTTACAAGTCCTTACATGACTGAATATTACAATTTTACATCATGGGTCTCAACAAGACCTTTTCATCAAATTAAAAATATGACCATTTATGAACCAACACCAGAAAGTCCTCAAGAAAGAGAACATATTTCAGAATCAACATAATGCCAACAATGCATTATACTCAGCAAGACTAGGGCTCCCCCTGAAAAAGTGCATCCAAACATCCTTTCCTTATGACTAAGGCTCCCCCTTAGTTTGTGCATCCTGAACACTTTCACCAACAAATCATCAAGGCATCTTTATCAAAAAAAAAATTAGAAATAGAATTGTGAGAACTAGAACACCACCAGAGATACCAAACAGTATCAGAGATACCAAGCAGCACTGCAGCTGTGCTGAAGAGAGCTGACTTCAAACAAAAATGGTCAGCAATCAGACATACGCGGTTTTATGTGCATGAACTCGCGTATATACGCGACTGTGTTTCAGGAAACCCACATATCCAATGTCACCTTCTACACTTTAACCAGATCTGATCCTCTGTGAGAAAAATGCAGTGTTCAACTTCTTTCTGGGATATTTGAGTGCTTCCCTGGACTACAGATAGATAGAACAGTGTAGTTGTGTCTTCAAGCGTCATCCAACGGTTGCAGCATAAGCACATTAAAAACCAAGCCTTCAGATTCTTTGCAGCATCAATACAATCTTTCCAAGAGAGATTATCACACTAGAACAATCATCTTCAAATATGTGTCAAGCAATCATCCATGTGGTCCAGTATCACCAATATTTTCAAGATTTAACATGAAGTAACATATGTAGGGAGAAGATCTCATCTATAGTAACAAACTCGATATCCAACTCGTCCATGTGTGAGCACACAAGATACTTATCAGCAACCAGGGCTCAAAAAAACTCATCATAATAAACCATGTACCAAGTCATCATCATGAGTATCACAAAAAAACCAAAGGATAAGCAGTCATATTGCCAACAATGTAATCATTAGTATTCAACCTGCTGCTCCCCCTAAACTAGTGCTATTGCTTAACTTGTGCAACCTGAATACCTTTATCAGCAAGCCATCAGCAACCATCTCTACATGATCTGTCCTTATCTCTGAATACTAAGACTTTCATCTCAGCAACGAATACTCTTCATCAACAAACAGAACTCATCCATAATCTTCAACATAAGACATCAAGTATCATATCATCATAATTTAGAACTGAGAAATTAAGCTGATATTGAGTCAATAATGCAGTTATTAACAATCAGACTGTTACTCCCCCTGAGCCTCTGCTCCAGATCTTCAACTAGAATATAAATTCACTTATCATCAATGCATACGCGACTGTGTCTGAAGAAACTTGCGTGTATACGCGAATTTTGTTAATATAACTCGTGTATGGAAAGTGAAATATAGAAAATTTCACACCTTCATATCCTCCTGCAATTTTACCTTCTGTTCCTGTCTTTTCTTCACACCAGATGCTCTGTCAGAAGTACATATAACCAGAATAATCAAATCAACCATGAGAGACATCATACATTGCTCCCCCTGTGACGATACATTACTAAATCTCATAATGTATCCCACATCATTTCTGCAGTCAATAAGAAAAGTCAGCTTCAGAAGCGGATGACTGCAGTAGGGTCAGAATTCCCTACGTTTCTGATCGGTCCTCCATCTTTTTCCAGATTTGTTTGATCTTTCTATTTGTGTGCTGAAAGTTATCCAATTTCTCATATCTGTTCAACTTGCATTCCTTTTCTACATGTCCATACTTGTTACAAGAATAACATCTCATATGTCCAGAAAAATAAGCATAAGAACCATAATGAGTATTTCTATTCTTCCTCCTTCTACAATCAGCTGCTTTATGTCCATACTTGTTACATGAAAAACAATATCCCTTGAAGAAACCAGAGTACCTTTCTATGTAGGATCTGTTAGTTTGAGGCTGAAATGATCTGCTCCTGCAATTTGCTGCAACATGCCCATAATTATGACATTTAAAACATTCAACATTCTTGAATGAATTCCTTTGAGAATTCATGATTGATGGTTGACCTTTTGTCTCTTTCAACGCTTCAGGTTTTGCATTGACATCCTCTGAGGTTTTTGCACTTCCTTGTGAGCTAGATTCTCCTTTAACAGTTTCATGGAAACCAAGACCAAGTTTGATAGCAGGAGACCTTTGATTACTCATAATATTGTCCAAAATGTTAGTACTATCTTGAAACCTCAAAAGTTTAACCTTTTCTTCTAATTTACCTTTGAGAATGTTTACCTCAACCTCCAAGGCTTGACATTGCTTCGTCAATCTTTCTTCTTTCCTTCTTCCATCTTCTACTTGATCCTTCAGATTTAGAATCTCTTCTTTCAACCAATTTTCGCTTTCTTCACATGTTTGTTGTAGCTCTTCATTCTTCTTATTTGATTTTTCCAGATCTTCTTTGAGAGAGATGATTTCTGCTTCAAGGCCTTCCTTTTCAAATGGTTGTAGAGGTTCCTCATTCTTCTTACTTGATGCTTCAAGATCTGCTTGCAGAGAGATGATTGCAGCTTCAAGTCCTTCATTCTTCTTGCTTGATTTTTCGAGATCTACATTTAGATCGTTGATTTCTGCTTCTAGTTCTTTAATTCGATTGGATGCATAAGTATGAAACCTTTGATACTTGTCCACCTGTCCATTCAGCATTTCTATTTGTTCTTTCATTTGAGAGATCATCTCTTTGTAGATAGAATCTTTCTTATCAATTTCCTTTTTTTGTTCTTCAACTTTGATCTTGATAGCTTCTTCTAGATCCACAACTTTACTTTCGCTATCTTCACTATTGTTTGCACAAAGAAGAGTATTACAAGTGGCCTTCTTCTTTTCCTTCTTTGCCATGAGTATTTGTAGAGCTTCGTCAGAAACTTTTGGATCCATACTATCACTTTCACTATCATAATATTTGCACATGCAGTTAAGTAAGAGACAAGAACAATGATTAATACCTCGTTCATCTTCTTCAATTTTTTCTATACATGATTTCTGAGGTATCTTCTTGTTTCGAGTAGCCTTCTTCTTTTGCTTCTTAGCCATGAGCACTTTCAGATCTTGGTCAGAATCTTCTTCATCTTCACTGGACACTTCATCATCATCTTCTTTTGCATAATAACTCTTTCTCTTTTCAAATTGTTTCCCTTTACCATGATTTTCTCTATAAGGACATTTAGCAACATAGTGACCAACTTTTCCACACTCAAAACATTTGAAGGGAAGCTTACCTTTGAATCTTCCAGTACCTAGTTGGAGCTTTCTCACGAAATTCGCTTCTTCTTCATCGGATATATAGCTAGATTCTTTGACAACTTCCTTTTCCTTTCCTTTTGTAGATGCCTTAAAAGTAGCTTCTCTTATTTGAGAAGGACCTCCTTGTCTCATTTCAAAAGCAGTCAGAGTACCATGTAATTGAACAATAGTAAGCGTTTGCAGATCTTGCCTTTCTTCAATAGCTGAAACTTTAGAGTCAAATTTTGAAGTCAAGGATCTTAAGACCTTTCCACCAGAGTAGTATCAGTTATGGTTTCACCCAAATTTCTCATTCGATTTACAATATCATCCAGACGAAGAAAGAAACTGGCAACACTCTCATCACTATGCATCTTCAAATTTTCATATTCAATTCTAAGAGTTTGGAGTTTTGCACCTTTTACCTTTGTGTCTCCTTCATAGCTCAGAATGATTTTGTCCCATATTTCTTTTGCTGAATGTAGCTGCATCACTTTAGCAAATTCTGATTCAGACATGCTTCCCAATAAGACATTCACCGCTTTGGCATTGATTTCATACTTCTTTCTTTCAGCTGCATCAGTAGGAATACTTGCCGGGTATTGATAACCTTCTTCCACGATTGCCCATACATCTGCACCAAGACTTTGCAGATATGCTTTTGTTCGTACCTTCCAAAATATCAGATTGCTTCCATTGAATAGAGGTGGCTTTATAGACATCACTCCTTCTTGACTTCCCATTGTGACGGATCTCCTTCAAGCGATCAAGCTTCTGCAGAAGGACCACCCTCTGATACCAATTGTTGGGAAAAATACTGAGAGGGGGGGGTGAATCAGTATTTACAGCATATTCAAAACTTTTTACTTTTCTTTACTTCAAAACCCATACGCTACTTTCCTAAAGCAGACTCGCGTATATACGCGGATACCCTTTATTAAACTCGCGTATACACAGAGAACTAATTATGTCATTAATTCTTCACTTAAACCATTCCATCATTTATTCATCAGATATTCAATAAACAGTAAACATGTGCAGTAAGAACAGAATAAACCATCACATAAAGCATCACACATGAACACCAGGATTTTTAGGTGGAAACCCAAGTCGGGAGAAAACCACCGCTGCAGTTGCTCAGCCTTCAATATTTTATTATAGAGAAAACATCTTACAACATATGTGCTGGCGCAGACTTGACCAGCACGCAGGCACCCACCTGCGCTCGTTTACCAGCCTCTCCCGGAAGGGAGCTCCAACCCCCTGACTCGTTTACCAGCCTCTCCTGGAAGGGAGCTACGACCCCCCGATCTCGTTTACCAGCCTCACCTGGAAGGGAGCTACGACCCCCGATCTCGTTTACCAGCCTCACCTGGAAGGGAGCTACGACCCCCTGACTGAAGGCTACAACCCTCAGCACCACCTTGGACCACGTTTCATCAATTTTCACACTGGATCCAACAACTTCAATAGAACACAACTTGCAGGCCATGTTTCATCATATTTTCAGATTGGACCCTCTCCATACATTTAAGCACAGTCAAACATCAACAACAGATAGCTAAAACACAGCAGATCAGATCAGACATTTCATACCCCATACTTCAGCAAACCCTAGTTTGCATACGTGCTTTTCTTTCACTGATGTCGCGTATATATGCGCTTCCGTCCACATCACCCAGCGTATACATCTGCACATAAACTTCACTGCGCATACGCACTTTTTCTTCAGATAAGCCGTGTATATACGCGCTTCCTCTGCAGCTAACTAGCGTATGGATCTTCAATTATTACAGAGCTGCATACTTCTTCAGATCAGACATTCAGTTCAGATTCAACCCTTTACTTTAGACAGATGTTCGCCTCATCATAGATCTAATCACTCCATAAACAGATCTAGCAAATAAAAGTACATTTCAGATCCAGAGATCCCGTTTCATCATTTCTTCATAAGTGCATCATAGATTCAGATCTATCATCAAACCTTTACCCTTTCCATACAGATATACTTCACAGAGAAGTATTCATTCAAGCTCAGATATCTTGCTCCCACACTCATGATTTTCACAATGAATTTCTTCTCCTTATATATAGGTTTATCCTTTTTCAATACCATGAGCCCCTTTTTCAATACCATGAGCCAAAACAATACCATGAGCCCAAAACTACATTACTTCCGATGGTAATCCTGGACGGGGTCAATTAGGCGGATCATTACCCAATACAATGGGTCAATACTATGGTGGTTACCCTTGGTTTTGCACTTTTTGAGCGCTTTTCCCATACGCAACTTGGAACTTTCTTTTCCGCGTGCATACGCGACTTATCCCCTAGACATATCCGCGCTATGCCTTGAGACATCTCTTTTCATCATTATTTAGCACATAAATTTCTTTCTTCATTGCCTACTGTACTCACTATAGATACATCGTTTTAGTTCATCAAGACATATTACATTAGCTGGTCTTCATCAGTGAAGTGCCATGCATGCTTCCGGGTTGCCTTTCAAGGACAACATTCATCATCATATTGCTAAAAAACATCATTTACCACGTCCATCACGTCAAGAATAACTTCATCAGGTGGATTGCCATCAAGGACAACACATGTCAACAGTCGCATGTCTTCATCTTCATTCAGTGGATTTCCATCAAGGACAACACTTTGCATCATATTTCCAACATGGACAGTTTTTTTTTTTTTTTTTTATACCACTCGCGCTTACCTTGTTTACGTTTCTAAACTTATGATTGTACTAGTTGCAGATGTAGTGAGTAGTTCTCCATTCGAGTTTTGTTTTCCTGTATATCGTATATTGAGCCGTGAGGCTAATTACAGTGTCTACAATTTTTAACAGTATCTGCAGTTTGTTTTTACAATGACATGAGTTCTTATGTATCTCTGAGGGTATTGATTCAATGTTAACTGTATCAACCCTAGAATTCCTTATAATTGGTTTTAAGGGTTTTGTTTCCGTTTGTAAGGTTTAATAATTCTCTGTTGCTACTAAGACTTCCTATAATTCTCCCTGTCCTTGGTTTTCCTCCTTCTGTTAATCCTTCCTTAAATAATACAGGGCGATCAGACCGCCAATACGTCAGTGTCTTATCATAGACGGAGAACGACCAACCCTGGAGCACAGGCTACTGGCTTGAAGGGTTAATGGTTCTCCCGGTTTTACCATCTGAGGTTTTCTTGCACTGTTTATATTCTTACAGAACTATCTTAGTTAGCGAAAATGATATGGTCAGTAATTAATTTTCATGTTCTGTTACTAAATACCTCTTTCACAGCAATTTAATCTACTTTTTGCAATGATTTAGGAAATAAGGAAAAGAATACAGAGATAGGGTACTATTCTTCCTAACTACTGTAGAATATCAACAGTAAAGTTTTGCTGTTTGCTTCGGTGGTACAACTTCTATAAATACAGTACCTACTTTTCAACAATCCCTACTATAATAGTAAAAGAAACAAATTTTTTTATTTCACAGCAACAATATCAAAGAACTAACTACAACATTCATAGAAATTAAATTCAGAATAAAAAACAAACTACTTCTTCTACTCTTTTTACTCATCTGAATTTTAAGCCAATTGATGGTAACAGTGTTCCTCCCTTCCACGAGCTGGCTAACAGTTACACAGCTCTCCCCCGTGCATCAAGTCTGGGTCTCTGTTAAATGAAGAGCACTGGATGAGAACTTTGGACAACCCGATCCAGTCCTCCCATTCCACGGAAAAACATAAATTCTGGGGAGATCAAGGGACAAACCGGTCCAATCTCCAACCCAAAGAACACTTTGTTCTGAAATTTTCTCTTCCAGAATAACATAGTTCCTTTTCCTCCTTCCACAAGCAGAATCCCAAAACTCCCCTTGGAATTTTTATTTATTCCAGAGTTTCCATGGGTAACTGTGGAACTGTTTTTCTAACTAACACCAGATCTTGATTTACTTTTTTTTTTACCATCAATTCTACTCATGAAAATAATTTCACAGTAAATCTTTATTAAATATAAAAATTTAATCTTTTGTTCACTATTCCAAAAAAAAAAAATCAGTCTCAGTTAATTAAAAGTCTAATCATTCGTTTCCACTAAAACGGTGGTTACATGAATGCTTCCTGGCTTCACCCAATCCTCAATTTATGGAATTATGTTTTTTCAATGATTCGATTTCTTATAGATAATTTATAAAAATTTCAAGGTTATTTCATTATATATATATATATATATATATATATATATATAACTAGTGATAGTGTTTTTATAAGACTAATATTTCTTACTGCACATGGTTAGTTTCAATATTGATAGTTCTTCTTCTCGTTCTTTCCAACTGCATGAAATATTTATTAAATTAGAATCATCAAGAGTAGGGTAATTTACCCATTAGTTGAAATACCCAACTAGAATTTGGTTTTATTGTTTATTCTCTACTATGACAATTCCTTATTTAATGATCTACAACAATATCAGTTTAATATTTTTGGAATAAAATACTTGGTTGGAAATATTATTAACTTATTACATATTTTTTTCTCTAGTAAGTTTTTAGATTTTGGGTAATCAGATTGCTTTTATTCTATTGCACATGTATCAGGTTGGAACGATATACAAATAACACTTCTTTTGTAAATATTTACACATGTAGACCTTTACTGACACAGATGATATGTGTTATATTAATAAATTTACTTTATCATAGACCTCTTGTTGAGATTACAATTGTTCCATGCAGTTACCAAAGGTAATACCTTTTCCTGTGTAGAAAACATTACCCCCCTATTGCGTTGTATGTATGTTTAATTATATTATTTACACTTATTATTTAAGAGGTAACCCTAGCTATTTATTGTAGTAAATTACTTATTCTCAACCATTTAGAATAAAATTACATTTTTCAATAAGAAAGGAATCACCCAAAAGTCTCCTACTTATGGTATAACGCTCTATTAATCTATCTAGATACAACAAAGAGGAGATTATTTTGTTGTATTCCTACTACTAATTGCTTCTCTTATAATAATTCTCCTATACTCATTCATAAGAGAATTTTCTCTTTAATTTTATATACTTCCTAGGAACAATCGAATACAACATAATAGGGTTTAACCATGCCATAAATGTAATACAATAATTTTAATTAACATGTTGATGGGATAATTTCAATAGTTTACATAAGAAGTATTGTACATAAAAAAAAATCCTCAAGCATATTGAGTCAACACCATTCACTGTCTATATTACATCAGATTTCTAACATAACTCAGAAATAATTAATAATTCGCAAAGTATAAAAATAGTAAAAATAAGTACTCATACTACTTATATATTTCAAAGATATTACAAAAAGTAGTCACATGCAAATATTTCCAAACCAGTAACACAGCAACAGGCCAAACATAGGGAATTTACTTTCCACCCAACCTCAAACCACACCTCCAGTTTCACCCGAGATGAGTATGCTTGTGAACAGATCAATAAAATTTATTGGTTTCTCCCCTAAGGTATTTCATATCTTATTCCATAATGTATGTTTCTATTGGTGGTGTTCCACTTTTTTGGTTCTCCACAACCGCTATCCTGGGATTTGTTTATTCAAACCTCTCTTTTCTCTCCCACGATTCTTTAATATTTTCCAAGGTTAGCATATTTCCCCAGCCAAGTGATTTAATGGATTTCTTTCCATCCATTAAATATTATCTTAATATTATTTAGAACTTTCCCATGGAATAATTTTTTCAGCAAGCATCTCAATTCGAAATGAGTTTTTCCCCAAGTATAGCCATGATTATCATTAATAATAAAATTTATTTATTCACATAGTATCTCAATGTACTTTATGGCTTTTCTTCCCTTCACATGACATACTTAGGTCAAAATAATGACAGTCAACATTAACACATGGATAATTATTACATTCTTCCCCCCTTTTATTCTACATTATCCAAGGTTTTTCTCATATCCGCTATTTCCCTCTGAAATAAAGCTTTGTACTTATCCTTAATTTCATCTTATCATTCCCAAGTGGCCTCTTCACGAGTAAAGTGCTTGCATTACAGTTTAACATGAATATCTATTTGATTCTGGAGCCATATCTCTTACCTTTCTAGGATACAAAGAGGTTCAACTGGAAAGTTTCCTTCAGGCTCCACCTGTTGCAATTTCCAATCAATAATGTGAGATTCATCATGTACATATTCCTTAAGTAAATAAACATGAAAAAATTATGAAATTTAATGTGACTGGGTAGTGCTAATTAGTAGGGTACAGGTCCTACTTTGTCTGAAATTTCAAATGGCCCATAAAATCATGGCGCCAATTTTGCACAAGTTCCCATTCTTAAGGTACTTTTTATGGTTTTAAATCGAAGATGTACATTGTCTCCAATTTTGATTTTGATTTTGATTTTTGTCTTCACAACTATTTTGTTGGTCTTGAGTTGTTTTAATATTATGTTTAATTCTTCGTACTGTCACTTTCATTTCTTGTAATGCATATGGCCCAAGAATCAACCTATATTTTTGTTGGCTCCAACTGAGTGGTGTACGACATGTTCTACCATAAAAATATTTAAAGGAGCTTATTTTTATAGATGTTTGATAGATTTTTTTGTAATAAAAATCCTCTCAATGAAGAAAATATTCTCATTTTGTGGGTATTCCCATTACATACATCTTGAGCATTTCCTCCAAAATCTGATTTGTTCTTTAAATTTGTCCATCTGTTTGAGGATGGTATGTGGTAATGAAGTTCAACTTGGTTGAAATTCCCCTGAACAAGGCCTTCTAGAAGTTTGAGGTGAATTTGGTGTCTCTGTCTGATACTATCATCTTGGGTATACCATACAACCAAAAAATCTCCTTCATGAAGATGTGAGAGATTTGTGTTGTACCAAAGGTAGACTGTACTTGTAGGAAATGGGTTATTTTACTCAAGGTATCAACCACCACCACGATTGAGTCATGTTGTCTCTTTGTCTTTGGTAGACCTATGATGAAGTCTAAATAAATTATCTCCCACATCCACTCTATATTGAGTAATGGATTCAACAACTTAGCATGATGCTGATGCTCTACTTTTACCTACTGACATTCTAAGCATCTTGATAAATATTCAACCATGTACTTCTTCATCCTTGACCAATTTTTTATTATTATTAAGGTTGTGACCATCTTATGATATCCTGGGTGTCTCGCATAAGGTTTCTTACGATATTCCTCAAGTATGCGTTTTTTCAAATCATTTACATTGGGTACATACATTATTTTTTTGTAAAACAACAATTTATCAGAATTTTCTGTGTAGCTAAGGATATTTGTTTGTTGTAAATTTTTTTTTTTATAAATTTCCACATACTTTGGATCACTGATAATAAATTTATTAATATTCAATATAAAATCTATATTAGCATTTCTAACCACCACCTCCATTATATTATAAGCATGCATACTCATTGCATATTCTATCTTGTTTTCTTTCTCCTTTATTTTTTTATGTCGAACTCCAACTTGCTAAGAAATTTCGTCCACCTAGCTTGTCTAGCATTCAAATATATTTGGCTGAACAAATATTTCAAGTTAATATGATTATTTACCATGGTGAAGTTATTCCCTAATCCCTCCACATTTTTAATGCATTTATTACCGCAACTAATTATAGATCATATACAACTTAATTCCTTTCATGGGTTTTTAACTTCATTAACTCATAGGCTATGACAAAATTATCTTGCAATAGAACTCCACCTAACCCTTCCATACTAGAATTTGTGCAAACTGTGAATTATTTTATTTGGATTTGAAAGTTTTAATATAGGTGTCTTTGTAAGTAAATGTTTCAGTGTATCAAAACTCATTTCACAGTGAACTATCAAGTTAAACTTTACTCCTTTTTTGTTAAAGATGTAATAGGATATGTTATTCTAGAAAATATTTCTATAAATCTGTGATAATACCCTACAAGTCCCATAAAGGACCCAACAACATACACATATTTCAGTATGGGCCAATCAACCATGGATTTAAATTTCTCTAGGAAATTTCTAAGCCTTACTTAGATATGACGTGACCCAGATATTGTATTCTTATTGTGTAGAACTCACACTTGCTGAATTTGGCATATAACTCATTTTATCTTAAAGTTTGCAGCTCCACATTTATTTATTTTTTATGTTCTTCTTCATTCCTCGAGTATATAAAAATTTTGTTAATAAATACCAACACACATTTATCCAAATATTTACTAAGTATATTTTTCATCAAGCACATAAAGGTTGTTGGAAAATTAGTAAGGCCAAATGGAAGCACTACAAGCTCGTAGTTTCCTTATATTGTCCTAAAGGCTATTTTGTGTATATATTCACTCCTGATCCTTAGTTGATGATATCTTGTCCTCAAGTATATTTTTGAAAAAATAGTCACCCCATTTACTTGATCGAACAGGTCATCAATACGGGGAAATGGATACTTATTTTTATAGTTAACTTGTTTAAATTCTAGTAATCAATGCACATCCAAAATGTGCCATCCTTTTTATTAACAAATATCAAAGGTGCTCCCCATGGTGATGCACAAGGCCTAATATAGCGTTTATCCAATAGCTCGTGGAGCTGCATTTTTTATTGCAATAACATAGGTGGGCTCATATGGTAATATGATCTTGATACTAGGGTTGCACCGGGTACTAAATCAATGAAAAATATATATCTTGGTGAGGTGGTAAATGATAAATCTCCTCTGGAAACACATCCCATAATTATTTAATAACTGGTAGTGTGTCTAAACTTGGTTTCTCTTATTTTTGATTTCCTACCTCTACCTGTACTAGATATAATTGACACCCTTTCCACACACTCTTTTTCATTTTTACAATGAAAATTTCTCTAACATATATGGGTTTTAATATTCTTTGAATCATTTGAGTTTATCCTTGCTAATTTGTGTAAGTAATTGTTTTGGTTATGAAGTTATCACTATAAGGAGACCCTCTAGCACACGTTATAAAGGAGGTGTTTAGTGTTAGAAAATTGGCCAAAATTGTCAAAAAAAAAATTTCTACAACATCCGTTTTCGGTAACGGAGGTTTTGGTAGAGCTTCTAATAGAATTTAAACAAAACTAAAAAAAATTGGGCGGACAGAGGTTGTTATGGTTTTTTTTCTCATTGCTGCGTGAATCAGGTGTCAACACACTAGTCCGTTGTACTGTGAATACACCAGTACAATAAACCTATGAAACAACGGGACGGAAAAAAAAAATTCAGACGCCCCGAGGTGTTTAGCAATGGTTCAGTGTGTGTAAGCCAAACAATCTCACTGGGTCATTAAGTTATACAAATGCACCAGTGCGTTAAAGGAAAACTGCACTGGTGCATGCTATGCCTATCAGACTGCCTGGGTGGTAGTCATTTATAAAGTGCACCGAGCATTCTAATTGGTATTGGTATTTGTGCGGTTCCCATAGGTCGTAGAAACACACTGGTGTGGAGTACCATACAAACAAACCAGTGGGCAATGACTAAAGCAGACTGGGCATTCTAATTGGTATTGGTATTTTTGCGGTGGCCATAGGTCGTAGAAACGCACTAGCGCACATTATCATACAAACACACCGGTGCACAGTAACTAACACACACCGGTGTTCATTTTGTATTTTTAGTGAGAGTGAAATTATTGTGATTTTTTAAAATTCATTATTCATCAAAATTCGACACATATCTTATAACAGTATTCATATCAATTAAATCTTTATTAGTGCATTTGAATGTGATTTTTGGATTAATTTTTTATATCATATCATTATATTTCCCAGCAGTTCATTATAATATTTAATCATTCATATGGTTAATCAATGGTGTAACATTTCAAAATGACAATGGAGAATGCAATAGAATAAATTAAAACATATTTTATTATATATACACTATAGGGAAAAGACACCCTAGCAGATTTTTTTGAGGAACCCCTTATAAAAATACCCCATACATATGTTTCTAGCAGAGGTTACTAGAGGAGGTTGGCAGGTGAAGGGTTTTGCGGATGTTTTCCGCTCGGTGCGCTTATCATCCAAAATCACACCGGTGCTCTCTATAAAATACAGCACCAGTGCGCACAAAACATTGGCACACTAGACACCGTGCACTCCGTACACACCCGCCCAATGCATCGTATTATTTTAGAGTACCGGTGCTTCACAACTCTTCCGTGTCGGTGCATCATAAAAAATCGTGCCAAAACAGAAACCGCCCGGTGCGGTATTAAGAAACCACACTGGTGCATCATAAAACACCACGCTGAAATAGAAACCAACCGATGCGTTCGTAAGAAACAACTCCAGTGTGCGTATAAACCATGCGTATCGAAAAAGGTTTAATTAAAAAAAATATTACGGCCAAAAAACCGCATTTTTCACTTTTTTCAGTGCTCTAGAGCTCTCAAACACCAGTGCACTCTACAAGAGAAAGCACCGGTGCGCACAAAAATTTGGCACACCGGACACCATGCGCTCTATACATACCCACTCGGTGCATCCTATTACTATAGAGCATTGGTAATTCACAACTCTTTCGCGTCGATGCATCATAAAACACCGTGCCAAAACAGAAACCGACCGGTGCGGTGTTAAAAAACCACACTGGTGCATCATAAAATACCATGCCAAAATAGAAACCGGCCGGTGCGTTTGTAAGAAAAAACACTGGTGTGCCTATAAAACCCGCGCATCGGAACAGGGTTAAACAAGAAAAAAATTACGGCCAAAAAACCACATTTTTCACTTTTCTCAGTGCTCCAGAGCTCTTAATCACCGATGCACTCTACAAGAGAAAGCACCGATCGCACAAAACATTGGCACACCAGAAACTGTGCACTCCATACACACCTTCCCGGTGCGTCCTATTACTATAGAGCACTGGTGCTTCACAACTATTCCACCCTGGTGCATCATAAAACACCGTGCCAATACAGAAACCACCCGGTGCGGTGTTAAGAAACCGCACCGGTGCATCATAAAACACCATGCCAAAATTGAAACTGCCTGGTGCGGTCTTAATCAACCGCACTAGTGCTCCTATAAAACCCCACGCACTGGAAGAGGGTTAAATAAAAAAAATTACAGCCAAAAAACCGCATTTTTTAGGTTTCTCAGTGCTCAAGAGCTCTCAAGCACTAATGCAACTTATTCTTTTTTGAGCTGCCCTAACATCAGTGCTCCTATTGCACCTATTGCACACACTATTGCTGTGCATTAACCACCAATCTCCAGCTTGCATTTTGCAAAACGGTGGGAAAATTTTGTTTTGCAAATTCTACAGCCAATATGCCTCCTCAATGGCGAAATGTACAGGTATTTTTCTTGTTTTTCCATAATTAAGATTTTTAGTGGATCAAAATTTCAAATAACCTTAAAGTTTACCATTTAAAAAAAAATAAATAAAAAAAATTTGCGTGATGCACATGAGCCATTCGGCTCGCACTGGTAAGTGGTGCTGCCTGTAAAATTTACAGGCCGTACCACAACCAGTGCTAATGGTATCCGCATCGTGTCTGGGGAGGTACCGAAAGGCACCCCACGTTATTTTAAAATTTAAAAAAAGTGCGTTCTAGTCATTTAGCCGGTCACACCATTAACCATGTGAATAGCAACGTGGTGTGTTTACGAAAATATCTTCCCCAATGTCTGTCAGTGCACCACATTCGGCATTCTGATAGGATCAGTGGTGTGGCCTGGTAAAATACCGCACCATTGACTATGTAATTTGTTAAGAAGTCGGTGCACTAACACAACTATATCCGTCGGGGCATATATTTTAGTCAGAACACCAATCTTCTAACACCATATATAGTCAATGGTGCTTTAAAAAGTTTTAGGTTCACTACATACGGTGCATTTTATGTCATATAGGGCACCGCCTTTGGGTGCTCTACAAACAAACGCCGCATCGGAATTGGTGCATGACTGTTTTTGTGGTGCACTGATCAGTTTGTTTTTTTTCCAAAAAAAAAATATATATGTATATTCCTAAATACATGTCTGATTTAATAAAAAAAAATTATCTAATATGTCAATGATTCAGAGAGAAGAGGAGGAACGACAAAAACAGGTGAAGTAGTATCACATGGTTCACCTGTGGGAGGCACGAGAGAGGGAGAGAGATGCGTACCCTCACCCTATTGCAGCAGATACCCAGGGGTTCCTAAGGTAGGTAGGCCTCCTCAAGTTCTACGAGGAGGCTACTTCCCTAAAGGCCCATAGTGTGTTTTTGAGACATCTTATCCGCAGGTGGAATGCCCACCAATAAGATTTCCAGGTTGGTCCTAACCAGTGGTACACACCCACTGAGGAGGATATATATATTTCATTACAGGGCTATCAAGGAGAAGGGTGTATTTTCCCTCATTCCCAGAGGTTCCAGCTGGATGTGTAGTAGGGAGTTAGTTAGTTTACTCCTAGATATACATTGGAGCATTAGTACTGTCTCCTTCAGAGTTTCAGCTTGTTGGATTTTAGTTACATATTGATGCATTTGTTAGAGAGGACATGCAATGCCTCTCACCTCTCATTTCGATAATTTCACACAACACCAATGACGGGAAACACATTAGTTTCTTGCTTATATATTATGTTGATTCTTTAGGACATGAAACATGACTTGATAGGTGGTCTACCAGTTTTTTGTGGAAGTTCTATACAACCTTAGATAGATGTTGTGATCATGCACAAGGGAGGGTCAACTTCCCTTTTTCTTCAGAAATTTTTTGTTTATTTTTTGAGAGGTTTCCAGAGATGAGGCCTAATTTTGTTTGGCAGCCTCGTAGGCCGATGTTGGAGGCACGCATGTACATGTGGGGGCAGATGATGCCCAAGAGGGGAGAGACTATGTTTCCATATAGGATATTGCATGATACACTGGACTTACTAGCCAGTGTTGACGAGCTGCATCCCTTCATTATGGTCCCCTGTCCTTATTTTGGACTGGATTGGCAAGGGCATGCCAACATCCTCTTCACAGATGATGAGCAGCCAGATGATAGAGGTAATATTACTATTTTATTTATATTTATTCTAACATGTTCTTTAACATGTATTTATTAAATTGTGTAATGAAATTGTCTAATTATTGTTGTGTACTTGTATATATTTTGCAGAAATTGGCTCTTTTGATGGCAAGGAGATGCCGACACCACCACTTGATCTAGGTGTGGATCCTGATGATGATTAGGGCATGCCAGATGATGAGGGTCATCAGGAGGCCGATGCATAGAGACATGCTCCTGCTCATGCGCCAGTACCACCTTTTTCTAGGCGTGGTCGACGTGATACTAGATATAGGATGGAGTTGGTTGACCAACTCAGTGCATTGATTGTTGAGGCAGGCATCATGCCCACTCATTACAGAGACATCTAGGCCAATGATAGGCTATTACATATGTGGAGAGACATGTTGCGTGACATGTACATCCTGATGCGGCATGTCGTAGAAGCTACGATAGCTGTTAAGCAACTGAGAAGGATTGTTTCACGTTATAGGCATGGTCAAGATGCAACACGTGATGGTCAATCGACAAGCAGCAACTCATCATCTCATGATCGTTCACCTCGCGCCGTGATAGATGAGCATGAGGCTGCAATAGCATCTAGAAGTCATCATGGATATTAGGCTGGATCATCGGCCATGTCTAGTCAACAGCCTACAATATCCATTAGTACTAGTCATGATCATGAGCAGGCTGGAGCATCGACCGTCGAGGCTGCACCATTGACTAAGCAGGCCTCCACTAGGACTGCTATTGATGTTGTACTACAACCAGCTGGTCCATGACATTTATATTAAAGTTTTATATTTATAACATTATTCGGTTATATATATATATATATATATATATAGTCCATGTATTTTATGTTCATGTTGCAGTTGTACTTAATTTACATGTTGGTGATCATCATGATGTGTATATTGTTAGGTCATGTTAGATATGTTCATTTAATGTGCAGCTTGCAGATAGATGTGTAGATAGCATGAGTTATTTGACATGAGATGTATATTTGATGTTTGTGTTGTGATGATGTTAATATATAATGTTAATTTGATGTTTGAATGTGTTTTTTAGTCGAATATGATGTTTGTACGATGGTTATCATGATCGTGATGTTTATCAATTAATTTAATATCAAATTACCATGATATTTATTAAATATTATGTCGTGATTGTAATTGAAATTGAAATTTTAATTGTATGTAAAATTGTAAAATTGTATTTGTATTTGTAATTGTATTTTTAACTATAATTGTATGTAAAATATTTGATGTAAAATTTTAATTGTAATTGTAATATTTAATTTATTGTGAAATGATTGTAATTGTAATTGTATATATGAAAAATTGTAAAATTGTAATTGTAATTCAAATTGTATGTAAAATTTTAAAATTGTAATTGTATTTGTAATTGTATGTAAAATATTTGTAAAATTGTAATTGTAGTTTTAAATGTAATTCTAATTCTAATTCTAATTGTATGTAAAATATTTGTAAAATATTAATTGTATTACTATGAAATATTGATTTTAATTGTAATTGTAATTGTATGTAAAATATTTGTAAAATTTTAATTGTATTAATGTGAAATGATTTTATTAAAATATTTAAATTTGTAAATAATTGTAAAATAATAAATCTAGAATAATATGAATTTTTGTAACATAATAAAGTTTAGAAAGTAATGCAAATAAATTCATGTACTTTAGAATTATCGGTATTTTATTATGATCTTACATACAAAAAAAAACTTTATACAGTCTGGTGTGCTTACCATCATAACACACACCAGTGCGTCTTAGTATTCAGACGCACCGGTGCTTAACAACTCTTCCGCACCAGTGCATCATAAAACATCGCGCCAAAACATAAACCTCGATCTTACAAAACACACTGATGCGTCTATAAAACCACACACATTGGAACAGGGTTATTATGTAAAGTGTAGTATTGGAGCAACAGATGGTTCGAATCGTGGGCAAAAATTTTTCTGAGGAGATGAGGGTTTGAAAATACGAGAGTTTTAATTTTGGCTGAGAAGTTTATAGTAAAGAAAATGACTGATTCAAATAGAAACACAGACAAAGACACTTATAAGAATGCAGACATCTACAGATCTTGACATAGTACAAAAGGAGAAAAGGAGTATAGGTTGAGAAACCATGGGAAACCATTGCCTCCACATGTAATATCTGCATGCTCTAGTCGAAAATCGCTCTTCTTCTGCCCACAAATGTAGAATGAAGGACTCGTTGTCATTTCTCCCAAAACATTGAAGGTCAGTTTCTCGTAAAATAGAGATTGTATAAATTTTTTTAAGATCAAGATAGAAAGCAAAAATGAGAAAAGAGGATATTGGATGCTAAGATGGAGGAGGAACTTACAAATGAGAAAGAAAATCATGGGTCAGCAAGCAGATCATGGGGCACATTTTCTTATTGTAGGTTATGGAAAGGTTCAATTTTCTTTTTCTGAAAGAAGAAGAGGTGAAGTTTTGAAAATAAATGGCCCAGATATTTTCATAGCAAAATGTACATTTCCAACATGTCTAAAAACTAAAATATCTCCAAATTCAATAAATTGCTCAGAAACAAAACTCCCAACCATTTGTGAAAACTGCCCACATCTTAGCATAGCACAGGTTCACATGCCACAATTTCCCACTTGGGCCCTATAGTATTGCATCTTCAAATGCCCCACATTGCATTCTCTCCACATAATCAGTGGGGATATCCTACAATAAACAAAATGCATTGGAAGAATAGTTATTTCCATCAAGAATTTATCCAATTCCAATTCTCAATTCTAATTCTAATTCTAATTCTCAAGAATAAACAAAATTCTAATTCTCAATTTCTATGGTTGGAGTTCACTAAATTTTGGTGTACACAGCTAAAAGTAATTTTGGTGCTTTAACCGCAAATTGGATCTACGGTACATATAACTTCACCGGTGCATTTTAGTTACTATGCACCGATGTCGGTGTTACAAAAGGACGCACCGGTGCGGTGCTATTAAGTGACACATCGGTGATGAATAAACAAAAATAAAAAAATTGCAACTCTATTTTATTTTAGTGAAAAAAAAACAGCAAATTGAAAAATGAATGGCAAAATATTTTCAAAAATTTAATTTCATAAAATAATTCTTTAAATACTAAACACTTTTCATTATTTGACTACTTTTTCTAAAATTTTCAGCCAGATATTTTCAGGAGACATACCTAGAGCAAGAGAGCATGGGAGCACTGTGGAGCAACGAAATACGTTCGAACAGAAGTATTCAAACAATCAAAAACCAAACTTCTGGTCATTCAAACCCTATATCATAGAATTCAAAACCATCTCATGATTAAATTTGATTATTTTTTTTACTTTCTTTGCATTTTTTTACTTTTTTTTTGCAGTTTTCTCCATTTTTACCCTAAACCCTTCATTTTTTTTTTGTTTTTTTCCCTTTCTTCTCCCTGTTTCTATGATTTCAGAATTAGGGATTTTCATTTTATATTGACATCCAACCCATGGGACCACTTGCATAGTCGGATCGCAATCCATTCGGCCACTGCGTGAATTTTTGGAAAAATTTGATTTTTTTTATCAGTGCACCATGCGTAACCTAGCGCACCGGTGCACTGTATTATACAACACACCACATAAGTACTGTGTAATAAATAATTTGAAAACAATTTTTTTTAAATCAGTGCACCGTATTTGAAATAGGGCACCGATGCTCCATGTTACGAGGATAACACCGTACAGTCTATTACACTGTTTGTGCAATGTGTTTATAATACCCGCACACACCGTACGGTCTATTATACTGTTTTGCGATGCGTTTTTAATACACCCATGCACCGACGACGGTGCGTACATCATGAAAGGTGCACCGATTTCTTGAGATTTATTTTCTACCTCAAAAGTTGAAAATTTATTTATAAATATATTAATGAATGATATGGTACAGGTTTTAGATTGATAAAGAAAGAACTGACAAGAGATAAGTAACAAAAATACTAATAACACATCAAGAAAAGAAAAAAAGGCAAGTTCTTTGTAAATTCGTTATAAAAAATATTATTTTTGAACTATATGTAAGTTTAACTAATATGTATTATTTACTGTGTATCATGCAGAGCCACAACATGACGAAGCTCGATAAGATTATTTCTGATCTAGGACCAGAAAAGCATAAATTTTTGATGGAAAATTTGCAAACAGATGAATCAAGTGAATGAAAAAAATACTATCGATCCAATATGAGTTTCTTTTTTTAATTATCATTAATAATATACTTAAAATTATTAGATAACATGTGTCAAAAATTCTATTAACTCACATCTATTTAATGTTCTACAAGGACCAACAACTCAGAAAAGGAATGTTGTTCTAAGAAAATAAAAAAATAGAACATGCAAATGAAAATGAATTTCTCCTTAGCTCATTTAGAGTGGTGTTGGAGGTTAACGAAAGGGGGAAAAACTTTTACAAAATTTTGAGGGATCTAATGGAATGAATGTATAAACATTCTTTCCACTCACAATACAAAAATCCATCCAATGATTCCAAGAACCAAATTTTATCTAAACTATAGGAAGATTTTCCAAAGAATTGGTTAATGAGACATGTTAGACTTTTAATAGCAAAAACGTACAACAATAAAAAAGAAGGAATGAAAAAGTAATATTCCTTCAAATGTTTGTCTAAAATTATTTATAAATATCACTTTTGTTATATTTACTTTTAATATATCAATATAAAAATTAAATATTTTATTGTCATGTTACATTTTCAGGAAGATTATGAAAATCTCAAAAGACGAACGAGCTGATATCAGAAATATGCAAGTAGGAATGTCCAAAAAGGTGTACAAGGAGATGGTCAAAGAAATGGATAAAATTTCATCGCAGGAGGAGCCATCTCAACAACAACGTGCTTCAAATGTAATATGTAATCATTGAATTTTTCGATCATTAGGTACAATAAATAAACAATTTAGCATTAAATATTAATTTGCAAGAATTTTCTTGCAGAAAAGAAACGAAAATGGAACCCATTCAACACATAAAATAGGACGACAAGGAAGAATAGGGTTGATATCTAAGTTTGTGAGTAATTGTTACTTCCTTATAACAACTTAACTAGATTTCATTTTTTTATTTTTTAAGTTGTTTTACAAAAACCATCATTGGATGTTTTCAAATAGGTGCTAACATACAAAGAAGAACCATCAGACGAATTGATTGAAATTGGGTTAAATATGGGTTGTGAGTATATGTTGGCATATCAAAAATTAATTGTGGAATTTGTAAGCATCTATCAATATTGTTTTACTTAGCTCCGTCTATAATTAATAGAACAAAAAAATATTTTATATTAAATATATGATTTGTTATGTGGTATAAAACTTGCAGGAAACAAAGTATGGAACTAGGCCAACAGATGAAATTTTGAAAGATGGCATGGTACATGGTTTTGAAAGAATATGTGTAGTTTATGAGTCAACTGTTGCTATGGTATGCAATTTTTGTTTTCAATTTACATTGATTTATATTATTTAATATTGAAATTTTCATTATTCTCACCAATGTATATACACTCATTTCAGTTTATTTTTATGTTTGTAGACGGAAGGTGAAGAAGAAGAAAACAATCAACACCGTGAAAAAAACATTCCTAAAAATAATCCAAGTCATGGAAGTAGCTCTAGCAGTGACAACAGTTCAAGCAAAGAATGATGATCACTATGTTTGGATATCAAAGCAAGGCGTTGTATTTTTTGAAATATGTCTGTGAAATAAGACATTTTGTTTAATGTAATATACATAGTGTCCCAATTGAAAGACAAAGGGATACCAATAACTGTCCCATTTTGTATGACAAAGACTGTCTTATTCATATATATATATATATATATATCTTAACAATTATTTATTTATTTAATTTTTATTTTATTTTTTTATATGGACAATTCTATTTAAAATCATCATTTCCTCCTCCTTAATATTATGATTCATTACTTTAACTCTAGAATAAAATTTACTTCGCTTGAAGATTTTATATATGTTTTATCTTCATTTAGAGTTAAGAAGTAGACCACATTCCATGTGAGTTTATTTATTTTCACCAATACCCATTAAGGACTTTAGGCTTCCACCCTATTATATAGTTTTTCCACATTTTTAATAACCTATAAGTTCTCCACTTTATAATTGGTTCTTTTCATTTTATACCAAATGAAGATTTTCATTTATTCATTCACTCCTATTGCTATTTAGGCATGATCAACAATTTTCCTAAGGTTCCTCATTCCGTACATATTTTTTTTTTTAAAGCACAAAGGGAACTATTCCCTACTAAGACTATTGTTCCCATACCATTTGGATTCTAGTGCAAAGTTAAATAAATTCAATTTAAAACCAACTGAGATTTACCCTAAAGCAATATACTCCCAGTATCAGAATAGGGCTCGATCCAATATTACGAATCACTGTGGAGTACCTACCACATAATACCTTGATTTGGTGGACGTTAATAAGGTAATAAATGTCTTCAGACATATTTCAGTCTCATTTCGAAGATCTAAATGTTAGATATGATGAATTCTGCAGAGTTAAGTGATACGAGTCATTTAATTTTTCCTACTCCTCCAGGGTTATGTACATTTTCATTTATTTCGTTGAATAGTTGGTTATACTTATGAGATCCTCGGCCTGGTTACTATAACTCCACTTGGATTTTCGAGACGTCCCACACACAGATTTAACACTCTAATCAGACATCTTCCGCCATGTGGACGGTGCATATGATAAGTAGTTTAGGGTTTTCGTGAAGGTATATTAACGGGTTTCTCATTGGTAAACTTCATTTCTCATTTCAATTTCAAGAGGTTTTCGGATCTGTTCGCTGTAATTCCATTTCTCCTCCGCTGGGAACAACATTACAGACCCTTCTATAATGCTCCAATAGGACTTCGTTAATGGCTGCCGATATTTCAATGCACCCATATTGAATTCGAAATGTCTCAGATAACTTTCTCATCACAATCTAGGCGAACGATGGTAAGATTCTCTCGGTTAACTATTATTTGTTTTGAAAATATATTTTCATGTTAAACTTTCTCTCTCGCATATCACTGTGATAATTTACATGTTATCTGGGATCATTATTATAGATTTTGTAAGGATAGTGAAATGGCTAGCTTCCTTTTCCGTTCTGGTTTAATGAGAAACGCCTCAGTGCATCATTAAAATGATTTCTGTCTTCTATAAATTCTCATGGCTGCTTCTCCGAAATTTATACCTATCATTTTGTATTCATAAACATTGTTTATGAGTTATACTTCATTTTTGTTTTTGTTTCCATTTCGGTTTTCTACTAGTTAACTTAAGGAACTGGTCAAGTTAATCTCTTTGGTCTGCGTTGAATGTCCTTGGCTTCCAACACAATACCCGCCAAAGGATATGTTCTTGTGCAAAGTTACCAGGTTTTGTATGTTCTTTCTCTCTAAATCCCTCCTTGAAACTCACAGACGTAATGACCATTTTGAATTTGTGAACTATAGGTGGCCTATTATGCATATTTGAATTTCTGAAGGTAACTCTAACTCCGTTACACTGATACCTTTACTTCTCGTTTTTTCTTCTACATTTTCCTTTTTTCTAATTTTAACTTTGTTCTCTAACTTGTCTTCGAATGATAATTGCAGGTATTTTTGCGGCACCAGATCATTCATTGGACTAAATATAATTCATTTCTACTCAGTCAACCCTCATTGACATAATAATTGATTTTTTTGTTTCACAGGTCGGTATACTTATAATCTCGACCATATTACCCAGATAGTCAAGATGTCGAGATCTCATCTTTAGTTCAATCTTTCTTAGTGATGAATGTCTGAAATTCATTGTCTAATTATTTTGTAATAATCTGTACCCGGACTGTGAAATATTTATGCAATTATTCCGATTTCATTCGATTAATGTTATTTTTAATTTATACCTATCTTCATATATGGTTGAGAGAAGTTTATCTCTAGATAACTTCGAATACTGATGCTTCTTTTCTACAGTGTCTCACTATTTTGATTTGATAATATCTATTTCAATTTTCTTGTGTGTATATATATATATATATATATATATATATATATATATATATACTCATGGAATAAAATCTGAGTTCTGTTTATTCAAAATAGATATAATGTTTATACATATTAAAATTAGTATTAACTTCCTTTACCATTTTCCACTTGGTTAGCAACTTTCCTACGATGCATTAAACACTGAAAAACAGAGTATGAAATTCTTAAAAGGGAGTAATATATATCAGTTGGTAATATCTGCATGTTCTATCCAAAATACAGGGATATTTTGTAATTGTCCTTACTTTACCATTTATATTATCTGTTATGTTTAAATTTCATAGTTCTGTCCTATATCAATACTATGAAATTATTATCTTACCTTGATTGTTTAATGTTGTACCATTTAATGAATTTTTATGACAGAAACTAAAACTCTAAAGTAGAGTGGTACTTATTATATATAATTGATTTCTGTCCAGTATATGACTTTAAGTTTCACATGAGAGTATGCAAAAATGATTAAAAATAGTACTACTAGCATTTTATTTTCCTACACAGAAATTAAAATTTCGGGTGAGGCACTAATCTCCATATTTAAACCCATTACAGGTTTAGACATTCTAGCAGATGGGTCTCCCCATATTTCTCCCATACAACCATACAGATTGCAGAAATTATGCTTACCAAAATCTGTTAAATGGATGGGATACTTAATAACTCAACATCTCGTAATTTAATTCTAGCTAATTACAACAAGAATATCTCTACACATAAGTAACACCATAAGATTATGAAATAACTTGTTCCAGTGTGCATACCAGTTTATATGACTAGTCCTCCCAACCGTAGAGTTCTATCTCCTTAACTCACCCCTGAGCTGAGATCTTTTTGCTTCTACCGATAGACAACCCTTTGTTTGTCCCGGAACAACTTATTTAAACAGTGCTTTCCCAAGCCTATTTCTAATTTCTGCATCTAGAAATTTTAGGATGCTTTCTTCCTATTTTTTCCTAGGCTTCCCTCAGTGAGGTACTTTAAAGCTGTCTTTTCTGCCTTTTTAGCTTTTCTTCCTCTTCCCAATTACTTTCCTCTTCATTGGGGAAATTAGATTTTTCTCTCCCAATCTAATTTAGTAAGATTCCTTTCAAGGTTTTTTGAAAGGTTTTGGAAAAGTATAACCTTATCCATATCCTCGTGGATCAAGGTTTTCTGAAAGGTTTTGGAAAATTATAACCTTATCCATATCCTCATGGATCAAGGTTTAGGATCTCCAATCTCAATCTAGTCATAGTGCACACATAACTATTCTATTTATTTTTATTAATAAATATTTAAATAAATCCACACATTGTTTCTCCATTGGGGTCCACTTCCCCTTTGGATTTTTTCAAATGTCAAATTAAAAAGCATGGTAACTTGGGGTGTTACACATTCCCCCTCTAAAAAAAAACACCGTCCTTGGTGTTGACAAAATAACTTAAGCAGTTCACTGTGAAAACAATGATGGATATTTTTCTATCATCTCAGTTTCTCTTTCCTAAGTAGCTTCTTCAGCAGTAAAGTGCTTCTATTGCACTTTTACTCTGGCTACTGTTCGATTCCGCAGTTCAATTTCTTCTCACTCCAAGATTTGAAGCGGCTCTGGAAGGAATTCCCCTTCTGGTTCCACCTGAATCACATTCCAATCAATAACGTGAGCAGAATCATGTACATACTTTTTTAACAAAGAAACATGAAACACATCATGAACCTTAATATGAATTAGTAAAGCCAATTTATAAGCCACTGGTCCCACCCTTTTCAGTACTTCAAATGGTCCACAATATCTAGGAGCTAATTTTGCACAACTACCAGTGTGAAAAGTGCTCTTCTTGGGCTTAATCCATAGATATACATGATCACTCGCACTGAACTATCAGTTAAATCTCTTCTTGTCTGCATAAATTTTCTATCGATCCTGAGCTGTCTTGATGTTTTTTTGAATTTGTTTTACAATTATTTCCATTTCTTGCAAAGCTTCTGGCCCAAGCACTAATTTATCCTCAGGTTGGCTCCAACTCAAAGGAGTGTGGCATTTTCTTCCATAGAGTGCTTCAAACAGACTCATTTTTAGGGAAGTTGGATAGCTATTGTTATAGGCAAATTCTACTAAATGTAAATAGTCTTCCCATTTAGTTGGCTTATCCATCACATACATCCTTAACATATCCTCCAGAATTTGGTTTGTTCTCTCGGTTTGACCATCTGTTTGAGGGTGATAGGAAGTACTAAAGTTCAATTTAGTACCCATGCCTCAAAAAAAACTCTTCCAAAAGGCTGCAGTGAACTTGGCATCTCTATATGAAATAATAATTTTAGGAATCCCATGTAGCCTTACGATCTCTTTCATGAACACATTTGCTACTTGGGTTGTTCCAAAGGTAGATTGAATAGGTATGAAATGTGCAGCCTTCATCAAAGTATCCACCACTACCATCACAGAGTCATGCTAATATTTGGTTCTTGGTAACCCAGTTATAAAGTCCACAGAAACAGTTTCCCATTTCCATTCTGAAATCAATAAAGGATTTAGCATTCCAGCTGGATGGTGATGTTCAACATTTACTTGTTGGCATTCCATGCATCTTGCTAGGTAGCTTGTTACATCCCTTTTCATTCCAAGCCAAAATAAATTCTTTTTCAAAGCTATGAGTAGTTTATGATATCCCGGGTGTCCAGAATAAGGCTATTTATGATATTCATCCAGAATTTCCTTTTTCAAAGAGTCTACATTGGGGATATACAATCTCTCTCTATAAAAAATCAGTCCTTTCTAATTTTGTGTGTATCATTTCATTTCCTTTTTCAGAAATCGAGTCTGAAGTTTTTCTTAACTTGGATCTTGATCTGCTACTTTTTGAACCAATCCATCCAAGTCAAAGTTAACACTACTACCAATGTTACTTATGTTTTTCCAAGAATTATTGCTTAAGGCATCAACAATTTTGTTTTCTTTCCATTTGATATGTTTTATTTCCATGTCAAATTCACTCAGAAAAGAAAACCATCTAGCTTTTCTAGCATTCAAATATGGTTGAGTGAAGAAATACTTTAGGTTGATGTGATATGTCATCAGAATAAATTTATTTCCGAGAAGGTAGTGTCGCCACATCTTGAGAGCGTGGATCACAACAGCTAACTCAAGATCATACACACTGTAATTTTTTTCATGTTTCTTAAGTTTTCTAGATTCATAAGCAATAACATAATTTTCTTGCAATAGTACTCCCCCTACTCCCTCTCCATACACATTTGTACATACTACAAACTCCTGGTTAGGATCTGCAATCTTCAGAATAGGTGCTGTGGTAAGTTTCAGTTTTAATTGTTCAAAGTTATTCTGGCATTTTTCCGTCCATTCAAATTTTGTACCTTTCCTCTGCAATGAAGTTATGGGATAGGCTAAAGTGGAAAATATTTTTACAAACCTTCTGTAGTACCTCGCAATTCCAAAAAGGACCTTACGAATGATACATCAGTAGGTACAGGCCATTCTCTAATGGATTTTATCTTCTCAGGGTCTACAACCAATCCTTGTTCTGAAATTATATGCCCCAAATATTGAATTTTATCCTTATAAAAATCAAATTTACTAAACTTGGCATACAATTGATTTTCTTTAAGAGTCTGCAACACGATTCTAAGGTGTTATTTATGTTCTTCCTCGCTTCTTGAATATATTATAATGCTGTCAATGAATACTAGCACAAATTGGTCTAAGTGTTTATTCAAGACACTATTCATTAAGCACATAAAAGTGGCAGGGGCATTTTTCAACTCGAATGGTAGGACTACAAATTCATAGTGTCCATATCGGGTTCGAAATGTTGTTTTGTTGATATCTTCATCTTTAATTCTTAACTGGTGATAATCAGTCCTTAAATAAATCTTGGAAAATACTGAGGCTCCCCTAACTTGATCAAAGAGGTAATTTATCTGGGGTAATGGATACCTGTTTTTGATAGTCAACTTATTTATTTGACGATAATAAATACACATTCAGAAGGTACCATCCTTATTTTTCACAAATAGCACCAGTGCTCCCGAAGGAGATACACTCAGTCTGATGTAACCTTTGTCCAGAAATTTTTGTAATTGCATTTTTAACTCCATTAGTTTAGGGGGGCTCATTCGGTAAGGGGATCTAGAAACTGGAGTTGCCCTAGGCACTAAATCAATTGTAAAATCGATTTCTCTCTTGGGGGGAAGATGAGGAATCTCATCTAGGAATAATTATTTAAAATCCCTTATCACTGGTAATGTTTCTAACAAGTTTCCATCTGTTTTCTATTATGATTCTTCTACATGCGCAACATACACTGGATACCCTTTTCTAGCAGTTCTTTTTAATTGAAGGGCTGAAATCTGCCTCATAGAGACGGGTTTTAGTTTCCCTTTTAGTATGACTGGTTTTCCCCTTATATCAATGCAGTGTAACGTTTTGTCCCAAAAATTCATCACGGTTTTCTTCTTTTCTAACCAATCCATTTCTATCAGTATATCATAGGAACCTAATGGCAGAATATTTAAATTTACTTCTATTTGGTAATCATTAAATTTCATGGCTATTTGAGGTAACTTATGAGTTACCTTGCGTTTGGTACCAGTGGCTAGCTAGACCAACCAAGACTATTGAAACTTCTCTGTTCTGAGTTTACATTTTTCTACTACTTGTGGACTAATATAACTCAAAGATGCACTTGGATCTATTAAAACCGTAACAGATTGGTCAGCAATCGTACCTTCCATCTCAACCATAGTAGACTGATGTTCTTCTTGCTGGTTTTCTAAGGCTGCACTGATGGTGGGGATCTTCCTTGCTACGTCATTAAATGTAGTGGCCTCTCACAATACTTGCACGGTTTGAATATTTCGGTGTGGACAGTCCCTCGATAAATGAGGTTCTCCACAACCCCAAAATTTCAAAGGTTCCTGCGTTTTAATAGTTCCTTCCTTCTTATTATTCCCATTTATTGGTTTTGAACCAGTTTGAGATTGAGTAGTTTTATTTTCACTCATTTTTCTAAATTTCTTTCGCTAATGGTTCCTACCAAATTTTTTCAAATAGGTTGGTTTCTATTTCTTTCCATTGAAATCACCTTTGTTTTTCCAGCTCTTTCCTTGTTCAGTCTTACCCCTGAACTATTGGTAGCATAATCTGGCTTTCTTCACAGCATCGTCCATTGTTTTTGGATTATCGAACTCTATTTTCTCCTTGTAAACGGTAGGCAAATAGTTCAGAAATATCTGTACCTTTGCCTTCTCCTCTCGGATATAACGTACATATCGCAACAGATTTGTGAACTTGGTGACCAACTCATCGATGGTGAGTTGTCCCAATCTGAGTTCATGAAACTCTTTTTCCTTTTCATCATAGTAGCATTCATTCAAATATTGATTTTTGAACTTGACTTGAAAATCCTCCCAAGTCACTATTTTTTCATCAATGGCATGGACCATTTTTGTTTCCTCCCACCAAAAGGTAGCCTTACCTTGTAGCTGATAAATATCCAGCTAGGTTCTTAAGTCAATTTTGTATTTGTAAACCTGAAAGTACTTAATCATATTCAAAATCCATGCCTCAGCATCTTCTTCCTTCTCTCCATCATAGGAGAGAGGTTTTATTTTTCGGAATTCACCCTATAATTCCTTCTTCTACCTAGACTGCTATCTAGTGGCGTCATATTCCTCAGACTCATCTGAGAAATTGACTCTACCTTTCCTCTTTCTTCTAGAACCTTCACCTTCTTGGCTGTTCCACGAAGTTAGTTCCTTTATGAGTCTTTCTTTCTCCTCATTGGCTAAAGATAGCTTATCATTGTGGCTTTTAAGCTGTGCCATATCTCGTTGCATTCTATGCAACATAGCCATCAAGGGAGCATTGGGATCTGACATGTTTTCTCCACCACCCAGATCTACATACAGTTCATCCTCTTCAGTCATGGTTCGTAGCTGTAATTTTCAATACTTTTTCACTATACAGTAAAATAACATCAGTAATATTTAAAAAAAATTATAAAAATTACAGTAGCATATAATTCCTATGTGAGCACATAAACTGCCCAGTGTTTCAACTAATGCTCTGATACCATTTGTAATGTCTCTCTCTTAATAATATATATATATATTTTATATCGACAATTATATTTAAAATCATCATTTCCTCCTCCTTAATATTATGATTCATTACTCTAACTCTAGAACAAACTTTACTTCCCTTGAAGATTTTATATATGTTTTATCTTCATCTAGAGTTAAGAATTAGACCATATTCCATGTGAGTTTATTTATTTTCACCAATACCCATTAAGGACTTTAGGCTTCCACCCTATTATATAGTTTTTCCACCTTTTTAATAACCTATAAGTTCTCCACTTTATAATTGGTTCTTTTCATTTTATACCAAATGAAGATTTTCATTTATTCATTCACTCCTATTGCTATTTAGACATTATCAATAATTGTCCTAAGGTTCCTCATTCCATACATATATTTTTTTTTAAAGCACAAAGGGAACTATTCCCTACTAAGACTATCATTCGCATACCATTTGGATTCTAGTGCAAAGTTAAGGAAATTCAATTTAAAACCAACTGAAATTTACCCTAAAGTAATATACTCCCAGTATGAGAACAGGGCTCGATGCAATATTACGAATCACTGTGGAGTACCTACCATGTAGTGCCTTGACTTGGTGGACGTTAATAAGGTAATAAATGTCTTTGGACATCTTTCAGTCTCATTTATTGTTTCAAAGATATAAATGTAAGATATGATAAATTCTACAGTGTTAGGTGATACGACTCATTTAATTTTTCCTACTCCTCCAGGGTTATGTACATTTTCATTTATTTGGTTGAATAGTTGGTTATACTTATGAGATCCTCAGCCTGGTTACTATAACTCCACTTGGATTTTCGAGACGTCCCACACACAGATTTAACACTCTAATCGGGCATCTTCTGCCACTTGTACGGTGGATATGATAAGCAGTTTAGGGTTTTTGTGAAGGGATATTAACAGGTTTCTCAGTGGTAAACTTCATTTCTCATTTCAATTTCAAGAGGTTTTTAGATTTGTTCGCTGTAATTCCGTTTCTCTTTCCCTGGGAGCGAAATTACAGATCCTTCTATAATGCTCCAACATGACAGTGTTAATGGTCTTCGATACATCAATGCATCCATATTGAATTCACAATGTCTCAGGTAATTTTCTCATCACAATCCAGGCGAATGATGGTAGGATTCTCTCGGTTAACTATTATTTGTTTTGAAAATATGTTTTCATGTTAAAATTTCTCTCTCACATATCAATGTGATAATTTACGTGTTACCTGAGATCATTATTATAGAGTTTGTAAGGATAGTGAAATGGCTAGCTTCCTTTTTTGTTCTGGTTTAATGAGAAACGCCTCAGTGTATCATTAAAATGATTTCTGTCTTCTATAAATTCTCATGGCTGCTTCTCCGAAATGTATACCTATCATTTTGTATTCATAAACATTATTTCTGAGTTATACTTCATTTTTGTTTTTGTTTCGATTTTAGTTTTCTACCAGTTATATTAAGGAATTGGTCAAGTTAATATCTTTGGTCTGTGTCGAATGTCCTCGACTTCCAATGCAATACCCACCAAAGGAGACGTTCCAGTGGAAAGTTACCAGGTTCGACTATATGACTTATCCACTATTTCATTTTCAGTGATATGAGTATTTTTCTCAAGTTCTTTATGTTCTTTCTCTCGAAATCCCGCATTAAAACTCACGCACTTAATGACCATTTCGAATTTGTGAACTGTAGGTGGCCTATTATGCAGATTTGAATTTATGAAGGTAAATCTATATTTTTTACACCGATAGCTTTAATTCTCATTGTTTCTTCTACATTTTCCTTTTTTCTAATTTTAAATTTGTTTTCTAACTTGTCTTCGAATGATAATTGCAGGTATTTCTGCGACTCCAGATCATTAATTGGACTAAATATATTTTTTTTCTACTCAGTCAACCCTCATTGACATAATAATTGATTTTTTAGTTTCACAGGTTGGTATACTTATACTCTCGACCATATTACCCATATAGTCAAGAAGTCGAGATCTCATCTTCAGTTTAATATTTCTTAGTGATGAATGTCTGAAATTCACTATTTAATTATTTTGTAATAATTTGTACCCGGACTATGAAATATTTTCGCACTTATTCTGATTACATCTGAATAATGTAATTTTTAATTTATACCTATCTGCATATCTGGTTTAGAGAAGTTTATCTTTGGATAAATTCGAATACTGTTTCTTCTTTTCTACAGTATCTCACTGTTTGATTTGATAGTATCTCTTTCAATTTTCCTGTATATATATATATATATATATATATATATATATATATATATATATACTCATGGAATACAATTTGAGTTCTGTTTATTCGAAATAGATATAATTTTTATACATATTAGAATTAGTATTAACTTCCTTTACTAGTTTCCATTCGGTTAACAACTTTCCTACGATGGATTATACATTGATATAATTTAATGAAATTGTTTTACTGAATATAACTCCTTTATAGCTAGAGAAAAAAGAATTTCATATATATATATATATACCACCAGATTTTCTTTCTATTTCTTCAATAATTTATTTAGTTGTTGAAAAAGGGAAAATTTCTATTTCTATACATAACATTTGAATAGTGCTTCAAGCTTGTGATATAATAATTATATTTGTTTATTATTACTTTTAATCCCTGCTATCTATATAATGTTCAAGAACGTTCCATTTAGAAAAATAGAGTATGAAATTCTTAAAATGGAGTAGTATATATCAGTCAGTAATATCTACATGTTCTATCCAACATACATGGATATTTTCTAACTATCCTTACTTTACCATTTATATTATCTGTTATGTTTAAATTTCACAGTTCTATCCTATATCAATAATATGAAATTTTTATCTTACCTTGATTGTTTAATGCTGTACCATTTAATGAATTTTTATGACAGAAACTAAAACTCTAAAGTAGATTGGTATTTATTATATATAATTGATTTCTATCGAGTATATGACTTTAATTTTCACATGAGAGTATGAAGAAATTGTTTAAAAATAGTACTACTAGCATTTTCTTTTCCTACATATAATTTAAACTTTTGGGTGAGGCACTAAACTCCAGATTTAAACCCATTACAGGTTTAGAAATTCTGGAAGATGGGTCTCCCCATATTTCTCCCATGGAACCATACAGATTGCAGAAATTCTTCCTACCAAAATCTGTTAAATGGATGGGATACTTAATAACTCAACATCTCGTAATTTAATTATAGATAATTAAAACAAGAATATCTCTACACATAAGCAACACTATAAGATTATGAAATAAATCGTTCAAGTGTGCATACCAGTTTATATGACTAGTCCTCCCAACTGTAGAGTTCTATCTCCTTAACTCAGCCCCAAGCTGAGACATTTTGCTTCCAGAGATAGACAACCCTTTGTCTGTCCTAGAACAAATTATTTAAGTAGTGCTTTCCCAAGCCTGTTTCTAATTTTTGCGTCCAGAAATTTCAGGATGCTTTCTTCCTGTTTTTTCCTAGGCTTCCCTCAGTGAGGTACTTTAAAGCTGTATTTTCCACTTTTTCAGCTTTTCTTCCTCCTCTTCCCAATCACTTTCCTCTTCATTGGGGAAATTATATTTTTCTCTCCCAATCTAATTTAGTAATATTCCTTTCAAGGTTTTCTGAAAGGTTTTGGGAAAGTATAACCTTATCCATATCGTCATGGATCAAGGTTTAGGATCTTCAATCTCAATCTAGTCATAGTGTACACATAACTATTCCATTTATTTTTATTAATAAATATTTAAATAAATCCACACATTGTTTCTCCATTGGGTTCCACTTCCCCTTTGGATTTGTTCAAATTTCAAATTAAAAAGCATAGTAACTTGGGGTGTTACAATATATATATATATCATAAAATATGTTTTAATTTATTCTATTGTGTTCTCCATTATCGCTATTGTGTTCTCCATTGTCATTCTCAAATGCACTAATAAAAATATAATTCATATGAATATTGTTATAAGATTTATATGTGTTGACTTTTGATGAATAATGAATTTAAAACAATCACAATAATTGCACTGTCACAGGTCGATGTTTCTAAAAAATACAAAATGAAAATTGGTGCATGTCAGTTATTGTACACTGGCACGTTTGTATTTTGAAGCGCACCGATGCGTTTCTACGGCCTATGGGCACCGTACAAATACGAAAACCAATTAACAATATCAGTGCATTTTTGTGGTACACCGCACCGGTTCGTTTATGTGTCTGTATGCACTGGTGTCGTTGTACAACCTATAGGCACTGCACGAATACCAATACCAATTATAAATCTCGGTGCTTTTGTGTGATACTGTGCACCAGGGCATTTATGTGTCTATAAGCACTAGTGCATTTGTACGACCTATGGGCACTGCATGAATACCGATACCAATTATAAATCTCCATGCATTTGTGTGATACTGCGCACTGGTCTGTTTCTATAATTCTACGCATAGGTGCGTTGATACGACCCATGGGCACTGCACAAATCCCAAGACCAATTAGAACGACCCCATGCATTGTATCACCAACACTACACCTGGTGCATTTTATACCTTAATGATCCAGTGTATTCTCCTTCGACCGCCCTGGGGCACCTTCTACATGTACACACTTGTTTGTTAAAGCTAGAGTAGCGCACCGATGAAAAAAACATCCATAATAACCTCTGGCCACCCATTTTTTTTTGATGTGTTGAATTTCCATTAAAATATCTGCCAAAACCTCCGTAACCATAAACAGATGTTGTAGCAAAAATACTTTTGACAATTTTGGCCAATTTTATAACACTAAAAACCTCCTTTATAACCTCCACTAGAAGGTTTTTTACTTGTAGTGATATGAATAAGACACTCTTTGTCATACAAAATGGGATAATTATTGGTATCCCACTATCGTTCAATTGGGAAACTATGTTCATTACATTAAACAAAATGTCTAATTTCACAAAATAATATTTCAAAAAATATAATGCCTTTTTTTGATATCAAAACATATTGTGATATCCCTATTTTTCAGCTTTTATAGACAATTAATAAATCTAGAGGTGAGGTGGACCTAAGGAAAATCTATGTGTGAACATATTATTTTTGATATTAATAAATGAATGTGAAATTTTATTATTGTATAAAGACTAGAGTAAAATTGAGTCTGTGAATTCAATTCCAAGGGGGTGGACTAGAATTCTAATACTTTCCCAAAATTATCCATAAATCCTTGAAGAAAAATAAAATTATTAGATGGGAGAAAAATTTCTAAGAAAAGCCTCAGTAAAGTGGAAAGTTACTGAGAAGGGGTAATAATAAAACTAGAAAGAGGAACAACTATTTTTAAAAAGAAGCTTTTGTGGAAAAAACAAAATAAAACCCTAGGCTAAGGGAAATAGCATTCCAAAATAGTTGGATGAAGTTATGGAAACAAGCTGAGGGAAAGAAAGCTTAAATACATTATTCCTAGTATGAAAAAGGGGATTTCTACTCTAAGGAAGAATTGGTCTTTTCTTGGGGGAGAGCTATCGAATAAGCTCAATGTTGGGAGGAAATTAGTCTTTACACAATGGCATGTACATTCTGTGCAATTTTTTATGTTTTATAATGTTTTTATTAGTTATCTAAATTTGGAGTGGAATATAGAAAAAATATTATTTTATAAATTCTAAATATAAATTATGTAAGTTAAATTATGAAATTTACGTGTATTGTACAGTGTCTAGTTGCATAAAATTTATTTCCATATGTATTTGATAAAGATTTAACTATAAATAAACATAGTTAATCCTCCTGTGTTGTTACATAGAATTATTAGAGTTAATGAACAAATAGATAGAATCTCTAAACCCTTTTTTAGGGTATAAATCTGTTGTTTGAGTCCAAATTAAACATATGGAATGTTACTGAAAATTTGACAGTACATGTACAATAAATATATATATATATATATATATATATAATACAAAAATATTCATAGCAGAAATTTCTCTATGTATATACCCTCTAGTAGAAATTGTAAAAAAAATAAATTCTAGATGGATAACATGTTTTATAAAACACATTTGAATTATGCTATGTGGATATATGATTTAGATTGAAAGTAGAATATATATATATATATATATATATATATATATATATATATATATATATATATATATTGTCATATAGAAAATTTTGTACATTTCAAACCATACAAAAAACTCAAGTATATATGTGAAAGTATAACATAGAAAAAATTAGAGATCGATATTATCAAACTTATGTACATATATCAGTTAGTCAAAATCCTCTAGTGGAGATGAGGAAGAAACATTTCAATCAAAATAAATAATAAGTCTTCTATACAGAATGATGTTACAACTACATCGAGGTCATCATCTAGTTAATATATAGAATTAAATTCAATTAAATATGTAGAGTGGAATACTTGGTGGAAGATCCCCCATTACTCTGATGACCGACCTGAAAGAGGATTATATTGATAGTCAGGTACTGTAACTATTGATCACAAAAATATTAATACTGGATAAAAAGTAGTAGGACAAACCTAAAACGAATGATACAATCAAAGTTATAAATTGTAATGACAAAAATGAAAAGCTAAAATTTAATAATATGAAAAGTAAGAATAATACATGTGAAATTATCTTCAGAATTGAAGATTTATTATTATACCTACAGGAAAATAAATTCTAAGAAAAACTTGAATAAAGTATTATAGTTAAGTATGTCACAATAAGTAATAAAAAAAGGGGAAAATTCCAATACTGACCTAGAAGAAGAGGTATCCTAAAGCAGAACATTATTTCACAGAATTGCAAGAGAACATGGAAATCTGGGAAGAGAATTCCCATATTAGTTCCAGATTAAAATTTAGAATATATTAAGTGTTAGTGACCTATAAATATAGGATTCATAATTTTGACTTGATTGATGGTAATCTTGTAAGTATGTACATACTTTACCTTTTGCAAGTTGTATTCTCATATTTTGTAAAAAAAAAAAAAAAATTCAAAAAATTAAAAAGAGGGTAAAAGTCCTAAAAGAAAAATCAAAGGACTTAGAAAAAATAATATACCCCAAAAGAAAAATATGAATAAAACATGAAAGTGTGCAAGTCTAAATGTCACTACTTTTACCTTTTGCAGTTGATTATGGCAGAGTGTCAATAAATGCCATAATATGTGATGAGTTGAACAATTTAATCTTGACTCGTCATTTTTCAATTTCAAATGTTGGAGATAGAGAATAAACAATTTTCATACAGTTTAATCATGAAAATTCATTTGTTAGGTAGAGAATAAAATAATCCAATAGTTTAATCTGGATTCTTGGATGCAATAAGTGTAGAATTAGATAGTTTACTACTTTCAAAAGAATAAAAGGTTGTAAGGTGGCTAGTTCAAATGCACCTAATTAAAAGAGAAGGAAAACATGTTAGAATATAATGACTGGGTAGGTAGAAGAATATGAGAGACATCAATTTAAATATATTTCACTAGGCTACAAATAACTAATTTCCCTTCCCCATAGCAATCTGATATTCTAGACTGCCAGTCAAAGAGGCTCAAGGCATTTCCTTGACTTCTATTGGGACCAGACCCAAGGCTCAATGATTGATTAGTTGAAAACGTTAAGTTTCTATATTAATCCCTGAAAATTTCATCATTTACCCCTTCATGCCCTCATCACCATTTAACTTCATAAGTGGGAACTCTTTTCTTACTTAAATATTACATAAATACCCATTTGATTAACTTCCTACATCTCATGAAGTATAAAACCCTCAAAATGACATTATCCTAAGTTGAAGTGATGAAATTATCATAATGCAAGTTTGGCTTTGATCTTCACTTTTCTTGGTCATAATTGTATGTTTTGAGTATTCACTTTTCCCTTTTCATATTAACACTTAACATATTTTATTAACTCCCTATCAATTATCGTAGTCCTATTAATATAGCTCCCTTTTATTTAATATTCCCAAAACCCCCTTAATATATGCTTTTTTGTCAAAGATATTAAGCACATGTTGAAAAACATCCCGAAATTACCCCTTTGACACAAAACTACCCATAAAAAATATATCCCTTTCCCCCTATGGTTTTTAGACCCATCCACAGTCTAAAACTATATAATAAAATTAAATAATAAAAAAACACACATTTTATTTACATCTTGTGTATTTAAAATGACACACAAAAAACATTAACATCATTATATCCCCACTCGATTACCCTTAACCCAAGGTTAAAATTCCTAAGCCTTTTTTCGCCTTCATAATATGCAAACCTTGGTTAAACCCTATAATAACCCACCCATCCTATGTATAAAATCATTTTATACATAAATTTCATTAAACATAAATGAAGCCTCCTCGCATTCGTTCCTGACCCTCGGATCATCCTAACCCCTTTAATCCGATGGTCCAAACTAAACCCGATAAATCCTTCCCCCGCCCCCACCATTTCCTATCGGATTAATTTTAAACCGTCGATCTCCTCTTACTAAATCAACGACGCAGATCATAGTACCTGGTCCCACCCTATTTCCTTGCAGCTTCCCAACGCATCTCAGCCGTTCACTTCACCCAACCAAATCCGACGGCGTGGATCCCATATCGCATTACCAAAGTGATCGGGTGAAGTTGCCAAATTTTTTTTGCAATAAAAGTTGTTTTATGAAACCATCACCCACTACGTGTCATAATTTTACTGGATTGCATTGAAAAATCTTAAAAACATTTACCATCCAAGAGAAATGCGATAACGACTAGTGGTTTCACCTTCAAACGAAAAAACCACTCCTACCATTAATTCCAACCTGCAATAAATGTTGTGTTTATTGGTAAGACCTAAGATTTAGAACTTAGTTCTTACTGTTTGCATGCATTTTTCACCTACACCCTCCCAAAAAACCTCACAGACACCATTTCTAAACTTATTTTAATCCCATAAGCCATCTCCCCTTTTAATTTCATCTCTGAAGAAATCCCAATGCCTTCTACCAAACAAGCTGCAACCAGTTTGAAGACAGGTACCACCTGCAACCCTCTTCGACCATGACCATACCTATTTAATGGTATTTTTCAATAAACTAAGCCTGCAAACTCTTAATTTTCAAGAAAAATTAAAATATTTTGGAATTTAAAATCCGAAAGTACTCATCTGAGAGTACTCAAACCTTGAAAAAACAGGGAAAACCCTGTCAAAATTTTCCCAGGATTTTCCATTCCCGCTTGAAGAAATTTCATCATCCAAAAGTTATTCCTACGGTGAAAATCTATTTGAATTACCAAAGAAACCATTGAAAATCCCTTTCCCATCGTCTGCACATTCCAAATCTGCATTTTCCTCATAAAACCCTCGCCCAAATTCTAAATTTTTCCCAAAGACAACTTAATTGACCTTCTGTTTCCATAAATAGCTGAGAAAACAGTCTAATCTTGCTCAGTTACTTCAAAAATGACTAAGAAGTAGGTCACCCCTAGAACTGGAGGTCCCAAACCTCAAAAGCCTGTCTCCAGCAAGCTTCCAAATCCAAAACCTCCCAAAATTGATAAACCTACTCCTGTCCTAACTGCTGATTCTACTAAGGTAGTTAGACCTTTACAACCTCCTATCACCTATGAAGAGAACAACCCCTTGATTGACGTAGACTACAGAATTACTGATGCTACTCTTGAATTTGATCTTCTAGAAGTATATAATTGGTGTCATAAAATATTTGAGAAGAAATTTGCCAATGATATACCTGTATGGGACTCCAACTTGCCCAAATATGTGGTTCCCATCACCCATCATGCTCAGGATTTCATTAGGTTATGTCAGGTGCACTATATTCTTGATCAAATATGCATGGTGAACAAAGATAGTGAGGTCCTATTTTACATAACTGCGGAATCAATCAATGATATGTTCCAACTAAGCCATGATGCACGAGTAGTATCATTGTCAATTGAAGATTTGACTCAGATGTATTTAGACTTGGATTTCCCTAGGAAGTTTGAAATCCTTCAAAACTTCATGCCCAATCATGTCAACCTTCCTAAGGTAAATCCACCTTATGATACTTTTGACTTCCCTGAGGGCTCAAGATAGATCATTTCAATGCTCTCCTTTATTCTAGGCTATGTTAATGATGAATTTACAGATGCCTCCATTTTAGGGTTCCTCTCCACTTTGTCTCTTGGACAACAGCTAGAATTGGTCTTTGAATTTGCCAAATTCATTACTGATAATATACATTATCAACTAATAAAATTACCTGATGAAGGAGTGTTCAGATATACATCATATCTGCTACATCTCTTCCTATTCTCTCAAGAAGATAATTTTCCCATTGCATTACAGAAGATGGAAATGGAGGGAAAACCTTTGTTAGTAATATTTTGGACTTCTCTTCTCAGAAAAGACAACAGTGAGTATAGTTACAGTGATTTAAATGATTTGTTTATCAGACCTTCCAAGGGTTTGCTGGACAAATCAAAGCCACCAAGGATCAATGAAGAAATCAAAAGAATTTTACAGTTGTCTAAAAACTGTAAAGTTGGTGATTTGTATTTGTATAAAAATCACACAGAAATAAGAGTATATGGTGCAATTCTGGCTCCATACAAATTACCAAAGTTTCTAACCAGAAGGATTTTTTCTTTGGAATACTTGAGACAGATTTCAAATGTAGATGCAGTGAAATTTATAGCATCCAAAAAGAAATCACAATTCAAATTAAAAATTCAAATTGGCTCTTCCATAGTCAACAGCAGAGATGCTTTGAAAGAGGTAAGCAACAACTTATCATCATTTGATTTCCAAGAAAGATTTTACTGGAACTATGACCCTCAGGGTATTTTGAGCAACCTCAGGGTCAAATGTAAATTGACCCCATTCCTCCATGAATCAAAGCCACTAATTGAAAAATGTGCCAATCAGTTGGAATGGGTTGCAAACACTTTAATTGATGATGATTAGGAGATGTAGATAGATAATCTACAGGAAAATAAAATGGATAGTACACAGGTGGTTACAGTTAACTAACCAGCAAAGGTATCCAATAAAAGACCGAGAAAAGAAGAAGGATATTTGGCGGAGACAATAATTGAAAATAAATTTAAAACAGTCTACAACAAAAAGGCCAAAATTACTACTCTAGAAAAAGAAGGAGTCATTGATGTAGATGATAATAATGATCAGCAAACAGATGATGAGGCCACAGTGATTGTTAATGAAACACTCAGGGAAATTCAAAATGAATAGGTACAAGCACAGGGAAAAGGAAAAGAAATGGTTGAAGTAGAAATGAATACATAAGCTCCCTCTTCCTCTAAAACAATAGAAGAAAATGATTCTGATATTCAAAAGAGGTTCAAGCAAATTAGGGAAAAGAATGAAGAAATCAATAATGAAGTTTATTCTAAAATTTTGAAGGAAAAACTAGGAGATAAAGACAGACTAGTGACAACATTCTATTACTCAACAAATAAAATGATCATGTCTTTTCTCCAACCAGTAGTAACAAAACCAAAGTCAGCCACAGACTACAGGAAGACAGAATTTGCAGTGAATGCTGACACTATACATGAACTATATCAGATAGAGTTCCATAGGAGTGCTTCAGAGATGCTATATTCAAAGGTAGTAAGCAAAACCATGAGTGCTACCATGCTTTAGAAAACTATATCTAATTTACAAACCCAAATGAAATTAGATAAAGCATCTCTCCATGCTAAGGATTTGAGGATCAAGTCCTTAGAATATTTCGCGATAGAAACAGGAGCAGATCCCTCTAATACTGAAGTTGCTAAAAAATTGATAAGGCAGAAGAATGAGGATATCGCTGCCTTGAGAAAGCAACTCAAATTTCCACATAATGAGCACCCTCAGGAAAAAGAAGTCGTTAAGGAAAAAACAGAAAAGGAGGAAACTATGCAACTAGTTTTGAAGATGACAACTCAGACTAAAGATATGGAAAATCAAATAGAATCTCTAATGCAAGAAAATTAAATATTGAAGAAAGCTCAGGAAGTCCCCATTCCCACAGTTTTTCCAACTGTAAGTAAAGCTATTCCCTCTACATTGGCAGAACATTTGGCATCGAAAGGAGTGTTGGAAACTGTAGTGACAATTACTTCTAAAGATATCTCTACCACTTCTTCATCTACTTCATAGGTAAATCCAACAGGAGAAACAACTACCATAGTCAAGGCTATGGAAGATATGTCCTTAAAAGATAAATAAATAATCAATCTGAAAGGTAATATCATAAATCTTGAAACATATAATAGAGATGCATTAATTATATCCAAAGGACACGAGCAAAGAGCCAACAAATTGTAGGAACATGTAAAGAGTCTTCAACAACAGGTTAATCTCACTGAGTAGGTATCTTATATCAAAAATTGTCTTTGGAACAACATCATTCAGGGCATACATCTACAATGGCCCTCAATCCAAATTATTTATGAACAAAAAGAGTTACTCAAAGCATCACAAATAGAAATACAGAAGACAAAAGAAGAATTGGCTGACAAACCTGCTCAAGCCTTGAGACTTATTACATTTCTGAATAGAAAAGATAGAGAAGAGCTTGAAGAGCTAAAAATTCAGGATAGAACTGAAAGTATACTACAAATTAAGAAAGTCATGAATAAGAGAAGTATGATGAATAATTTGGAGGACATATGCAAGGACATGAACTTGGAAATCACAAGATTTTGGGCCAAATACATAATGCTAGCACAAGCAGGCCTACCAGATATTCATGATTTGAATGAAAAATTGATGTCACAGAAGGATTATGACAACAAAATCAGGGCTTATGCCAAAGAACAAGTTAGAAAACCTTTTCCACAAGGATCTCCTATTGGTAAAGTAATTTTGGAATATTTTGAGAACTTGCTCTTTTTACAAAATGAGATCAAACATATTTTCATTGTTAAGCTCAATTTTTCCAAGTATACAGAAGCAGATGAAAGTTACAGGAAATTGAAGAGTATGAGAATTCCTAGTGCAGAACAATGGCAGGAATTCACTGACTTAATCTAAATATTTGTGGTCAAAGTGTATCAGGATCAGAAATAGAGTCAAAGAGTATCAATCAAAATACCTTTTTACTATAGATAATTCTTTATTTTACCACAGTAAGGTAGTAAAAGGAGCAGCGTAAAGAGTATCAGTGATAAAGCACAGGTGAAAGAAGGTGAGATGGAAAGAGTGTCTTTCAAGTTATCTTCAAAAATATCTTTTTCCAAAATGCCAGCAAGCATTTCCAGTAGCTTCAACCCAGTAGCAAGTTAGGATAATTCGTCCTATTTTTTATTAATAAGAGGATAGCTTGCCAATTTGTTTTGCAGCTGTCCCTCTTTCTATGTAATAAACTCTATTTTTTCCTAGAGATATTCCTACATGTCTCTCAGATTTTTTGTAATATTTTTTGTATAAATACTTCTCTTTTCAAAGTATTAAGCGTGGAATAAAATTTATCAAGACTACTATAGTCATTTTGTTGGATATATTGAATTTTATGTGAGTCAATAAGTAAAGCAGCAGACTGGAATTAACATTAAAGACATCATAACTCAGGATTCTTGTGCTGACCAGATAAGTCTAGTATTTTCCTGTTTTCACTGTTTTATCTTTCAAAAGTTTCCATACATACATTTTAATGTTTTCTCTCTTTAATGATTAACTAGGAAAGCTTAAACAGGATTAGTGATAAAAGATCCCTATTTTTTACTAGTTTTTCATTATTATGTTTTCTGCTTGATAACTGGACTTAAGAATTCTTAAATGCTCTTAGTCCTTGTTTGATCCCCTCCTTTCATCTTCATTTCTGTAACCTAAGGATTCTTAATTGCCATTTTGTTGAGATTTCACCCATTTCATCAAAAAATCCTAATTCAAACCCTTTGAAGGTCATCTACCCTGCCCTTAGTACATTTTCTCTTTAGACCTTATTTCCTAGCTTTTCTTGCCTAGAAAGTTGACTCCATAGCCCAATGGTCTGGTAGTTCCCTCTGTGGTTTACCTTGAAACACCTTTTATTCCCACCAAACTTTCAAAACAAATCCCACTGTCCAATCATACCTAGCCTAAAATATTAAAACCAATAAAGCTAAAGCTTGAGAAGAGATCCCTCTCCAGAATTTGGAAAGGCTAGATCCTGAATTTCAAAAGAGGTTCTTGGTTACCCTTGGTTTTCTTTAACTATAAACCAAAATCCCACGACCGTGTTGGGGTTCCCATGTTTTGGCCAGATTGGCAAGACCAAAAGATGAGACAACATCAGAACCACTTTGGGGCCCTAGGATCTAGCCCTCCTGGACCCGGAGAGGGATCTCTCCAAATAGATCAAATAATGATGTATCTTTGAAGCTCAAAAATAAGATGTTAGGCTAGTTATGAAGCACAAAGGGGGGTTTTAAATGTTTGGTTGAAGGGTTGCTGGGTTGGTCACGAGATCATGGACTGGGAAAGAAGTGGGAGGAAAGGAACAAAACAACAGGCTGTTTCAGCAAAGAGGATAGGCCTAGACAGTGCCTTCCATTGGGCTATGGAGTCATGAAAGGGAATTACTTGCATCCACTAGCCAAGGCTTTCAAAGGGCAAGTCATCTACACTAAAGGATCTTTTTAGATAGATGATGGGATGGAACATTAAGGAGGAAAGTGAAAGAAGGAGAACAACCAGATTTCTGTCTATAGATCAGGTCAGAGGTCATTTAACTCCAGACCTGCTTGGACATACTCAAAGGCGGCTCTCAAAGAGACAATGGGGCTGCTTATAGATCAGACCAGAGGTCATTTAACTCCAGGTCTGCTTTAGCAACTCCAAGGGGAAAACAGAGATAAGATAAACAAAGGGATCTCAGAAAGGTAAACTGGTCATGCAAGGATTCTAGTGGACAGGGCTAACACTTATCCCCAGTGTTCCCAAACCTTCCAGCTTAAACCCAAAAAGAACTTCTAAGAACTAACTCAACCAATTCATACATCAGCCAGCAGGCAATAACATCCGCTGCACTGGTTAAATCAACTGAAACCAGCTCTTAGATAGCACATAGAGCGGAAAACATAAAGGTAGGGAGAGCAGACAGCATAGGGCACCTAACAAGGGTGAATCCTATACCATTATTCTGATGCCTACCAGAAGAACATGAAACAGCATGTAAATGAAATAAACAGAGTTAAGAAGAACATCACCAATAGTAATAGACCAGGATCCTATGAAATGTGCTTTGATTAATGATGCAAAACCAGTCATGTACAATGTGGCTCAATGGCTAATACAGTCCAGACTTTCTCCTCCCAGCCTATTACATACAAACTACTCTGCTACTCTCTCCTAAGACTGTTCTAACAGTCGGAATGAATCCCTCTAACAGAAGATGCCCACCAAGGCAACAACAACCTTTACAATACGTTCACGGGGATATTTTATAGGAGAAGAGAGGAAATAGAGGTAGCTGAATAATTGAATGAGACTCATTAAGAGAGTAAGGCGGAAGTGTTCACGCCCATACCACTCAATGGCTTCCTGCATCGCTGCGGTACTTCTGTAATCTGGTTCGGAGATCTCTGTCAGGTCGATTTTGACCTCTGATACTTCTTTCAAATCCTTACGGTGTCTGGAGCTTTGCGCTGGCCCTCTGGAATAAATGAACTGGGTGGAAGTCCGCGTTTTCTCCATACCTCCATTACTGCTGCTCAGACAGTCTTAAATGAAGCTCCTGTCTGTGTATTTAATTGCTTATGGGCTCGAGGAGATATGGAGAACACTGTAGGAAAGGTGTACGCCTGGAGAAAGAGTAAAAATGAGACGCACACAAACCTTCGATTGCGATCGGCAGGGGAGAGCGATAGCCGTTGGATCATCAAGGTATATCAACGACGCGGAACGCACCGCGGGACCTATCGAAATAAAGCAATCGCATCGGGTTTTTTGAGTATTACAAAGGAAACGCACCCGCCGGTTGTTTCGATTGTGATTGGCCCCCAAGGCTTAAGCGCTTGGTCTTGGGGAAGGGCATATGTGGGGAAGTGGTTGGGATTGGCGGAAAGGGGATAAGCCCTAGAATACAGGTCGGAAAGTGGGTTTTTTGCCCATATTGATGGGTTTTGGAGGGTGAAGGAGGGGAACGATAGAGGAATAAAGGGGGAAGAAGGCCAACCAGGGTTAAGGGGGAGAATAAAGGAGATTTTGAGGGAATTTAAAGGGTAAAAGGGGAATAGAAGGGGAAGACAAGGGGGATAGAAAAAAAAGGCTTTGGGGAATGAAATAAGAGGGAAAAGGGGGCCTTTGGACATTTCTTCACATAATAGAGAGGCTTGAAAAGGGAAATCAGCAGAGGGGATACTATCAAAGGATAAAAGAGACATGGAGGCTTCAAGGAGACTGTGTTTTCAGAGGAAATGCATTCCTTGAAGACTCAACAAGATTTATCCCCCTATTTGCTTGTCAAAAATTTATAGGGGGGCTAACAGTGGCTCCACACGGGGATGGCTTCTTCTTGAAGGGGCCAAGAAACCAGAAGATGATCTCTTGGTGTAGGCCAGGTGCTTGCTGCTTGAACCATCCTTTCTTTCTTTGATAAGCTGCCACATACTGTGAAGACAACATATCAGCAGAAACAATTCTTCCAAACAGCTACCTACCCACACTATAGTCCTAACATTTTCTTCTTCTTGGGTGCATTTGGACTTGTAGACCCTTTTACATCATTAATCTTTACAAACAGGAAAAAATAAACCTATTCTATTTCTACCCTTATTACTCCATGAGACTAGATTAGACTGTTGGTCTCATATGTTTCTCTACCTACACTACTACCTGCTAGGATTAGGCTGTGTCGTAGGTTTCTTCTCCTACATTCTAAGATAGAAATTTAAACAACTAATCTACTTGCTCACAGGCTGAGCTTTATTGAGCTTTTCCTACCTACCCTACCCTTACTGGAAATCTCTGATGCTTTAAGTGATACAACAATGCCAATGCAGCCAGTCAAGTAATAGCAAAAAAGGATATGAGCACTGACTGCCTGTCAGAGATAACCACAGGGTGCTCTGCATGTGGTTCTTCAAAGCTGAGGCCACTAGCGACGGTGACCAATTATGATGTATTTGGCTCTTGCAAAGGATTGATGCTTGAGGAGCTGAGCCAATCAGGGCCTCCATGTATTCTGCCACAGGATCAACAAACTCATGATGCAAACTCTTTCCTTCAAAACCTGCCATGACTAGTAGGCTGTCTACATCCTGGGCAGCTTCAATCACTGCGTCTGTAGTGAGGCCTTTGTAATCACACACCTGCTCTTCCTCTGGATCAAGGCCGAGACGCCTGCGGGGAAGGAGATCTCGCCCGTCTTCAATGCAGCCTGATCTAGAGGGCTCATTATACTCAACAGTGCTGTCCTCTAGTACCACATGTCAGTTCTGCTGCAACGGGCTAAACTCTTTGAAAAAATCAACATATTATTGAGCGGGGGCTTCTTTGATTACCTTAATCCCTTCGGGAGAAGGCTCTGGGCATTCATTCCGCTCAAGATTTTCTTCATCTATTTCTTCCTCGTCCTCTGCGCTGAAGAGCTGCTGGCTTCTGTCCACTTGGAAAGTATAACTGATGTTTGGATATACAATAGAGAGAAGATTCAGTGAATCCTCGTCTACTATCATGCTTTCAACGCCTTCTCCATCAGTATCGTAGATAGCCTGCATTAGCTCATCGCTTTCCTGAAGTTGATGGTCGTGATCTTCCTCCCATGAATCTTTTGAAGATGTCCCTGCAAGCTCAGTTTCCCTTTGGAAAAAATTATCATTAGTCAGATCATCATCGGAGAAATCATAATTACAAGCATCGTCGCCCATCCAGTCTTCAGGACTCTCAGCGAGTCTTTCTTCAACATAATCTGCAATTTTATTTTCTGTTTCACGCTCTGTTTCCTCATACATGATTTGCATGTAACTTCTGTCTTGCAGTGATCTGATTTGTCTCTTTTGAGGACGAGGGGCAGGTCTATCCCAATCACCCTCTCTGGTTTCAACCTCATATTCTTGCTCTTTCACTTTCAGCAAGGAAATGACAGTCTCTATCAGTCTTTCCAGCTTGTCCTCTAAAGAGAACTGCACTGTTTGCTTTGTTCGGTCCTTCCTTGCTTCTTGTAATCTTTCTTCCCTGCACTGTATGTTGTATTCGACAGTGATTGCTATATCCTGCATTTCCTCCAGGCTCGAAGGTTCTCTTTCTCTTATATAGAATTCCACCTCTGGGTCAAAAGAGCTTGGATAGTGTGACAGAGCCCATCCCAAAGGTGGTTTTATATCAGAAGGTATAGCATCATATATCTTGTTAAACCTGGCTAAAAATTCTTGCACTGTCTCTCCTGGCTGCCTTCTCAAATTTTGATATTCTTTTAGGATGAGGAGAGCGTTCTTCGGGGCCGCCGCCCATCTATCAAGGAAAACTTGAGAAAACTGATGGAAGCAGAAAATGCTTGCTTCTGGAAGGCCTTTGAGCCAACTCTTAACATTTCCTTGTAATGACAAACCAAACATCCTAATGCACACATCATCTTCTTCTATTTCGTACAGCTCAAGTAAATCCTCCATATTTTGAACATGTTCTTCAGCAGAGGACCCTTTATTTTCCCCATCAAAATGAGGCAGCTGGTTTATTAATTCTGTAGGCAGGGGTTGGAAGAAGAGAGGTAAAACCAGAGGCTTGTATCTTTCTATGGCCTTTGTAGGTGTGGGTGATGTAACAATAGGCTCATGGCTGCTTGAAGCTTCTTGAAGAGTGGGAGATACAACATGAGCTTCTTGTTCCACCAGGCTTTTCACAGGAGTATAGATCTGCTCACGGTCTGAAGACTGAGGCTTGAGATCTCTCCCATACTCATCATGGGTTTCATCTTTGTACACTTGATTAGGCTTAAAGTAGGACAGAACATAGTGATAGACAAAAACAATTAATTCTTTAAACCAAGTCCAACCCGTATGTTCTACCCTTCTATGAGGTCTGGCCATCTTTCAGGTTCTTCCTCCAGTGGAGTCTTTTAGGGTTATGGAGTGTGGAGTCGCCAGGTGGATGAATTTGACTGTTTAGAGCAGGATGCTGTCCACCATCAGCAATGAAAAGCCAATCTAGAAGCAAAGCGGTCCTTCCCCAGTGGAGTCGCCATTATGTTGGGGACGACAATGGGAAATGAACCAACTATCAGCGGTTCTTGACTCTTAGATTCTTCCCAGTGGAGTCGCCATTATGTTGGGGTTCCCATGTTTTGGCCAGATTGGCAAGACCAAAAGATGAGACAACATCAGAACCACTTTGGGGCCCTAGGATCTAGCCCTCCTGGACCCGGAGAGGGATATCTCCAAATAGATCAAAGAATGATGTATCTTTGAAGCTCAAAAATAAGATGTTAGGCTAGTTATGAAGCACAAAGGGGGGTTTTAAATGTTTGGTTGAAGGGTTGCTGGGTTGGTCATGAGATCATGGACTGGGAAAGCAGTGGGAGGAAAGGAACAAAACAGCAGGCTGTTTCAGCAAAGAGGATAGGCCTAGACAGTGCCTTCCATTGGGCTATGGAGTCATGAAAGGGAATTACTTGCATCCACTAGCCAAGGCTTTCAAAGGGCAAGTCATCTACACTAAAGGATCTTTTTAGATAGATGATGGGATGGAACATTAAGGAGGAAAGTGAAGAGGAAGAGAACAACCCAGTTGCAGCCACATAGATCGAATTCCAGAGGTCATTTAACTCCAGACCTGCTTGGACATACTCAAAGGCAGCTCTCAAAGAGACAAAGGGGCTGCTTATAGATCAGACCAGAGGTCATTTAACTCCAGGTCTGCTTTAGCAACTCCAAGGGGAAAACAGAGATAAGATAAAAAAAAGGGATCTTAGAAAGGTCAGCTGGTCGTGCAAGGATCCTAGTGGACAGGGCTAACACTTATCCCCAGTGTTCCCAAACCTTCTAGCTCGAACCTAACAAGAACATCTAAGAACCAATTCAACCAATTCATACATCCTCCAGCAGGCAATATCATCCGCTGTGCTGGTTAAATCAACTGAAACCAACTCTTAGATAGCACATAGAGCATAAAACATAAAAGGTAGGGAGAGCAGACAGCATAGGGCACCTAACAAGGGTGAATCCTATACCATTATTCTGATTCCTACCAGAAGAACATAAAACAATATGGAAATGTAATAAACAGGGTAAAGAAGAACATCACCAATAGTAATAGACCAGGATCCTATGAAATGTGCTTGATTAATGATGCAAAACCAGTCATGTACAATGTGGCTCAATGGCTAATACAGTCCAGACTTTCTCCTCCCAGCCTATTACATACAAACTACTCTGCTACTCTCTCCTAAGACTGTTCTAACAGTTGGAATGAATCCCTCTAACAGCAGATGCCCACCAAGGCAACAACAACCTTTACAATACGTTCACGGGGATCTTTTATAGGAGAAGAGAGGAAATAGAGGTAGCTGAACAATTGAATGAGACTCATTAAGAGAGTAAGGCGGAAGTGTTCATGCCCATACCACTCAATGGCTTCCTGCATCGCTGCGGTACTTTTGTAATCCGGTTCGGAGATCTCTGTCAGGTCGATTTTGACCTCTGATACTTCTTTCAAATCCTTACGGTGTCTGGAGCTTTGCGCTGGCCCTCTGGAATAAATGAACTGGGTGGAAGTCCGCGTTTTCTCCATACCTCCATTACTGCTACTCAGACAGTCTTAAATGAAGCTCCTGTCTGTGTATTTAATTGCTTATGGGCTCGAGGAGATATGGAGAACGCTGTAGGAAAGGTGTACGCCTGGAGAAAGAGTACTCTGTTGTTAGGTGGCGCAATTATGACTTGCTAGTGCACTCTTAGTCTTCGGACTGTGCTTGAATCCTCCTCAAATCCTGTTCTGCTACTTCGTTGGCCGTTGAAATGGCCTCTCTGTGATGTTTTCACACTTTGAAATAGACCTGCTTAGGACCCAGACAGTGGTGACGAAATGCTATGGAGGCGGAGGAATGGTTAACACGGTGAAAACCCAAATATTGTTGTTTGGGCGAATTACACAAGGAGACGCGAAAAAATAATAGACGGAGGCGTGAATGCGGGACCCAGCAGAGGCGGAGGACGATTAAACCTGAGTCGTCAGATCCGGGAGGAGACGGATGGCGGAGATGCAATCAGAGGAGAGGCAATCAGAAGAGATTGCAATCGAAAGGGCACAAACATGAGACACACACAAAATTTCGATTGCGATTGACAGGGGAGAGCGATAGTTGTTGGATCGCGAAAAAAATGAACGGCGGGGATGCAATCGGGAGGGTTTCAATTGGGGGAATCGGAAGACAAGGTTGCGATTGATCGGAGGGCACAATGTGAATGTTGCGATTACGATCGGGCGGGGGGCTACGATTAGCGCTGGCCGTCGATCTAGCGGGGAGATCAACGGTGGAGAACACATCGGAGGGGATGCAATCGGAAAGAATGCAATCGGAAGAGAGGCAATCGGAAGGGCACAAAAATGAGACGCACACAAACCTTCGATTGCGATCGGCAGGGGAGAGCGATAGCCGTTGGATCATCAAGGTATATCAACGACGCGGAACGCACCGCGGGACCTATCGAAATAAAGCAATCGCATCGGGTTTTTTGAGTATTACAAAGGAAACGCACCCGCCGGTTGTTTCGATTGCGATTGGCCCCCAAGGCTTAAGCGCTTGGTCTTGGGGAAGGGCATATGTGGGGAAGTGGTTGGGACTGGTGGAAAGGGGATAAGCCCTAGAATAAAGGTCGGAAAGTGGGTTTTTTGCCCATATTGATGGGTTTTGGAGGGTGAAGGGGGGGAACGATAGAGGAATAAAGGGGGAAGAAGGCCAACCAGGGTTAAGGGGGAGAATAAAGGGGATTTTGAGGGAATTTAAAGGGTAAAAGGGGAATAGAAGGAGAAGACAAGGGGGATAGAAAAAAAAGGCTTTGGGGAATGAAATAAGAGGGAAAAGGGGGCCTTTGGGCATTTCTTCACATAACAGAGAGGCTTTAAAAGGGAAATCAGCAGAGGGGATACTATCAAAGGATAAAAGAGACATGGAGGCTTCAAGGAGACTGTGTTTCAGAGGAAATGCATTCCTTGAAGACTCAACAAGATTTAGCCCCCTATTTGCTTGTCAAAAATTTATAGGGGGGCTAATAGTGGCTCCACATGGGGATGGATTCTTCTTGAAGGGGCCAAGAAACCAGAAGATGATCTCTTGGTGTAGGCCAGGTGCCTGCTGCTTGAACCATCCTTTCTTTCTTTGATCAGCTGCCACATACTGTGAAGAAAACATATCAGCAGAAACAATTCTTCCAAACAGCTACCTACCCACACTATAGTCCTAACATTTTCTTCTTCTTGGGTGCATTTGGACTTGTAGACCCTTTTACATCATTAATCTTTACAAACAGGAAAAAATAAACCTATTCTATTTCTACCCTTATTACTCCATGAGACCAGATTAGACTGTTGGTCTCATATGTTTCTCTACCTACACTACTACCTGCTAGGATTAGGCTGTGTCGCAGGTTTCTTCTCCTACATTCTAAGACAGAAATTTAAACAACTAATCTACTTGCTCACAGGCTGAGATTTATTGAGCTTTTCCTACCTACCCTACCCTTACTGGAAATCTCTAATGCTTTAAGTGACACAATAATGCCAATGCAGCCAGTCAAGTAATAGCAAAAAAGGATATGAACACTGACTGCCTGTCAGAGATAACCACAGGGTGCTCTGCATGTGGTTCTTCAAAGCTGAGGCCACTAGCGGCGGTGACCAATTCTGATGTATTTGGCTCTTGCAAAGGATTGATGCTTGAGGAGCTGAGCCAATCAGGGCCTCCATGTATTCTGCCACAGGATCAACAAACTCATGATGCAAACTCTTTCCTTCAAAACCTGCCATGACTGGTAGGTTGTCTGCATCCTGGGCAGCTTCAATCACTGCGTCTGTAGTGAGGCCTTTGTAATCACACTCCTGCTCTTCCTCTGGATCAAGGCCGAGACGCCTGCGAGGAAGGAGATCTCGCCCATCTTCAATGCAGCCTGATCTAGAGGGCTCATTATACTCAACAGTGCTGTCCTCTAGTACCACATGTTGGTTCTGCTGCAACGGGCTAAACTCTGTGAAAAAATCAACATATTCTTGAGCTGGGGCTTCTTTGATTACCTTAATCCCTTCGGGAGAAGGCTCTAGGCATTCATTCCGCTCAAGATTTTCTTCATCTCTTTCTTCCTCGTCCTCTGCGCTGAAGAGCTGCTGGCTTCTGTCCACTTGGCAAGTATAAATGATGTTTGGATATACAATAGAGAGAAGATTCAGTGAATCCTTGTCTACTATCATGCTTTCAACGCCTTCTCCATCAGTATCGTAGATAGCCTGCATTAGCTCATCGCTTTCCTGAAGTTGATGGTCGTGATCTTCCTCCCATGAATCTTCTGAAGATGTCCCTGCAAGCTCAGTTTCCCTTTGGAAAAAATTATCATTAGTCAGATCATCATCGGAGAAATCATAATTACAAGCATCGTCGCCCATCCAGTCTTCAGGACTCTCAGCGAGTCTTTCTTCAACATAATCTGCAATTTTATTTTCTGTTTCACGCTCTGTTTCCTCATACATGATTTGCATGTAACTTCTGTCTTGCAGTGATCTGATTTGTCTCTTTTGAGGACGAGGGGCAGGTCTATCCCAATCACCCTCTTTGGTTTCAACCTCATATTCTTTCTCTTTCGCTTTCAGCAAGGAACTGACAGTCTCTATCAGTCTTTCCAGCTTGTCCTCTAAAGAGATCTGCACTGTTTGCTTTGTTCGGTCCTTCCTTGCTGCTTGTAATCTTTCTTCCCTGCACTGTATGTTGTATTCGACAGTGATTGCTATATCCTGCATTTCCTCCAGGCTCGAAGGTTCTCTTTCTCTGATATAGAATTCCACCTCTGGGTCAAAAGAGCTTGGATAGTGCGACAGAGCCCATCCCAAAGGTGGTTTTATATCAGAAGGTATAGCATCATATATCTTGTTAAACCTGGCTGAAAATTCTTGCACTGTCTCTCCTGGCTGCCTTCTCAAATTTTGATATTCTTTTAGGATGAGGAGAGCGTTCTTCGGGGCCGCCCATCTATCAAGGAAAACTTGAGAAAACTGATGGAAGTAGAAAATGCTTGCTTCTGGAAGGCCTTTGAGCCAACTCTTAACATTTCCTTGTAACGACAAAGAAAACATCCTAATGCACACATCATCTTCTTCTATTTCGTACAGCTCAAGTAAATCCTCCAGATTTTGAACATGTTCTTCAGCAGAGGACGCTTTATTTTCCCCATCAAAATGAGGCAGCTGGTATATTAATTCTGTAGGCAGGGGTTGGAAGAAGAGAGGTAAAACCAGAGGCTTGTATCTTTCTATGACCTTTGTAGGTGTGGGTGATGTAACAATAGGCTCATGGCTGCTTGAAGCTTCTTGAAGAGTGGGAGATACAACATGAGCTTCTTGTTCCACCAGGCTTTTCACAGGAGTATAGATCTACTCACGGTCTGAAGACTGAGGCTTGAGATCTCTCCCATACTCATCATGGGTTTCATCTTTGTACACTTTATTAGGCTTAAAGTAGGACAGAACATAGTGATAGACAAAAACAATGAATTCTTTAAACCAAGTCCAACCCGTATGTTCTACCCTTCTATGAGGTCTGGCCATCTTTCAGGTTCTTCCTCCAGTGGAGTCTTTTAGGGTTATGGAGTGTGGAGTCGCCAGGTGGATGAATTTGACTGTTTAGAGCAGGATGATGTCCACCATCAGCAATGAAAAGCCAATCTAGAAGCAAAGTGGTCCTTCCCCAGTGGAGTCGCCATTATGTTGGGGACGACAATGGGAAATGGACCAACTATCAGCGGTTCTTGACTCTCAGATTCTCCCCAGTGGAGTCGCCATTATGTTGGGGTTCCCATGTTTTGGCCAGATTGGCAAGACCAAAAGATGAGACAACATCAGAACCACTTTGGGGCCCTAGGATTTAGCCCTCCTGGACCCGGAGAGGGATCTCTCCAAATAGATCAAAGAATGATGTATCTTTGAAGCTCAAAAATAAGATGTTAGGCTAGCTATGAAGCACAAAGGGGGGTTTTAAATGTTTGGTTGAAGGGTTGCTGGGTTGGTCACGAGATCATGGACTGGGAAAGCAGTGGGAGGAAAGGAACAAAACAGCAGGCTGTTTCAGCAAAGAGGATAGGCCTAGACAGTGCCTTCCATTGGGCTATGGAGTCATGAAAGGGAATTACTTGCATCCACTAGCCAAGGCTTTCAAAGGGCAAGTCATCTACACTAAAGGATCTTTTTAGATAGATGATGGGATGGGACATTAAGGAGGAAAGTGAAAGAAGGAGAACAACCAGATTTCTGTCTATAGATCAGGTCAGAGGTCATTTAACTCCAGACCTTCTTGGACATACTCAAAGGAAGCTCTCAAAGAGACAAAGGGGCTGCTTATAGATCAGACCAGAGGTCATTTAACTCCAGGTCTGCTTTAGAAAATCCAAGGGGAAAACAGAGATAAGATAAATAAAGGGATCTTAGAAAGGTCAGCTGGTCATGCAAGGATCCTAGTGGACAGGGCTAACACTTATCCCCAGTGTTCCCAAACCTTCCAGCTCGAACCTAACAAGAACATATAAGAACCAATTCAACCAATTCATACATCAGGCAGCAGGCAATATCATCCGCTGCGCTGGTTAAATCAACTGAAACCAACTCTTAGATAGCACATAGAGCAGAAAACATAAAAGGTAGGGAGATCAGATAGCATAGGGAACCTAACAAGGGTGAATCCTATACCATTATTCTGATGCCTACCAGAAGAACATGAAACAATATGGAAATGTAATAAACAGAGTAAAGAAGAACATCACCAATAGTAATAGACCAGGATCCTATGAAATGTGCTTGATTAATGATGCAAAACCAGTCATGTACAATGTGGCTCAATGGATAATACAGTCCAGACTTTCTCCTCCCAGCCTATTACATACAAACTACTCTGCTACTCTCTCCCAAGACTGTTCTAACAGTCGGAATGAATCCCTCTAACAGCAGATGCCCAGCAAGGCAACAACAACCTTTACAATACGTTCACGGGGATCTTTTATAGGAGAAGAGAGGAAATAGAGGTAGCTGAACAATTGAATGAGACTCATTAAGAGATTAAGGCGGAAGTGTTCACGCCCATACCACTCAATGGCTTCCTGCATCGCTGCGGTACTTCTGTAATCTGGTTCGGAGATCTCTGTTAGGTCGATTTTGACCTCTGATACATCTTTCAAATCCTTACGGTGTCTGGAGCTTTGCGCTGGCCCTCTGGAATAAATGAACTGGGTGGAAGTCCGTGTTTTCTCCATACCTCCATTACTGCTGCTCAGACCATCTTAAATGAAGCTCCTGTTTGTGTATTTAATTGCTTATGGGCTCGAGGAGATATGGAGAACGCTGTAGGAAAGGTGTACGCCTGGAGAAAGAGTACTCTGTTGTTAGGTGGCGCAATTATGACTTGCTGGTGCGCTCTTAGTCTTCAGACTGTGCTTGAATCCTCCTCAAATCCTGTTTCTGCTGCTTCGCTGGCCACTGAAATGGCCTCTCTGTGATGTTTGCACACTTTGAAATAGACCTGCTTAGGATCCGGGCAGTGGTGGAGAAATGCTATGGAGGCGGAGGAATGGTTAACACGGTGAAAACCCAAATATTGTTGTTTGGGCGAATTACACAGGGAGACGCGAAAAAACAATAGACGAAGGCGTGAATGCGAGACCCAGCAGAGGCGGAGGACGATTAAATCTGAGCCGTCAGATCCGGGAGGAGACGGACGGCGGAGATGCAATCGGAGGAGAGGCAATCGGAAGAGATTGCAATCGGAAGGGCACAAACATGAGACGCACACAAACTTTCGATTGCAATCGACAGGGGAGAGCGATAGCCGTTGGATCGCGAAACAAATGAACGACGGGGATGCAATCGGGAGGGTTTCAATTGGGGGAATCGGAAGACAAGGTTGCGATTGATCGGAGGGCACAATGTGAATGTTGCGATTACGATCGGGCGGGGGGCTGCGATTAGTGCTGGCCGTCGATCTAGCGGGGAGATCAACGGTGGATAACACATCGGAGGGGATGCAATCGGAAAGAATGCAATCGGAAGAGATGCAATCAGAAGGGCACAAAAATGAGACACACACAAACCTTTGATTGCGATTGGCAGGGGAGAGCGATAGCCGTTGGATCATCAAGGTAGATCAACGGCGCGGAACGCACCGCGGGACCTATCGAAATAAAGCAATCGCATCGGGTTTTTTGAGTATTACAAAGGAAACGCACCCGCCGGTTGTTTCGATTGCGATTGGCCCCCAAGGCTTAAGCGCTTGGTCTTGGGGAAGGGAATATGTGGGGAAGTGGTTGGGACTGGCGGAAAGGGGCTAAGCCCTAGAATAAAGGTCGGAAAGTGGGTTTTTTTCCCATATTGATGGGTTTTGGAGGGTGAAGGAGGGGAACGATAGAGGAATAAAGGGGGAAGAAGGCCAACCAGGGTTAAGGGGGAGAATAAAGGGGATTTTGAGGGAATTTAAAGGGTAAAAGGGGAATAGAAGGGGAAGACAAGGGGGATAGAAAACAAAGGCTTTGGGGAATGAAATAAGAGGGAAAAGGGGGCCTTTGGGCATTTCTTCACATAACATAGAGGCTTGAAAAGGGAAATCAGCAGAGGGGATACTATCAAAGGATAAAAGACACATGGAGGCTTCAAGGAGACTGTGTTTTCAGAGGAAATGCATTCCTTGAAGACTCAACAAGATTTAGCCCCCTATTTGCTTGTCAAAAATTTATAGGGGGGCTAA